>CM056055.1:24638263-25315763 GCA_029574335.1 Rana kukunoris | reverse complement strand
ATCTATCGCCTATATGAGATCTATTCTATTTTTGATCCTATAAATTCGTCTTTTTGTGTATTCTGTGCCTGTCCTTTACATATCTATTCTACTTTCTGGTTCTGTATATTTTGTACACACGATACCCATCCTATATATTCTGTATACAGTGGGACTAATTATCCTTTATATTCTTTATCTGATCTCTCTCTTCTGCCCTCTATATGAGATCTGTTCTAATTTTTGATCTATTCTACATTTTGCTCATGTATATTCTATTAACATTGTACTTATTCAGTCTGTCTACATATTCTGTGTTTGTCCTCTATATAAGTTATCTATTCCTATTTCTGGTCCAATCTATTCTGTATACACTGTGCCCATTCATTGTGTATGTTCTGTATCTGCTCTCTCTTCTACATGTGATAGCTATTCTATATTGCTCTCTATATATTCTATATACACTGTTCTTATTCCTCCTGTGTATTCGGTGTCTGTTGTATCCCCTCCCCTGCCATCGGTAGTAGATATCCATTGAATGTTCTGCTTCTGTACACACAATACCTATTCCTCCTGTATTCTTTGTATCTGCTGATATTTCTATTCTACTTTCTGCTTCTATATATTCTATAGTCACTGAATATTCTGTATATGTTTTATCTGCTTCCCTCTATAATATATATGTACAGTGAGGGAACACTTATATATTCTGTATTTACTGTAACTCATATATTCTGTAACTATTGTAACTCTTATATAAATTTGTAACTATTGTAGCTCTTATATATTCTGTAACTACTGTAACCCCTATATATTCTATACATACTGTATATATTTATTCTATATCTACTGTATTCACCACCTCTATGTATTCTACATACATGAGTGGCAAATAACAGTGTCTAATATGTTTCTACCAAACTCCTCCAAAGTACTCAATATCCAATGTAGGCAGTGTTCTTGTTCACTGTGCATTATACATCTTTACTCTACCGTATATCTACCGTATATCTAAAGCTATGTTTTGTATTTTACATATTCACTACCCCGTGTGCCCTACAGTATATGCGCATTGTCTATATACTGTATATATTGTATATATTGCCATTTATATATATGGCGTGTTCTGTATTTAATGCTCCTTACTATATCTAATATAATGACTATTTGGCTGAATATGTTGTAATTTGTACCTAATGCATTTACTGCCCTTCTGCATTCTATATGCGTTGCATTCACTGCCCTTCTATAGTCTACATATACTGTACTCCAGTTCTGTAGTTTACATCTGCTCTATTCACTGCCTTCTATAGTCGACAGATACTGTATTTGCTCTTATATGGTCTACATTTACTGTATTGACTGCCCTTCTATAGTCCACACCTTCTTGCTGTGACCCTGTTTTGTACCTGCTGTTCATTTAATAAAGACCACCTTATCGAGGTTTGTGGAGTGCGGCTATCCATTCATCCAATTTTCCTAGTGCACCGCCGGCACCCTCAATATCCTGTAACCACTTGTGACCATACAGCGATCCCAC
The DNA here is from genome assembly GCA_029574335.1 of Rana kukunoris. Taxonomy (NCBI): domain Eukaryota; kingdom Metazoa; phylum Chordata; class Amphibia; order Anura; family Ranidae; genus Rana; species Rana kukunoris. The sequence continues at coordinate 25,314,244 of CM056055.1, read as the reverse complement.
CTGGAGTGGTGACTCCCTCCTCACTGCCCTTATATAGCCTACATTTTTCATATTCACTGCTCTTCTATAGTGTACACCTTCTCTAAACACTGCCCTTCTATAGTCTACATTTACTGTATTCACTGCCCTTTCTATAGTCTACATTTACCATATTCACTGTCTTTCTATAGTCTAAATTTACCATATTCACTGCCCTTCTATAGTCTACATTTACCATATTCACTGGCTTTCTATAGTCTAAATTTACCATATTCACTGCCCTTCTATAGTCTACATTTACTGTATTCACTGCCTTTCTATAGTCTAAATGTACTGTATTCACTGCCCTTCTATAGTCTAAATTTACCGTATTCAATGCCCTTCTATAGTTTACATTTACCGTATTCACTGCCTTTCTATAGTCTAAATTTACTGTATTTACTGCCCTTCTATAGTCTAAATTTACCGTATTTACTGCCCTTCTATAGTCTAAATTTACCGTATTTACTGCCCTTCTATAGTATAAATTTACCGTATTCACTGCCCTTCTATAGTTTACATTTACCGTATTCACTGCCTTTCTATAGTCTAAATTTACCGTATTCACTGCCCTTCTGTAGTTTACATTTACCGTATTTATTGCCTTTCTATAGTCTAAATTTACCGTATTCACTGCCTTTCTATAGTCTAAATTTACCGTATTCACTGCCCTTTTATAGTCTACACTTACCGTATTCACTGCCCTTCTATAGTCTACACCAGGGGTCGCCAAACTATGGCCCTCCTGTTGTTCAGGAACTACAATTCCCATCTTGCCTACTCATGTCTGTGAATGTCAGGCCTCGTACACACGACCAAGGAACTTGTCGGAAAAGACACATCGTTTTTCTCGACGAGTTCCTTGTTAGGCTTGTCGAGAAACTTGACAAGCTGTCTTTGCGTACACACAGTCAACACAAAATCTCCTCGTTCTCAAATTCGGTGACTTCAACACATACGACGGCAGGGGAAGTTCGATTCCACTAGCACAACCCTTGGGGTTGCTTTTGCTAATCTCATGTTACTGCGTGTTAGAAAAAAGTTTGGTAAGAGACATTTGCACTTTTCAGTCTGTTACAGCGTGACAAATGTGCTATCTCCATCACAAATACAACTTTTACCGAAGGTGCACAGGTTTCTAAGCATACACACCAACGTGTTTCTCATGGAAAACTAGCCCGACGGGGAACACGACTACTCCCGTCGAGAAAAAAGAGAACTTGCTCTCTTTTTTCCTTGTCGAGTTCCTCGACAGTTTACTTGATGAAAAGCATACACACGACCGGCAAAAAAGCTCTCCCACCAAGTTTCTTGATGGATTCTGCCGAGGAAAACAGTCGTGTGTACGTGGCCTCAGGCCTTGTACACACGACCAAAGAACTCATCGGAATAAAACACATCGTTTTTCTCGACGAGTTTCTTGTTAGGCTTGTCGAGAAACTTGACAAGCTCTCTTTGCGTACACACAGTCAAGACCAAATCTCCTCGTTCTTAAACTCGGTGACTTCAACACATACAACGGCAGGGGAAGTTCTATTCCACTGGCACAACCCTTGGGGCTGCTTTTGCTAATGTCATGTTACTGCGTGTTAGGTAAAAGTTTGGTAAGAGACATTTGCACTTTTCAGTCTGTTACAGCGTGACAAATGTGCTATCTCCATTACAAATACTACTTCTACTGAAGGTGCGCGGGTTTGTAAGCATACACACCAACGTGTTTCTCGTTGGAAAACCAGCCCGACGAGGAACACGACGACTCCCATCGAGGAAAAAGAGAACTTGCTCTCTTTTTTCCTCGTCTAATTCCTCGACAGTTTACTCGATGAAAAGCATACACACGACCGTTTTCCTTGGCAAAAAAAAGCTCTCCCACCAAGTTTCTTGATGGATTCTGCCGAGGAAAACGGTCGTGTGTACGCGGCCTCAGAGTTTTACAATGCCTCATAGGATGTGTAGTTTTGCAACAGCTAGAGGGCCGTAGTTTGGAGATCCCTGGTCTACACCTTCTCTAAACACTGCCCTTCTATAGACTACATTTACCATACTTACTGCTCTTCTATAGTCTACATTTACCGTATTCACTGCCCTTCTATAGTTTACACCAGGGATGGTGAATATTGGCACCCCAGATATTTTGAAACTACATTTCCCATGGTGCTTGAGTGCATGAGCATCATGGTAAATGTAATTCCAAAACATCTGGCGTGCCTAGGTTTGCCATCACTGGTCTACATCTTCTCTAAACACTCCCCTTCTATAGTCTACATTTACCGTATTCACTGCCTTTTTATAGTCTATGCCTACTGTCCTCACTGACCTTCTATAGTCAACACCAGCCTTTTTCAACCTTCTTACCCCAGAAGAAACCCTAAAATTATTTTAAGGTCTCAGGAAACCCTTTCACAAACCAATTTATTGAGAAAAATACCCCCTACATTTGTTGTCTGTAAGAAGAATGTTCCTTTCCTTGGTGGTCAGTAGGAAGAATGCTTACCGTACCTTACAGTGATGATAAAATTATCATTGGTGTAATGCGGATGGCTTTGCCAAATGCTGTTGGCCCTGGAACAACAAAGGCACCATTAAATTGAAGGTCAATCAGCCACAGCTTAAGGAACCCCTAACAACTTTTGAAGGAACCCTAGGATTCCACAGAACCCTGATTGAGAATGACTTGTCTAAACCTAATGTATATACTGCTATGCAATAGTCTACATGTACTGTATTCTATAGTCTACGTGTACTGTATTCACTACCTATCTATAGTCAAACAACTACTGAATTCACTGCCATTCTGTAGTCTACAGTACAGCTAATGTTTTATAGTCTACTCATTCTCTAAACACTGCCTTTCTATTCTAGTCTACAGTTACCGTATTCACCGCCTTTCGATAGTCTATGCCTACTGTCTTCACTGACCTTCTATAGTCTACACCAGCCTTTATCAACCTTCTTACACCAGAAGAACCCCTAAAATAATTTCAGGGTCTCAGGACACCCTTGCATAAACCAATAAAGTCAATGACAAAAATACCCCCTAATTTCGTGGTCTGTAAGAATATTTCTTACGTTTATGGTCAGTAGGAAGAATACTCCTTACATTGGTGGTAAAAATATCATTGGTGTCATGCTGATGATGGCTTTGCAAAGTGGCATTGGGCCTGAAACAACAAAAGTACCATCACATTGAAGGTCAATTAGCTAAAGCTCAAGGAACCCCTAACAACCTTTGAAGGAACCCTAGGCTTCCACAAAACACTGGTTGAGAATGACTTGTCTAAACCTAATGTATACACTGCTATGCAATAGTCTACATGTACTGTATTCACTGCTATTCTATAGTCTACATGTACTGTATTCACTGCTATTCTATAGTCTACATGTACTTCTATAGTCTACATGTACTGTATTCACTGCTATTCTATAGTCTACATGTACTGTATTCACTGCTATTCTATAGTCTACATGTACTGTATTCACTGCTATTCTACTATTCTATAGTCTACATGTACTGTATTCACTGCCTATCTACAGTCTACAGCACAGCTACTGTATTCACTGCTCTTCTGTAGTCTACATCTACTGTATTAATTGCCCTTCTATAGTCTTCATCTACTGTATCAATTTCCCATCTGTAGTGTACATCCCTTTTTTTTTACACAAAAGGAACCCCTAAAATGATTTTAAGTTCTCAGGGAACCTTACTAAAACCAATTAAATGGGAGGCGATGAAGACAATACCCCTTGCATTAGTGGTCAGTAGGAAGAATACCAAACTATAATTGAGCCATGCTGCTGGTTATGCCAGTTAGAATTGGTACTGGAACTATGGAGGTGCCATCAACTAGGGGGTCAATCAGTCACAACTCAATGAATACCAACCCCTGAAAGAACCCTAGGGTTCCACACCAAACTATGATTGAGACTACCTGGCGTACATCTACTGTATTCACTGACCTTCTGTATTCTACATGTATTGTATTTATATAATCTACATTCACTGTATTCACTGTTCTTCTGTTTTCTATATGGGCTGTATTTACTGCATTTCAATAGTCCACGTCTACTGTATTCACTGACTTTCTATATTCTATATGTGCTGTATTCATTGTATTTCCATAATCTACATCCGCAGTATTCACTGTCCTGTTTTCTACATCAGCTGCATTTACTGCATTTCTAGTAGTCCCTGCACTACTTTGATCCGACTTTGAGGCCAGTTACACAGACATTCCCTGAAATTGCAGCCGCGAACCGTGACAAAATTGTGGCTGTGAAATCGTGGTAAAATCACGTGGCTTTGAAGTCGCAGTAGTATGAATGGGGCCTAAAGGTGAGGCTGTAAAGCCCTGTTTACATTTCAGTGTAAAGGAAATGTGGGCAGAAACATGCGTTTCTCCCTGCATTTCTGTCACTACGCTTGTGGTACTATTATTTCTTAAAGGGGTTGTAAAGTTTGTTTTTTATTTTCTAAATAGGTTCCTTTAAGCTAGTGCATTGTTGGGTCACTTACCTTTTCCTTCGATTTCCCTTCTAAATAATTATTTTCTTTGTCTGAATTTCTCACTTCCTCTTTCCTCCTCTGTAAGCTTGCCCCCGTGATCCCAGCCGTTCTGGCTGGGGGTTAGTCAGCCTGCTCGCCCGCTCCCTTGGGACTACTTCCCTGCGGGGAGACGCTGTGTACGTTCACAGGCAGGGGAGGCAAAGGATCCATGGGCGTGTCTAAGACGCTGTAGCTCTGCCTCCCGTGCCTTGCTATTATACTGAATGACCATCTAAGCAGCACAGCCCTGCCTTAACTTCGCCCCCTTATTTTCTGCATTGAGAGTTATGTGACACAGCGTAAAAGTAGCACTGCGCATGCGCAATGCCGCTAAGCTTTAAGGGAATTGTAGTTTCCTTTGATCCCGTGTCGTTGCTTTAGTAAACGCGCTCTTAAATCTGGAAATTGAAGAGAGAATCAAAAGAGGGAATTAGGAAGTGGAGAAATGGCATACTTATTTAACAGTTAACTAAATATTTTAAGCAGAAATAACAACTACCGTATATACTCAAGTATAAGCCGACCCGAATATAAGGCTAGGCACCTAATTTTACAACAAAAAAATGGGAAAATGTATTGACACGAGTATAAGCCTACGGTTTCCATCTGCATGCCTCACTGTGTCCATGTGCATGCCTCACTGTGTCCATGCCTCACTATGCCCATGCCTCACTGTGACTAGATTGACGTTTAACATGGGCATCTATAGAAAGGGTGCCCGGCTTTGAAAAATCGGTGCTCCCCAGCCGTAGGTCTCCCGAGAAACAAAAGTACCGGGTCCCCAAAATCACTGGAGAAATTACCGTTTAACATGGGAGTCTATGGAAGAGGTGCCCGGCTTTGAAAAATTGGTGCTCCCTGGCCGTAGGTCCCCCAGACAACAAACTTTGTCCGGGTCCCAAATTCCGGGAGATCAGGCGCAAACAGGTGACTCGAGTATAAGCCGAGGGGGGCATTTTCGGCACAACAAAAATATGCTAAAAAACTCTTGAGTATATACGGTATATTGACTAGCAATATAGCACAGAGATCACATATTGGCTAAAAAGTTTTTACCTTTACAACCTCTTTAATTGCACCCCAAACGCGGGTAGCAACTGTGTGTCTTGGCGTGCATTTTCTGCATGACAAAACACGCAAAAGATGCGAGTCGCAAAATGCTCTTGGTTCGGTGCCACAATTTGGTGCATGAACTTCTTCGGTGCGTTTTTTGGACAGATGGAGGTCCTGTCTAATGAATAGTGCTGCCACAAAAATAGCATAAAAAATGCAATGCGGGCACATCACTCAGATGTGAAGGGGTACCAGGTTTGCATTTGTCCTACCGACCACCAATGTAGGGGGCATTTTTCAATTGACCCCTGATTAATTGGTTTTATAAGGGTTCCTTAGACCTAAATATTATTTTAGGAGCTCCTCTGGAGTAAAAAGGTTGAGAAAGACTGCTTTAAAAATTGGAAGCAGATTTTGCTAATCAAGAAATACAGAACAGTCCAACTTATAAAAATCTAGAATTTCCATGTCTTGCACTGGTGAGCATTAACAAGATGAAACAGCTGTATGCAGGTTGGATGAATGGGCTCTATGTGTGATATAGGACAGCTGTTGTGGCTGCCTGGTTGACCACAGCGGCCAAAAACAACGCTAAGCATGTGCAGCCCGCTGTACACATCTAGCAGTTATTTCTTGGTGTGTGATGGAAATGATGATACTTTCTGTATAAGGAAAGCCTTGCTGCATTTCACACTATATCCAGTGGAGGGCTTATTGGTTCCTTTTGGACCAACTTCATCATCCGAATAGTCGTACTGCCTCATCGCTTTCAAAGCTCCACACCATTGAGGCTGGGATTTCCTCATCCTTTACTGATGAGAGCTAACAAGCCAAAAACAGTGCTTTTCACCTTGATTAATAGATGGTTCTGTGTTTAGTCTCTATCTGTACTATAAATCAGAGATGGAGGCACTGGAGGATGTATGATGTGACAGAGGAAGATCTATTTCTAGGGATGGTTGTGTCTTCTGATGCTGTTCTGTGTCTCTATGATATTCTATATGTGTGTGCTAGGCTCAGCCTCTTGTATCTGTCTCTGCTATATATTGTGCTCTCTGTTCCCAGCTTCCCTTCCTCTGTATTATATCTGTCTCCCCTCTAGTGACTGCTGGATCTCCTCTACTGCTGCCTGCCTGCCTGCCTGGTATGCTACATTCATCCTGTGCTTCTTTCTTCATTACACCACTTCTCTCCCCCCAGCCCCTGCGTCCCTCTCCCCCCTCCCATTAATCTATCACTTCATTCTCCATTCTTTCTCCTCTCTAATATTATCCCATTCCTTCTATTCCCAACAAATCATCTCCCACCCCCCCCCCTACACACGTCCCCATAATCCCCCCCCCCCCATTCCAAAATCTCCCAAACTCAAATCACCAAATCCCTTCACACCATCCACACCTTTCTATTATAGATCTACATCCCAACACATTATTAGATATTCTAACATTTCTGGTTATCTATCTATCTATCTATCTATCTATCTATCTATCTATCTATCTATCTATCTATCTATCTATCTATCTATCTATCTATCTATCTATCTATCTATTTATATATCTATCTATCCATCTAATGATCTATCTAATCTATCTGTCTATCTTAGGCTGGCTATACATTATACAATTTTCTTGTTCAACTTTTCTATAGATTTACCAAAACCATATAATATGAGGTCACACCTAAACACTTCCAATTTGTATGTAATCGGCCAGGACCTTGTACTACATAGTTCAAGGTAAATCTAAATGAAATTGAATAAGAAAATTGTATAATGTATGGCCAGCTTTACTTTCTATTGTCTGTCTTTCTACTCTCTGTATTATCTATCTATCTATCTATCTATCTATCTATCTATCTATCTATCTATCTATCTATCTATCTATCTATCTATCTATCTATCTATCCAGAGGTGTAGCTTAAAGCTTGTGGGCCCGCTGCAAAAGTTGACCTGGCCCCTGGGCTGTTCTCACCCTGTGCTCCTCTCTATTCAGGAAATGGCTCACAGCTTGTCCCCAGCCAATAAGAATGGAGGGGTGTGGGCCATGTTATGCTACGCCCCTGTATCTATCTATCTATCTATCTATCTATCTATCTATCTATCTATCTATCTATCTATCTATCTATTGTCTGTCTTTCTACTATCTGTCTGTCTATCTAACTATCATCTGTAGATCTGTCTTTCTACTGTCTGCCTCTCTGTCTTTATATCTATCTATTTATCTATCGCCTGTCTATCTATCTGTCTATCGTCTATCTATCTATCTATCTATCTATCTATCTATCTATCTATCTATCTATCTATCGTTCATCTGTAGATCTATCTTTTTACTGTCTGCTTCTCTGTCTTTCTATCTATCTATCTCTATCTATTTATCTGTCGCCTGTCTATCTTTCCACTATTTATCTGTATTTCTTTCTATCTATCTATATATCTATCTATCTATCTATCTATCTATCTATCTATCTATCTATCTATCTATCTATCTATCTATCTATCTATCTATCTATCTATCTATCTATCTATCTATCTATCTATCTATCTATCTATCTATCTATCTATCGCCTATCTATCGCCTATCTATCTATTTATTTATCTATCTATCTAATCTCTCTCTATCTTTCTATCTAATCACTCTCTGTCTGTCTGTCTCTCTCTCTCTTTCTCTCTCTATATATAATCCCTATATCCCCCTATTTATCTATATCTATCCCCCTATCTATTTCTATCTATCTATCCCTATACCCTCCCCCAGTCTCAGGCTCTGGGTGTGGTTATCAGGGAACGTTCCTCTTATGTTCCTGATGGTATCGGTATTGTCCTCTCTGGAAGTAGTGATCTGTATACTAATATTTGGGGTCATTCCTGATTGGTGACTGGCCCCGGGCCCCCTCACCCTGAAGCCACGGTAATCTGTAGACTGACCTGCCTGCTAGGTACAGCTAATGGACTGGAGGGACGTCTCATTCCTAATATCTTTTTTAGAGAGCCGTGTTTAAATAATAAGGTAATCTGGGAAATGCGTGGTGCTGGAAGTGGCAGGCTGCCTTATCTGTAATGAGTTTTCCCCTTTACTTTAGTCTGATAGATTTTATCTCCCGTTAGTTATAAACATTGCATTTGGCTTTTTTTTTTTTTTTTATGCAAGCGAATGGCTGGAGGGAAGACTTTTTGATGAAGTATGTAACCGAGTCGAGATCATTTACTTTCAGCCGTGTACCATTTCAAAGCTTTATCTAAATCTTATCCGCTTCTATTGTGACATAATCATATATTTGCTATGTATCTTTAAACAAAGTGTGCATTGTTCCAGTTCCGTACCTACCTGCCAAGTATTCCAAACACATGTGTCGTCGCAGCGCATTCCGACGCTTAACCCTTACCTTGCTTATCATCAGGCCTTCAGAAGTGTGGCCACGATATTCGCTGCCAGTGTGACTAATTAGAGCAGTATTGATCTTCACCTGGAATACCAATTGACTCATTCCAATTGAGGCTTTAAGTCTCATTCAGATGTGACCAGGGCCATCTTAATGCAAGTGCACTCCTGGGCTCTGCCCAGGGGCCCCTAGGTACATGGGGAGGGCCCACAATAATCTTGCATTACATAATACTTGCCAACTGTCCCAGATTTGCCGGGACAGTCATGCTTTTAACTAAACTTGTCCCGATATGGTCATGTCCCAGGAAACATCCAGGAACCTATACTGTGCCCTCCTGATCCCAGTGTTTTGCCCTTCTGCATCCCCCCCTGTACTGTGCCCTTTGTGTTGACTAGTCTTTGATTTATAAAATAGTTTCCTTTTGTAAAATCGATTTTATTGAAAGTACTAATAAATATATGTGTAATTCTATCAACTATTTATACTTTATTTCCTGAAAGTAGGTGTGTAAATTGGGGCAAGGTGGTGGTGCCCCAGTGCATTAATTTCCCCAGGGGTTCATGATGCTATTAAGATGGCCCTGGATGTGACACTGGGGGCAGTAAAACCCAGCAGCTGAGCCGTGCCTTTACCACCTCTCAACCACTACCCGTTTTGTTGCAGAGGGGGTGTACATGTTTCACGGCCGCAATGCTTTGCTTCCCGGCCACAGCAGGAATTATACCCTCTGTTGATTTCGGAATATTTAGTGCCCGCCAAATGCCACCCATTCAATGGGGTCCCTCTGCATGTGTGTTGGTTATGTGCAACATGGTGCGGTAGGCGGTAAATTCTCAGGCCGCGTACACACGACTAAATAAATCCGATCAAATTGGTCAGAACGATTTGATCGGATTTGTCTGCTGGGCTATTTTGGTTTGATCGTGTACACACGATCAAACCAAAATCCCCGCTGGCAGATAGCGCGGTGACGTGGCGGTGACGTTGACGCCGCCACGTCACCGCACCAGGAAGTAAAACACTTCCACGCATGCGTCGAATCCATTCGACGCATGTGCGGGCAGATATGTCTGCTGGTTAGTGTACTAACCAGCAGACATGTCGGACGGACGGGTTTCCCAGCAGACAGATTTTAAAGCATGCTTTAAAATTTGTCTGCTGGAAAAACCTGTCTGTCTGCCCGTACACACAATCGAATTTGTCTGCTGAAACGGCCCGTCGGACCGTTTCCAGCAGATAAATTTGATTGTGTGTACGCGGCCTCAGAGTTTCAGTTTACAAGAAACAAGCACAAACAGCACAAACAGGCCCGGCCGGAAATTTACCTGTCTGGGGCCACTTAGGCCTCGTACACACGATCAAATCTGTCTGCTGGAAACGGTCTGCTAGACCGTCCCGGCAAACAGATTCGACCGTGTGTACGGGCGAGCCGACGGATTTGGCCAGCCGACAGATTTGAAAGCATGCTTACCAATCTGTCGGCTGGGAACCCGTCCGCCCGACATGTCTGCTGGTTAGTACGCTAACCAGCAGACATGTCTTCTCGCACACGCGCCAAATGATTTCGACGCATGCGCGGAAGTGTTTTACTTCCTGGTGCGGTGACGTGGCGGCGTCAACGTCACCGACACGTCAGCGCGCTGTCTGCTGGCGGGGATTTTGGTTTGCTCGTGTGTACACGCGAGCAAACCAAAATCCAAGCAGACAGATTTGTTCAAATCGGTCGGTCCGACCGATTTGAACAAATGGATTGCCTCGTGTGTACGAAGCCTTACATCCAAGTGGCAAATTGACAAAAGTCAGAAGACTCAGGGATGCCGCCAGTGTCTGCCACGAGGAGAGTAGTGCAACCTGGCCGGTCCGACCCAAATGGGAAGCTTCCTGAAGAAGTAGATGTAGTCCCTGTTCTCTCCCTACTCCACCAGAACTTTTCCCTATCGCTATCACTGTCCCTGACAGACAGGGATCCTGTCCACTAGCCAACCTCAGGGGTCAAAGACTTAAATAGGCTCTACCTGACCTAAGATGACCCCCTGGATCACATGGGGCATGTGCATCCAACAAGATCCCTTTCAGAATGACCAAGGAAATCATAGAAACACGGCTTCTCCTAACTTCCTTTCCCATCTGCAATGCCGCTGCAGATGAGCGCAACCTGCAATAGAATATAGACTGCACCTGCCTACAAGCAAATAATACATATATCCTGACCTAAAAAAGGCGATCAAACCATATCAAAAAAATTGTGTGAAATTATTGACTGCAGCACTTACTGATATCTACACATAAAAATTCAAACCATCAATTAGAAAAAGTGTTGCTGTCTAAAAAAAACACATAAGTGCAATAAATACTCTTCAGTGCAAATATTTTAATTGATAATAAAGTCCAGTATTGAATCAATTCATAAAGTCCACCATGAGTGTAAAAAAATCTTCATCTATCCAGTGTGCACCAACCACCATGTCATTTATAAAGCAGCTTACCAGATCCTTAGACCCCACATCTCAAGGGGTCTAAGTCAGCATTTATATGGTAACAGAACCCACAATAATGGATAACTCCAGCTTACTACCTTTTACTGCCAAATATGCCTCAAGCCTCTCTCCATTGCCTATGGAAGACGTCCTGTCGGACCAAACGTGCATAGGGTGGAGCTCAGTGGTGATGTCATCATGAATGCCTAGAGCCTTGGCGATGTGTAATATGCTCCTAGTACTCCTCTGTTTTTGAGTACCTTGCTTGGTTTATTATTGATCACATTTTATACCGTACTTCACTATGGGTTATCCTTGCTGTTTCCTTGGTATGTATTTGTAGTGGTGAAACCGGTCAATGGGAATAGATCCAGTGACCACTCTGAGAAATACCGTATTTATGTGAGAGAGGCTTGAGGCATAGTTGGCTGTTAGGGGAAGAAAGCTGGAGCCATGTGGGATCTGTAATCATGGTGGTTGATGCACATTGAATATATGAAGATTTTTTACACTCACGGTAGAGTTTATGAATTGATTTAACACTGGACTGTATTATCGAACAAAATGAATACCTACATACAAGCGCCCTGCACCTGCATGCAATGAATTTGGTTGCAACACACTAGTTCAGGCTTCAAGGGTCAAAGGGCTCAACCACACATGTTTGCCCCTCCCCCCAACTGCAAGTCTAAAGGTATATTCCAAACATAAAAATTGTGAATTGAAATTGCTAAAAGTCAATATTTACGGCCTATGGCTGGGCTCTAAAAGGCAACGTATCTGTATGTGCTTATGCCCAACCGTGCCGCTCTGCCGATGTATATTGTCGTTTCGGCAGTCCTTAAGCGGTTAAATCAGTTTAATTAAAATTTGTAAGCAGAAAAATTTCCTCCTGCAAGGCCATCGAGTCAAGATGACGTCAGTCCAATGCATGGACGCAGGAGTCACGGTTTACAGCACAGACCACTGAAGCATCCACACAGTATGCCGTTCCTTCAGAGCACATGCGCCAGTGATGTCACCTGCTGCTGCTCCCTATAATATCTCCTAAAAGGTGCGCGTTTAGTAGATATTCATTTCACCTACAAGTAAGCTTTATTATAAGCTTCCCTGTAGGTACAAATAGCTGACTACCACTTTAAATTTTTCTTTCTAGGGTAAAGATCCTCTTTAAGACTGTTTGCCATCTTAGCCCAATCCACCCATACTGTGCGGCTGCGGTGTATCTTCACAGTCATCAATCAGGGAATGATAACCACAGTCTGTGATTTAGATAAGCATTTTACAAATCTGCACATGAAATATTAAAAATATGGAACAAAAAGCAAGATTTTTTTTTTTGAAAGTCACGAAAAATAAAAAGAATGTCATTTAGTAAACGGTAAAATGATAACACTGAATGTGTACTCACCGAAAATACACTGTAGTTTACTTTCCAAATGGATTTTCTGATTTTAGCGCACTTGTAATATTTCCCAGATGGCAGTTACCATTTACTGATTGCTATTGTTGCCTCTTTAAAGTGGATCTGTGCTCTGAAAAATATATTGAAGCCAAACACCAGGCAGATATAAAAGACACAAAGTAAAACAGCACTGTATCCATTACCAAACCTTTCCATTTATTTGTTGTAAAATTATCAAGTTAGAACTGATGGAAAAAAAGCCACAAAAACAAGTTAAAAAAAGGTAATAACTTTCTTTAAAATATAGCGATACTAAACTAGATTCTAATTCTTCAGAAATAATCCACACACATCCACTACCTAATGGCCCTGTAATCAGGGCCGATCCTATGCATGGTGCACAGGGTGCTTCGCACCCAGGCGCCGCAGAGGTGGGGGCGCCGAAGCTCCAAAGTGATCCCCTCCCTCCTCCTTGTCTGTGTCCAGAGGCGGAGCGCATGTAGCGAGTGCTGCGGTTCCCCATCCCGCTTGCTCTCTCCACTGGCAACTGACAAGAGCGCATACCTCCCGCTGTCCCCGCAGTGGAGCCTTCACGTTCCGCTACTAGGCTCCACTAATTAATTCTGTCCAGTTTGTAAGAGGGAGGAGTTAGTAAGATGACCACGCCCATGTGGGGGCACCAGCAATATTTCTGCACCCAGGCGCCTGTGACCCTAGAATCGGCCCTGCCTGTAATCTATTTTTCAGGCTATTGTAGGCTCTGTTTACACTGCTGCGACTTGGAATCCGACTGGTGAGACTCCCATGTTAGTCAATGAGGGCTGTCTTAATTAGCACTACTGAAGTCGCTCCGACTTTAGAAAAGGTTCCTGTATTACTTCAAGGTGACTTCAATCCAACTTGTGCCCGCAGACTTTAGAGGAAGTTGCCTCCAAATCGCATCCTCATATACACTATATTACCAAAAGTATCAGGACGCCTGCCTTTACACGCACATTAACTGCAAAAGGGTGGGCCAACTCAATATTTAACCCTACAGACTGTGACTGGGATGCCAATAAAGTTCATGTGCATGTAAAGGCAGGTGTCCCAAAACTTTTGGTAATATGGCATATATTGATGTGATTTGGATCCAACTTTACAGAAAGTTGCATCAAGTCGCCTGGTAGTCTTCTGGCAAAGTCGTGCCGTATGCCGCACAACTTTTGGGTCGCAGTTGCGTAAACCGAGCCTTACTGTGTTTTTCTTTCGCCTTGTCTTTCTTTCTCCTGGTAAAACCTCTCCTTTTCACCCTCATTTCCATTTGGAATGAGCAGTGGACATTAGTCATATGCATTGCTCTATGCACAATATACATCCCATAGTCCACAGTCCCTTGTCCATCTCAGGAGCAAGAAAAGAAAAGGTGGCTACATACAATGGGGGCCATGGATAACGAACGTAGCCATCCACTAACAGAAAGTCAGATCACAACAGAAAAAAAAATACGGAATTTGGAGGAGAGCTATAGAATTTAAAGTGATTGCAACAACAAACAATGGCTTTGCACAGAGCAGCCTGGATCCTCTTCTTCGTTGGTTCCCCATCAGCATTTATAGCTCCCTCCCCTCCTGCGAGTGCAGCTTCCTATGGGGGCACTTGTGCATGCTCAATCGAGCTGGGCTGTTTTTGTCTATTCAGACACACAGCCCCCAGCTTTCTGCTGACAGGTTTTGACTGACAGCAGCAGGAGCCATTGGTTCCTGCTTCTCTCAGCCATGCCTATGAGAGTTGGGAGAGGAGCTGTTGCAGACATACAGTGCTGAATTGAGATCAGACTCAGGTAAGTATTGGGGGGGGGGGGGGGGGCAACCGCTATTAAAGGGTTTTTTCCTTAATGCAGAGAATGCATTAAAGTGGATGTAAACCCACTCGTATCCTTTCTAAACTACTGCCATAGTGGTTATCCTCTATAAGGATATACATGTCTCCTGCACGTATACTTACCTGTCAAATGTCTCCCCTCTGTCTGTTATGAGACCCGAAAAACTGTAGATTTTGTGGATGGGTCTGTTGTACGAAGCTCGGTGGGGGGAGTTGTGATGTCAGTAGACTCCCCTCCCACCTCTACACTCTCCTTGTCAAAATGCATTTTCTCCTGTGTATTTCTTACACTGAATTTCTGATATGATCACTAACATCCAGTCAAAATCCAGAAAAGACATCACATGACTTCAGCATGCCCAATCATGCCGAGGTGTGGAGCAGCCAATCCTGGGAGAGCTGGAGAAGAAAGGAGGAGGGGATCTGAAGTACACAGAATGTCTTTCAGGCTCATGCATGAGATATGTAAATCACCTGTCACTCACAGCAAGGGGGAGAAAGTGACTCCTATTTCTTTGTCTATCCATTTTTATCTCATCCAGGAGGATTGCTCAGAGAATTGCTCAGAGCTGGATTAACTCCTCGTGGCAAGACTGGACATAGATGACATGACATACTATACTGTACAAGGTGCAAGCCTTAATACGAATAATAAAAAAAAATGGGTTTACATCCACTTTAAGGTAAAAAAAACATTTTACCTTTAGAACCACTTTAAGCATACATACTTAAATAGAATATATTTTTTCAACGGGAGTTTAGTATTAATTAAATGCTATGTGTACAACTAGTGTTAGTACCTGAATCTGTCTTGATATAAGTCTCTTATAATCCTATGTACAGTACAACTTAACCTTGGAGGGAGAGGGATCATTCTTATAGGAGGAGTGAACAGAGGGATGACCTCATTAGGTTTCCGCTGCTCTTTTACAGTTCAGTCAGAGGGTAGGAAGACACTGTATTACTTAAAGGGGTTGTAAAGGTAAACGTTTTTTTACCTTAATGCATCCTATGCATTAAGGTAAAAAAACATCTCACAGCACCGCCCCCCCCCCCCCCTGAGTCCCCGTTTTACTTACCTGACCGTTCGAAACTCCCGGGCGCGTCCACGTCATCCTCTTCGGTTCCCAGCCTGGCCGTTGATTGGCTAGGCTGGGCGGATTGATAGCAGCGCAGCCATTGGCTGGCGCTGCTGTCAATCACAGCGGATGACGCGGCGCGCTGGGGGCAGAGCCTAGTGATACAGTCGGCGGCTATGGCCGCCGCTGTATCACGGGAGTGCGCTCGCAAAAGCTTTTCACTGTGCGACCGCCCTCACATGAAGTTGGAAAGCTTTTGCGAGGAGGAGCCTAGACAGCCGCCGAGGGACCCCAGAAGACAGCTTTCCGGGCCACTCTGTGCAAAACGAACTGCACAGTGGAGGTAAGTATAACATGTTTGTTGTTTTAAAAAAAAAAATTCCTGACTTTAGTGTCGCTTTAACTGTAACAAAGGCAGGCTATAGATGTTGCGAATTTCTTTCCTGCAAAGATTGCAGGAAATAAATTTGCATTATTCCCCCATCAACACTGATACACATGACCGTTTTTCACGACGAAAAAACTGTCATTTTTTATATTGGTCGAGAAATGTATGTGTGTATGTGTATGTTTTCTCGACGAAAAAACTGCCCGCAAAAAAAATGAAACTAGCTCTCTTTTTTTCTCGTCATGTTTCACGCCAGTCTTTTTCTCGCCGCGAAAAACGGTAGTGTGTATGCTTTTCCAAAGGAAATAAAATCAAGTATACAGCCCAAAAGCAGCCCAAAGGGTGGTGCCATTTCAAAGGAACTTCCCCTTTATAGTCCCATCGTACGTGTTGTACGTCACCGCGCTTTGATAGGACATTTTTTTTGCATGAACGTGTGTATGCAAGTCAGGCTGAAGATGAATCACGTCGTGAAAAATGACAGGTCTTTGAACAACAGGAAAAACGATGGTGTGTACGCGGCATAACAGTGCTGACAGGGAAATCCCTCCTGCTGAGCAATTGTTTGCCAGGAGAAGACAATCATTACTGCTAGTGGCTATAGCAGCTGCTTGCAATAATCGCAAGTGAATCCGGATGGCTGGTTTTGCCCAAGTTGATTGATTGATTAATCTACTTGGTACATTTAGCCTGCCCAAACATGGTTCGAAACTTGGATGGTTCTTGCTGAACCGGCCTAGATTTGAGCCGTCTATAGGCAGGCAGAAAAAAGTGATCTCATAAAGCTGTCTGGACATAAATTTCAGAGTTGGGTGGACATAAATTTAAGTTCTTTGCCATATTAGGGCAAATGTTAACTGACATTCAGTGTGACGTAAATTCCTTTTACTGCTGCTGTAATCACATGTTGGATGTCACATGTCAGATGGTTAGGACAAGGATCCTACTTTGATCCGACTTCAATGATATTCAATAGACTGAAGAAGGATCAAAGTCAAACCAAAGTAGTACAGGGAGCATTTTCAAAGTCGGAATGACGTGTGTTGGACCAGTTAAGAGGGCTCTTATAGGGAAACATTGATTTTCACACGTCATGTGACATGAGATCCCAATGTCGGAGCGTTTGTCGAACAAGTGTGAACCCAGCCTTAGAGTTGGCAAAGCTCTTCTTTGTAAAAGCAATCCTAGCGGCTGCACCACTTTAACAACACACACAAGGCATTTTTGCAAAATCTGTCTGCACTAGGGAATTCCAGCGCTAGTGTCCTAAACAAGGGTACCACCCAGTACAGTGTTCAGCCTCGTCCAGCCATGGTCTGCCATAGGCGGCGTACACACGACCGAGGTTCTCGCTAGAAACCAGCGAGAACCTAGCTGGAAGCTGCATTCCAGCGAGAACCTCGGCCGTGTGTATGCTCTCGGCGAGCATCCCGTCGGGAATGCCGTCGAGCAGAAATAGAGAGCATGTTCTCTATTTGCTCGACGGCCCGCCTGGATGAATGGCTGGTTGCCATTCCCGACGGGCGGGTCGCCGAATCTGACGGCCGGCAGAGAACCTCGACGGGCGGAGCGATGTGTTCTGCCCGTCGAGGTTCTCTGTCGTGTGTATGCGGCTATAGACTTTGACAGGCCGCCTGCAGTAGAGCTGGGCCCTTCCCGAGGGAACTAAAATGTGGGGAGGACGACCTGCTCTTAGATGGCTTTGTGTGCAAGAGGCCTTAGTATTCACCAAGTTTTATTTTCAGTCCCTAGGATCACTCTAAAGCAGTGTTTCTCAACTCCAGTCCTCAAGGCCCCCCAACAGGTCATGTTTTCAGGATTTCCATTATTTTGCACAGGTGATTTGATCAGTTTCACTGCATTAGTAATTCCCACAGCCTTTTCATCTGAGGGAAATCCTGAAAACATGACCTGTTGGGGGGCTTGAGGACTGGAGTTGAGAAACACTGCTCTAAAGGAACATACAGTAAAACCTTGGATTGCAAGCATAATTCGTTCCAGAAGCATGCTTGTAATCCAAACCACTTGTATATCAAAGCAAATATCCCCATAAGAAATAATGGAAACTCAGATGATTCGTTCCACAACCATTTATTCATAAATCCAGTTTATAGTCCATATAAAAGGATTACAGCAATGTGAGGTTGTGTAACCATAAAATGGCCATCCACAAATCGAAGCCACAAGGGCATTAGAAGCAAATTCCAGCAGGAGCTACAGAGTATTAAAGACAAGAGGGGTGCCTCTAAGGCCCCGTACACACGATCAGACAGGTCTGATGAAACTGGTCTGCAGACCAGTTTCATCGGACCAGTTTGATGGTGTGTACGGCCCATCAGACCGTTGTCCGTCGGACCAAAGTTTTAAAACATGCTTTAAAACCTGTCTGATGGACACCTGTCCGTCGGACAGATTCGATGGTTAGTACCAGTGGCGGCCCGCCCATATGGGCGCACGGGCGCCGCCCCCCCTCCCGCAGTCACAAAAAAAAAAAAGAATTAAAAAAAAAAAAAAAACGGGCCCTTTAAGAACTTTTATTCGGCTAAAATGTCATTTTGACATTTTAGCCAAAGTTCTGGCGGCCGTCTATAGAGGGCGCTGCAGCGCCACCCCCTCTCGCAAGTAACACACGTTCAATGCTATGCATTGGACGTGTGTTACTGTTGCCAGCTGCCTGGTCTATTCGTATAACCGGACATGGGACGCCGGTTACCCGAATAGCGACAGCTGGTTGGCTGAGGGGAACTGCCTATCAAAGCCAGTGGCTCTGATAGGCTTTTCCAGTCCCGCCCTCCGGCTCTCGGAAGTCTATGCTCGGAGCGCAGACAATCTGCGGTCCTTGCATTAGACTGACAGCCGTTTCAGCCAATCAGGTTCCCGGATTCTGGTTTTCAGGAACCTGATTGGCTGAAGCTTCTCCAGGGCGGCAGAAGACATCGAGGGAGGACATGGAAGCGTCAGGTAAGTGATTTTTTTACAGGGAAAGGGGCAGCATGGGGCACAGTGGCAGCATGGGGCACAGTGGCAGCATGGGGCACAGTGGCAGCATGGGGCACAGTGGCAGCATGGGGCACAGTGGCAGCATGGGGCACAGTAGAAGCATGGGGCACAGTGGCATCATGGGGCACAGAGGCAACAATGAGCACAGGCCGGGCACAGTGGTGACAATTGATGGCACAGTGACTGAATATGATGGCATGGCAGAGAGGTGACAATTGATGGCACAGTGACTGCATTTGATGGCATGGCAGAGAGGTGACAATTGATGGCACAGTGACTGCGTTTGATGGCATGGCACAGTGGTGACAATTGATGGCACAGTGGTGGCGTTTGATGGCATGGCACAGTGGTGACAATTGATTGCACAGTGACTGCATTTGATGGCATGGCACAGTGGTGACAATTGATGGGCACAGTAGCTGCTTTTGATGGCATGGCACATTGGTGACAATTGATGGCACAGTGGTGGCGTTTGATGGCATGGCACAATTAGTGACACAAGTGGTGACAATTGATGGCACAGTGACTGCAAATGATGGCATAGCACATTGGTGACAATTGATGGCACAGTGACTGCATATGATGGCATGGCACATTGGTGACAATTGATGGGCACAGTAGCTGCATTTGATGGCATGGCACAGTGGTGACAATTGATGGCACAGTGGCTGCATTTGATGGCATGGCACAGTGGTGACAATTGATGGCACAGTGGCTGCATTTGATGGCATGGCACAGTGGTGACAATTGATGGCACAGTGGCTGCATTTGGTGGCATGGCACAGTGGCTACATTTGGTGGCATGGCACAGTGGCTGCATGTGATGGGCACAGTGAGGCTGCAATATTTTTTTTTTCGTTTGCGCCCCCCCAAAAATTTTGAGCACCAGCCGCCACTGGTTAGTACACATAAGCATCAGACCAAAAACCCACGCATGCTCAGAATGTAGTCCACACATGCTTGGAAGCATTGAACTTTGTTTTTTCATCACGTCGTTGTGTTCTACGTCACCGCGTTCTGGTCTGATCGAATTTTGGTTCAATGGTGTGTACGCACATCAGACCATCAAACAAGTTCAGAGTTGTCTGATGAAAACGGTCCGTCAGACAAGTCTCATCAGACCGGTCTAATCGTGTGTACAAGGCCTAAGTGTAGCATGTTGCTAAATGTTGTACCTTCATTAAATGTAACCATATTGCTACACTTAGAGGCGCCTCTTGTCTCTTTTACACTCAGTTGTGACATAACGCTACTTGTATATCAAGACTTCTTGCAAAACGCTCTCAAACCAAGTTACTCTCAAACCAAGGTTTTACTGTAGTTGAAGGAAAATAAATGCTTAGACACATGAATCAAAACAGACAACCTCAGTTAAAAAATACAATTTGAACCCAGTATTATTCTAAAGCCTGGAGTACATTGGCGGGCAATAGGGCCCCCTCTTTGGGATGCAGCTTTATTATGTTTACTTTAACCTTTTCATGAACATCAATGCAATCTATAATAATTTTTCAGTTCAGGAACACTGCAGAGATCATTCGTTATGTTGGCTTGCAGCAGTCAGTAATGTAGATTTTAATGATTTTAACACAGAGTTAAGTTCTATTGCATTTAATGAAGAGGAATCCTGCCACTATGTTTAATGAGAAGCAAAACTGTACAGACTCGGCTGGGGGAAAAAAAGTCATTTGATTTTAATGGGGAGGGATACTGCCATTGACATTAATGGGGAGCACATTCCCTTTGAAATATGATCGTGGTCGCTAGGCAAGTGTGAGTGAAGAACAGTTTAACAGCAGGGACAGTAATGGCGCAGTGACGGCAAGCAGTCTGATTGTAACAAAATTGTGCTTGATGGTGTGAGTGGACATGTTAAACTAGTTTATTAAAGGAGTTGTAAAGAAAAAATGTTTTTCACCTTAATGCAATCTATGCATTAAGATGGAAACACATCGGATGCTGCCTGTCCCCCCCGAGCCCCCCTTACACTTACATTACCTGACCCCTCGAAAACCCACGCGGTCCCGATATCCTCTTTGCCGCTCAGCCTGGCCGCTGATTGGCTGGAGCGGATGGATTGAGAGCAGTGCAGCCATTGGCTGGCGCTGCTGTCAATCACATCCAGTGACGCAGCGCGCCAAGGGGCGGGGCCGAGTGATACAGCGAGCCGCTGTGGTCGCTCGCTGTATCACTGGAGCGTGCTCGCAATTACTGTCCACCATGCGAGCTCTCGCATGACTGGTGAGTAATTGCGGGTAGGACCAGAGGCAGTGGCCGAGGGACCCCAGAAAACGTGGATTGGGGCCACTCTGTGCAAAACGAACTGCACAGTGGAGGTAGGTATAACATGTTTGTTATTTTAAATGAAAAAAAAAATCCTTTACTAACACTTTAAATAAAGGTATGAAACCAGCCAGACTATGGTGAGGCAGACTAAAAGGAACCAAAAGCCCCCCACTAAACCAGTGCAAAGCACACCTTAACAGTCTGCATGTATCACAAATTTAGGGATCATTAACATCAGCCCTATTGGAGGCTGGAGGACTGACAACTCATGGGGCCCCCGGGCAATAGGGGATTATGGGGCCCCCTGGGCAATAGAAGATTATGGGGCCCCCAGGAAATAGGAGATTATGGGCCCCTAGGCTATAGATTATGGGGCCACACGGTATATACACACACATACAGTATGCATACACAGTACACACAGACACACAATATACACACACAGAATACACATACTTTCTTTTAAAAAACAAAGATTTTTACATACTGTCCCTGGTTTTACTGAGGCTGACAAACCTGATGGGGCCCCCTAGTGGCATGGGGCCCCCTGAGACAGTGCCGGAATGGTCAGTCCGCCCCTGCCTGTTGCTTTGGTTCATGCCAACAAACTGTGTTGGTGTGTGTTGAAATAAAATACTGTAAATAGGACATGTTGCTTTTTTTTTGCAGCATGTTCTGAAGCTCTATAATACTTGCAGCGCGTAGTTAATCTAAGTTAAGGTAAAAAAAAAAATATGGTTTTAAAAAAAGACTTATGTGAATGAGCCCTAAAAAAAGGATTTATTTCTAATTTTAGGATAATAAGCGGGGTCATTCAGATCGTTCCTTTTTACCCTTCGGGCTAACTCTGCAAACAGAACTGTTTACACAGATACAGCCAGATGTTCAAGAGCTATTTATTCCAAACTGTATACAGTTGTGGACAAGCCTAATACTAGACATGTGCACTGCTGAAAAATTTGTTTTCATTGTGTTTTTTGTTTTTTTCAGAAATTCGAAAATTAAAAACATTTGTAAATTCGAAAATTTGTAAAATTCGAAAATTTCGAATTCGGAATTTCAAAAATTCAGAATTTGTAAATTACAAAATTAGAAAATTCGGAAATGCAGGAAATTAAAAAATTCGAACATTCGAAATTTGTAAATTCATAAAGTTTGAAAATTTAGAATTTGTGAATTCGTAAATTAGAGAATTCAGAAATACGAACATCGCATATTCGGAAATCCGAAAATAAGAAACGAAAATTCCGAAAGTTAGAAAGAACGAAAATCCCCAAATTCTAAATAACTACCTAACTAACTAATAATAACTATTAAAAAAAAAGGTATTGGAATTTTCTTTCAAATTTGGCTGTTAGTGAATGTAACGAATACGAATTTATCTAAAGTTAAGAATTATCCGAAATAAAGAATGCTGCATCTAAACAAGTGAAAGAGAATGAAATAATAATAAATAATAATAGGGTTTACATATACAGTATTTTTAAGCTGCATACAGTATATGCTGTAAATCAGCACTTTTGCCCAGGGGCTAATGGGAAAGATTTCCATGGTTCTGCCGACTTGCATGAAATGAAAACGAAACCTCAAAATTTATGATGTAAGTGAGATTGCCTTCTGTTTTAAGATAGCTCTACTGTGTTTTGCAGGGAACAAAGGCCGCTAGATTACCGAGCTAAATAGCTTAGGTTGAAATTTACGTACACAACACAAATAAAGCTAAAGTTTAGTAAACAAATATCTTGGGTATACAGCCATAGGGACACATATATAAAACAAACACAAGATAGCTCAAGACTTAATCTTCACTCAGTGTTAATTGCCATTCTCAGGGCCCTCTTATGTGCCCCTTTAAATAACGTTTTGGGTCCAGTTAGCGCAGTAGCTTATTCATTTTCTTTAGCCATAGGGACACAACCTACCTCAAGTGATACCAAATCCAAGTCACAGTGGTGAATGTTCGATGCTCCATGTGTTAACTGTAAGGCCGGCCATAAACAGTTCAAATCTCAGCCAGTTCAGCAGGAACTGGACGAAATTTGAACCATGTATGGGCAGTCTGAATGTACCCAAGTTGATCAATTGATCAACTTGGGTACAAAAAGCCTGCTGGATTTTACATACAATTATTGCTAATGGCTGGTAAAGCCTCTAGCAATAATGACTGTCTTCTACTGGCTGGGACTGCTTTGGCTTCCCCCACCAAGAGAATACAATGGTCTGTATTGATGGGGAAATGGGGAGTGGTTGCATAAAAAATAATTGCTCCGTGGTTGGCCTGCCGATGTTTCAAATTTCTGGACCATTATACCAGCTGGAGAGGTCAAAAGATGGGGATCAAATTCAATTAAGGTACATGTACTGAGGACTGCAGGGGTGGGAAGGGTATCATGAGTTAGTTTATCTTTTTCATTTTTTGTGAAAAGGAGTTTATCTTTTTCATTTTTTGTGAAAAGGTGAACTAACCCTTCATAGAAGAATTCCAGGCATAGAGATTTTCTAAATAGCTACCTTGGTCTAATTATGTACAGTATATACCAAACCTGGTTAATCCCCCTGGATGCTGGAAATCAATGAAGTAGACACCTCTACTCCAGTGATCTCTGCTTGCTTTTGGGTCCTGTACCGAGAGACCCATCTGATGTATTGTGAACACGGGAGGTCAGCCACTTGACACATCACCTCCCTACCTCTGCACCTCATCCAATTAGAGAATTGCATTTGTTCAGAAAAAGTAAAGCATTCTCAGGATGGCATCTGTACTGAGCAGCTACTGTAACTTGCAGGCCGGTCACTTAACACAGGACCCAGGAGCAAGTGGAAATCAATGGAGCAGTGGTGTCTACTACAGTGACTTCCAGCTTTGGGGGCATTAACTGGGAATGGTATATACTGTACATAGTCAAAGCTGGACCAATTTAACACCCATACCTGGAATTCCTCTTTAAATAAAAAATCAAATACAATAAGATTGACCCCAAACCATTGGCTTCCTTTTAATATGAAAAATAAATTCTGAGACTAGGTTTGCTTTGACAAGCAATCTTAGCTTTTCCATTTGGCAAAAACGCTTTGTGTTAAAACCACAAGGGTAAAACTTCATCGATTTATAAAGCATTCAGCTGTTTCCTCTTTGATAAATTGAGCTTTTTTTTTTTTACTTTATAATATTGTACAATATGGCACTTTTGTCATGCGACAGCTGGATGACTAGGTCCACTGTCAGAATCACTTTTTATACTAATATGGTGTATCCAAGGTCATCCAGCAGCTTCAGGTAACAGAGCTGGTAAAGATCAAAACATGACAAGTTCTTTCTCTTGTGAGACGTTAGCCCATCGACTTTGTTCTTCTAATCCTTCATCATCCAATTACAGTACAAGCGATTGTCTTTGCTCTGTTGCATTAAAGTTCTGATTGCTCATTGCCCTGACCTTTACACTGTGCTTCGACCTCATGCACTGCTATATTGATTATGTATCCTATTTCCATGAATTGTTGGCCTGTTTTATATGACCTAGTTATTGCCCTCTAACTTTTACTTAGTTTAAAACAGACCCACACCCAAAGATGTTTTTTTTTCCGGGTAGGGTGTAAAAAAGGGTGTGGTGATGGCAATATGTACACAAAACTTAAGAAGAAGAAGCAATACAAGGCCACAAGTCAAACCAATGACATGCTGATATTTTACTGGAAATTTTAGCTCAAGCCATAAAATCCATGCAATTTTCCATAAAGTATTAGTCAATTCAAAAGTTCACACTTGACTGAACTTCTCCATAGCGTTAATATTACCGTCACTTTACAAGCGTTAATGACAAGTTAAAAATGCTCCCCAAACACCCTATGTGCAGTTTTTAAGCGTTTGATGAGCATAGAGACACGTTAAAACAGCATTGACCATAGACTTGAATGAGAGGTGTTGAAAGGTTTCAAATGCCTCCTGACTCGACATGGAGCTTCAATTTTGAAGGAAACGTGACGCTAACGATTCATGTTTTTATGTGTCAGGTCAATTGTATCATTTGCATAGGTGTTTAAGGGGTGTTTTTTAATGCCTCTCAAACACCTGCTTTTAATGCCAGTGTGAACTTAGCCTTAGTTTATTTGTAGGTGGAATCTTATGCGCTGCCTTCTGATATCTCTTATAGAATCCAGCAGTTCGATATCCTTGCCATATTTCTTGGTTCTTCTGTGGAGTTTTAAGTGTTCGATTACACTTTGGGGGTCCTCATACTCCTGTGACATACTTTGATTCCCTCTTAATGGTTGCGGCAGGTTTATAAGCCTTAAAACCCTCAAATAAACCTGCCATAAAAGAAATACAAGGACAACTTTTGCTTACCTGGAAATAGTTAGCAAATCAGGAGTTCTGATTTTGATCTTGAACTTTCTTGATCTATTTAGATGTTCTGGGTCATGCTTCAGGAGGAACTTGTAAGCAAGCTGGATTACCTGCCGTTTTTTGCCAACTGGCCATAGGCTCATTGCTCTCTCCTTCACAATAATAGGGCAGGATGTGCAACTACCTGTCCACGGAAATCGATTCACCCTCTTGGCTTCTACTGAACCTCATGCCACGTACACACGGTCGTTTTTTGCGATGAAAAAAAACGTTGTTTTTTAAAACGTCATTTAAATTGATCGTGTGTGGGCAAAACGTCGTTTTTTGTCTTAAAAAAAACGACCAAAAAAAAATTCCAACATGCTTGAATTTTTTGTGTCGTTTTTCAAAACGTCGTTTTTTGTTTCACAAAAAGTCACCGTGTGTAGCAATAACGTCGTTTAAAACGACGTTTTTCAACCCGCGCATGCCCAGAAGCTAGTTATGAAGCGAGCTTCAATGGAAAAGAGTGGTGAACGTAACCTCGCTTTTTGTGAAAAAAATGATGGTGTGTAGGCAACATCGTCTTTGAAAAGTGACGTTTCAAAAACGTCGTTTTTTACTTCACAGAAAACGTCGTTTTTTTTCATCACAAAAAATGATCGTGTGTACGCGGCATTAGGCCTAAGGCCTGCCACTCCACATATCCAAGAAAAGCTTGTATTAATGAATTGTCTACACAAACTACATTTGTATTATATTACTTGAGTCATAACACGATGGTCCAACTCACAGCACATATGCCAACCTTCTCTTTTACGGGCTTTACACAGTCTCTTCCAAACACGATCTTTCTCCATATTCAATCCTACCTTAGGTCCCTTATTACAAGTGTGTTCCCAGGCCTGATCTGGAGAGGTCTCTCCTCAATTTGCCTTCACAATGCCTTCATCTGAGACCAACTCTTTTCGACATGTCTTTGGCACTCCACCCCCAAGAAGACATTATATGGGCAACACGATGACCCATCCGCAAAATGAATGACCCATCCGCAAAAAACACACCCCTAGATCTACAAACTGAAACTAGAACATCTGCAGAACAGCCAACCATTTTTAGAGAGATGTCACCCAATTTAGTGAACTCAGAACTGAAGACAATTGAATAGAAAATACTGGTTTATTACCAGTGTGTGAGTGATAGCATCATAATCGGTGAAGTTTTTCTTCTGTCGAATGCTCTAGAATGAACACAGGACTAACACAAATGTGCAGTAAAAGTATAAACTTCTAGTTTGCAATAGCATGAAATCCTGAACCCATTGGGGCCTTCGTCATTTAATTAGCATTAAAGGACTGGTTAAACTAGAACGCCCCTATAATATGCAGATGGCTATATGATTATCTCCACTTAACATAAGCAAGGACATCCTGTCTTTCATTTTTTTCGCCTGCTGATCTAGGGAGAATTATATTTGCCCATGTTTAATTTGCAATCAGTGACTATTGTGTTATTAATGTCACTGGATGATAAAATCAGTCTAGGGAAGCAGTACCAGGCCTGTCATATTGTAATGTCACCTATACAATGATGAATAGCAAAGCATTGCAGGTGATACAATACCGTAAGCTGTCTAATTATTAGCCCAGCGATTCCATTAATGTATGCAAATATATTCACGCTATATATAAATGCATGCATTCCAGTATATACAATGCAACATCACATCAGATTGGAATATTAGATTTATGTGCTGTTAGAATCTACACTTAAATAATAGTACTTATATGGAGATGAGAGTACTTTGTGAAATATTAATATCTAGAATAAATGATTATACTTTAAAATTATTTGAATACATTTAATTAAAGTATAGCTACAGCTAAAACTGTTCCTTTAGCCCTGGATTGCGTAAGAAATGGTTAGAACCTATTTAAAGAGAAACTGCAGTCTGCTCACATAATCTGTAATAAAAACATATTGCCATTCTGAAGCTTCCCTTCAACCAATTTGCATATAATTTTTTATACACCGTGATTCTCAACTTGCCAAATATGAGTCTGGCTACAACCATTTTAACTGTGGGCAGCTGAAGCTGCTGCCTGTTTACTTCCTGGATTTACACAGACACTCAGAGGCACACCTCCAGCTCTTATTGGATCTCGTATGACTAACCCCCCCCCCCCATAGTTCCTGGCAAACTCTCATGAGAGTGAGAGAGAGAGCTGTGCATGATGTCATAAGCCTAGACTTTTTTCCAAACAAGAAACACGAAGTGGGCTGTGCAAGGTATTTACTGGCAGAATTATTTTTTTTTACTATACAAAGTTAAAACAACAAGGGCAGAGGATTTAATAGATGGAAAGATGAAAACATTTCTGAAGTTCTGCTTTATTTAACCACTTCAGCCCTGGAAGGTTTCACCCCCTTAATGACCAGGCCATTTTTTGCGATATAACACTGTGTTGCTTTAACTAACAGTTGCGCGGTCGTGCGGCTCTGTACCCAATCAAAAGGTATGTCCTTTTTTCCCCACAAATAGAGCTTTGTTTTGGTGGTATTTGATCACCTCTGCATTTTTAATTTTTTGCGCTATCAAAAAAAAGAGACCAACAATTTTGAAGAAAAAAAACAATATTTTTCACTTTCTGCTATAAAGGATATCCAATAAAAAAATGTAAAACATCTAATTTCTTCATCAATTTTTTTTAACAGAAAAATTTCTTCATCAATTCAGGCCAATATGTATTCTTCAGTTCTTTCCAAAGTGAGGAAAATCTTAGCCCTGGTTCACACTGATGCTACTTTGAAATCGCGCTACTTTACTTGAAGTAGCACGATTTCAAAGTAGCAAGGTCAGCGCAATTTCAGGTGCTACGTGATAGACATTTGTGTGGCTTCATACACAGATGTCTATTGAAATCGCACCTGAAATCGTCAAAAGTAGTGCAGGAACTACTTTCTTTCTCGTACATCACGGGACACAGAGTGGCATATTCATTACTATATGGGTTATATGGAGTACCTTCAGGTGTGGACACTGGCAATCTCAAACAAACAGGAAGTCCCTCCCTATATAACCCCCTCCCCTAGAGGGAGTCCCTCAGTTTTTTCGCCAGTGTCTTAGGTGTTGGTCACGGAATAGCTTTGCTCCACATCCTTGGGATTAAGGGCGGGCTAACCGGATCTGTCCAAGGAGCCTCAGTGCCAAAGTGGACAGTACCCGGGCCCCAAACCGTGGGGTTTTGCCTATAATGCTCCTCTTTGGAGGGCTGGTCCCTGGGCCCAGGACTTGGAGTTTGTAAAAACCATAAGTTCCTGTTTGCCAGGGTGCTATATAGGTCCAGGACAGTGGGTACCTTCATAGGACCCCAGGGCCTGAAGGTCTACTACGCTACCCACGGAGATGGGAGAAGATTGGACCGTTTTGCAAAACGTCCTGCTGCATGGAGCAGGTAAGTGGGGAGCCTGCGGGACTTGGTTCGACAGCAGGCTCTCCAGGGGGATCTTAAGGGGGGTAGCCTGAGTATGCTCTGCATTGGCACCATGGTCACTATGTCTGATAGACAGGATGCCCTGAAATGTTTCCCCCCATAACTTGATCCCCCTACCTATCTATGTATGTTTGCTAGCTACCTGCTGCTCGCTGGTTGAAGATCTTTTAAAAAAAAAAAAAAGATCTGTCTCTAGGCTAAAGGGACTCCTTAGGGGCCTGTGTTAGCCTTACCTTGCCGGGATTCAAATCTGCCGCCTGATGCGTCCTCCAACCTGCATTCCTGGGCTCCAGAGTGCGTCTCCTCCTGGGCTCTCCTCCCCCGACAGTCGCGCGCGCGCGCGTGCACGCGCGCATGCATATAGAAAATTTTCGCGCCGTTCGGGAGGGGGGGGAGGGGCGGGAGTGTGACTGCAGTGTAGAGTGGGCGCGCCTTTAATTGCTGTTATACACAGCAGGCGCGTTCTTAGCTCAGTTCAGAGCTGAGCTGGAGAGAGAGAGGACGTAGAGCTGGCAGCACAGTGACTCCCGGTGGCGAGAAGGGGTACTACATACTGGAGTCAGCTCCAATACTTTTTGTTAAGCCAAAATCCCCTTGGCAACAGGTTGAATGCTGGCAAACATGTTGGGGGTGGGGCTGTATGTGGTGAATAACATATAAAAGAAAACATACTGAGCCCCACCGGTTTTGGGGCATTAGTGATCCTATTGTCCCCTAAACCTTATTTTTTTGTACTCCTGGCTATAACAGTCTGTTGTTGTAAGCGGAGTCCTTCGCTTTCGTATTATGGCTTCCAAGGGTTCAGGATCAAAAAAAAAAAAGAGAAAAGGCAAAGACAAAGGGGTTCCTCCTCTGGTTCTGATAATATGCCAATACTTTCCCCACAGGTTATTCCTATAGGGGGTCACCCTGGATAAGCCATTAAGGGGGTCTGGTGCTGAGGCTGGCCCAGGTCGGCCCAACCCTGTGTTATCACAGAGGAGATGCTAGCCGTCACCCTAGGGGGGCTAGAGAAAAGAGGTTAACAGCTATGATCGCTGGCTCTTTTTCTGGCAAGAAGCGGACTAGATCCCCATCGCCAAAAAGGGACAGAACCTAGAGGATCTACCACTGTAGAATCGTTTTCAGCCTCCCAGGCGGAGAGTCTGTGGGTCCAGTCTTTGACAGACATGGCCCGCTTGGCATTCAATTTGCCATTTCCAGAGCCTCAGGTTCCTGCGGTATCCTCTTTGGGTTCTTTTAAAAACGCCTTTAAGCAACGCAGCGTTTCTGGCCCAT
The DNA here is from genome assembly GCA_029574335.1 of Rana kukunoris. NCBI lineage: Eukaryota > Metazoa > Chordata > Amphibia > Anura > Ranidae > Rana > Rana kukunoris. The sequence continues at coordinate 25,283,655 of CM056055.1, read as the reverse complement.
CCTCTGTTAGAGGAATTGGTTTTTCCAGGATTGGGACGACCGGACAGAATTTTTTCTGCCGCCTAAAGCTGACGAGAGGGTAGTCTTTATGCACGTCTGCCAGCACTCTTTCCCCTGACCAAGTGCTCTTTAAAAAGGGGGCCCGGATGGCTCAGTTGGTAGAGCATCGGACTTTTAATCTGAGGGTCCAGGGTTCAGGTCCCGGTTCGGGCACTGCTTTTCAACTACCCGTGAGGTCCTTGAGGCCGCATCTCCCGGAAAGCGCCTGATCTCGGAGGCTAAGCAGGGTCGGGCCTGGTTAATGCCTGGATGGGAGACCACCTGGAAGGTTTTCTGTTATTTACCCTATGGAAAAAATAAAATAAAATTTTTTTCTAAGAAAGGGGGCGCTCCCAACTGTGGACGCAGCCATCTCATGGGTGAATAAATCATTAACTGGCCTAAGGGGAAACATACAAATGTTTAAGGTCCCGGTCAATAAACGTTTAGAGACACTTTTTCCAGCATCCTTGGCTACAGCCAGCAGGGGCTGCAATTGGAGTTTTGTCAGGCGTTAAAGAACCAGACAAAACAGATGCTTAAGACATCCCTGCCCAATAGGCAGAGGAGTTATTGGATATTCCCAGAGCTCTGTGCTTTGCGGTAGAGGTTATAAAAAGACTCCATCCAGCAGGCGTCTCGTCACTATTTTTAGTGCATATGAGAAGGCTCTTATGGTTGAAGAACTGGGCGGCCGAGCCCATGTAAAAGACTGCTGGCAGGTTTGCCCTTCCATGGAAAGATCTGGATAAATACATTCAGACTGTTTCAAGTGGCAAAAGTACCCTTTTACCAGTCAAAAGAAGTTCCGGGGTCCTTGCGTTTAAAAGGCAGTTCCCCCCCCTTTTCCGGGGCCCTCAAATTCCAGGCAGTACGGACCTCCTGCGCGATCAAACTTTTAAAATGGATCGCAAGGACAGGCCTCTGGGGATCGATCCCCGACAGAGGGGGTCCGATCATCTGTGGCCGCAGGCTACAGATTAGAATTTCTAAAAATTTCCTCCACAAGGAAGGCCTCAATGCGGGCGGCGTTGGTTCATCTGCTTACCAGGGCATAATGGTAGAGGTACCAGCCCAAGAACAGGGGCTAGGTTTCTATTCCAATCTGTTTGTCATACCAAGGCCCATCGGCGATGTCAGACCAATTTTGGACCTAAAAGGTTTAAATGCTTACCTAAGGGTTCGCTCTTTCCGGACAGAATCCGTTCGGTCAGCAGCCGCCACACTCCAGAAGGATCTAGCTTCTATAGACATAAAGGATGGTTACCTTCATGTACCAAGTCTTTCAGCCACATCAAATATTTTTGTTTTTACGCTTCGCAGTGATACAGCGTCACTTCCAATTCGTGGCGCCCCCCTTCGGGCTGGCTACGGCCCCCGGGTATTCACGAAGGTCCTTGCTCCAATTCTAGTCAGTCTAAAGGATCCAAGGGATCTCGGTCCTAGCATACCTGGACAACCTCTTAATCATAGATCACTCGCTTCCTTGGTGGAATGCGTAGTAACCCTCATGGTTCAGTACCTCGAGAGGTTCGGCTGAGTCCTAAACTGGGGAAAGATCAGCATTTCAACCTACAAAGCAGTTGGAATATCTCGGCATGAGATTAGACACAGAACAGAAGATGGGTGTTCCTGCCCCTGGTAAAGGTCGAGGCTATCAAAAGATTAATTCAGTTGGTTCTAAGCAAAAGAGAACCAACTATTCGCCTATGTATGCGATTACTAGGCAAACTAATGGCCATGTTCGAGGCGATACCACACGCTTCCACACTCGGGTCCTACAGACAGCAATTCTAGCAGCCTTGGTTCTGCCCAGGGGTCTGGAAGGCTGGAGAGCGGTCTGTAACGGGTTCACTCGCCAAGTAACTTGGGCAGAGGCGGAGAGGCAGCTGCCCATCAAGGTCTGGGAGATCAGAGCGGCTCGGCTAGCCCTCCTGGCATAGACATCCAGATTACAGGAGTCCACGGTGAGAAGTCATTCAGACAATGCCACAGCGGTGGCATATATGTGAACCACCAAGGGGGAACCAAGAGTCAAGCCACTCAGAGTGAGAGGAACTTGGTTTTTCGGTGGGCAGAGGTTTATGTACCCTGCATATCGGCGACATTCATTCCCGAGGTGGACAACCTGCAGGCGTACTTCCTAAGTCGCCAAACCCTGTCGCCGGGGGAGTGGTCCCTGCATCCACAAGTTTTTTTCAGACAATCTGCCAGAAGTGGGCAGTGCCAGACGTGGAGGTCATGGCATAAGGATTCAACAAGAAGCTAGACAGGTTCATGTCTCGAACGAGGAACCCTATGGCCTGCGGAACCGATGTGTTGGTTTGCCCTTGGCATCAATCATAGCTTCTATATGCATTTCCCCCGCTGCAGTTACTACCCCGCCTGTGGCGCAGGATCATAGCACAGGCCGGTTATCCTGGTAGCCCCAGCTTGGTACCGGAGGGCATGGTACTCACTAGTCCTGAAATTGGCAGCGGAAGGCCCTTGGACTCTTCCTCTATGGCCAGACCTACTCTCACAAGGCCCGATCCTCCACCCTGCATTACGGCGTCTAAAATTGACGGCCTGTCGGCTGAATCCCTGATTCTCAGGGGTAGAGGTCTGTCTAGGCAGGTAATCCCTACCCTCATTAAGGCTAGAAAGCCGGCCTCCAGGGTAATTTTGTTACAGGGTTTGGAGGGCCTACGTAGGCTGGTGTGAGGCTAAGAGATGGGTTTCCCGCAAGTATACCATTGATAGAGTATTACGTTTTCTCCAGCTAGGAGTGGATAAAGGCCGGGCATTAAGCACGATCTAGGGACAGATTTCAGCCTTATCAGTGTGGTTTCAGAGGCCGCTGGCCGCCCACTCGCTGGTTAAGATCTTCGTACAGGGAGTCTTACGTGTTAATCCTCCGGTCAAATCACCACTTTGTCCATGGGACTTAAATCTTGTTCTGTCATCTCTACAGAAACAACCCCTTGAGCCGTTGGCTGAGGTACCTTTGGTTTTACTGACTAGAAAGTCGGTATTTCTGATCACCATAGTTTCGGCCAGGAGAGTATCGGAATTGGCAGCCTTATCTTGTAAGGAACCATATCTCATTTTGCATAAGGATAGGGCGGGGTTCCGTCCTCATCCTTCCTTTCTACCAAAGGTTATATCCAGTTTCCACCTGAACCAGGATGTGGTACTTCCATCCTTCTTCCAAAACCCACCTCTAGAAAGGAGGGGTTGCTGCATACGTTGGATATTGTCAGGGCCATAAAGGCCTATCTTAAAGCTACAGAGAAGGTTCGGAAAACAGATGTGGTGTTCGTTTTACCGGAAGGGCCCAAGATGGGTCAGGCAGCTGCTTGATCCACCATCGCAAGATGGATTAAACAATTAATTGTTCGGGCCTGCGGTTTGTCGGTAAAAGGCCCATTCTACCAGGGCCATGGGCACCTCCTGGGCAGCACATCATCAGATCTCTATGGCTCGAATATGCAAGGCAGCAACGTGGTCATCAGTCCACACGTTTACAAAATTTTATCAATTGGACGTAAGAAGGAATGCGGATACGGCCTTTGGGCAGTCAGTACTACAGGCCGCGATTCAAGCTCCTCAGGATCTGAGGGGGCTCCCTTGATTTGATTTGAGATTTACATTTCTCGTTTAAGTTGGATTTACTAGTATTTGAGTATACCTCTAAATTAAATCCTTCTTTGGAAGATGTCTCCCTCCCCTCATTAAAGCATTGCTTTCGGACATCCCATATAGTAATGAATATGCCGCTCTGTGTCCCGTGATGTACGAGAAAGAAAAAGGGATTTTTAAATACAGCTTACCTGTAAAATCCTTTTCTTGGAGTACATCACGGGACACAGAGCTCCCACCCCTCTTTTTGGGAACATTTTGGGAGGCATACTGCTTGCTACAAAACTGAGGGACTCCCTCTAGGGGAGGGGGTTATATAGGGAGGGACTTCCTGTTTGTTTGAGATTGCCAGTGTCCACACCTGAAGGTACTCCATATAACCCATATAGTAATGAATATGCCGCTCTGTGTCCCGTGATGTACTCCAAGAAAAGGATTTTACAGGTAAGCTGTATTTAAAAATCCCTTTTTTGCAAATCGGTGCAGTGCCGCAAAATCGGTGTCGCACCGATTGGAACAGTGCCATTGCCGCCAATAGGCTGCGACTTGTCATGCGATTTGATCTCTCAAATCGCATGGCAAATCTCTCCAATGTGAACCTAGGCTTATACAGAAGTTACTGATTAAGTTGGAAGATTTCCAGCTCCTACTCTATTGGCAACACCTGATCACTTTCTGCCCTGAAGACAGTAGTTATCAGACAATAGAGAGAGAGAGAGTGCCTCTCCCCAGTGTGAACACAGATAGCATTAAATACCTTCCGAATTTAAGCCTAATGCACCGTACACACGTACACACGGGACTTCCGATGGGAAAAGTCCCCGTTGGAAATCCAGAGGGGAATGCCGAGAACCTGCTCGATTCAGTCTTTCCCCTACACATGGCCAATATTCCCTACAGGAAAACTGCCAAAAACCGCCGGGCAAAAGTCCACCGAGTTTTCATTTTTTGTCCGGCGGTTTTTGGGCAGTTTTCCCATTGGAAAAACTGAGAGGAGCATACACACGGCCGGGATTCTCAGCCAAAAGCTATGCTCACAGTTTTACCGTAGTGGTTGTGGAGATCCCTCATCCAGTTCGCAATGGTATGAACCCAGCCTTAGTCCTCAGCAACTACACTGATTTCTCAGCCCAGTCTAGACCTTAACCCCTGTTTCTCCAGCCCTGATGAAGTCAACCCTTGAAACCCATAAAATGTGGTGGCCCCCAAGTTAAATACAAATAAAACATAATCTCTTATTTGTCCTGGTGAACACTGGTGAATTTTCCAATCGGTGCAACTATTTAAAGTTGGGTGTACGCTCAATGCATTTGATGACATAACAAATACCATTTGAAAGTACGTCAAAATTTCGTTTACTTTTACATTTAATTTTTGAGTTTTTGGACTTCCCGAAATGAAAACGACATTCACTCTTAGGCCTTGTACACACGTCCGAGAATCTCTTCATGAAAAACTTGAAGTTTTCCCTGATTCTTGGCAAGAAACTCTTGCCACCGCAGTGTACTGACTTTCATTTCAAAAGAACCGCGGTTCTCTTAAATGAAAAGAACGCAATGACGTCATCGTGTAAGACAAGCATGCGCTCGTCATGTTTGATGCCACCCCCGCCATCTTGCTTCACCCTACCTATGCCGTGGAAGCTACCGCGCATGCGCCAAAGTCATTTCGAGCATGCGCGGGTTTCCACAGCGACAGGTAAGTATACACACTCTCGGGTTTCTCGTCGGAAACAGACCGACAAGAATCTCGACAAGAAAAAAGACAGCAGGTTCTCTTTTTTTCTCGTCGAGTTTCTGCCCAGATTTCCAGACGAGAAACCTGAATGCCTCGTACACACGAACGGGAATCTCGGCAAGAAGCAGTTTTATGGCTGTTTTTTGTCGAGAAACCCGGTTGTGTGTACGATGCCATAGACATTTGTTTATTCAAGAAAAAAACCTCCAAACTGCTTCCTGGAATTTTGTTGTTACTGCAGTTGTAAACCAACATTGATTTAACCCCACTATTGATTAGAAAATTGAACAAATGTTCTTAAAACTAAAAAATGTTGAACAATTTCTACTAGTGTATAGTGGGCAAAAAACACAAAAACGGCTTTGGCAGAGAAAGATACAGCCATTATCTTGAAATCTGCCCCTTTATTCCCTGCACAGTAGCATTCAGACAGGGAAGAGAAGAGCCAGCAGAAAGTCAGTTAGGATCTGTAGCAGGGAATGTGTTGAGATTGAATGTGCTGACAAGAGGAAATAGTAGAATATGCTGAACAACCCTATTGGTGTTCTGCTGCTCCTTCATCATCCAATCTGCAGTTTGGGGTTGTGTAGGGCTATGCTTTTGACCAAACTCTGCAGTGGAAGTCAGTAGTGTATTTAGGTTTTGTGCTGCCCTAGGCCTGACCAAACTCGTGCACTCCCTTACTCAAATATGACTCACCCCTTCCTGTCAAGGCCACACCCCTTTCTGGTTAAGATCCAACCTGAAATTTTAGAGTGGGGACACTAGATCTGAGGGCCTGGGGGGGGGGGAATGGATTCCCTTAATTTGCATAGATTTGCTCTCACTTCCTGTTTGGCTATGGGGCAGAAAGTGAAGGGAAATCTCTGCAATGGGACTGGGATAGTAAAAAATAAACTGACTGGGGCTATAACCCTCCCTTACGCTATCCAAAATGAAAAAATAAAGTGTTGCCTATAGTTCTACTTCGAGAACAAATTTCTGATAATTTTATGGAAAGGACTAAGAAGATATAACCATGCCAATGGTGCAGCAGAAAACATATAGCACAGTGGGGAAGGTTTGTGGTCCAGGATGATAGGACAGTCAAAATTAGAAGCAGCTTGTGTTACACTTAGGCCTTGTACACACGAGGGAATTTTTCCGCTGAACATGGTCCGAAGGACCATTTCAGACGAAAAATCCGCTCGTCTGTAGGGGCAAACGGACCGTTTTGGCCGGATTCCTCCGGCGGAAAAGTTTCAAAGCATGCTTTGAAATTTTTCCGCCGGAGAGCTGCCCGTCGGATATGTCCGCTGGTTAGTACGGCAAACCAGCGGACATATCTGCCCTGTGAATGGATCTGACGCATGCGCGCAGAAGTGTTTACTTCCTGGTGACGTGGCGGTGTCAACGTCACCGCCGCATCACCGCGCTGTCCGCCGGCGGGGAATTTGATCCGATGGTGTGTACAGCCATCGGATCAAACAGCCTGGCGTAAATATGCGCTGTAAACGGTCCAGGGACCGTTTACAGTGGATATATTCCCTCGTGTGTACAAGCCGACGGACAATCTTTGCTGCCCTAGGCCTGGGCCTTGTTGGCCTAGGCCAGGATACAGCGTTGGTGGAAGTGCATGTCCAGATTATGCATAGATCACAAAACTGGCTGAAAATAATTACAATCCTTTGATAGGCAAATCAGTTTCCTGATATATACATTTCAATAGTGATTTTATTCTCCAGTCTGGAGTTCTAATTTACATAGGTACCAAATACAGATGAAGCATGCTGTAAGGTAGCCCTAGAACAGTGATGGTGAACCTTGGCACCCCAGATGTTTTGGAAATACCCATGATGCTCAACTACACTGCAGAGTGCTTGAGCATCATGGGAAATGTAGTTCCAAAACATCTGGGGTGCCAAGCTTCGCCATCACTGCCCTAGAAGCTGATCCATAGCTCGATACCTTATATAACAATATCCATCAAAGGAATGTTTTAGTAGAAATTCCACAGATGCATTTTTTTTTTCCATTAAAAAAAAAAAAAATGTGAACAATTTCTTTAAATTCTTTGAAAGCCTTGTAGAAACCTAGAGGATATGATCACTATAACTAATAAATACCATTGGTAAAGTCAATTACTATTTGCCAAAAAGGTGGACTTACCCTTTAAGAATGACTTTGTGGTCATATACCTGCATGGTTTAATTAAAAGATAATTAATGAAAATGCCTTATAGAGACAGGACGGTTTGGCTCTGCACAGTTCAAGGACATTTACTTCTTAATGCATTGATTGTTGAATCTTTAATCTCAAGGAAAGGGCAGCCGCCATATTAAAATTCAGAGATTAGCAAAGAAAGTCACAACTGGTAAAAGACTAAAGGATGAAAAATTTAAACAGGTATGCCGAATCGCCGATGAGCTACGGATGATTGGTGATGAAGTCAATCAGTTTATTTGACAATTCAAGTAATAGATGATGACCTCAGAGAAAGACATAATACATGTCCGAAAAGAGACAAACCCTCACCAGCATAGTAGAACACTAAAGCTTAGGACTTTTGTCAAAAGGGCGTTGGCCATGAACTTGTCTTGCATACAAACGGCAAAGAATTGTCAGCCAACAAACACAAAACTAAGTGTTTTTTCTCCTCTTTAGCGCCACCCTTTGTGCAACTTCTGCTAATGTTATGTTAGCATTGCTTCTGAGCATGCGTGTTTATACTTTGGATTTTCTTCCAAAGGACTTCTGTACACACGGTTGGATCATCTGACAGAACACAGCCATTGGACTTTGACTCACATGGCTGTCAATCAAATCCAATGACGCGGCCCCCTGGGGGGCGGCGGTGACGAGTCATACACGATGTGTCTATAAATGTGGGAGAGAGCTTCCCGAGGGAGTTATCTATTGCAGGGAGGAGCTGAGACAGCCGCCGTGGGACCCCAGAACAGGAGGATCGGAGCCACTGTGTGAAAAACTAACTGCACAGTCGAGGTAAGTATGACATGTTTGTTTTTAAAATACAAATTTAACCTTTACAACCCCTTTAAATGCAATATTTATTGCATTTGGAAACCGTTAAAGCTGAATTCCAGATATGATCTTTATTGCATGCTTACATTGGTCCAGCTAGGCACAATGCAAGTATGCATACTTGCTGGGGATACAAACAATCACTTTAATAATGTAGTGAGCGATCCAGACAGCTATACTGCAGGCCGGCGGCTCTTCTGAACCAAATCACGTACACGTGCATGATTTGGCATTTCTGGGTAGGGGCGCATGAGTGGGCCCATGTCATTCGCTACAGCACAAGCTGATCAGCGGGTCCCAGCCAATGATTTATAGCCAGGCCCCACTGATCAGCAAATGACAGAAGAGAGCCTTGTGTTGGTAAACAACACAGGGCTCTCTACAAGTGTAGCGATGTGGCTTTTTTAAAAGCAGTCACGTTGCTTAGTAAGAGCAGAGCAGCACACTTTAAACATTGTTAGGCACACAGTTAACCCTTTGATTGCCCCTTCACAGCCAGTGTCATTAATATAGTGACATAGTGACAGTGTATCATATTAGCACCGAATCGCTGTATTAGTGTCACTGGTGATGTCAGTTAGTCAGTTACCGCAAGGTGTCAGTTAGTGTCAGATAGTACGCTGCACTATCACAGTCCCACTATAAGCAGCTGATCACTACCATTACCAGCATAAAAAAAAAAAAATTCTAGTATATATACCATAGTTTGTAGACTCTATAACTTTTTACACAAACAAATTAATATACACTTATTGAAATTTGTAGCAGGGTACATTTTGGCCTAAATTAATGAAGACATTTTATTTTTAACTTTTTTATTGGATATGTTTTATAGCAGAAAGTAAAAAATATTGTTTTTTTCCCCCAACATTTTCAGTCTTTTTTCGTTTATATAATAATAAAAGTGAGGATCAAAAAAATACCACCAAAAGAATACTTAATTTGTGTGGAATTTTTTTTTTATATAAATTCCATTTGGGTACAGCATTGCATCATCGTGCAATTGCCAGTTAAAGAAGCCCAGTGCTGAATAGCAAAAAATGGTCTGATCATGAAGGGAGTAACATTTTCCAGGGCCTAAAGGGTTTGTAAAGGAATTTTTTTTTTATCTTAATAGCTTCCTTTACTTTAATGCAGTGCTGTTTTCATGTCCTCATTGTACATTTTTTCTCTCAAGTTGCTGTAATTCTTCTCTGATCTCCACACCTGGTTGTCTGTTTCCTTATAACCACAGTGCTGGGAGCTTTCTCTCTGTGGTCACTAATCAAGGAGGTGTGATTACTGTGTGTCTAAAACCCCTCAGCACCAATCAGTTTCGTTTTCCAAACCATCACTGCCCTGTATTGGCTCTGTGGCTCTGTACATCACAGAAGCAGGAAACAGCATGCAAAAACGAAACTAAAACTGTAGGTAAGTGAGTGAGTGAGTGAGTGAGTGAGAAACTTATATAGCGCAACACATGCAAACTTAATCGCCTCTGGGCGCTTGGTATCCATTTCTTAGGTAAGTCTCAGAAGAGATGGGTTTTGATTTTTCTTCAGAAGGCCAAGTGGTTCACCTCCAACCTGATGTTGGTTGGTAAAGCGTTCCATAATCTGGGTCCTTGGACATTATATGATTGATTTGTATCTATTTTTAATTGTTTTTTAAAATTAATTAGTTAACTATTATGTCTCTATACCCTGTAAACAGTCATTTCAGCAAAACATTTTTTTTCCCTTTACAACTCCTTTAAGTAGTTATACTTTATGCCCTAATGCAAAACTAACCCCAGGGGGTCATTGACTTGGCACATTTTCAATAAATACAAAGCATTCTCTAAATTGGATGAGGTCACGATTCAGCACAGGACCTGGAAGGTCATGGCTATCACTGTAGTGACACAGACCGCTATGGCAATTGTCACCTTCCCCAGCAGCCCCTTGGGTATGAGATATATTGTGCCAAGTTGGACCAATGTAAGAATGCAATAAAGATCATACCTGCCGTTCAGCTTTAAAAAGAATACAAGAAAGCTGAGTACCGGTAAGTGTACTGTATAGCAGCAGCTTCTAATGTCTGCATACGTATAATGCCAGAATCAAACACTTGGAAAAATATAACACCAGCCTCTGGTGTATATCAATGTATAATGCAGACGTCTAATGGTTGGAAAAATGTACCAGCTTGTGATGTCATTACTGTCAAGCTCTAGTTTCTGTAAATTTTTAATGTAAATCTTTGATATTTTATGTAATCTCAGCCTTCAGATAGAAACCTCCTAAATATAGCTGATCTTTCGGACATTGACATTTTATTACATGAGGTTTATACTTTTGTATCCTAACCAGACCTAGAGAGGGTGGACTGCTGTGCTTCACTATTTGAAGACCCCAATTAATAAGCAGAGACGTGTTCTAGGTGATTTTTGGGACCTAAATCCACCTTTCTTACTTTAAAGTCAATCTTTGCTTTGGCCAAACAGGTTACCTTTAATGTCTGTAGGTGGGTAATAGACTTGCTATTAGATCACACCAAACCCTTGCCCTTACTTGTAATCTGGTGATGCAGTTGGGGAATGCGCCTGATGCTCATTGTTACTTCTGGCCATTAGAACCAAGGACGTCTTGTACTAACTCACAACATGGAACGTTTTTTTCCTTGCTCCTAGTGAGAAAGTAGGGCAGCCGCTGTATCTTGGAGCTTTCACAGGGCTGAGAACACTCTGCTCGCCCCTATATGACAGCACTGAGTGTCTGAGTGGCCAATCATTTAGCAGGAATCTTGTCCCTTATAACTTAATGTATAATCTGGGGCGTCGTTAGGCCCGGGCTTGGAAGGCTGGAGCCCCGAAAAGCCCGGAATCCATTGAACTATGCTTTGTATTGTTGGCCCCGAATGCCGGGGCCCGGGAACGATCTCATGGCCGAGTTCGGCCGAGTGTGGCTGGGGCCGAGTTTGGCCGAGTGTGGCTGGGGTCGAGTTTGGCCGAGTACGGCTGGGGCCGTGTTCGGCCGAGTGCCATAGGTTCCGCCTTCTGGAGCCTGCAGCGCCAATGCCAGGAGGACCATGGGACGTGTTATGTGGTGCGTCCATCATAGCCTGCAGTGTCTCCAGAAGGCGGGAATTTCAAAATGCAGCTGCCGAAGAATATCCCTGCTCGGGCGGGCGGCTCTCCTCCCTCTCCTTCTCAGCTCAGCAGCTCCTCTCCTCCTCCTCGAGATGGCAGCTCCTCTCCCCGGCATGGCAGCTCCTCCTCCTCAGCATTGAAGCTCCTCTCTTCCTCCTCGGCACGGTAGCTCCTCTCCTCGGCATGGCAGCTCCTCTTCTCTTTGGCAGTGACGAGTGACTGACAACACGGCTGAGCTCAGGTAAGTCAGTGTGTGTATCTATGCCATTGTCAGTAGGTCAGTGTGTGTTAAGGTCATGCAGGTCACTGGTCAGTATATGTAGGTCAGATAGGTCAGTGCAGGTAGGTCAGTGTAGGTAGGTCAGTGCAGGTAGGTCAGTGCAGGTAGGTCAGTGGTCAGCATTGATGGGCACTGGCAAGTCACAAAACCCCACCGCCCAGCCCCTTGTAGTTTTGCGATAGCTGGAGGGCTGCCAGTTTGAAACCCCTGCTCTACAGTCTGCTGGGATGAGCTTTGCCCCCCCCCACCAGTCTCTAAAAGTGCATTCACTGATCCATGAGCCAGTCTGATGGGGACATCTGATGTAAGGGGGTACTCTGAGGGGGCAATTGATAAAAAAGAGGCACTCTGATAAGAACAAATTAAGTAAAGGGAACTCTGATGGGGACACCTATTATATGAGGATGTAGCAGCAAACAGTTCTAGGGAAACGGTGATAGACTCCAGACACAGACTTACAGGAAAACAAATCTTTCATTTCTCTAGCCAAAGAGACTAAGCAGCACTCGTGTCCTAAAAGCCAAGTGCCCTTGGAGGGTGGTTACATGGTATATATACCAGAAATTACATATTTTCTCTAAGGAGAAGACCTCCTGGTTCATTTAACCAGTTATGGAGATACACATATTAGAAAAAATATAAATTATTTATGACTCAAATTTTCCATCAGACAGAAGTTTCACAATTTCTTTTTTATTCATCCTAATCTACTGACAGTCTAATACATACCAGTGTTCCCTGTTTACTCCTGCATTGCCCCTTCATTACCAGCCAAAATTACTTCCAGGTTACGATTAGTAGTACAGAAGCGTGCTGAAGAATGGAAATACTAGTTCCCTGCATCTGTGACAGATTTTCAGTGACTCACCGTGTTAACAGTATGCACTAGGGTTTTCCCGATACCACTTTTTTAAGACCGAGTACAAGTACCGATACTTTTTTTCAAGTATACCGATACTTTTTTTTATCTCATGTGACAACGGCACATGTTTCAGTATTTCTTTTTTTATCTTCAACAATTTTTTTTTAATTTTTTACATTTTTTTTATTTTTTACATTTTTTTTAATTTATAATGCTTTCTTTTTTTAAGGGGGGGGGGGGGGTGGACCGTGTCAGTGTGTTTTTATTTAATTTTTTTATTTTCTACAATCATTTTTTTATTCTTTTTTTTTCAGCCCTGTTGGGGGGCTTTGGTGAGATATCAGGGGTCTTAACAGACCTCTGATATCTCCCCTTTGAGACAGAGGAAGGAACTAGGGACACAGATTCCCCAGTCCCTTTCTCAGCAGCATCAGCTGCACTGAAAATGAATGGAGAGAATGCACATGCTCCATCCCATCTGGTAAGGAAGCATTTCTCTTGTTGGTGGAGGTTACATCACTTTAGTTTGAAGAGTTTTCGCTGTATCACTGGGTGTCATCTTCAGTTACTTTATATGGACTTTTATTGCGCTGCACTCACATATTTTTTTCATTTACTATATTTGAGGTTGTGATTACCTTTTTTTGTGTTCAGCTTGCAATATTTTTAGTTTAACTGTATTATTTGTGTGCTGATTGTTGCTTTTATCATTCCCTAAAGCAGCCCATAGATTTTTTGATTTTCTTTCCTTCCACCACAGGTGGAGCGGGAGCGGGACAGCATCAAGTCCGCAGAAAAACCTAAATAGCATGTTGCTTTCGGCGGGCACTGCTGCCACTGAACGCTACTAATGCAGTTCTATGCGGCCGTGCTGGATCTGCACTGCAATGTATGCGATTGCGGTGTGGTAGTATGGAAATTATACAGTTAAATCAGGTGGCGTGGTGAGGAGATGAGATATTGCCTCCTTGCTACACCTCAGAACAAGCCCTTAGACAGCAAGGTCCTGATTTGTCAGAAAATTTGCGTCTGTGTAAAATCTTTTTTGGAGAAAACAGAACAATTACAGCAGCCATTTTGTAGTGGACTGAGTTGGTCTTTGTAAGCATAATGTCTCTATACATGTTTAGACATCAAACAGGAAGAATATGGTAAATGTTTGTGTGAGGAATCTACAGCACTACCTTTGGAAGAGAAACAAGTCTTCCATCATGAGATTTTAGCCTAATAAATTATTAAAAGGATAATGTTTTAAGCGTCCACAGGACATAACTCTGAAATACATTTTTGAAATCTGAGTTAGATATATTGATTTAACATGGTAATGAGTACAAAGAACATTACATTTTTTTTCCTGCGGATGGGGGGAAGGGGGGTGATGTCAGCGGTGTGACTGAAAACATTAAGTGGGTCGAAAATTTTCTTCCTTCAAGTTAAAGAGTTGTGCGAGAAGAAAATTATCTTGAAATACTGATTGATTGAAAAAAATAACAATTACAGGAAACTTTTACCTCAGAATATCTTAAAGTGCATTGCCCATGAATAGTGAATTACGATTTCTAGTGGCTCTCTCCTGCCGTAGTTCTGGGAAAATCTTTACATTATTGAAATTATGCATAAAACCAGCAACATCTCCCCGAGAGATGACTTCTTGGATTCACATTTGGAAATATATCACTTTTAAACAATAAAAACATTTAAGTAATAATATGACACAGAGGCCGCGGTGACACAGGATACAGTAAATGCACTTAGAATCAGTTGTTTTCAATTAAAAAAAGATACACTGAGGGCAGCCAAAAGATGCCATTTCTGTAGGCTACAGTTACACTGGCGATTAGGGCTGATATAAATTATAGAGGAAGGAATCTGCTGATTTCTATTGTGACTGTCAGCGGCTAGGTGTGGCCGCCAGCACTTTTTACTATAATTACAGGCCTCTGGCAGCTGCAGCTATTTGTGGCTCTCTGCACAGCCAGCGATTACCTATAGTGCCCTGTGCCCACAAAGTGTATCTAGAAGCGATCGCCACAGGTAATCGCTGGCTGTGCAGAAAGTTGTGGCCATCGGCAACCTGTCATTATAGTGCATGGGCCTGGCAGCCGCACTTACAGTAGCCGCTGAGAGCTGCAACAGAAATCTCTGATTCGTACTGCTACAGTTCGCACTAGCCCTAATTGCCAATGTAAATGTAGCCTAAAGCGAGAACTTAAAAGGATAGTTCACCTTAAGACCCCTTTCACACTTAAAGGAACACTAAAGGTTCGTTTTTTATTAGATCAATTGATTGCTGTAAGCTAGAGCATTTAAATATCACTTACCTCGTTTTTCCTTTTGACCTCCAAAATACAGTAATCCAGGTTTGAAAATGCCATTTCCTGTCTCTCCTCTTCTTGCTTATCACCAGCATCGGAGCCGTTTTGCACAGTGGAAAGCAGAATGTGCTCACCCCCTCCCTATGACTACAGCCCTGCGTGAAGATGCCCTCTTATCCCTCACAGGCATGGAGGCTAAGCCTAATGGGAACTGTAGTTCCCATTAGGTCGTGATGTAGCTAGAATGAATGCGCACTGCAAACCAGGAAGTCAGTGAGAATAACGATTCAGGAGTGACGGAGGTGAATAAAACAGCTCTATTTCAACAGGTATCAAACTAGTTATAATGCAAAACATTACTTTTTACTTTATCAGCTACTGTCAGACTTTAATTTAAGAGGAAAATATTTTTGTCTTTACAACCCCTTTAAGTGCTCGAAAACTGCCCATTAAACATTCAACGTTTTTGCAGCATTTTTGCGGTGCTTTTGCAGCGCTTTTTGAGTGCTTTTACCTTGTGATAGTGGCGCGCTTTTTTTAAGGCCACATGACTCAAAAAAAGAACCATTTGCAGTGCTTTTGCAGCACTTTTCAGGCTCTTTTGGAGCACTTCCCATTTTAATGGACAGGGGCGTTTTTAAGGTGTTTTTTTAAAGCGCTACAAACAGGCTCCAAAGCTGCTGCTTACAGGAGGGACAAGGGGGAAAAGGGGACAGAGGGAATTTTTTCAATTGAAAGCTATGCATTCCTAGCCACTGTCACCCTTCTTCCTCCAATTCATACCGCACTTCTCTGAACACTGGAGCGAGTTTACAATCAACATTTTATTGTGTATATGTCACAATGCATTAAATTCCTTACTTTATCACACAACTTGACAACATAATGCAGTCAGAGATTCGATTGCGCTATCTCTGTTTGTTAAAACACAAGCTGCAAAGTGTGATGATTTGGAATTCAGGTTCAAAGACATCCAGAGAGCATACAGGAAGAACGCTGTGCTTTCAGGCTTGGGAATTAGTAAACAATACGCTACCAGGAACGGTACAGCTATGAATTGGTGGAAATGTACATGCGCCGATGTTCATTACTTGTTACTGAATAGAGGGAAGGAGGCCTGGAAATATGATCTCTGTGAAGTATGTGAACAATGAAGACATGATTTTTTAAAACATACCACTCTCTCCCCCCTCAAAGTAAAACTAAAGGCAACATTTTTTTAGTGTTGGATACAGTGATGAGGTATTAGAACACCTGTCAGGTTTTATTGCTGCCTGTGCCCCTGTTAGGCACATTAACCGCTCAAGGACCCCTTCACGCTGATATACGCCAGCAGAAGGGCACAAGCACGTACTTGTACGCCGCCTTTAAGAGCCCAGCAGTGGGTCACAACCTGGTCCTGTGCTCTGTGACCGCGCCCTGGGACCCGCGGACCTGATCGCCGCCGGTGCCCCACGATCGGGTCTCAGAACTGAAGAACGGTTAGAGGTAAGTGTAAACAAACCTTTCCCCGTTCTTCCTAGTGTGACTGCCACTGATCGTCTGTTCCCTGTCATAGGGAGCGACATTCAGTGACGTTACATGCAAAGCCACGCTCCCACACAGTAGTAAACCCTCCCTAGGAAACACTTAACCCCTTCAGCGCCCCCTACAGGTTAACCCCTTCACCTCCAGTGTCACAGTAATCATTGCATTTTTATAGCACTTTTTGCTGTGAAAATGACAATGGCCCCAAAATAGTGTCAAAAGTGTCCGATGTGTCCGCCATAATGTCGCAGTCACGAAAAAAATCACTGATCATTAGTGGTAAAAAAAAATATTAATAAAAATGCCATAAAACTATCCCCTATTTTGTAAACCCTATGGCTTTTGTACAAACCAATAAAAAAACACTTATTGCTCTTTTTTTTTTTACCAAAAATATGTAGAAGAATATGTATCAGGCTAAACTGTGGAAAAAAAAATGTTTTTCTATATTTTTTTGGGGGGATATTTATTATAGCAAAAAAGTAAAAAATGATTTGCACTATTGTATTTAGTTGGACAATTTTAATAAACATTACTACACTATGATACCTTGTTTATTTTGGTTGGTATTATGATGTGCTGAAAGGGGATGAGAGTCCCCTAATATTTATCTACTGAGATCTTTGGAACACGTTGGATACTGGTGGCAGCACTGTTAGTTATTCGTTTTCTCCCTACTACACTCATTGGATTGTATCTGGTGTGACATTGCATAACAAACCCAGTGGTGATCAAAAGAAAGCTCTATTTGTGTGAAAAAATGTATATAAATTTTGTTGGTGTATAGCGCCAGTTAAAGTAGAGCAGTGCCGAATAGGCACGGTCGTGAAGGGGGATAAAGTCTGCCACGCACTTTTCGTCACAATCTGATGCCATCTTTGGGTACCAAGACGACGTCAGATTGTGACAAAACACGCGTCGGGAGGTTTGGCGCACTGACGTCATCGCATTGTATCTCAGTGGACAGGGTGTTCACAAGTGCCCGGCATTCTATTTGCCGATCTTATCTTTTATTTCCGTAAATGTAACTTTTAAGCTTTAAATAAACTCTGCATAGTATGATTCACACTATGGTGAGTTCCTTTAATTTTGGGTAATGCTTGGCATACATCCTTGATTGTGCGATGATCGAGTCTCCCTGGTTGTCTGCTTTGCAGTTTGTGCCTCATCATATCCAGTATTTGTGAGCTGCCATTCCATTATTTTCTGGATAAAGGCCCTGGCTAGGTTAATAGCTGAAGGCTTTCGAGAGCTTGCCTTTTGGTAAGCACACACTTCATGTGGTGGAGGTGCACTTTTTTTGGCGGTGTTTTTGTCAAGAGTATAATCTTCTGCACATCAGGAATTTTTCTTCAGGCATGGGCCCCCTGGAGCAGAGAATGGGGGGGGAGGGTGCTGCTGCCGCAAGTTGAGAAGCAGGAGGGGTGCCGCAAATGGAGAAGCTGGGGGGGCTGTCGCAGCAAAATAAGGTCGGGGGGGACTTTGGGGGCTGACGAACAAAAAAGGGGGTGCCATCAGGGGCCCTGGGTACCACTGGGCTCCTTACAAGTGTACTGCCTGTACCCTGTACCTGGTGTGGAGAAAGCCTCTTGAGGGAGAAGGGGGTGAGCAGGAGTGTCAGGACGCTCTCTACTTTGCAGATAGATAAAGGAGCTGTGTGTTAGTGGGCCTCCTGACACTCCTGCTCGCCCCTCCCCCTCAAGAGGCTTTCTCCACACCAGGGAGAAAGTCTTGCATTACTGTGTGGAGTTACAGACAGAAGAACAAGAAGTGAGAATTTCTCCGAAGAAATAAGAACATTTAAAAGCAAAATGGAAGGATGAGATAAGTGAAGGAGGATTGCACTACGGTAAAGGAAGCTATTTAGGGAATTTTTTTTTTACCTTTACAACCCCTTTAAGTCTAAAATTTTGACTTACGCATACCTTTAAAGCGGCTGTAAACTGAACACTCATTATTTGAAATGGATTCAAGATCGGCAGTAATTCTTATATATATGTTGCAGTAAGATGCATTAGAACGGATTATATACGCTAAATTTCACATCTAGCACAATATATATCACCAGCAAGATCTCATACCCTTAGGCCAGCCTTTTTTTTTTCTTTTTCTTTTTGTCTTAAACAAAGTCTCGTCTGGCCTTTGAGAACCAGCGAAGAGAAAGACCTGACGGGCAAGTGGAATAGCTTTAAGAAAAATAGCTTTCTTTTAACATAATCACAGAAAGCTCTTCTGCCGTTTGATTTATAAAGACAAAAGCAGAAGGTATTCTCCTCCAGTACATAAAAGTGAAGGTGCTGATTTGAAATGTCGGCGCTTGGAAGACATTTGGCGAAGATGGAGCCCAGCGTGGCGAGGGACATACAATAAACAGACTGTATTTCTCCAGGACAAACTCATTAGCAATTTAGCAAAGCCCTGCCTGATTGAAAACGATATTTCTTTCACAGCCTTTATCTGTGTAATCACAAACAGCGGTCTTAAGCGCCTTTGTCAGGCTCCTTTGAAATAAGATAAAGAAAAAAAAAAGGGATGAAAATATATTTTTCCTAGTTGGTGCAAGTTTATGAAGACAAATAAGCGTAGGGTGATGCTAAAGCTGAAGTCAAAATTTAATATTAAAGTGATCCTAATCTGGTCCAAAATGTTTCTAAAGTAACAGAAGAGAGAAGAAGCCCAGAGTGAGATGTGGGCTAAGCACACGGCTGGCATGACTAGGCAGCAGGGCAAAAACTGGTAGTGATAGGGGTTATTATTAGGGGAGTGTAGCTGGCCAAGGTAAGGGGTGGCTTGGGAAGTTTATTCCTGGGGGTAGGAGGGGCCAGGGTCCGGTGATCTGTTGTGGCCACCGGATGAAGAAGTATCTCCCACCCTCCTGCACTATTTTTTGGTTATGTTATATGTATTTATGTTGATTTGGGGGTAAGGGGTAGCCAGTGTTGCCAACCGTTAGTATTTTTACTGGCAGCCAGTAAAAACAGGCACTTTTCTTCTGCCAGTAAATGCCAGTAAGAGGAAAAAATTGTCAGTAAAAAATATGATTATGACACATGGCTCAGAACTGCACATGCGAAACTCGGGTCCAGAGCCATCCGAGACCATTCAAGTGCCTGCTACAGTGTGATAGGGTTATACTGGCGGTGGCGGAAGCCGTGCCTGAGCATGTCATGTGATGTCATCGTACAAGGGAGTCGAGCGGAGCGACCAGAGCCTCATGTGCAGGTCTGCAGGACGTGATGTGGGACTGTCAGTGCTGTTTGGAATGGAGGGACCACCTGGCATGGAGAGAGATTGTCACTGTGACTCAGGAGGGGATATGTTGGTGATCTGTCATGTGTGTGTGCTGACCATTCCAATTCCCTGAGTCCTGTTCCTGTGCCACTTACTTACTAAATTGAAAATAAAATAAGAAATTTGTTTTATGTCATAATGTCTACCTTGAATCACATTGCTAATTGTATATTGGTTGTTTGTAGCCTAAATACTGAAATTTGCACTTACAATTGTAATTTTTTATTTTTTTTTGGAAATACCAGTAAACACTTGGCTGTGCCAGTATATTTTGGTTGTCGTGCCAGTAAATTTCAATCTGGTAGGTTGGCAACACTGGGGGTAGCGGTTGTGGATCTTTGGCGGCATTAAAAATTAAGACCAATATGGCATAAGTGGGGAACCATCATGGTAAGGGATCCTGGGTTGATGCCAGTTAACTGAGGTTTAACTGGCATTGGGAGATGGGTATCAGCGTTGGAAGGTGCAAAGTGGTATTGTCCTTGAGTCGGCATACTGTGACTGGGCACCTTGTGTGGTCACGCTGATACGAAGATGACTTTGGTCAGTGCCTTCAATGATCCTCAACATGGTTATGATGTTTCTGGGAGAGTATTGTTTGTAAATAAAGGTTATAGTTAAAAAGTTATGAAAATGGCCGGTGCGGCCAATTTACTCCAAAACTAGTGTTCTGGTTATATAAGGCAGGATGCAGGGTGTATAGTATTATAGGTATTAAGCTCTTTGCATCTGCATTACCATAGTCACGCTGAAGCAATCTTGCCTACAATTACCCTGTGTAATGATCACTGTGGAGCTCCATGAATGCTAGGGCCTTGGTTGTTCATGAGGCCTCTGCCTCTGTTCAAGTCAAGATTAAGCTCCAGCCTCTGTCACTCATTTGTCAAAATGCCCTAGGATCATGTGTGACAACTCACCAAGGACAGGATTGATAGCAGGTCACGTATCTTTTCCTATGGAGCTTCTCCCTTAGGCCAAACACCTGAGTTACTGGCATTTGTTCCTGAACACACAAGGCCCTTCCATACCTCCCAATTGCCCCTGATTTCGAGGGACTGTCCCTGATTTGGAGCAATGCCCCTCTGTCCCTCTTTTCTCCTCATTTGTCCCTCATTTTCACTGATCTATATTGCTGTATATAAAATGCACTTTTTATCTATCAAAACGTGTTTCCCAGTGCTAAACCTTTCATCTGATTTCTAAATTGCTGCATTTGTAAATTCCAAAAGCCAACATAAAGCAATAGTAGTGGAAAAAATAGCACTTGTGGGTTTAACCAATCTTATTTTTTTGTACATTTCTCCTTTAAGGGGGTGTGGCAAGGGGTGTGTCCTATGCCTGCATAATTTTGGTAATAGGTGTCCCTCATTTCCAACACAGAGTAAGCATTCAACCCATGATCAGCCATAATCCTGTTTCTGATATAACATTGAAAATAAAAGGATAAAATTAAGAAGAGTATAATGCAGATAATACTATTGTGCCATAAATTTTATGTGCCAAAACAGATTTGGGCTGTAATAAATCAACAACAAACATGTTGGTGACAACATCTACTAAATCTAATCAAAACAAGACCCTGCCACAACATTCATACCCAGGTATACAAATGGTAAAAAATGGATAGAAAATGCATCGGCATAGTGTAATATTTTCTGTAGCACCCTCTAGTGTCTAGTAGATAGTTTTGCAATGTAGGTAAATTTGGAATGGCTGAGAGCCAGGCCTAGGTTTAATCTGGGCCACAGTGAGTGAGCGAATTGATTGAGTATGAGGGGGCTGCCACGAATTGAGAAGCTGGGGGGGTGCCGCCGCTGCAAATTGAGCTTTGGGTGCTGATGATAAAAAAGGGGGATGCCATCCGGGGGCCCTGGGCACTACTGGGCCCCTTAGAGGTTGGGGTGGGGTTTTGGGGGCTGATGAATAAAAAAGAAGGGGGTGCCATGCGGGCCCCTTAGAGGTCCGGGGGAGGGCTTTGGGTGTTGACGAAAAAAAAAAAAAGAGGGATGCCGCCCAGGCCCCTGGGGACCACCGAGCACCTTACAGGTGTACTGCCTTTACTCCTCTGATGGCGGCCCTGTTTACAGGTATTTATAACCTCTCACAGTACCCCCCTGACAATGCCTGTTTTTTCCTCCAGGGGGATGGAGCCATCTTTGTTCAGGCATTGTACGGGATTTGCATCTACTGCCTGAACTGACATATCAGTGTTTCTCCAGAATAGACGACCTGTCAGAATGTGTAATGGAAGTGAGGTTTTGTCGCCACTGCCATCTTGGTACACCCCACACTCCTCCACAGTAAGGTAGGGTGACCAGACATCTCCGGTTTCAGGGGACAGTCCCCGGATTGAGGACACTGTACCCAGACCAAGTCTGTCCCCAGTTTTGTCCCCAAATTGTATTTGAACAGGGGCTGGGGCAGTTTCAAGTACAGTCAGTGCAGAATTAAAAAAATAATAATTCTGAATTACACACTCCGGCTCTGCCGCTCCTACTAGCTTAGGGGGTGTATTTTTCCCATTATCTGTGCCTCTTTCTGATGATCATGTGCTGGACTGAGCGGAGGGAATATTTCTTCATTTTCGGGTGCATGCCCATGCAGCTCCGCTCGCATGTTTTTCTGCCTTGGTTCAAGTCTCAGCCATCCGCCTGCCTGCTTATCTCCTTGCCTTCCCTGATGGAGTGATCTTCCGCCGCACCCCACCCAGTAGTAGCCGAGGCCCGGAGAGTAAGACTTGACAGGCTGTGAGGCGGGCGGCTTCGGCGATGGGCAGAGAGTCGCTGATTGCTGCCATTACTAGTAAAAAAAAAAAAAATAGAAAATCTGGTTACCTTACTGTAAGGATACACTGAGAAGGGGACAAGCGGACATCTTGTTACACTCACTGGAGTTTTGCATTTTACACTTTTTTTTTTTGCAGTAAACTGAGTTTATATAGAGAAATACAGTACTCAGAACCCTGTGTGAATGTTTACATGTAACAGGGAACTTACAGTATGTCAGATAACCAAACCTGTGACATCAGCAGGCGTGCCACTGCTTTTAAAATTCAACATCGAAACAGTCAGAGTTCTAAGTACTGTACTGTACTGTATTTCACTATATAACTCAGTTTTCTTGTAAAAATAAGTGTAAAAGGCAAAACTCCATTTTCATCGGACATGTCTCCTGGGATATTTTGGTCTGATGTGTGTACACTCCATCAGACCAAAATCCCCGTGGTCAGAGAACGCGGTGACATAGAAGTCACCGACGTGCTCAATCCAGGAAGTTCAATGCTTCCACGCATGGGTCGAATCAATTCGACGCATGCGCGGGATTTCGGTCCGCTGGTTAGACGTACTAACCAGCGGACATGTCCGATGGACAGGTTTCCAGCGGACAAGTTTCTAAGCATGCTTAGAAACTTTTGTCCGCTGGAAACCTGTCCGCTAGGCCGTACACACGATCGGACATGTCCGCGGAAACTGGTCTGCGGACCAGTTTCAGCGGACATGTCTCCTCGTGTGTACGCAGCCTTACTGTGGAGAAGTGCAGGGTGTACCAATATGGCGGTGGCGACGAAACGTAACTTCCGTTACACATTCTGATGGGTCGCCTAATCCGATGAAACACTGGCTCAGAGATGACTCAGCCATGTAAAAGGATAGCATATTTAAAGCTTGCTGTAAACCCTTCTGTATACTCAGTGGAATGACTAACCTCAGTTGATACACAGGGATGAAAGAAATCCTCCTGCATAAGTTGTACCTGTTTATTTGTGGTATTCTCTTCTCTACAACCTCCTAAAGCACACAGATCAAGGGCCTTTTCTCAGCTCTAGAAGGCAGAGAGTGGGAATCTGATGTTACACACTGTTTGGCACAGAGAGGAAAGCTGAGTGTAATCTGAGACACCCCCCCCCCTCTAGACATTTTCATAGAAAACATACATGCAGTAGTTGAAGCTGTCAATCACCTTCTGTGTGCTGGGGGGACGGGATGGGACAGGGCCGTTTCATAAGATTATGTGGTGTTGAGATAACATAACAGAAGTGACTAATTACCCTCGTTCTTTGGATTGAGGCAAGTACACACTATAGTAGATAAGCTTTGTTCATTTTAAATTACATGGGTTTACAACCACTTTCAGATTCATCTAAAATCTTTTAGATATATCTCCTCTTCTTTTGGGACAGGATTTTGGATGTCATTGTCATGGGTCTGGGAGGAACTTTACTTCGGGGTTTGCATATTTATACAGTATATTTGTTGACATTGTTTAATCCTGTTTTTTGATGGGTACTTACTGGTAGACGTCCTATGGTTTATCATTACAACCTTTCTGTCACTTATATAGAGGACTCCACTGGACAGTTAGCCAAGTATTTGGAGTCTACGTTTAGTCCAGTACTTATTTTGTACTTTTTTTACATCTGTGAGTGATTTTTTTAACCACTTCCATACAGGGCATTTTCACCCCCTTCCTGCTCAGACCAATTTTTAGTTTTCAGCACTGTTGCACTTTCATTGACAATTGCGCAGTCATACAACACTGTACCCAAATGATATATTTATGTTTTTTTCCATCCACAAATAGAGCATTTGTTTGGTGGTATTTGATCATCTCTGCGGTTTTTATTTTTTGCGCTATAAAAAAAAGAAGAGCAACATTTTTGAAAAAAAAACACAATATTTTTAAATTTTTGATTTAATAAATATCACAATTTAAAAAAATAATAATAATTTTTTCCTCAGTTTAGACCGATACATATTCTTCTTCTACATATATTTTTCTGAGATGACAATTGGATATTTTGGGGTTTATTTCCTGGAGAGTGCAAGATTGAGTGCAGCTCTTCATAGAAACCAATTAGCTTCTAGGTTTTTATGTTAAAGCTTATTTTAACAAGCTGAAGCTAGAAGCTGATTGGCTACCATGCACAACTGCACCAGATGTTGTACTCTCAAGTTTTAGTAAATCAACCCCTATGTGTTATACTATATTATGTATGTTTATTACAGATAGATCA
Organism: Rana kukunoris; assembly: GCA_029574335.1. Lineage (NCBI taxonomy): Eukaryota > Metazoa > Chordata > Amphibia > Anura > Ranidae > Rana > Rana kukunoris. Next base: position 25,258,839 of record CM056055.1, on the reverse strand, counting down.
ATGGAATCTGTACACACGCACTATCAATGACCCAGTCCTGAGGCTGGGTTCACACCATCACCGCATCCGTTTCACAGCAGGGGTCCGGTGCATTCGGGTTCACCGTTTCAGTTCCAACTTCAGACCGAATTTTGGCCTAAATTTGCAACTGAAACGGTCCAAAAGACGCACCCGACCTGCTGCGGAGATATGTGAACCTGCTCCATAGGGAGCCAGTCAACATCTCCTGCTATTGTGAATTGGATGCGGTGAACCTGGTGTGAACCCAGCCTGAAGTAGCAAGCTGTGAAATGTGTCAAGCAAAAGGTGTTCATATATATATAATATTTCAAATCTGTATTTCTATAAGAAAAATATAACTTAATGTCATAAATCATTTTTTTTTACAGGTACTTGCATATTTTATGGAATGTACAATTATTATTTTTAATGGTAAATTAAATAATTACATAATTGATTTTTTTTTTTTAAGTATTTACTATGTTGTAATTCTAGGCTACAATCTTCCACTTGTATATTTTATGAAATGTACGATTATTATTCTTGATGATTAATTAAGGAATTTATTAATAAATAATAGAATTTTAAGTATGTAGAATGCTGTAACTTTAGGATATAATCTTCCACTTGTATATTTTATGGAATGTACAATTCTTATTTTTAATGACTTATTAAGTCATTGATTATTACGTACATATACAGTATATACATATAGGATAATGTAATTTTTTTTATTGATTTCTCAGTATTTACTATGTTGTAATTCTAGGCTACAATCTATCACTTGCATATTTTATGAAATGTACGATTATTATTTTTGATGATTAATTAAGTAATTTATTAATAAATAATTAGATTTTTAAGTATGTACAATGCTGTAACTTTAGGATACAATCTTTCACTTGTATATTTTATGGAATGTACAATTCTTATTTTTAATGACTTATTAAGTCATTGATTATTACGTACATATACAGTAAATACATATAGGATGCTGTAATTTTAGGCTATAATCTTCCACTTGTATATTTTATGGAATGTACAATTATTATTTTTATTGATTTTTAAAAAGCTGTGTACTGTGTACTATGTTGTAATTCCTGGCTACAATCTATCACTTGTATATTTTATGAAATGTACGATTATTATTTTTGATGATTAATTAAGTAATTTATTAATAAACAATAGATTTTCAAGTATGTACAGTGCTGTAATTTTAGGATATAATTGTCTACTTGTATATTTTATGGAATGTACAATTATTATTTTGAATGAATTATTAAATCATTGATTATTACGTGTATATACATATAGGAAGCTGTAATTTTAGGCTGTAATTTTCCTCTCGGTACATTTAAAGTCCCTTTATTGTTCTGTGGGGTATTTTTGATTCATATGGCTCTTGAGATGGTACGCTTTGTGGATGCAAATGAGATCTAAATTGGATTCAGTTTATTTTTTTTGTCCTGCATTATGCCACTTTAACTGTTACAAATATTTATTACCTCTTACAGAGATCACAGTACTCCCCCTGACAATGCCTTTATGTGTGTTTCTCTAAGGGAGGATGGAGCCATCTTTGTTTAAGCATTGTCCAGGGTCACCATCTACTTCCTGGACTGAGATTCCAGCTCAGAGATGACACAGCCACAGTACATACATACTATAAGAAAATCAGGCAAACGATCGTCCAATTTACCTTGTTATTTCACAGCAAGTCGGAACTGTGGAAGGAAATAATGTACTGTATGAAAATTTTCGTATGATAAAGATAGTTTTTTGGTTATTGTTTTTAATCATGCACAGTCTTTCATTTCTGATCACTGGGGATAGGAGACTGAGAAAATGCTTCTCCTTGCCTGCAGCAGACTGTTGACACCTTCTCAACCTAGGCAAGGTTACTGGACTGGACTGGTTACAGGACTGGTACAGCATTTTTGAAAACATACAGTATATTAGCAAAAGTATTGGGAATCTTGGGCCAGATTCAGGTACATCTGTGCATTATTGGACCGGCGTAGCGCACCGCCTTTACGTTAGACTGGCACAATGTAGCGGCGCAATCACCCTATTCTTGACGGTTTTACACAGAAATTAGCGCCTGCACAACGTTATTTCTGAGGCGCAAGGTGGAGTAATGCAAATTGGGAAGGACGTGGGCGTGTTACATTGAAATGAGCCGTGACCCAATGCAAATGAAGGGCCGGCCGGCTCGCGCATGCGCGCTTGAAGCATACCATGTCAGCACCTCTGTGCGCATGCTCCCAACTCGGGAAGAGCGCAATCAGTGAAATTGGAAGTGGACTAGGGCAAAATCATGAACTACGCAGACAGCATAAATAGACAGACAGAAACGCACTTCCTTTGCAAAAGTACATCCCTTTGTATCCCTCCCTATACAGCAAGGTGCTTTTGTTCTGTTGTTAGTTGCGTTGTGGTTTGTCTTTGTGATATTTGTGGACTGTGTGATCTAGTGTTTGTTAGAAGATATTTGTAAGTGATTTTTGATGACTACTTGTGAGAGTTTTTGGTTGATAGTTTTTTGTTCGTTTGTTTTCTTGCTTGATTTTTCCTGATTGTTTTTGTAAGTGATTTTTCATGCTTGTTTTTGTGAGTGATTTTTGCTGATTGTTTTTGTGAGTGATTTTTGCTGACTGTTTGGGAGAGAGTTTTTGTATGAGTATGACGGAGAGAAAGAGGAAGTGAAATTTTACTTTTGGGGAGAAATAAATTCTTGCCCGGGCCATTTCCCAATATGGGCGTTACCTCCACGGCCCGGAGAGTGCTAACACGACCCCGGCCAGGAGGAGAGAGATTTTGGACATGATTACTGACAAGGTAAATGCATCGGGGGGGGGGGGGGGAGACCCGGACACGGTCGGGGATTGAAAAGAAGATCAATGACCTCCGGCGTCTGGTCAAAAAGAAGCTGGCCAAAATGCCAGGGCCACAGGAGGGGGCCCACCATGCCCTGTTAGGCTGACAGCGGAGGAGCGTGCGGTGGCCCAGACCTTTCATAGGCAAGAAGTGGAGGGCCTGCCTGGCTATGACTCAAGTCAGGAGCCTGTGATGCCAGGTAAGGCTTTTTTGCCCTATCAGGTGTGTAGCATGTGTGGGGGAGGGGTGAAAGGGAATATGTGGCAAGTGTGTGGATCCTCCAACCTGTGAATGTTTCTTGTCATCCACAGATGTGCAGGAGGGTGCTGGGCCATCTGGGCTGACCGCACCATCCCCAGGACAGCAGCCTGATGAGGACCCCCCGACAAGGCCGGAGTCCTCGGAGGAGGTTGAGGAGGAGGAGTTTGAGGAGGAGGAGGAGTCCATGTCAGGCAGTGGACTTTTGTTTTTGGAGGACTCTTCCCCTCTGGCTGGCAGCAGCCAGCCCTCCATAAGGGGTAGCCCCTCCCACTCCTCCCCCAACAGGGCACCCCTCCCAAGGGGCTCCCCTTCTCCCCGGCCACAAGCATCAGCTGGAGGCAGGAAGGAGACCCAGAAGACCAGGGGGGTGGCCGAGCTTCTGCCCGCCAATCTGAGAAGGGACCAGTTCCTTCAGACCCGCCATCTGGGAGAGGTCAGCCAGACTTTGGTGCGGGTGGAGGAGAGCCTATCCTCCATAAAGGATACGCTTGGGGACCTGGACTGCCACTCCCTGGCTCTTACAAACTGCCTAAACGACCTGCAGACTACAACAGCAGGCGTTGGGCAGGATGTGAGGGCCCTCATCCAGGCTATCCAGGCCAACACGGCAACACTAGGTGCCGTGGCCTTGGAAGGCAGGCCGCCAGGTGGGCAGAGACCAGGGGCTGCTCCTTCTTCCCCGGATTACCCCCTCCCCAATGAGTCTCCCCTGAGGAGCCGGGGCTGTGGCCGGGGGCGCCCCAGGCATGGCTCACGTCAACGGCATTAATTTGTTTTTCCCCTTTTTTTTTGGCCTGTTTTTTTTTTCTTTTTTTTTTTTTTTTGCTGGAACATTTTTGTTTTTGCTGGGCATTTTTTTTTTGGGTTGTGAATGTTGTTTGAATATGGGGGTGACATTCCTGCCGGAAAAGGGGTGTCACCATCATCTTTGGTGGAGAAGGGTTCCCCAGGACCAGGGAGAAGTGATCCCCAGGTCCGTGTGAATGGTGTATGAATGTACAGTGACATAATTGGAGCCTTGACGTGGCGTTGCTGCTCACAAGTCCTGCATGGTGGACTTGTGCCAATCCAATTTGATGAGGATGTGGGGTGTGTGTGCTAGGGACCACAGTGGTGTGCATGCATGCATTCTCATTGTGCCTTGATTAATGTGTGTGTTTAACGTGCAAAGATGCATAATGTGAGCTGGCATGAGATGGGGTCATGAGATGGGGTCCCAGTGCATATGTAGAGTCACCTTGAAGGGAAAAGACAGGAGGATGTTAGTAGTGCATGTGCCCCTTGTGATGTGTGCATCATGGGGGGGCACAGTCATGCCTGCCACCCATGTCACTCACCAACCAGCCAGCTGTCCCCATACATGTTCTGTTCGAAATCTGTGGGGATGGGGCTCTGATTGTATATGTAGCTGTCATGGGTGTCATGGGTAATGTCATGTGTTGGGCTGGTGATGTCCTCCTGCAGGGTTGTTGTTAATTCCATGATGGCATGAGGGGTGAATCTGAAGAAGCGAGACACCTCAGAATCACTCATGCCATAGATGTCTATGCGTGTGTGATATATCCTCTCCCGTGAAGAGTGAAGAGTGAAGAGTGAGGGGCTTGTATCAGATAAGAATATTGTATTCGATTAGATTAAATTGTAAAGTTTATATAAGCAAAAAAGAAGTTTTCCAAAAAAATAAAAATCCTGTGCCCTCCTCAGTGCCCTCCTCAGTGCCCTCCTCAGTGCCCTCCTCCTTCTTTGCTCATCTAAAGTCAGTAGTATAGCTATGAGCATGGATGCCACTGGCATGTTGGCATACAGTTTGTTGGGCAACATGTGTGACTGCTCAGCTCCTCACTAACAGTGTTGCTTTATCTGACATGTAGACGAATTGTCTAATTTTAGACCAGCTTTTATATGGTCTAATTTTAGACAGGACATTTAGCTGTTGCGCACAGCGCGTAGCCTGCACTGCACCAACGTTCTTTTGTGGATCCCCGTAACTCCGTCTATAGCATATTTGAATAGCAAATCAATGGTGTGTCTAGCGCAGTTTTGCGCGGACGGATGCGCCTGTCTAACGAAATTACGCTGGACAAAAAAAAATAGATTTCTTGCGTATCTCGTTTTGGGAATGCCGTGCATCGAAACGCACGCGCACAATTAGACTTACGCCGCGCATCTCCTGTAACGCCGGCATAATCGCTCTGTGAATCTGGCCCCTTGTCTTTACACCGCCGTAATTTCAAATGTGCGCCGTTGCATCTTTACGCCGATTCAGAAAGCAAGATACGCCGAAAAACATGGCTTCAGCCGTCCGGCGTAACTTGCCTACGCCGGCGTATCGTGGGCGCATAGTTACATTGGACGCATTCAGCATTCCCATGTAAAATATGCAAATGACCTAGATACGCGCCCGGCGTATTACTATACGATGTTAAGTATGGACGTCGGAACAGCCGTCAAATTTTACATCGTTTACGTAAGTCGTAAGTTACGTTCACGTCGTATGCAGTGTTTCGACGTATCTTAGGCATTCTATCTGACGTGAATTTTTGGGGCATGCGCACTGAATACGTCCATGGACGGCGCATGTGCCGTTCATTAGACGCTTCATTTACATGGGGTCATTTATTTCCATACAACACGCCTACTACTAGCCTAATTTGAATTACGCGGGCTTACGTCGGCCCATTTACACAATGCCGCCGTAACTTATGGCGCAAGTTCTTTCAGAATACGGTACCTGCCTCTCTAAGTTACGGCGGCGTAGTGTATATGAGATACGCTACGCCTGCCGAAACTTAGGCCATTCTTTCTGAATCTGGCTCATGAACTTTAATGGCATCCCAGTCTTAGTCCGTAGGGTTCAATATTGAGTTGGCCCAACCTTTGCAGCTATAACAGCTATAACTCTTCTTTTTGCGAGGACAGGCATGTTGGATGAGAAGGCCTGGCTCGCAGTCTCCGCTCTAATTCATCCCAAAGGTGTTCTATTGGGTTGAGGTCAGAACTCTGTGCAGGCCATTCAAGTTCTTACACCCCAAACTCATTTGGTGGAGAGAGGATTATGGTGTGGGGTTGTTTTTCAGGGGTTGGACTTGGCTCATTAGTTCCTGACAGTGAAGGGAACACTTAAAGTGTCAGCATACCAAGACATTTTGGAGAATTTCATGATCCCAGGAACAGATTGGGGATGGCCCCTTCCTGTTCCAACATGACGTTGCACCAGTGCACAAAGCAAAGTCCATAAAGACATGAATGAAGGAGTTTGGGGTGGAGGATCTTGATTGTCCTGCACAGAGTCCGGACATCAATCCAATAGAACACCTTTGGGATGAATTAGAACAGAGACTGCGAGCCAGACCTTCTCGTTTAGCATCAGTGCCTGACCTCACAAATACATTTTTGAATCTAAGCACTGAACGTGTGATCAAACATACAAAGAAAACAAAAGGGAGCGCAGGCCTAGTTCATTACCAGATAGAACTTTATTCAAGAGAAGAAAAGCAGTAACAGGGTAGTCCTTGTAAGGTTACGTATCAACAAGACCCTGGCAATGTATTTCAAGGGATGAACCCTCTTTGACAGAGCAATGATAAACCTCACAAGGGCTACCCTGTCTGGTTATCATTGTTGTACTAGCCTTTGGCTTATCTACATATGCACTCATTACTTTTCTTATCTTGAAGTTTTATCTGATGATACACTGACTTGGCCTGTGAATGAATGAATGAATGAAAACTTGTATAGCGCGGCACATGCGAACTGAATCGCCTCTGGGCGCTTGTTGTTCCTGTCTCCTTTGATATCAAAAGAGAAAAGTCTTGACCTTTTTCCTAAATGCTGAGTGGTTCTCCTCCAACCGGATGTTGGTTGGTAAAGCGTTCCATAGTCTGGGACCTTGGATCGCGAATCTTCTTTCTCCTTTGGACTTGAAGTTGGCTTTCGGAACCTGGAGCAGGTTCTGATTCGTGGATCGCAAAACGCGATTGGGATTATGCGCTTTTATTATTTTGCATAAATAAAGGGGGGCATTCCCATAGACACATCTATGCGTAAGACAGAGAGCTTTAAAAGCAATTCTGTCTTTAACTGGCAGCCAATGAAGGGCTCTCAGTGAAGGTGAGATGGATTCCCAGGGTTTTTTCCCAGTCACAAGTCTGGCGGCCGTATTCTGAACGACTTGCAGACGAGCGATTTGGTACTTGGGGAGGCCGAGGTAAAGGGCGTTTGCATAATCCAGCCTGGAGTTTACAATAGCTCCCACCACGACCGCTAAATCTTCTTTGGGGATGAACGGAGTGAGTCTGCGTGTTCTTTTGTTTCTTTGCATGTCTAATATTGAAGAGGGCAGAATTGGCGCTACCAAGACGTGTGAAAAAAATTACATTTGAATGGTCTATACCAGTGGTCTCCAAACTGTGGCCCGGGGGGCCAGATGCGGCCCATTGCTTGCTTCTATCCAGCCCTTGGGGTACTATTTCATCCACTGATACCAACAATGGGGCATAGTTTCTCCTACTGACACCAACAATGGGGCCCAATGACTAGAGGTCGACCGATATATCGGTCGGCCGATATATCGGCCGATATTTAGCGTTTTTAAAGATATTGGCATCGGCCGATTATTAGGTAAAATAGGCCGATTGTCTAGGATCTAAGGTAGGGATGTGCTGGGTGGAATTCTTCTACCTGCCTGCCTGCCCACTCGCTGCTATCTGCTGACTTTTTTTTTTTTAGTGTAGGAAGTTGGCAGCCAACCAGCAAGCCGGTAACAGCCAATCGGCGCCCTCGCTCCCGACATCCTCCACTGTAAAAAAAACCATCCCCTGACGTGCTGTGCGCCCTACCTCTGCCTACAAACCCCAGAATGCAGCGCGGCCGGTAACTGTCGGCCCACGCTGCATTCTGGGGCTTGTAGGCAGAGGCAGGGCGCACAGTACGTCAGGGGATGTTTTTTTCCAGAGTGGAGGATGTCGGCAGCGGCGGCCGCCGATTGGCTGTTACCGGCCGCTCTGCATTCTGGAGATTGTAGGCAGAGGCAAGGCAGCACATCAGGGCCAGGGACGAATTGAGCTTTCTTGTGCTAGGCTAGGAGATGGAACGGAGCCTGGAGCGCTCCGCTGGTGGGCATTGATGAGGTGGCAGTGAAAGACATTGTGCTGTTCTGGTGGGCACTGATGTGAGGCACTGATGAGGGGAAGCACTGGTTGGCACTGATGTGGTGATGCACTGGTGGGCACTGATGTGGTGATGCACTGGTGGGCACTGATGTGGTGATGCACTGGTGGGCACTGGTGATATGCGCTGGTGAGATGCACTGGTGGGCAATGATGGGATGCACTGGTGCATTGGTGGGCATTGATGAGGTGGCACTGATGGGCTGCACTGGTGGGCACTGATAGACACCAATGAGGTGGCACTGATAGGCTGCACTGGTGGGCACTAATGAGGTGGCACTGGTGGGCACTGATGTGGAACTTATGGACACTGATAGGCTCAACTGGTAGGTACTGATGAGGTTGCACTGGTGGGTACTAATGGATACTGATAGGCTGCACCAGTGGCCGCCCCGATTTCCAAATATCGGCATCGGCCAGAGGAAAACCCATAACGGTCGACCTCTACCAATGACACCAACAAAGGGGCCCAATGACATCAACAAAGGGGTCACAATTCTTCCCAGTGACACCAATGATGGGACACAATACCTTACCATGACACCAAGAATGGGGCACAATTCCTTACAATGACACCAATGATAGGGGATAATTCCTCACAATGACACCAACAATGGGTACAGTTTTTCCTCAATGACACCAACAATGGGACCCAATGATGGGCACAACTACTCCCACTGAAACAAACAATGGGGGCGTTAATTTTTCCCACTGATGTCAAGACCTTTTGACTCCCAGTGACCACTGTCCGGCCCTCGTAAACTCTGAAGCACAGTAAACTGGCCCTTTGCTTACAAAGTTTGGAGACCCCTGGTCTATACTACAGTTCAATTGGTCCATATGAATTCCTTAGAGCTACTGTGTCATTTGGAGATTCACTGAGAATGGATGTGTGATCTCTATAACTGATTGACGTGTGGCAAGATAGCTGTAAATTACAGTCTCAGGAGAATTAGCAGACAGTGACTCAATCCAAATGACATCTTGCAGATTGTAGAAAACTTTAATCCAAAACGTGTGCAGATCTTCACAGGTGAATAGTAAAAAGGTAAAAAAATTAGGGCTGTTACTGATCAAAATTTTTGTGTTCGATTAATCGTTTTTTTTTTAATCGATTAATCGACTAATTTCGATTAATTATAACGCACATACAGATCCAACTACTTTTAGCTGGTCTCCTTGCAGGCTGATTCCCAGTGCAGCTACCAACCACTGGAAAAATGGAGAGCAGGATACAAAGAACACACAAAGGCAGCGCTCGATTGGAATAGCATTAAAACCTTTATAGTCTTCAAGTAGGTAACAAAATAAATATTGCACTGGAGATAAAATCGATGTAGCTACATAAACTGTAAAAATGGTGCGAGTAATACCAAACGGTACCAAAAGCAGTCATAAAAACCTGTAGCCAAGTATGATACTGGTATAAAAATGTGTACAACGATACCACTGCTTAATCCAGATGAGGAGGGGTTAAAGGGGTTCAGTCCTTTGGCATGTAGATGTCCTGTGAAGGGAACTATCACAACTCCCAGTGGATGGCTGTAGAATCCCAGGTTGATAGAGGGAAGTGCAACAGCCCTTGCGTGTGGCAGATAGTAAGGTCCCGTCGGCATGCAGATATGGAGGTACAGTAAAGGAGCCCTTCAGATGGACACGGCAAGCCCCGCTGGTGTCCGTGACGTCACCGGATCTCCAACGGAACTCCCTGAAGGCCCAGAAGCCGGCGGAGAGGTGAGTACCTATCAAAAGAATTTTAATCGATCAAAAATATTTTGATCGATCAAAAAAATTAAAGATTAATCGATCAATTAAAAGTTAATTTGCACAGCCCTAAAAAAAATCATAGTATGTCTCGCTCCAGCAATTACAGTATATGTGCTCAGAACAGAAACTGAAGACACACTGAAAAGAGGGTGGGACTAGCTATACAGAGCATTTCCTAACTACGGAGTGAGATTCTTTTTATTAAGAGCAAACAAACAACAATGCGTGTATATGATAGTCAACAATCTGGTGATCTGAGATCCCTTCTTTTTAGGGTAGCAGTTCCCAAACAAACCCACTTTAGGTTCCTTTTTTGTTTCTTACAAAATCCAGAAAGCCTCATGAAAAAAATAAAACAGTACAAAAGTTTGCCAAGCAACCAGTAAGATTCCAATGTGATTAGGAAGCTTTAATCCTTTGAGCCCTTTACTGCACTTGTTAACACCGGCATAACACAAGCCTTTATGAAACTGTTCCAAGCAGAAAACCACAGAGATATCCAAAATCACAGATCAAAATCTATCTATCACAGTCAAAATTTCTGATCTCTGATAAAGGGGGAGTCTGTTAGGCCCCCAAAATGCTTTTTTTTTTAAAACTCTTGGAACATATGTTTGGGCAGTCTGATTGGACTGTATATAGTTTGAAGTTATCAGAGTTATTTGCAGGCAGCAGCAGAGATGAATAAAGTAACACATCACAGGCTTTAGGAAGTACACTCCTAGCATAGGAGTGCACACATGGTGTGCCAGGTGTGCCTGGGCACACCATAATAACTACATGTGTTGGATATTCCCCCTATTTAGATCCCTGATATTTCACCAAAAAATAAAATAGTTTCTTGTTTTTTTTTTCCTCCTACAATATTGTAAAAAAAATCAAAAAAATCATAATAATAAAAAAAACTACTGACAATGTCCACTGCCCTACTGACACCAATCTCTGCCCTTATGACACCATCTGCTGCTCTACTGACATCATCAGTGTATATATGCACACATGCACACAAGCATACATGTTTCAGCTTTGAAATACGTTTTGGAATAAGGTCAATAAGCTGTGCACACCTATGACTCCCAGTCAGGGGCGGACTGACTTATTCGGGCACTTGGGCACTACCTGAGGGCCCCATGCTACTAGGGGGCCCCATCAGGGTTGCCAGCCTCAGTAAAACCAGGTGCAGTATCACAAAATCTGTGTTTTTTTTTAAATCCCAGGATTATAGCTGCCCCGCATCGCAAGGAAATTTTCAGTTTGTGTATGTGTATTCTGTGTGTATGTATACTGTGTGTGTGTATATACTGTGTATCTGTGTGTGTATACTGTGTATGTATACTGTATGTGTGTTTACTGTTTTGCTCCATAATCTGTTGCCTGGGGGCCCCATAATCTCCTATTGCCCAGGGGCCCCATGAGTTGTCAGTCCGCCCCTGCTCCCAGTATACTCCCAGTAAAGCACATGAATGCTGGCTGCAGAGGATTGCACAGAACTCATGCAGATTGAATGATGGCACAGCTGCGATATTTGTTTATTTATTTTATTTATTAGCGGTACTTATATAGTGCCATCAATATATATGCAGCCCTTTTGCATTTTTATTATATGTTTACATCAGTGCTTGCCATCAAAGAGCTTACAAAGTTCCGTAACTCACATTCATACATATATACTGTGTATATATATATATATATATATATATATATATATATATATACTATGCCCAATTTGGACAGGGAACAATTAACCTACCAGCATGTCTTTGGAGTATTTTCTGGATTACATTAGTAGCTTACTGATTGCTTTCTCTTGTGGACTGGAATTGCTCTTTAGGCATGTTATGGCATATTTCTGATATGTGCCAGATAATTCTCTAGGGAGAGAAATTGATGCTTTTAACACTTTCATATATTTTGCCAATTTAGAGTTTGAACAGCCAATGGCAGTTAGGATGTCATACCCCGTTCTTTTTCTTTCCAACATTTTACAGCTCACATGAAAATCATCCAATGGGGTCCCCTTGCGGGAATTTTAACCATTCCCTAACTCAATCCAAAATGAAACAAAGATCTGGGTTATAGATACACTATTAGTAAACTCTTTTAATCAGTTAATTATTTTAGCTCAGTGGAGTTTATTGAGAAAAAGCAAGAAAAGTGTTATGAAAAGCATAAAATAGGGCCAGGTTTAATTTTTTTTTTAAGTTTCCAGGGTTATACTTTATATCTGTTGTTGCTTATACATAAAATATTTGTTTTTCAAATAAACATGTAAAAAAAGTTGCATGCATGACACTGGATTAACAGACCACTATTTTATAAGGATTGAACACAGAGGGAGCACAGCAACTGTTTGCCTTCAAAGTCTGCCTTTAAAACCATTTTGTGTTCCTCTAAACAGGAGGGGTGGGGGAAGTCACTGCCCTGAATCGTTAACTTCTGAGTGTAAAACTCTGCTTGAGCTATTGAGCACCCTATATAACAGAGTTTTAATCCAAATAGCAACTAAGGAAGTGAACTCTTATGCCGCGTACACACAATTAGACTTTTCCCCTGGCCAAATCACATCTAAACTCACTGATGGAATTCATCGGAATTTCCGATGAAAAAACTCTGATGGGACTACACACAATCGTAAAATCTGATGGAAAAAGTCCAACAGACTTTTTCTATTGGAAATTCTGATCATGTGTACGGGGCGTTAGGGGTAGGGGTAGGTCTCAAAAAGGCTTAGTTGAGAAACCCGCCTAAGGGGACCTACAGTGAGGAAACTGGAAGTGCTATTCGGTAACCCTACGTTAAAGTTATCTCCCCAAATGAAAATAAAGTCAGAAGGTTCTCCCAAAATCAAATCACCCAAACCTAACATGTTTCACTCTTCAAATAAAGCTTCGTCAGAGGTATAAAAATTGAAAAAAAAAGAAAATTTGCAACCATGTTGAAAATACATGTGCAGGCAAGTTAAGTTACTCCACCGAAAACTCGCTCATCCATGTCTTTATGGGCCGTCCTTTGTGCACTGGTCCTAATCATTTGGTGGAGGGGGGATTATGGTGTGGGGTTGTTTTCCAGGGGTTTGGCTTGGCCCACCTAGTTCCAGTGAAAGGAACTCTTAAGGTGTCAGCATACCAACACATTTTGGACAATTTCATGCTCCTAACTGTGTGGGAACAGTTTGAGGAGGGCCCCTTCATGTTTTAACATGACTGCACACCAGTGCTCAAAGCAAGGTCCATAAATGCATAGATGATTGAGTTTCGGGTGGAAGAACTTGACTGGCCTGCAGAGAGTCCTGCTCTCAATCCGATAGAACACCTTTGTAACTTATTTGAGCGGAGATTGCGAACCAGGCCTTCTCGTTCACATCAGTAAAAGGAAAAGAAGGGCGCACCGACCTAGTGCATTACCAATGGCTAGGTTTGATTAAAATTGTATAAAATATCATGAATTTTTACAAAACAAGTAAAAAACAAGAATATACATCACTCCATCAAAGGGATAGATGCCTCCGAAAGGTCTCCTACTGGAACCAAAAAGCCTGAGAGTCCAGACGACATAGATTACAGCTACGGCTTACACATTGCCAGGACGAACCCTCTTCCTCAGAGCCAAAAGTAATAGTCATTCACATCAGTGCCTGGCATCACAAATGCACTTCTGGACACACTCCTAAACCTTGTGGACAGCCTTCCCAGAAGAGTTGAAGCTGTTGTAGCTGCAAAGGGTGAGCTAACTGAAAATTTAACCCTACAGACTAATGCCGCGTACACACGATCACTTTTTGTGATGAAAAAAAACGTCATTTTATGTGACGAAACAAAACGACGTTTTTCAAACTTCATTTTCAAAAACGACATTGCATACACACCATCGTTTTTCCACAATGCTCTTGCAAAGCGCGGTTACGTAAGACACTTTCGACGGCACTCTGTTCCATTGAAGCTCCCATCTCATAATTTGCTTCTAAGCATGAGCGGGTTTAAAAACGCCGTTTTAAACAACGTTTTGCCCACACACCATCACTTTTTATGACACAAAAAACGACATTTTGAAAAACGACACAAAAAATTCAAGCATGTTGGAATTTTTTTTTTGTCGTTTTTTTGAAGACATAAAACGACGTTTTTTGCACACACGATCATTTTAAATGACGTTTTTTAAAACGTCGTTTTTTTTCATCACAAAAAGTGATCGTGTGTACGCGGCATTAGGCTTGGATGCCATTAAAGTTCACGTGCGTGTAAAGGCAGGCGTCTCAATACTTTTGGTAATATAGTGTATGTCGTTTTGGCATGTGCATCCCGAAATTTTCGCTGTCTGCATTCCTTTCTGAACATTATTATTATTCATTTCAGGCAGCACAAGTTTTCAAATTAAAGAAATAATCGTACTTCTTAATTTATAATTTATTACTATATCTACAACTTACTGATCATGCAGTCTTATTGTATCCTGTAAATATAATAACTTATTTTGCAGGGGTTGTCTAAGACCTACAAATTATTTCAAGGGCCCCTCCAGGGTATATAAGGTTATGTTAGAGGGTCTGAGCTCCGCTGACTATTCAGCAGCTTGATGCTCATAAAAGAATAAAATAACGGTCATGAATATTTTATTCAATATAGACATTGGATTTTTATTTTATACCGAAAACTGTAATCAGAAGCTAAAAAATGTCTCACATACAGTGTTTGCTTTGATACATAGATGTCTTTAAATGATATAAATGTCATACGGAACAATTACATTTAAATAAAAGTGACATTAGAGAGACAATTTCTTAACCTGAAGGGACCCCGAGGCAAGGAAATGCGCAGACACATTCAGCTTCATCAGAGAGTCTCCAGAGAAGCTCTGTGCTGTGACACAGAACACACCAAGGTGACTAATGGTAAATTATGTTTTTTTTTATTGTAATAAGTCAAATTCATATTTATTGCTCTGTTATCACATCTCCCATTTGGCTATAAAGATGAAGAGTAAATACCTCTCTGTTTTTATTCAATAACATAAAGAAGAAATATGGGTGCAAATAGTAGAAATGTTTCTTTCTGTGATTATGTGTACCGTATTACCGTGTGGGGCGTTGTGCTGCAACACAATTGTATTGTAGAGGAGCATTTGGATGGCATTAAAAAAATCAGCATAAATGGCTTGCAACCCACCAACACTTGTGAGGGTTAGTGTGTGTTGCGGTAATGCATGCATATTGCCAGTTTGCAATATGTTTAACCGATTGCCGCCCGCTGCACGCAGATATACATCGGCAGCATGGCACTGGCAAGCAAAAGGACTTACCTTTATGTCCCCCTTAAGAAGTGGTTCTTTCCGGCGCACGCGCGCCCGCCGGGATCTCCGTGAGCACACTCGATTGTCGCGGGCATACCCGCGATCGTCTTATGGAGAGATAGAACGCGGAGATGTTAGTGTAAACACAACGGGCCAGATTCACGTAGTGCGGCGTAAAGTTGTGCTTGCGTAGCGTATCTCAGATACGCTACGCCGCCGTAAATTAGAGAGGAAAGTGCTGTATTCACAAAGCATTTGCTCCTTAAGTTAAGGTGGCGTAGCGTAAATGGGCCGGCGTAAGCCCGCCTAATTCAAATGTTTTTCATGTGGGCTTGTTTTAGTTAAATGAAGTGTGACCCCACGTAAATGACGTTTTTTTTTAAATGCACATGCGCCGGCCGTGAACATATCCCAGTGTGCATGCTCCAAATGACGTCGAAAAGAGTCATTGAAAACGACGTGAACGTAATTTACGTCCAGCCCCATTCACGGACGAGTTACGCAATCGACGTAAAATGTTTAAAATTCAACGCAGTCCCGACATCCATACTTAACGTTGGCTGCACCATCTTTTTGTTGGAAACGCCTTACGTAAACAGCGTATCTGTACTGCGACAGCCGGGCGTACATTCGTTATTAGGCGTATCTCGCTGATTTACATATTCTAGGCGGAAATCAGCGTACACGCCCCTAGCGGCCAGCGTAAATATGCAGTTAAGATACAACGGCGTAATACAATTACGCCGCTCGTATCTTAGCTCAAACCCGGCGTATCTTGTTTTCTGAATACAGAAAAAAGATACGCCAGCGCATTTTAGAAGTTACGCGGCTTATGTAGAGATACGCCGTCATAACTATTGCTGAATCTGGCCCAACATCTCCTCGTTCTGCCTAGTGACACTGTCACTGATCGTGTTCCCTGTCATCGGGTTGGTTTATATTGTGTTTACTCTACCTTTCACACAGGGTAAAAATAATTAAGTGGCTCTAAGTCTACTTGGACATCTTCCCTGCTCTCAGTGATGGTAATCCCTATATGTCAGGAGGTAGCCCCCGCTATTCCTAATATAGTAAGATTTCAAATGATCAATCCACCAAAGACCTATTAGGCCCTTGTGTTTGGCAGCTTTTGGGATTGAGCGTTTGCTTCCTTTTCCTCGTGGAATCCCTGACAAATGTAACGTTATTTCTTAGAAAAATTCAGCAGCCATATTACGCACATACATTTTTTTCTGCCCCCATTTATCAAGTTGCTCTATAATGACACTACAATACATTTCTTAGTCACTGCACCATAGCCAATACAACACAAGCCTTTACAGTACATGTTGACCTGTAGCTCAGGTTTGAGAATTTAAAAGTGGAATATAAGGCAGTTATAAAAATAAATAAATAAACTCAATTTATTCCAGTTATGCATTTAGCAAAAAAGTCTTGCATGCATTTTTACAAAGAACTGAATCTGTCCTCATATTCGTCTCCTTAGTTTCTCCATACACTCTAGGGAGAGTCAGTTCTGTTGCTTTACACAGTCAGTCAACGGGATGAAAGTGCAGAGAGATGTCCTCATCTGCATGTTTCTTTTCCTTCATTGTCCAGTCTGAAACTGGACAAAGGTAAGAGACCAAACTATATTACTTAACCACTTAAGACCCGGACCAAAATGCAGGTAAAGGACCTTGCCCCTTTTTGCCATTCGGCACTGACAATTGCGCGGTCGTGCGACGTGGCTCGCAAACAAAATTGGCGTCCTTTTTTCCCCCACAAATAGAGATTTCTTTTGGTGGTATTTGATCACCTCTGCCGTTTTTATTTTTGCGCTATAACCAAAAATAGTGCGACAATTTAAAAAAAAATTCAATATTTTTTACTTTTTGCTATAATAAATATCCCCCAAAAATATATAAAAAAACATTTTTTTTCCTCAGTTTAGACCGATACGTATTCTTCTACCTATTTTTGGTAAAAAAAATCGCAATAAGCGTTTATCGGTTAGTTTTCGCAAAATTGATAGCGTTTCCAAAATAAGGGACAGTTTTATTGCATTTTTATAAAAAAAATTGTTTTACTACTAATAGCGGCGATCAGCGATTGTTTTCGTGACTGCGACATTATGGCGGACACTTCAGACAATTTTTACACATTTTTGGGACAATTGTCATTTTCACAGCAAAAAATGCATTTAAATTGCATTGTTTCCTGTGAAAATGACAGTTGCAGTTTGGGAGTTAACCACAAGGGGGCGCCGTGACTTTGAGTGTTACCTGTGTGTGTTTACAACTGTAGGGGGGTGTGGCTGTAGGTGTGATGTCATCGATCACGTCCCCCTATAACAGGAATGACGTGATCGATGCTGCGGCCACAGTGAAGCAAGGGGAAGCCGTGTTTACACACGGCTCTCCCCGTTCTTCAGCTCCAGGGACGGATCACCGCACTGCAGCGGCAATCGGGTCAGCGAGTCCCGTGGTCCCGGTCCTGGAGCTTCGGACCGGGTCACGGGAGCGCGCCACGGGCGCGCGCCCGTGACCCACGGCTGGGTACTAAAACCAACGTATATATACGTTGATGTGCCCAGCCGTGCCATTCTGCCGACGTATATGTGCAGGAGGCGGTCCTTAACTGGTTAAAGTGTTACTAAACCCACAACAGTAAAAATTGTTTGTATATGCAGTAAAGCAAGCTTGTTATACATACTGTAAAACATAAGTGGTAATCCTGCACATTGTGTAAAAAGGCTGTTTAATCCTGTCTTCTGTGATCCTCCCCTTCTTTTAAGTCCCTAATCTATCTGCTGATAGCACAAAGCCTTGTAGGCACTCTGCACATGCTCAGTTTGGTGTATATTGCTAGAGAGTTCTTGGGGGAGGGTGCATGTGATCAGCACAATCAGCACAGGGCCAATCAACACTGTCCAGACATATTTTGCTATAATAAATATCCCCCAAAAATATATAAAAAAACATTTTTTTTCCTCAGTTTAGACCGATACGTATTCTTCTACCTATTTTTGGTAAAAAAAATCGCAATAAGCGTTTATCGGTTAGTTTTCGCAAAATTGATAGCGTTTCCAAAATAAGGGACAGTTTTATTGCATTTTTATAAAAAAAATTGTTTTACTACTAATAGCGGCGATCAGCGATTGTTTTCGTGACTGCGACATTATGGCGGACACTTCAGACAATTTTTACACATTTTTGGGACAATTGTCATTTTCACAGCAAAAAATGCATTTAAATTGCATTGTTTCCTGTGAAAATGACAGTTGCAGTTTGGGAGTTAACCACAAGGGGGCGCCGTGACTTTGAGTGTTACCTGTGTGTGTTTACAACTGTAGGGGGGTGTGGCTGTAGGTGTGATGTCATCGATCACGTCCCCCTATAACAGGAATGACGTGATCGATGCTGCGGCCACAGTGAAGCAAGGGGAAGCCGTGTTTACACACGGCTCTCCCCGTTCTTCAGCTCCAGGGACGGATCGCCGCACTGCAGCGGCAATCGGGTCAGCGAGTCCCGTGGTCCCGGTCCTGGAGCTTCGGACCGGGTCACGGGAGCGCGCCACGGGCGCGCGCCCGTGACCCATGGCTGGGTACTAAAACCAACGTATATATACGTTGATGTGCCCAGCCGTGCCATTCTGCCGACGTATATGTGCAGGAGGCGGTCCTTAACTGGTTAAAGTGTTACTAAACCCACAACAGTAAAAATTGTTTGTATATGCAGTAAAGCAAGCTTGTTATACATACTGTAAAACATAAGTGGTAATCCTGCACATTGTGTAAAAAGGCTGTTTAATCCTGTCTTCTGTGATCCTCCCCTTCTTTTAAGTCCCTAATCTATCTGCTGATAGCACAAAGCCTTGTAGGCACTCTGCACATGCTCAGTTTGGTGTATATTGCTAGAGAGTTCTTGGGGGAGGGTGCATGTGATCAGCACAATCAGCACAGGGCCAATCAACACTGTCCAGACAGAGGGTCAGGGGTCATGGGGCCTCATAGAACAGTCAGAGGACAATGAAAAATCCTCCAGCAAGCTTTAACCAGACACTGATAGAAGTCACAAGACTGCTATATACTGCTGATGAGAAAAGGTATTTAGCAGTTTATATTTACTAAAATAATTGTATTTTCATGTTCTATGTACTGTGGGAGACCAGACATAGTGATCTGGGTTTAGTAACACTGTTGTAGCTGCTGTGGAGAAAAGTGAGGTCACTGAATTTGCTATGCTGTCTGTCACAAGCATCTGAATCACAAGGCTAGCTGAACTGAATTAAAATAATGTGTGAGGTAAGGCCCCATTCACTTGCTTGTGGGGCCGACTATGATTATCAATGGGAGACTCAGCAGGTCCACACAGTTTGCACAGTTGGCCCCACATGCATGTGTGAATGGGGCCAAAAACAGTTTATGTATAAGTATTTCAGCTGTACATTTAGCTGTTTGCCTGGAGTTTATCTTTAAGGCTCATTCATACCATTTCTTTTGAGATGTGATGGGCAACGTTTCACAGAGCAGTCCAAACGCAAAGACAAGGTAATTTGCCTTTTTTCCTATGGTGTCAATTCAAATCACTGCATTGTGGTGTTTCGGAATTCCTACCATCTATCAGAGTCTACTGTATTTGCTGGCATATAAGACGATCTTTTACAGTTAAAAATGTGGCTAAAAAAAGGGGGGTCGTCTTATACGCCGGATGCAGACTACGGGTGTCCATTTTTTAAAAGCCACGTCTCCTTATCGTGGTGTTCAGTGATAGGTGGAACAGTCAGTTTCCCAGAAGATCCTGTGTTTAGTGTTCCGCCTATCACAGACATCGTCTCGTCCTCGGCCTCGGACATGAGGACATCCGTGATAGGCGGAACGCTGAACACAGGCTCTTCTGGATAACTGAGTGTTCCGCCTATCACAGAACACCACGAGAAGGAGGCGTGGCTTTAAAAAAATGGACGCCCGCGGTCTGACTCACTTCTGGAATGAAGATCAGCAAATTGAGGTGAGGCAATGGCACAGTTTGGCAATGGCACAGTTTGGCAATGGCACAGTGAGGCACAGTGAGACAATGGCACAGTGAGGCAATGGCACAGTGAGGTGAGGCAATGGCACACTGAGGGGGGGAAGGGGGTCGTCTTATCACAGAACACCATGAGGAGGAGGCTCGGCTTTTAAAAAATGTCTGACTCACTTCTGGAATGAAGATCAGAAAATTGAGGTGAGGCGATGGCACAGTTTGGCAATGGCACAGTTTGGCAATGGCACAGTGAGGCAATGGCACAGTGAGGCAATGGCACAGTGAGGTGAGGCAATGGCACAGTGAGGCAATGGCACAGTGAGGCAATGGCACAGTGAGGGTGGGAAGGGGGTTGTCTTATACGGCGACTATATCCCAAAACTAAAATAGCTGGAAAATTAGGGGGTCGTCATATACGCCCAGTCGTCTTATACGCCGATAAATACGGTACTCATAAATGTTTTCAACCAAAATTCCCTGATTTTTTTAAAGTTGGCTACCCAATGTTGAAGAAGACGTGAATTTAAAGAATGGCATTGGGTGAATCTCTGGCTAATATGTGACAAACTTTCATTGACTGTGGACAAGTGTGGTTTATGGGTGACTCTTGTAACATTGATCACTTTATAAAGATTGTGGATGTCACTTACACCAGCATATAAAGTGAAAAGAAGAAGAACCAGATAAAGGCAAATCCTTAGTTCATGGTTGTGTTGGTGACTTATATTGGTTAAAGGGACTTTAAAATCAGGTGAATGGTTTATCAGAAAATTACACGTGAATTAAAAATTTGGCCTATAATAAATATCCAACTGTTCTCAAGGATAGTATTAGGTTTTAAAACTTTGATCTGACAAATGCCATCTCCTAAAGAATAGCTCCATTTTTGGAAAAACCACAAAGAAAAGAAACATAAATCTTTTGCAGGTCAGTAAAATTGGTGGAATTTTTTTCTAGGTCAATTATATACATAAGAATTTTAGCAAAGCTCATCGCCCTTGAGTGAAACTCTGAATATACCATTAAAACTGAATTTGAAATCCATTCACTTAGCAACTATGGCTCTACTGCTCTTTCCTCACATCCTTGCACTTGCAGATCTATGGCCTCCAGTCAAATTTTCATATCCAAAGTGTGGTTTCACCATCCATTGCTATACATCTTAAGAGGCCTTGTTCTAAAACGTGGAGGTCTTCTCACAGAGGCCCCTACTGATAGGTCCATCACTAACCCAAATACATCAGGACTATAATTCTCGACACATACCCACCTTGGATGCTATCCTGTATTGGTTGGTGTCAGTTGGCGCACCATCTCAGCTCCCAGAGATGTTATCCCCGAGTGATTCACGGCCCTCAGCACTGTACCATCATCACACAGTTACCCTGTAACTAACTGTCAGTAACACGCCTTACTGGGATTTTTATATCCATGCCATCATTGCCATTTATTAACAATACCTAATTTCTTAGGAAATTATACAATTACATTTTCTATCTACCCTAGATCTACATCACGTGCTTCTCTCCTGAAGATTGACCCCAGCCATGAAATGCATTAAGCTAGATATATTGGGCATTATTGTGCCAAATGTGTGTGTGTATATACATTAACTCATTGGACTATGTATTACTCTATTGTAATAATTGGTTTACCTTAAATGCTTGGGAATAGAGAGGCCCCAGATCATATTGGCATAACTCTGTCCTGAAATTGGTCTATACCATGAACTCTATTCGATTGTGTATCATTACCATGTATGAATTGAATTGGACCTTGATATATTATTACCATAATATACCTTGTCTATGAATTATTAAATATCCAGCTTACCTATCCATTCATTTACTTATTTGCATCTGCATGCTCCATTTAAAGTCCCAATCCCCCTCTCCCTTCCTTTTCCCCTGACTTTTCAACATTGATAGGGATAGAGGTATTTGACCCTACCAGGCTTGTCCTCATTTAAAGTCCCAAATCTCAACTCCTCTCCTTCTTTTGAAGAGATTCAACGGCAATGAAAGCTAATAGGGGTTCTAATGCTCTCCTTATCTGTCCAAGCAAACACAAAGTCTTGGCTTTATATATACTGTGCAAAAAAGTAAGCCAGAGATAAGATAATGTAGAATGCAATTCATGTGGAACGCAAAAGGATTTGGATTTTTCTTTTAATTCTCGACAGAATCAGGGAAAGTTTACAGCTTAGATGTTTTATTACTTTTGGTTTTCCTTCTCATTCTGTATGTGCTCAAGGCAGCAGGAAGTGTGAAAGAATATTTTTAGTGGGGGGAGGGAACAGTTTTTATTGCCACATTTCCCCTGGGAAGATGTCCCTTTGGTTCCTTTTTGGCAAATGTTTTTAGTCTGTTATGCATCCCCATTGGCTAAATCTCCTCCTCCCACCATAAAACATTCAGACAACTAGATAATAGGGCAAGCTCTGTATACTTTTCATCTTTGGTATATTTTCACAACTCATGTTTATCTCAAAGCAATTTTATGACTTGGCATTCTTAGTTTTGCTTGCTGGCTCTTTTAACATTTCATGAGCTTATTTTCTGTACAGATTTGTAGATTCTTCCTCTAGCGGCTGTCTCTATGTCATACTGGGGCATCGGGGGACATTACTTCAGAGTTCATACAAATGACGATCTTTAATAATAGACTAGTAACATTAAAGACATCTTTGATGGAGGACTAAACATCAACTTAAGAAAGTATTAGAAAGACCTAGAACAAGCCGACGTAGAACCTGTGATCCAGCCTGGCCATTTTTAACGTTACTGATTTATTAATACAGGATGCTGCTTCATGAGCAGTGTGGGTATAGCCACTACATGACTGCTTACTGTGTGCATTATATTCA
Organism: Rana kukunoris; assembly: GCA_029574335.1. NCBI lineage: Eukaryota > Metazoa > Chordata > Amphibia > Anura > Ranidae > Rana > Rana kukunoris. The sequence continues at coordinate 25,235,608 of CM056055.1, read as the reverse complement.
GTTTGATGGCTATATTGCTCTCTGTGTGTCAGATCATCACTTGGCACTTCTTCAGAAGCTAGATTGTGTTTATTTTTCACATGACAGGTTCCATTCATTTCTATGGATAGACCAAGCTGTCATTCAGACACATAAAACATTAGTACTTTTTGAATAGCCTGGATACTAATATCCATATCGGTGCTTGCTCATCTGAATAAAGCCAGTGGTGCCAAGTAATGTAAAGTTACGCACTTGGGGGCTAAGAATATTCATGCATCATACATACTAAGGAGAGTAGAACTGGGGGAATCAGTAGTGGAGAAGGATCTGGGGGTTTTGGTAAATCATAAGCTCAATAATAACATGCAATGCCAAGCTGTGGTTTCAAAAGCCTTTCTTGTATTAAGAGAGGTATGGACTCCAGAGAGAGAGATATCATTTTGCCCCCCTGTACAAAGCATTAAAGACCTCATCTGGAATATGCAGTTTAGTTTTGGGCACCAGTTCTCAAAAAGGATATCAGGGAACTGGAGAAAGCGCAGAGAAGGGCAACCAAACTGATAAGAGTCACAGAGGAGCTCAGCTATGAGGAAAGATTAGAGGAACTGAATTTATTCTCTCTTGAGAAGAGGAGATTAAGGGGGGATATGTGCAAATATATAAGGGGTCCATATAGTGAACTTGGTGTTGAGTTATTCACTTTTACGGTCAACACAAAAGACAAGGGGGCACTCTTTGGGCCAGATTCTCGTAGATCGGCGTATTTTTGGCGTAGCGTAGCGTATCCCATTTACGCTACGCCTCCGCAGCTTTTACGGGCAAGTGCTGTATTCTCAAAGCACTTGCTCCATAACTTGCGGCGGTGTAGCGTAAATGGGCCGGCGTAAGCCCGCGTAATTCAAAGTAGGAAGGAGGTGGGCGTTTTGTATTTAAATTAAGCGTGCCCCGGCGCCGAATGAACTGCGCATGCGCTGGCCGTAAACGTAGCACAGTGCGCATGCTCCAAATTACGTCGCTAAAAGTCAATGAAACCGACGTGAACGTCACTTACGCAAAGCCCTATTCGAGAACGAGTTATGCAAACGACGTAAACGACGGAAAAACACGACGCTGTCCTGAAGTCCATACTTAACATGGCGTACACCGAACCTACGCAAGGTTACCCCTCATATAGCAGGGGTAACCTTACGCTTACGCAAACGACGTAAACTACGACGACGGGGCGCAAATACGTTCGGGAATACGCGTATCTAGCTCATTTGCATATTCAACACAGAAATCGACGGACACGCCACCTAGCGGCCAGCGTAACATTGCAACTTAGATACGACGGTGTAAGTGACTTACGCCAGTCGGATCTACGCTAAATCTATGCATAACTGATTCTAAGAATCAGTCGCATAGATAGGATGCCTCAGAAACAGAGATACGACGGTGTATCTGGAGACACACTGTCGTATCTCTTCTGAGAATCTGGCCCCTTATGTTTAGAGGAAAAAAGATTTCATCTAGAGACTCTGAGGAGAAGTGTGGATGATTATGGGAGGTGTAGTTGCTACACATTGAGTTGACTTTCAAACCTAAGAGAAAATAACTTCAGATATCAACATGCACTGAAGCTGGAGTGAGAGGAAGGGCAATGAAAGGTTTTGTTTCTGGGCAGGAAGGGAGAAGTGTGCAGGACTTTTAGAGGGATGAAGAGTGTTGAAGACTTTCAGCAGACTGCCTACCCCCCACCAGAGAGGAGCTGTGAGAGATAGCTGGTGATACTGGAGAGTGCCTTTGATGCTCACAAAGCCTGCTGCCTGATCAAGGATAAAGACACTGCGTATACTGTGGTCATGCTGCCAACAGGGAACAGAAGGTGATCCCTTACTGACATGGAGTTGGTGAGAGGCTGCTGGCCAACCCTGCACTACTCCTTGATAAAATAGGGAGAGATAGAGTTGTTTGCAACAAACACAGTGTCAGTGTCAATATATATAGGTGGCAGCACAGCACACATACTATATATGCTGAAGTAGGTTACTGAAGTAGATACGATATTATAGATATTAGTAGATATTATAGTAGATATTATGGAAAACCAGTACAAGCTATGAAGGTCATAGTCAAATGAAGTGACATTAAAATTGGTAACTCAATTCATAAGTGATATTTTGGTTATAGATATATTATGGTAAGCTATATATCTTGGATGCTACAAAAGTAAACAATCCCTGACTGTGTTCCTTCCTGTTAATTGGATTTTCCTACTTACATGCAAAGATGCTGACATAGAACATGCTGATAGGAGGAGAGAGAATAGTGACCAAAGGGATGACCTTTCTTCCACTGTCCAGCTGGCAGGCTGGGGTAATGAGGGGACACCACTATAAATTTCAATATTCATTATAAATATAATGAATGTCTGGATAGAAATCCAAATACTTCAGCAGTTAAAACAGTCCCCATTTATGCATTCCAACAATGTATTTAGCTGTTTGTCTAAAGTTCAAGTATAACTAAAGTCAAACTATTTTTTGTTTCAGATAAAAGTCGTACAAGAACCTTTTTCTAAGTTGGAGCGACTTGTGTCGCTCCTATTAGAGCGGTTCTATTGAACAGAATAGGACGCGACTTGTCAGGCGGCTGAGTCGCCTGACAAGTCGCCCCAGTGTGAACCGGCTCTTAGGGAGATTCACCCTTCTTTATTTATCATGTTTATAATTATCACCCAAAGCAAAAGAAAACCCCACATTTTGGGTTGTCCCCAGAACAGTAAGTGAGGGGAAATCTTCCAGTGGGGGCACTAGTCCTGGTGAACCTGGTCCCAACCAAGGATTTCCTCACTTGGATTTGTTTTATCTCTGTGTATCATCTTAGGTTATTCACTTCACTGGGTATATGTGAGGGTTTACAACCACTTTAACGTAGCTGTGGGAGCTGTAAATAAAAAATAAAAAAATACAGGCCCCATTTGCCTCCTAGGCAGAAGAGCTATAGTTAACAATGGAGCACAAGTGTGTTAGTGCTTGTAGTTCATATATACTTCATCCAGGTCTGTATAAAGTCTGTACCTTGGTATAGACCTGAGCTAGAGGAAGAGTCTGCAGGAGCCAGAGCATTGCACTCACGATCCACTGATTGCAGTTGGAAAGCTTTACAGGCTCAAACGCACATTTTTCCTTTATCCAATATGTATGCATTTATTATTCTTTCAAATTAGGGGAAATTCTCCTATAATTTAAAAATGCTAATTTATCTATTATAAGTAAATCTGAGTTGTCTTTTAAATGTCTTTCCCTTCTTATAGCCATTACCTGGTTTCTGCTAAGCTACAGTATATAAAAAAACATTTTCCCTATAGAGCGCCGCAGATGACTGCAATCCTGCAGCGGAACATTGAGCTCTCTTGTGACAATGATAAGAGACTTGCTTTTGTTTGTAACTCTAGATTGTTGCTATTAGCTGTTTGTAGAAGTGTTGTCAGAGAATAATATCTGAGTCTGAATTATTGATGAACTCCAGACGTTTATTAAATGCGCCGTACTGGCTTAACCCAGTGCGCCTGTATTAAAACTGAAAGTTGTTGATTCGAAAGTAAAATAGATTAATATTTCAGAAAGGGAAATGGTAGCTGAGACTAAAAGGTATCGGAATTTTCCATCTATTTCTTTGCAGAAATAAAAGACCCGGGTATGTATATGGAATTTTTATCCGGACTGGAATTCTCTGGATATTCTTCATAATATTCTAAATGTCTGTGATTTTCACAAGGGGGAGCCTTTCCTCTTAAGCACTCAGGAGAAACATATTTTCAGGGTAATGGCTTTGTTTGTTTTCCTGGTTGAATTGTGAAAAGTCTCTCTCTTGCTACAATAAAACCCACTCTCTCATTGGATTAAAGCTGAACTTTTTAAAAGACACATATTAATACACTTCTGTAATCATTACCGTATATACTCGAGGATAAGCCGAGTTTTTCAGCACATTTTTTTTGCTGAAAATGCCTCCCTCGGCTTATACTCGAGTCACCTTTTTGTGCCTGATATCTCAGATTTGGGAACCCGGTACCAAACTTGGCACACATGTAGCCCCACTCTTCCTCTACAAGTGTGCAAAGTTTGTTGTCCAGGGGGCGGCCGGGGAGCATTGATTTTGGAAAGCCAAGCACCTCTTCCATAGACTCCTATGTTAAACAGTAATTTCTCTGGTGAATTTGGAGACAAGGTACTGACCGGTCTAAGGTCCCCTGGACCCAGTACTTGGTACACATGTAGCCCCATTTCTTCTCTACAAGTGTGCAAAGTTTGTTGTCTGAGGGACCTACGGCTGGGGAGAACCAATTTTTTAAACCCGGGCTCCCCGGGCTCCTCTTCCATAGACTCCCATGTTAAACCTCAGACTAGTTATGGACACAGTGAGGCATGGACACAGTGAGGCATGGGCACAGTGAGGCATGGACACAGTGAGGCATGGGCACAGTGAGGCATGGGCACAGTGAGGCATGGTCACAGTGAGGCATGGATACAGTGAGGCATGGGCACAGTGAGGCATGGACACAGTGAGGCATGGGCACAGTGAGGCATGGGCACAGTGAGGCATGGACACAGTGAGGCATGGGCACAGTGAGGTATGGAAATGGATACACTGAGGCATGGACACAGTGAGGCATGCACATGGACACTGAGGCACAGTGAGGCATGCAGATGGACACCCTAGGCTTATACTCGAGTCAATACGTTTTCCCATTTTTTTTGTGGTAAAATTAGGTGCCTCTGCTTATATTAAGGTCGGCTCATACTCGAGTATATATGGGTAATCAATAGCTGGGTAAAAAATGAATAAAACCTGAATATGTCAGAATTATATCACAATCAACCAGGCAGCGCTGGACATATGCAACATTTAAACTTTAAACAAATAAATATACAAATATTGAATATTGTCCTTGGAATAGAAAAGTTCTTAAATGAAGAATGGCAGTCTTTAATGCAAATATTGGACTGAACAATCCTTATTCAAACAAAGTCCACTATAGCCCAAGATGATAGGTTTGGAAAGACACCGCTTCACGTCTGTGCTCATAGAAGAAAGAGGGGGGTGTGTGAGAAAAGAGAACCCCCTCTTGAGTAGCCTCTTACCGCAAAGAAAATTTATATCGGCGTGTCACAGGTGCAATCTCAGCCTCAATCACTGCTCAGCGTCTCTGAATGGCTCAGGGTTCATACATGAAAAAGATGGTAGGAAACAGACACATAGCATGATCCTGCTTAAAAATCTTTAATCGCCCAATAAAAACGTCATCCAATACACTCACATGTATAAAACTTTAAAATGGCATATCTCACTGATTTACCCAAATCGGGTCAGGTTAACCACATCACCAAACGCTCGTTGCTGGTCAAGCTGCGAGGAGGGGAGTGATCTCTAATGCCGACTGACAATCAGACTGCTTCACTTGGTTCAGCCCTGACTAGTTTCATCCCAAGGGATATCATGGAGCGAAATTTGAGAATGAACACTTCATCTCCGTCTCTCGCTTTTAATAAAACCTGCAAAGACCCGCAAGGGTATCATGATAATTCAAAAGCTTATAGTTAGTGGATAGCAGTCCATTGTTGATGGGCAACTTAAGCCAGAGAGACTTATTCCCTGTATGGGTGTCCACAGTTCCGGTTCCTCTCAAGTGAATCCAAGCATCCAAAGGGAACATACCACAAGCCTCCCTGAATTTCTCTAGCGGGCCCAATTTTGAAATAGAGCGCCCCGTTTGTTAGTGGAGTGTCACATTTTTAAGGTATAAATAGTATAAAATGATTTGTGTCTGAGCCATCTCTATATAAGTGTGGGACCCATGAAACATGAGCCAAATTACCGCCCACCATTGTTTTCTCTAATATCACCAAAATGTTCTGGATTACGTGATGCTGCCAGCTAGGTATTCTGTTCAAGGCTACTGTCCTGTAATAGTTTCTCAAGTTGGAGAGGCCTAACCTGCCTTCAGACATATTCCTTGTGGGAATTTGGTACACCAATCTTGGCTTTGCATTACGCTATCCAAAATTTGTGAAAATCCGTTGAACACTGGAAAAAAAATCTTCAGAAGCGCAATGAGTACCATATGCAGGGAAAAACTATACCCTTGCTAAAACATTCATATTTATGATGTTAATTCTACCTAGCATGTAAAGGTGACCTTAGCCCAGCCCTTCAAATTCCATTTGATCATTTGAAGCAGGGGGGCATCATTTTCCTCTAAGGCCCCGTACACACGAGTAAATCTATCTGCTCAAATCGGTCGGACAGACTGATTTGAACAGATCTGTCTGCTGGGACGTATTGGTTTGATCATGTACACACGATCAAACCAAAATCCCCACCGGCAGACAGCGCGCTGATGTGGCGGTGACGTGGCGGTGACGTTGACGCTGCCACATCACCGCACCAGAAAGTAAAACACTTCCGCGCATGCATCGAAACCATTCGACGCGTGTGCGAGCAGATATGTCTGCTGGTTAGCATACTAACCAGCAGACATGTCGGGCGGACGGGTTCCCAGCCGACAGATTTGAAAGCATGCTTTCAAATCTGTCGGCTGGCCAAATCCGTCTGTTTGCCCGTATACACGATCGAATCTGTCTGCTGAAACGGTCTGGCAGACCGTTTCCAGCAGACAGATTTGATCGTGTGTACGCGGCCTAACAGCCTTGTCAGATCAGTGGGCAAGTGTATACCTAGTCAGTCTTTCTCAACCTTTTTACCACTGGGGAACCCTAAAAATAATTTTCAGGTCTCGGGGAACCCCTGATAAAACACATTCATTGGGGGTCAGTGGGAACAATGCCCCTTACTTTGGGGGTCAGTAAGAAGAATGCCCTTTTTTTACAGTAGTGGTAAGAATGCCCTCCTTACAGAGAACTATAAAGATCATTGGTGTAATACTACTGGCTCCTCCAAGTGGAATTGGCTCAGAACTATGTAGCACCATCAAACAGGAGGTAAATCAGCCACAGCTCAAGGAACCCCTCGCCACCTCTGGATGAACGCTAGGGTTGCACGGAACCCTGGCTAAGAATGCATGACCTAGATATTTAATAGACCTTGTGTTCCATGCAAAAGGAAAAGATTGTTTAAATGTGTCTACTATAGCTTGAGGTAAGTACAATGGCGGCATGTCAAACTTTTAGTTTGTGTTCAGTTAAACTCACCGTAAGCCTATACATATTCAGGTTCCCTCTGGCCTTGCAGAGCAATGGCTAGAGCAAAGGGGGCAACAGGGCAACCCTGTTGAGTCCTATTTTGATACTAAATGAGATGGAGAGGGTACAGTTAACTTTTACCCTGGCAGAGGGCACTCCAGTGTAACAGTTTGAATACCAACCCCAGAGACATTTGGGTCTCTTCTAGGAACACCCAATCCACCCTGTCAAATGCCTTCCCAGCATTGCTGAACAAGAGTAGGCTGGTTGGGTATAGACCCAGTGGGCTAAATGGAGGTCTCTAATTTAATTATCCCTTGTTTCGATCCCCATACTAAACCCTTTCTGGTTGAACAGAGTCTGGGGTAGTTTCTGCAATCTAGATGCAACCAGCTTTGATAGAATCTTCACATCTAAGTTCAAGAGAGATTTTGGGTGGTACTGTGTATTGTTTTCCCTTCTCTAGAATGAACAGATATGTATGCCATAGGGGCATCTGAAGGTATGTCATTGTCCTTTAGGAATCAAAAGAGGTAGACATTTATTATAAAAAGCACCACTAAAGCCATCTGACCCAGGGCTTTTCCCTTTAGGGAGGGCCTTGATGACAATTTTAAGTTCCTTCTGGGTAATCGGTTTCTCTAAGGAAGTAATTGATTCTGGAGATAGTTTGGGATAATGTACCTGTGCCAAATAATATGTTGTCTTTTAATGGACTATTCTTTTTTTTTCAGTTTTTGTCTGGTTCTGGTTTAGTCCTTCTTTTAGGTGGAACTAAAGTAAAAATAAAATAAAAAATTCAAATAGGCATGGTCTTTATTGCAGAACAAATATGCAATGTGCAGCTCAGTTTACATTCTGGCACACTGCATTGGAGTGACGTTATCCTGCACTAGCCAATCCGGGTGGTTGAAAACCAGCACCCAGAAAAAGCCGGGGGAAAGATGCCGGTGCCCACAAGGGACTTCACAGGCATTGTGCCATTGGAACTAAGGTAGGTATTTTTACCTTTAGTTCTGCTTTAAGTTTATAGACTGTGTTGCAATGACCGACAATAGCCCTGTCAATTTAGGTTATAAGGGGCATCTGTGGCAGGTGGAGAAGGTAAAAACAAATGCTTCCAAATGGTACAAAAATTCCACAAGACTCTAACCAGCTTGTCAGGCAGTAGGCAGAGTCAGTGGTGGTTTTTATTAATTATGTATAAATAGATATGATAAGGCCTCATGCTCACTGGACATTTAGCCCTGGTGCATGAGATCCTGGTGTTCTGGTGTGAGTCAAAGGCATAGGCGAGCCATCTAGCCCCACTGTTGGGAGCCTGTTAAACTTAAGGACAGGCTGAAAGCAGCTGCAGCTGAATGGTGCACCAAGCTGTACTAACGTTTAGGGAGCATGCACCCAGGAACAATTTCCTATCCATCAAGTAATTCCTGGGCACATACTGCTTAGTACCACTTGATGCATGGTCCAGCCTCAGCAGCTTTCAGCCTCCCATATAAAAAGTCATAGAAAAACAGTCAATGCATTTTGGGACCAACACCACTCCCCCTTTATCAGGTCTACAAGAATAAGCAAAAAACATAGTCCTAATGATGAACAATTGTGAATGAGTGACTTGTATGAATGACTTGTCAGAGAAATAGCCTTAGCAGGCGTTATCGGCACGTTCCCGCAGGCATGCGCTGTAGGATGACAGTTCGACATATGCGGGTGCGTATATGAATGAGATGGCGTGGGTGTGTGCGCGATGGTGCATGCATTGCATGACATGTCTTCAGCTCATTAGCCTGCATTGTGCTTCCAATCTCTCTGATCTCTTCTCCAGTGTTTGACCCCCGGCTTTGCTCACGGACTTTGCTATTATCTGCACCTGTCTGATAACCAGTGTTTGGCCCCTGGCTTGGCTCACTGACTTTGCTATTACATACACCTGCCTGACCACCAGTGTTTGACCCCCGGCTTGGCTTACGGACTCTGCTTTCACCTTGCTGATTACTTACCTGTGTCTTACCCCTGGCTTGCCTTACCACTCTCTGGCAACTTCCTCCAGACCTGCTCTCAGGTGTTTGATCCTCAGCCAGGCCTTTACTGAGTGTCCTGTATACACCATCATCTGTATCCGGTTGCAGCCTACAAATGACTTGCTCTCCCACTTTGCTGCCATCATCAGTGGTCTCCAAGTGATCATCAGCTCAAGCCTTCTTAAACCTGCTGGCAACCCATGCTACTTTGAGCCCTATACCTCCTGTACCACCTTCAGGGGTATACTGCACTTAGCCGCAAGGGGAGCCTCTCTCAGCATTTTGGCCTTGGATAAGGTACATGACAACAATTATCTCTAGCTATGCTTATGAGTATAGGAGCCCCTGAAACACATTGGCTGTCTTTATATGAATTTTCACAAACAATTAAAATAATCTTGATCACTTTTGATCTGTTTTTGATCTGGCGTTTCTTTCTGTATTTCTTTGGTTATAGTGTTGATTAGTTAGAATGACTTAGCACATGCATGGTTTAATACAAACTAAATGTAATTACTCATTAACATACTTTATACTATTTTACATTATTATTACTATAAAAATATTACATACCTAAATTTGAAGCCCAGGCTTCCCAACACTCTGGGCCAGATTCACAGAGCCCTTACTCCAGTCTATCTCGCGTAAGACCGGAGTACTTTCAAATTACGCGCGTCGTTTCATTAGTCTGAATCCTCAAACCATGATATGACGGCTTCAGCTTCAATCCGACTGGCTTACGTGTTCGTACGCCTTCGGATCTACGCTGCAATAATTTTGCGGCCGCTGGGTGGAGTTCACGTCTTTTTCAGCGTCGGGTGTATGCAATCAAGCTTTTTCCGACGATCCACGAAGTTACGAGCGTCCTTCGCAATCTCTTACGGCATCTGTAGTCATCTTTTTGCTGCGTAAAGTTATTCCAGCTTTTATCTGGTCTAGTATTAGACAGCCCATGTTAAGTATGGCCGTCGTTCTCGCGTCAAATTTCAAAGTTTTTTTAAATTTTTTACGTAAGTCGTCCGGGAATAAAAATGTACGTAAATGACGCTACTCAAACAAAAAATGACGTAACAACGTTATTTCGCGCAATGAACGGCGGTAAATTTCTGAACGGAGCATGCGCAGTTCGATCGCCGCAGGGACGCGCCTAATTTAAATGCTTTACGCCTCCTAATCGCGTATTTTGATTCCGCCGCGGGAAATACACTACGCCGCCGTACCTTACGGGCTGAAATCTACCTGAATTCGTCGTAGAACCAGGTAAAATACGGCGGCGTAGTGTATCTCTGATACTCTGCGCCAATGTAATTGTGCCTGAATCTGGCCCTCTGTTTTCAAAATGCCAAAAAGAATTACACTGGCTTGATAAATGCATCAGTTGGAGGCAATGCAAAGCTGGAAGTAATTAAAGTATTAGTATAATATTTATAGCAGGTTTGATTTAGAAAACAAGATTCTTGAGCAGAAGAGTTGCCAGTTACAATTTCATTACAGTCCTCTAAAGTAATCCGCAAAGTACTAGCCACAAGCCTGGCACCCCATCATAAAAATCTAGACGATAGCTTGACATTGCTTAAATGTAATTTATAGGAAAGGTGTTGCCATCCATTTTTAATGCTGTGCCCTAACAGGGTGTGCCAACCTTTAATCAAAACCTGGTTACTTTTCATCTTTGATATACAGTAAAATGACAGAACAGTCCTTTCCAATTATGTGCTGTGTCGTTTGTAGTCAAGAAATAACAGAATGGAGGGAAGAAGTCTGTGTTGCCAACAAGATCCAGATTCTTGCTTTTATCTTCATACACTCTGAAAATAGATTTTGGAATCCTTAGTTAGCCATTCACACATTATGGAACAAATCTTCATGGAAAAATTATAATCAGTTTTTCAACAACTTGACGAATGTCATTCAAAAGATCTTAAAAAAATATTGTTTTTAAAATTTTATTTAGGAGTGAAGGAACTTTCCTGAATGAAAACCACATTCACTGTTAAGCCCTGTACACATGGGCGGGAGTCCCGTTGGGGAAAAAAAAAAACTTTGGTTTTCCCGACGGGATTCCCGGCAAGCTAGCCTTGCCTAGCCCTGTATACACATGGCCATTCAAAAGAACCACCGTTCTTTAAAATGGCAAGAACGCAGTGACGTCATCGACAATGACGAGCCTGCGCTCGTCACATTCAATGCCGGAAACACTCTACCGAGAATCCCGACAAGAAAATAGAGAGCAGGTTCTCGGGAATTTTCTCGCCGAGAAAGCATACACACGCATGGTTTTCTCGGTAAAAAGCTCTCCCAGCAGCTTTCTTGCAGAGAAAATTGTGCGTGTGTACGAGGCTTCAGACATTTGATAGGTTGAGAACATTTTTCCATCCTCTTTTTTCCATATTTCTAGAAACTACAGTTGAAAAAGAGCATTTATTTGACCCCACTAACAATTTGAAAATCAAACAAACCTCTTTAAAGTGAAACTTTTTAAATTAAATTCTACTAGTGTGGCCAATTTTATTGGTTCTTATGATAATACAGATACTTTTCTATGGTGGCCATAATATATATTTTGCCTTAAGATATTTTTAAACACTAAAATCCCCACATTTACAGACATCCATGACACTAACACTACCTATCTAGCTGTGTAAAGAAGAAATCAGTATAAATACCCTTTTTTAAGCTGATCTGACCCTATCTCACACTGAGCTGTCAGCTGCCACTTTGCTGTGGAGGCGGGTGCAGAGGGCACAGCCGACATCGGAAGCCCTACACTAAGTCTATGGGTGACGCCACTCCCCATTAACTTCACAGCCGTTGTTGGCTTTGTCCTATGCAGAGTTTTTTTCCGCTGATCAGAAAAGGTATGCATACTGATTTGATCTTCACTCTTAAAAATGTCAACTCTATACCTGTGGTGCAGGTTGCTTGGACATCATCGGAGAACCCTCTAGTGTTGGATCCTGAACATGTCACTGGGAGTGAGGTATTACTGGGCTGGTGGAGTCCAGTGCAGACTCAGTGGTACCGGCTCAAAAATACTGCACAATTCAGAGAGAGAAGAGTGTATTGATAAGTATCATTCATAGTGCATAGAGTATGGAAAAGAACTGATGTCCAAAGTGAACAATGAAAAGAATACAAAATTTGGACCATTTTGTTCTTATGGAGAGGCATTGTATGGCAGCCTCACCCCACCCTTGGGACCACAAGTGAGCACTTTTTTCATGTCCCCACATGGGTGTAGTAAGCCCTGCACACAAATGGAATGATAGGGGACTGAAGGAAAGCTGAGTATTTGTTGGTGGAAAGGTTGGCAGTTAAGTGAACTGATTGCTAGTCTCTCCATGGCCACAGCAAATGTTCACATTAAGGTTATTAAATAAGTATGAGCAATGATGATTTGTAAAGTGCACTAACCCGTAGAAGCCAATCCAATATTAGTATCTAGTTATAAGATCACAGTAGTATGAATTTTTATTGATTCTTGTTGGTTTCTGGATGATCCTCGAGGAATTTTACAATATATAAGTATTGGCCTGCAGCAGGTTTCTTCTTGCTGTACCGTACTGTTCATTGTTCACAGGACCTACCTTTCCTTGCCTGAATATTGATGACTATTGTCATCACCAGGCCGGAGTCTGCAACCATCATTTACTTAGTACCTGCAATCTGGCCCCCTGTACTGTACTGTACTGTAAAAGCAGTTATAAGGGCATATTAATATTTAATGATAACACAAGGTTAAATGCACACTAAATGTGTCCTCCCTTTTCATTGCATGCTCTAGTTTATCAAATGTATGTTTATCTCCCTGCAGGCTTTATACATGACTTTAAGTGGAGGGGGGGGGGGTGTTCCAGAATAAGCAACATGCTTGCCTGGGAAAGAGATGGCACCAGGATGCAGTATGGGAAGAAGTCAAGCCACAGAAGCAGTGTGATGCTTTGGGCAATGTTCTGCTGGTAAACCTTGGGTCCTGCCATTCATGTTGCTGTCACTATGACACGTACCACCTACCTAAACATTGTTGCTAATCAAGAACACCCCTTCAATGGAAACAGTATTCCCGGATGGCGGTGGCCTCTTTCAGCAGGATAATGTGCCTTGCCACACTGCAAAAATAGCTCAGGAATGGTTTGCAATCTAAATTCAGCATTGATAAGATGTACTGGAAAAAGTCAGATCCATGGGGGCCCCACCTCAAAATGTTACAGGACAGAAAGGATCTGCTACTGACAGCTTGGTGCCAGATACCACAACATACCTAGAGGTCAAGTGTGTCCATGCCCCAATGGTCAGGGCAGTTTTGATGGCAAAGGGGGACCTACTCAATATTAGGTAGGTGATCATAAAGTTATTGCTGATCAGCATATCTTTTTTGGGACCATTGTCATTTATACAGCGATCAGAGCTATAAATAGCCACTGATTACTCTATAAGGCTGCATTCACATCCGATCGACAAGTAAAGCCGCGTACGCGGCTTTACTTGCCGCGATTCCATTATTATTTTTTTCAAATCATCCCCATTGATGTCTATGGCCGAACGCCAATGTCGCCTGAAAAAAAGGGTCCGGGACTTTTTTTCAGGCGACAGGCGTTCGGCGTTTCAGAGATGTGAACCATCTCTATAGCCATGAATGGGGATTCGCCCCTCCAGCGGGATGAGCGTCGGGCGACAGGCGATTTGTCGCTCAGATGTGAATGGAGCCTAAATGTCACTGACAGGGAAGGGGCTAACATTAAGGGCAATCAAGGGAATAAATGTGTTCCCTCAGTGTGTTCTAACTGTAGGGGGGATGGGACTGCCTGGGGGAGGAGACTGATCATTGTTCCTATATACAAGGAACACACAAACTGTCTACTTACCCCTGTAAACAAACACATCCCCGTTCTGGCTCTGTCAGGAGTGATTGCGGGTGGCCGGTGGACATTGCCACCGCCAGGCACGCGCATCGATTCCTCAATGATGTGGCGTGCCCCCTATACCCCTTAAAGTGGCCATTACAAGGAGCTGAGGATCATGGGAAAAAATACACAACATGGTGATTATTTGCTGAGGCTGTCTGTTTTTAACCGATTTCCCCATAGAGGAGAGCGGGACTCTGACAGGTCCGTCTCAGCACAATGAGCGGAGACGGACCTGTCACCCGCCTGCTTAGTGGAGATCAATGGATTGCTCCCTGCTGAGCAAGCAAGTAGTGTCAAAACGGACGTGTCCCGTGTGAAAGGGGCCCAAGGCATTCGTGCAACAAATGAAATAAAAAAAAGCCCCATGGGTGTTTTCATTTTAGACATGCGATCATTGTATGCTGATTAAAGATTTACTGACTTTATACAAACAGGCTTTTGGGTCTGTTATAGGCTCCTCTAAAATCAAAACACAGGCACACACAAGCAGCTCCCCTCGAAACCTATCTGTAACTGAGTTTTGCGCGGAGTTCCCTTTTTCGGTATTCTATTCAAATATGGAAAGGCGCTTCCAAAATAAATAAATAAACCGTTGAATAATTATCAAACTGATTACAAACTGAAAGAGATTAATCTTTCCTCCCAGTGTCTCCCATATTACCTCCCCTAGTCAAAACCAAAAGGCCTGCTGTGTGAGATTGTTCTAAACTTAATTAAATAGTAATTTGTGTGTGTATTGGTAGAACTATGTACATACATTTGGTGAAGCAAAATAAATAAGTGAGGTAAATTGAATTACTTTAGCAGTAGTTTACTAATTAGTTAAGACAAAGAGAGCAATGAAACAGACAAATTGATCAGCGACATCATGAGCCGGGAAAAGACGCATTTAAATTATTTTGGATTTTATTGTTGCTCCCGCTGTGATCCATGATGTTAATTCTTGTACATCTTCCCATTTATGGCAGATATGATGAACTAATGATAAAATACCCTCCAATGTGTCACATGAAGCACTGGTGTGAAGGATTCAAGATGGAGGGAGCAATGTCAATTTAAAATATTAAAGTGTATGTGCAAAAATGTGTAGAGAAAAACCGGTTCCTTTTAATAAAACTGATCACAACATGAACATGTCACAGCAAAAAATCTGAAAAAGAGCTGACGCATTTCACACTATCATACAGTGCTTATTCATAGCTTAAAGTGTATGTAAAGTCAATTTTTTTTTAGCTATGGAATGGTTAAAGTCTTTTTTTTTTGGTTTAAAAACAACAAAAATTCCATACTTACCTGCTCTGTGCAGTGGTTGTGCACAGAAAACCCCAGATCCTCCTCTCCTCGGGTCCCTCATTGGCGTACCTGGCTCCTCCCTACTGCCGATTGGCCCCACAGCAAGCAGCTTGCTATGGGGGCACCCAAGCCGAGTTGACAGCCGTTGTGTGTCTCATCCAATCAAGAGTCCTGGACAGCTGAGTCTCTCTTGCAACATCGCTGGATCGAGATGGGGCTCAGGTTAGTAATAGGGGGCACACTTTAAGACCTTTGTCAGTTTTGTTTATGTTTGTGTTTCATTAGCGAAATTTCCCTTCACACCCTCTTTCAGAGACAAAGAATAAAGTAAGAAAAGATCTCCATGAAGCAAGGGCTTAAATCCCCTTCTCTAGTTGTCAGCAGAGTAGGTTTTACTTATGGACAATTTCTCCTTACCTCCAGTTCCTGCAGCATCAAATTTTTAGATTTCCCATCACTTGCTGTATATTCTACAAAATACTGGTTGTCTGGCAGTCACGTTTATGCTTTGTCTTCAATAGACAGAAGCCAGATAATCAGAATTTTCTGAAGGAGGTCAGCAATAAAAGCCTCTTTATTCCTTTAAGACTGAACCCCAGGTATGAATTGCATTACATAGTTACATTGGTCAGCCTTGGATGAAGTATGCTAACCTGTATGGAAGTGGTGAATCACAGTAGTAGTAACCCAGTGTTTTGGGTCCCGTGCTAAGCAGCCGTACCCACAGGGGGACACTCACTACACAAGGCTGCCATTTAGAGATTTCCTTGCATTTTTTCAATGACTGCAAGGTGTATTCTGATTGGACAAAGTGGAGATTGTGACTTCTCTACATGGGTACTTACTATGTAAACAAGGCAGATTGTCATTGGAGAAGACATTAATCCTGTGTTCCTGATAAGCAGGAACATGCATCTCTTCCTTCCTCTAGTACAAGCACCTCCCACAGTTTAGTAAAGCACAGGCTAGGAACACATTTAACCCTTTGATCGCCCCTAGATGTTAACCCCTTTCCCGGCTAGTGTCATTAGTACCGTGACAGTGCATATTTGTTTAGCACTGATCACTGTATTAGTATCACTGGTCCCCAAAAAGTGTCAAAAGTGTCAGTTAGTGTCCCGACTGTCTGTCGCCAATATCACAGTCCGTATAAGTCCGTATAAGTCTCTGATCGCCGCCATTGTTATGAAAAAATGTATAAATAAATACAAATTCCATAAAAATATCCCATAGTTTGCAGACGCTATAACTTTTGTGCAAACCAATCAATATACGTTTATTAAGATTTCTTTTACCAAAAATATGTAGCAGAATACATATTGGCCTAAATTGTTAAAGAAATTCGATTTTTTACATTTTTTTTATTGGGTATGTTTTATAGCAGAAAGTAAAAAGATTTGCCATAACCAGCCCTTAACCCCTCAATCACGAGACAATCCACGAAGGTGTTGAGGGTTAAACATGCAGAGCATAAACTGTTTATAACATACAAGACATACACTTTTACACACAGTTAGGGACACTCCCCTTAGCCTTGTCATAGAGGGGAGGGGGTAGGGGACAAGGAACAACCAATTGGAACGGAACACTTGTACACTGAGACTACAGATAAACATCATGAGATTATGGTAAGCAGGCAATCTTTTAATACACATCCCCTGCGGGGAAATGTCTCCAGTTCAGACCATTGTCTACGCTATTTGCCATTTACCAACACAATTAGACACAGCAACAAGAGGGGGGATGGGGGAGAAGGGATGTAGCATTACATTACATTATCTCAATGCCAGCTTGTCCCCGGGTCTCCAGTATCTTCTGGGCCATAGTCTGTGGGTAAGAGACCCGCCCACAGTCCCTTCCAAAACACACAGTGGCAGTGGGTTCTGTCACATTTCTCCCCTTTTAAAAACAGACTAACCAGGTTCCTGACCCTCAACTGGTCTGGACCTGTGTTAGTCACAAACTCCCACCCCAGGCAAACAGGAAAAGTAAAAGTATGACGCTGGGGAGCAAAATCGCCCATACGGTCTCCTGTGAATAAAAACAGCTGCTGCAGAGTGGGAACAGCTGTCCGCACACCCCTAAACCCGGACCGGGTTGCAGATATTGGGGGGAGCTGAATAATCCTCTTCCCCGATGCCAGCGCTTCAGCTGCTAGGAAACGTAGGCTGGTAGGGCTATTCATTTGGGGAGGAAAAGGTACTTGCTTTTCTCCTGGTATAGTTACCAGCTGCTGAGAAGGTATCTTGCAGGGACTACCTCCTGGACTCTCCATCTCTTTTTCTGATGCTGGGCAGAGACCAACAGCGCTCTGTCCTGTAGCCAGCACTTCTGCTGGGGGGACATATACAAAAGTTAGGTACAGTCGCTGGAGAGGGGGAAGGGTTTTTTCCCCTGCCGGTTCTGTGACCAGCCACTGGGGTGACTTCTGACAGGGGCTTTCTCCCAAACCCTCCAAAAACATACTGAGGGCTGAGCAGGGGCCAGTGGAACTCTGCCCCGTAGCCAGCGCTTCTGCTGGGGGGATAAACACTGGGGTAGTGTCCAACAGCTCATTGAGGTCATCCCTCGGACTCCCTGGATCTAACTCTGAGGGTGGGCAGAGGCGAGCGGCACTCTGCCCCATAGCCAGTGCTTCTGCTGGGGGGATGAACATTGGGGTAGTGTCCAAATGCTGGGAGGGAGAATTGCTTCCTCTACTCCCAGTAGGGATATCTGCTGTTGGGGAAACGCTTACGCAGATCATCTCTCAGACTTTCCGGATCCAACTCTTTTTCTGATGCTGAGCAGAGGCCAGTGGCACTCTGCCCTGTAGCCAGCGCTTCTGCTGGGGCACCAGATTGAGATACTCTGGACTTGCTGCTGATCACCATTTCCCAGCCTTCCAGCGCCTGTTTCAACTCTCCTTTCTGAGACCTTCATGCCAATAGCTTGTCTGGCTGCCTGGGGGACCTCCGGTGCAGTTCGGCATTCTAGCACTCTCATGCCGGTCCCCATATCGCTCCTTGGCGGCTGCCCAGATCTTGAATCCTGGTGGTGGTTTGGATGTCCTGGACTGCAGGAGACACTGCTGCCACCACTGTGACGGATCTGAATACCCCAGGTGGGCACATCCACCAGACCTGTGTCTCCTGTCCTCCAAACGCACCTGCAGATTCACCATAACCAGCCCTTAACCCCCCAATCACGAGAAAATCCACACAGGTGTTGAGGGTTAAACATGCAGAGCATAAACTGTTTATTAAATACAAGACATGGTAAGGTAAGCAGGCAACCTCTCAATACACATCCCCTGCGGAGAGATGTCTCCAGTCCAGACCATTGTCTATGCTATGTGCCATTTACCAACACAATTCGACACAGCAACAAGAGGGCGGGGATGGGGGAGAAGGTATGTAGCATTACATTACAATATCTCAATGCCAGCTTGTCCCCGTGTCTCCAGTCTCTTCTGGGCCATAGTCTGTGGGTAAGAGGCCCGCCCACAGTCCCTTCCAAAACACACAGTGACAGTGGGTTCTGTCACAGTATTGTTTTTTTCAAAATTGATGGTCTGTTTTTGGTTTATAGTGCAAAAAAATAGAAAATTTGTAGAGGCGATCAAATACCACCAAAATAAAGCTCTATTTGTGGGAAAAAAAGGACATACATTTTATTTGGGTACATTGTCGCATCACTGCGCAATTGTCAGTTAAAGTAACACGTAAAAGTGCCGTATAGAAAAAAAATGGCCTGGTCATGAAGGGGGCATATCTTCCGGGACTGAAAAGGTTAAAGTGATTGTAAAGGATATATATATATATATTTTTTTTAAATAACAAACATGCATACAATCAGGACACGAGAGACCAGCCATAGTTGGTGTGCTGGTCCCAGAGGAGAAGAAAACCGGGCTCAGGTAAGTAAATTGGGGGGGGGGGGCTGGCGAATGCAAGACGTTTTTTCACCTTAATGCATAGGATGCATTACGGTGAAGAAATATGAGGGTTTACAAACCCTTTAAGGCCGGGTTCACACTGCCGCTGCAAGCGGTGCACAGCAGGCGTCCGGTGCGTGCTGGTTCACCGGTTCAGGTCCGATTTCAGCCTGAATTTTGGGCTGAAATTGAACCTAAAACGCACCAAAAACGCACACGTTTTTCTGGCACACTGTACTGGACCCGCTGTGGAAATATGTGAACCGGCTTCATAGGGAGCCAGTCACATTCTCCTGCTATGCGAATTGAATGCGGATTCAAATCGCATAGGTGTGAACCTGGCCTAAGGTAAGATTTATACTTTTGCTTGGTGGTAATGCGTGCAATATATGTGCTAGTGCACACTATGGCATTATTTAATTTATTCAAAATGGCAAGTGAATACACTTCATGCATGCAGCACACCTCATCACATGCTAATGCACTACCATATTCTGCACCTTTTTGGGTATGGTTTGGTACATTAGGTAGCCAATTCAAATAACTGAGCTGCCGTAATGCAATGCACATTAACATACAACAAAACATTTGTTAACACGCAAGCATTGGACGTAGCAAACAGAAGTAAATTGGTCCTGAGGAGACTATTAGTGGAGGGAAGAGGGACAAACTGCTGCAGGTATGAAGGCGAGGCAGCTAAATTTCCTAAAATCTTACTATCAAGGCCAAAAATTAGGCTGTCTTGATAAGCAAAGCTTTAACCCTTCCTGAAGTTTTGCTGCCCCTTCCTACCTCCTGCACATCTCAATTGACCAGTGAGACTGCCCATGCGGGGCAGCTAGGCACATGCACTTCACACCTACAGCAGTTTGGCCCCCTTACCCCACTGCCAGAGTCTTTGATGATAGGTACTGTATACTACCTACCTGTATGATCTTTAGAACATTGGAGAACTTTTCTGTAGAACAATGGAGAACTTTTCTGTAGGACAATGGAGAACTTGCATGAGACTCAAATACTCAAACTCCATGTGGTCAATGTAAGTTGGGAGAGAATCCCTCCACTTCAGTGCTTAGGTTAAGGTACATCTGCAAACAGTAAAAATATGTAACAAATGAAGGAAAATATACATTGGTAAAGTCTTCATAATATTTAAGCTAGAAAACATATACTACTAAATGTTTTATGGAACTTACGTAGAATTGTATTAGGAATATTTTGTACTCGATGAGACAGTTCACCCACTTGATGAGTTCTCTTAAATAATAAATGTAAGGTATAAAATGTACAGCGTCCTTGTGCTTTATAAAGAAAGTACAGAGCGGCATGTCATAATAGTTGCATACACATTATTGTATTCCTGTATCTATTACAATTTGCAGTCAAAGGATGAGTTTACTTTTTTTATATAAATGCAGACATGCATTTGACCTCAGTAACCAAGATCTTACTGTGGCTTTGAAAAATATTGTTTGATGCAAGTGCCATATCTGTAGGCCTTCTCTATACCCATTAAGCTAGAATGAATTACTCCCAGTGTTTACATTTATATGTCCTGGCTCAATGGCGCCTGTTGCTTAAAATATTTGGGGGGGTGCAAACAAACTGAAAAAATAAATCATCAAGCGCAGCCACTATGCCCATCAAACACAGCCACTGTACCCATAAATTGCCGCCACTGTGCCATCAAATGCAGCTACTGTACCCATCAATTGCTGCCAATGTGCCCATCAATTGCCACCATTGTGTCTAATCAATTGCTGCCAGTGTGCCTGCACCATGAAGCCTCTTCTTTTTACCTTAGGATATATTCTCTGTTGGAGAGCACCCTAGTGCTCTCCAACAGAGAATATATCATATGCCGCGTACACACGATCATTTTTCGTCATGTAAAAAACAACGTTTTAAAAAAAATTCATTTAAAATGATCGTGTGTGGGCTTCACATATTTTTTCGGGTTCTTAAAAAAAAAAAACAGAAAATCAAACATGCTGCATTTTTTAACGACGTTTAAAACAATGTTGTTTTTCGGGGTGGAAAAAGTGTGTGGGCTAAAACGACATTAAAAACCCACGCATGCGCAGAAGCAAGTTATGAGACGGGAGTGCTCGTTCTGGTAAAACTACCACTCGTAATAGAGTAAGCACATTCATCACGCTGTAACAGACAGAAAAGCGCAAATCGTCTTTTACTAACACGGAATCAGCTAAAGCAGCCCAAAGGGTGGCGTCATCCGAATGGAACTTCCCCTTTATATTGCCGTTGTACGTGTTGTACGTCACCGTGCTTTGCTAGTGCATTTTTTTTTAATGATCGTGTGTGGGCGGCGTCGTTTTAATGATGAAGTTGGAAAAAACGTTGTTTTTTTTAGAGGCTGAAAAACATTGTTTTTTACATGCCGAAAAATGATCGTGTGTACGCGGCAATAAGTTAAAAGGAAGAGGCTGCTTGGTGCAGTACTCCACTTAAAAATGTATTAAATAATTGTAGGCCCTAACATTAAAAAAAACGGTGTGCAGTACATTCATACAGCCGCGGCTCAAGCCAGCCAGCTGGTGCGTGGTGACGTCAAGAATTGTTGCTCCATATATTTATATCTATCTATCTATCTATCTATCTATCTATCTATCTATCTATCTATCTATCTATCTATCTATCTATCTATCTATCTATCTATCTATCTACACACTCACACAAACACGCATGTGAGTCTGGGCTTTGGGGCGCACACCCTAATGCAATAGGCTGTGCACACCTATTGTTAGAGCTCCCGAAAATAAGTATGAGATGCTTCTGATGCATGGCAAAATGGCTATTGAGCTTCCAATTAGATCTACTTGTTATTATCCTTTAACCTTTTTCTTTGGTTTCATAACTTGATGAGTTTATCTACATTTTCAATTTTGTATTTGGGTCCTTTGGTCAGTAATACCACCCATCATGGAAACTTTTAAAGGCTCCTCTAGGTTCCTTCATTACATTTCTGCACCCATCTAATGCATCTGTTACTGAGAGCTGCCCTTCAAAACTTTTATCTTGTGGTTAACACAAAACATGTGACGGCTCATAAAATTAGCTAAATATCCTAACCTGTGCAATTTATTATATTGGACAAGAGCCCGTTTAGAGTTACTATGGAAACACTATTGTCTACCTATATTTTAAAACACACTTTAATCTCCTGCTCTTTTGATCTACGCTCCATCTTTCTTTGCCATGTGCAAGAAGAGAGATGAGATACATCAGTCGAACAGCTCAGTCCAGTTTGCTGGCAGGCTTGGGTAATAAGTGTAACAATTTAGTTCATTTCTCTGAAAATCCAGATCCAGACGCCAGCAGGAAAATAGAACTGTATTTTACAAATCGTCATTCAGGACATTATCTGGGATAAGTATTTGTTGCATTCGATCCAAACAGCCAAGAGAATAAAAGGCAATGTCTGCTTGCATCTCTTGTAAACACAATTTTCAGTCCATAGGGGTTCCAATCTCTTCTATGTGTAGCGTAGTGGGATATGGGTTGTTGTCTGTTTTATTTGTCGCTACCAAAAACTGTGAACTAGACAGCAAAGGCGAGAGATGTTTTTGATAAATAAAAATGACAATGTACAAAAAGCCTGTCTCAAAAAAAGTGAGCCAAGTTACAGTGGCCAAGTGGTTATCTATTGGCAGCACCAGGGTTCGAATACCAAACACTACCTGCATGGAGTTCGCATGTTCTCCCTTTGCCTGCGTATGTATGAATGTGAGTTAGGGACCTTAGTTTACAGTATTTTCTCAGATACCACTGCACCCCAGGAGTACTGGTGAGTTTGGGTTCAATTTGAGGTTAAGCCAAAGACAGCTGTCATTCCTGAGCCAATCAGATGTGCCCGGAACATTTTCCCTGCTCTATGGCAGCATGTACACCAAGGGGTGATGATGCTTGTGACATTATTGACCTACTATGGCAACATAGCCATATTAAGTCAATGACATTGACCATGTGGCCATTAGTAGGTAAATGATGTCACAAAAATATTAGAAAAAGTGTGCCACTGCCCCAATCTATAACTGGCCTATACAGCAAGGAGCATTGGAGGGCAACAAATGACAAAAACATAGGTCAGGTAACACACTGACCTTTGCAGCCATGGTGGTATATGCTGGATGCTCAGTGTGTCCCTGTACCATTAAGGAGTGGTTGGCTCCCTCCAGCCCATCTGCTCTTCCTCTATCGCATCAGAATGTATGTGCTCCCACTGTGGAGCCTCTTATAAGTTAGACGTAGGAACTACAGGTAACATTGTGCCTTGACAGGGCCTCTTGATTACGCATGTATTGCAGACAAAACCTCTGTTTTTAATGGATACTGTTAAACAGGATCATTTGTTTGGTCGCAAGCTGGTCGGTAAGTAGAGCTTGGATTTTTCCTTGGATTTTTCCTCGGCTGTTTCTTGTCAAGCTCTTGAGTATGTGCAGCTATGGGGTAGGGAATCCATTGGCACGGCACTGACAGCTGACTTCAATGTTCAGATGACTGAACCGAGAAACAAACCAAAGCTCATCCCTACCCAGGAGCTCCCCTTGCATAAATAATCACACTTCAAAACATCTATTATTTAGGTATATTACCTTCTCCTCAGGCCCGGATTTCCCACAAGGCCACCGAGGCCAGGCCTCGGGGGCGGCAGGGCGCCTCAGGGCGGCAGCGGCATTGGAGTCCCCCGACAGCCGGAACATACAGTTAAGGGCGGTAAGTTGCTTTATGATAGAATTGTGTGGTTGAATCCGCTCGTTCGTTAAGTGATTGTGGCGATGTCGCCAAAATCACTTGTCAAATGTGTGCTGCTGTCCATCCTCCCCTCGCCCCCCCACATACCTCTCTCTGCTGGTTCTGTCTTCGGGACTCCTTCCTCCCCCCAGCCGCCAAGTCTGTCTCCTGTCCCTGCCGCCGATGTACACAGTGAGAGGGATAAGCTGCGCTCTTCCCATCTCAGCTGTGACAGGAGTTCTAGCGCAGTGCTAGGACTCCTGTTTTGGAGGTGACAGGGTCAATAAAGAGAACCTGACACCTCCAATTGCTATCACACAGGGAATTGTTTTCTCCTGTGTGAGCAATAAAGTTAAGTTTTTTTTTTTTTAGAAAAATAATAAAAATAATAATTAAATTAATAAAATAAAAAGTGATTAAAAAGTAAAGAATAATTAAAAATAATAAAAAAATTATACAAACATAAAAAAAGTTAACAACAAGCTACAAATAATAAAAAATAAAAAAAAGTGATAAAAAAGTAAAAAAAAACGAAACAAAAAAATTTGAACTAACCATGCCGCCCCTGCCCTTCGGTTGCCATTCTCCATTGATTTAGGGAGGAGGGTGGTTTGATTGGGCAGGGAGGGGTGAAGCATTGCGGAACCTGGCCTTGGGCAGCAGGGAGAGCAAATCTGGCCCTGCTTGTCCCCCAATGCAATGTGGGCAGCTTTATTAATAAACAATGTTGGGGGAATGTTTAAAGTAATTTCATAAGAACTTTATTAAAATCATCCTGCAAAACATTTAAAGCGGAACTTTACTCATAACAACTTGATAAAAAAATAATACACAGCAGGCAGGGGCCAGGATCACAAAATACACAGCAGACAGGGACCAGGATCACATAATGCACAGCAGGCAGGGATCAGGATCACATAATACACAGCAGGCAGGGTCCAGGATCACATAATGCACAGCAGGCAGGGGTCAGAATCACATAATGCACAGCAGGCAGGGGTCAGGATCACATAATTCAAAACAGGCAGGGGTCAGGATCACATAATACACAGCAGGCAGGTTTCAGGATCACATAATGCACAGCAGGCAGGGGTCAGAATCACATAACGCACAGCAAGCAGGGGTCAGGATCACATAATGCACAGCAGGCAGGGGTCAGGATCACATAATGTACAGCAAACAGTGGTGAGGAGTATGTAATAAGCAGAGCATAGGAATCAGGATTATGCACATATGCACATAGCACAGGGGTCAGGAACACATAATGCACAGCAGGCAGGGGTCAGAAGTAAGCAATACTCAGTGCAGGAGTGCATATGGCACAGAACACAGAGGATAGAAGTATGTATCATAAAGCGTGAAAGGTTTGGGAGTATATGAAGCATAGAGCTCAGGAGTCAGAAGTATGTAATGCACATTAGTTAGAAGTGCATAATGCACAGAGTTCGGGGGTCAGAAATGTATTCATGGAGACATATAAAATGAAAGGCTGCATATATTAGGAGTATGTAATATATTAGATGAAGGGGTCAGGACCACAGTATGAAATGTGCAACATAGTATAAATAGTGTGGGAGTCACTCACGAGTGTGTAACACACAGAATACAGCTAATGGCTTTTCTGGTAAAAACTACCCTTTTTATTATACTGTTGCTGTATATTACCAGACGAGCCAGAAATGGACGCAACAAAGATAAAACGGTTCATTTTACTGTATGACTGCAATAAATCTGTAAAAAATAAAAATAAAATTCTAAATGTTGAGCAATAATTTGGATCATGTTATCATAAGAACATAATGATGATTTATAACAATAGATGCTCTATAATACAAGAGATATTAAATAGAAGTGCATGCCATAGATGCTTTTAGTGAACTGAAAAGAGCAATTGTGTAATGTATATGTGTTCTCGGCATGGAAGGTGTTGAAATACGTGTGTTTCATTCTTTCCTCAATGTGTGGAGTGTGAAGTCGACTGAGCATATTGATCAGCAGAGTTATCTTACTATCTTGTTGTGCCCAGCTATGGACTAAAAACTGAATTGATTTAATGCCTGTGGCCTCTGAGTGACATTGTCTGGGACTGATGGACTAAATTATGAATATCCATCCACCACATAAAGTAGTTACACTAAAGCAAGCTTTGCTTGTTGGAAGCCTAGATTCCTGGCCATAGGCTGACCAAGCAGACAATGCTGAAACCCAATCGTGATGTTCAGCACTGCAAATTATAACTCTGCTGATGAGGAAGTGGTACAAGTGAGGTTAAAATTATTTACTATAAATCTCAAAATGTATCTAACATTTATGCCTCGTACACACGTACCGGATTTTCCCTTTGGATATCCCGAGGGGAAAGCCAAGAACCTGCTCGGTTTAGTCCTTTCCCTACACAGGGCAAATATTCAAGATGAGGTCTTACTAATGATTTGTACAGGAGAAAAAGTATATATCTCTCTCTGGAGTCCATACCTCTCTTAAAGCGGAGTTCCACCCAGGAAAAAAACATTTGACCAAAAGTCCTAAAAAAAAAAAAAAAAAAGTATACTCACCCGAAATACCTGTTGCTATGCGGAAGTCTGTAATCTGCCTCATCCGCACCGCAGTGTGTTTTCTTCTTCTCCTTCTCCTAGTGAATGGGGCGCGCTGCTTTCTGGGAACTGTGTGTGTTCCCAGAGAGCAGCCGCCCATTCACAAGCCGGCACGAGACTCACACAGGCGCAGTAGGAAATGAGCTGTGAAGCCGTAGGGCTTTACTGCCTGTTTCCCCTAGTGTGAATGGCGGCGTGGGACCTGCATCAGTCGTGGGATCGGCATCGGGGGGGCCCATCAGCGCGGGCAAGTAGGACAAGTAAGTGTCCTTATTAACCACTTCCTTACTGGGCACATCCTGACCAGGTGAAATTTCAGCTTGTGGCACTGCATCATTTTAACTGACAATTGCGCGGTCGTGCGACGTGGCTCCCAAACAAAATCGGCGTCCTTTTTTCCCCACAAATAGAGATTTCTTTTGGTGGTATTTGATTGCCTCTGCGGTTTTTATTTTTTGCGCTATAAACAAAAGTAGAGCGACAATTTTGAAAAAAAAACAATATTTTTTACTTGTTGCTGTAATAAATAGCCCATTTAAAAAAAAAATCGCAATAAGCGTCTGGTTTGCGCAAAAGTTATTGCGCTTACAAAATAGGGGACAGAATTATTATTATTTTTTTTTTTTTTACTACTAATGGCGGCGATCAGCATTTTTTTCGTGACTGCGACATTATGGCGGAGACATCGGACACTTTGGACAAATTTTTGCGCCATTCACATTTATACAGCGATCAGTGCTATAAATATGCACTAAATACTGTATAAATGTGACTGGCATAGAAGGGGTTAACACTAGGGGGTGAGGAATGGGTTAATGTGTACCCTAAATTGTGTTCTAACTGTGGGGGAGGGGGTGACTGGGGGAGGTGACCGATGCTGTGTTCATATGTACAAGGGACACAGATCGGTCTCCTCTCTCCCCTGACAGGACATGGATCTCTGTGTTTACACACAGAGATCCACGTCTTGTCCCTGCAGCCGCCGATCCCGAGTGCCTGGCGGACATCACAGCTGCCAGGCACGCGCATCGGCATGTCAGCGATGCTGCGGGCACGCGCACCCCCCAGTGGCCTGGCGGAGCGAAGACCGTAAAAACACGGCCTGTTAGAGATTCAGGACATCCCTTCGGCCGTACAAAGTCGTACGGCCGTTGGGAAGTCGTTAAAAGTCAGCGGCTGCACTGTTAGTAGCTGCTGACTTTAGAAAAAAATAATTTGCGGGTGGAATCCCGCTTTAATACAAGACTTTGCTCGCTTTGGAAACGGAGCTTGGCATTGCATGCTATTATTGAGCTCATGATCTGCCAAAACCCCCAGATCTTTCTCCACTACAGATCCCCCAAGTTGTACTCCCTAGTATGTATGATGCATGAATATTCTTAGCCCCCAAGTGCATAACTTTACATTTATTAACATTAAACCTCATCTGACACATACAGTCATGGCCGAAATTGTTGGCGCCCCAGACATATTGCAGTAACACATGTTTTGCTTTACACGTAAACTCCAAAAATTGGCTGGTCTAAATTCTTGGCACCCTTTCAAAATTGTGGATAAATAAGATTGTTTCAAGCATGTGATGCTCCTTTAAACTCACCTGGGGCAAGTAACAGGTGTGGGCAATATACAAATCACACCTGAGAGCAGATAAAAAGGAGAGAAGTTCACTTATGGCCCATACACACGATCCGAATATCGAACGATCGTCCGATGATGGATCATACGATTTTGGCTTCTGGTAAGCACTTGGTAGCACTTGGGTGTGGTGTGCTTTCTTTATGCACATTAAAGCTGATGGAGGTTCTATATCATCACTTTCATATTTGGACTGTTATATGATTAATGAATCAATGAAGCCGCGTACACACGGCAGAGAACCTCGACGGGCAGAACACATCGTTCCGCCCGTCGAGGTTCTCTGCCGGCCGTCAGATTCGGCGACCCGCCCGTCGGGAATGGCAACCAGCCATTCATCCAGGCGGGCCGTCGAGCAAATAGAGAACATGCTCTCTATTTCTGCTCGACGGCATTCCCGACGGGATGCTTGCCGAGAGTGTACACACGGCCGAGGTTCTCGCTGGAATGCAGCTTCCAGCGAGGTTCTCGCTGGTTTCTAGCGAGAACCTCGGTCGTGTGTACGCCGCCTTAAGCACTGCATTTTGGACTATTTAGGCAATAAAATGTGCCCTTGTTATCACAGATCAATGCAAGACTTGTTTTTACCCACCCAACTACCATATAGGAAAGATATTAACAGACCAGAGTGGGGAAGGGCCATGTGTAGTAAGTGACTACGTGAAAACCTGAATTCTGCAATTATTGGCATCTATACCCTTCATTAACCAAATCCTCAGTGAAAGACAGGAATTACCTCGAGGTAAAGCATCAATGGCATTTAAATGTTTACAAACGACAATCAAAAACCAAGAACGCAGTTAATATGTTCTTTAAATTATCCACATTAATCAAAGATCCTGACATTGTGTACACATTAAATCCCCAATTAAATGGTCATAACACACACTTCTCAATTATTAGCGAGGAGAGAATGTGATCTATTGCTGCATATTAATGTTCTGCAAGTCACCAGTTCCATTTACAATGTGGACAAGTTTAGGGCACGCTATACTCCTGGGCCTCATTTATGGTATCACTTCTAATCATTACGTCTAATGAAAAAAAAAAAAAAAAACCCACATTAACAACCAAACGACTCTTGCATGCAAAAGTGACAGATTAAGGTTGTCATGAGTAGGTTAATTATGGAAAATGTACAATAGTAAAGTCAACATAAAACAACTGTATGTTTCTCATATAAGGCACATCCTAGCGCTAAGTTACATGGCTGTTTTTTTAGTCGCGTGATTGCACTTCCTAATGAAGGGCTGGCATCAGCAGCTCAGACTGGCAGCATGACAACTCTGTTATTTGCCAGAAGGGCTGGTGTGCCTTCAAGTACTAGTGGGTTGGCAGAAGCACGGGGTAGCAGCTCATCCTTATTTAATACTGTGTTAATAAAATAACAAAATACAAGCCTCTGTGCTTATGTGCCATGCCCCAATATCACTAAGCAAAAATTGTTCCCAACATAAAGTATAATTCTGACATATACAGTACTTTGAAAAATACTTTGTGACAATTTAATTCCAGAAATGGTTTGTAAAAAAAAAAAAAATAATTGTGCTGGAGCATTATCATGGTGGAGAATTCATTTGTCAGGCCAGAGTTCCGGTCTTTTACTCTGAACAGTTTCCTGTACATTTTTGAGACTTTACAAGTAACATTGAGCTATGAACTCGTAGTGAACTATCCCCTTGTGTTAAAAAAAACACACCAGCATCGTAGGAGGGTTCGTACTCTGTCCACATTAGCACCTGCCCATGTCTTGCGTCATTGTGGACATTTTCTTGGGTGACCCCAAAAAAAAGAGGATCAGGGCTGTGCAAAACCATTGCACAGAGCAGGCAAGTATAATGTAGCGCTACTCCCATAGGAGCTGCATGACCTGTCCAGGTCTTCCCTCTAGCTTCGTCCCCCAACCAGGCACACCGGCTCATTCACACGTTTCTTCAATGACCAGTCTACAGGATGTTGTTTTTATTTTTGGAGAACATGGATAGGGTTGAGGGAATTAGGTGGGATAATCAAAAAAACAATAACTATGTACAACTTAGGGACTTGGGGATTTTTTCTGGATAAGCTATATTGAAGTATGTGCTTGTAGCAAACAGCAGACTTCAGCTTTAAGGTGACTGTAGTAGTAGTTAACTGTAATCCCTTTCTTAGAGCTACAAGAGCAGAGTCCCTTTAAGTAGAAGACTAGATGGACAAAGCTTTTTAGGACACCATCTGGTGTGCCATTTAACTAGACCCACAGCCGACTATTTAGCACCAGAGGGGTGGCAAAAGCAAAAAGGTCTCCAAAATTTCTCAAAAGCGTCTGTACCCACACAGGACCCAAGAACAGCTGGTTGCCTCCTTCCAAGAGACACCTTACTCCAGTGATACCAGACCAGATGTTCAGCAGATAGCCCACCTCAATTAGCTCTTGTTTAATTTCAGGGTCTCAGCATTCAGGCACTTAGGTCACCCACCAGAGGCCTCACGACAGCAAACATAGCAGAATTTCCTGGGAGTACAGCGTGCCCTCCAGGCAGCACTAATCCTCTGCAGGAGAAGGCCCCCGGGCTTGGTGTGCTCACAGAATATATACAATCTCCCAGCATGCAATTAGAGCCTGCCTCTTTGGGATAGGCCAGGGCTGTATCAATATCCATGCTGCCATCTGCATAGCTCCACACCTAACTTCCAGAAACTTTTTAAACTTTTTAAATGCAGAGGGAGCTATCAGACTGGCAGCAGCTTAACTCACTGAGCAGACCAGACTAGCAGAATGCAGCTTCACTGAGTACAGTGAACAAATTATGCTTTTAACTAACAAACAATTACAGCCACATTGACTACAAATTTAGTAATTCTAGCTAAAACTAGCACCTATCTAGGAGGGTGCTACATCAACACATTTATTATTATTACTTTTTTTAACTAATACCTTTAGTAAGGTGACCAGATTTTTAAAATGAAATCCAGGGACATATTTTTTCTTTACTAGTAATGGCGGCAGACAGCGACTCTCTGCCCGTCGCCGCCCGCCTCACAGCCTCTCAAGTCTTAGGCCGCGTACACACGATCAAATCTGTCTGCTGGAAACGGTCTGCTAGACCGTCCCAGCAGACAGATTCGATCGTGTGTACGGGCGAGCCGACGGATTTGGCCACCCGACAGATTTCAAAGCATGCTTTGAAATCTATCGGGTGGGAATCCGTGCGCCCGACATGTCTGCTGGTTAGTACACTTACCAGCAGACATGTCATCTCGCACCGGCGCCGAATGGATTCGGCGCATGCGCGGAAGTGTTTTACTTCCTGGTGCGGTGACGTGGCGGCGTCAACGTCACCGCCACGTCACCGACACGTCAGCGCGCCGTCTGCTGGCGGGGATTTTTGTTTGCTCGTGTGTACACGCGAGCAAACCAAAATCCTAAGAGACAGATTTGTTCAAATGAATTGCCTCGTGTGTGTACGAGGCCTTACTCTTTGGGCCTCGGCTACTACTGGGTGGGGAGCCAGGGAAGGCAAGGAGATAGGCAGGTGGCTGGCCAGGATTTGAGCCAAGGCAGAAGAACATGCGAGCGAAGCTGAATGGGCATGCACCCGAAATTGAAGACATTTTCCCTCCACTCCGACCAGCACATGATCATCAGTAATAATGGGAAAAATACAACCCCCCTATGCTAGAAGGCACGGCGGAGTGGGGGTGTGCAATTCTATTTTTTTTATTTTAATTCTGCACTGACTGTCCCTGCACTCTATTAAATCCAATCTGGGGACAAAACCAGGGACAGACTTGGTCCGGGGACAGTGTCCTCAATCAGGGGACTGTCCCCTGAAACTGGGGATGTCTGGTCACCCTAACCTTTAGGAGCTTAAAAACGAAGGTCCCTATCTCACATCCCTATGGTCCCTTTCTTCAATGACTTACAATCTTTTGTCCCTATCTCACATACAAGGGTCAATTTAGACAGGAGTAAACTATCAGCATGTCTGTGACATGTGGAAAGAACCCAACTCAAGCACAAGAAGAACAAGCTAACTTCATGCACATGGTGTTGTAGTTGGGATTCAAACTGATGAACCTAGTGCTGCAAAGTAAAACCCTGTACACACGATCGGTTTGTCTGATGAAAATCAGTGAAAAAAATAGAACATGTTTTAAAATAAAAAACAGATAGAAAAAAAACGATCGTCTTATTGGAAGTTCATCAGTCAAAAATCCACGCATTCTCATAATCAAGTCGACGCATGCTCGGAAACAGTGAACTTCATTTTTCTCAGCACGTCGTAGTGTTTTATGTCACCGCGTTGGACGCGGTCGGATTTTTGACCGATGGTGTGTAGGCAAGACTGATGAAAGTCAGCTTCATCGGATATCCGACAAAAAAATCCATCAGATTAGTTTCCATCAGATATCCGATCGTGTGTACAGGGCTTTAGAATACTTACCCATAAATCACTGTGCTGCCCAAGGCTTGCACAGATCTTCTGAGTGAGATATAATGCGGAAGGACCAGTGAAGTAAGATAAGGGAGAAGTGTGGCAATGACGACACTAAACTCCACCCTACATTGAACTTTTACAGTAGGCAGAATGTTCTTGTAAGTAGGCTTATAACTGATGCTGTAAAGAAAAGCCCTCTCCGAATCAAAGAACACGGTCAAAGCAGAGATGCTCAGGCATAATTTATCACACAGCCAAAGCCTTTCGGATGCTGCTTTGTCACCGCTTTCTTTTATTAAGAAAGCTCTTTATTTACAATGTCCTTATCAACTAACAAGGTCATAATAGGTGTAAAAAACAATCCCGATATTCCACACAACAGTTAATGAAGCCTCGGTGGACTTATCTATTGGAAAAGGGATTAAGGGGTGAGCAATGTGATCAGGAACCAGACCTGAGTGATTTTCTATCGATTGGATGAAGCTTATTTAGGGCAAAGATTGCAAATAATGGCCTAATTGTTTTTATTATTTGAACAGATGATCAATGAAGGAATAAGTAACCTTGAGAAATACAGGCTGGAAAGTGTACAGTATAATAGGCAACAGGCTATTATCTCTCTGCCCATTGTTTTTAAAGAAACTTTTACCTGTGTATAGCAACTATTTCATGACATTGGGCCAGATTCAGGTAGAGTTATGCCGGAGTATCCGTGATACGCCGGCATAACTCTGACTTTGCGCCGGTGTATCTGTTTTCTGTATTCAGAAAACAAGATACGCCGGTTTGCAGGAAAGATCCAACAGGCGTAATTGTATTACGCCGTCAGATCTTAAATGCATTTTTAAAATGCGTTCCCGCTGATTTACGCCGAGAATATGTAAATCAGCGAGATATGCCAATTCCTGAATGTGCGCCCGTCCGACGCAGTGACTTTACGCCGTTTCCGTAAGGGGTTTCCCGGCGTAAAGATAAAGCACCAAAAAGATGGCGCATCCTATGTTAAGTATGGACGTCGTGACCGCGGAAAATTTGAAAAATTTTATGTCGTTTGCGTAACTCGTCTGTGAATGGGGATTAACGTTGATTACAATCACATCGAAAACACTGTCATAATTCGGAGCTTGCGCACTGAGATTTTTCAATGGTCGACGCATGCGCAGTACGTGCCTAATTTAAATAGCATACGCCCCCTCCCCGCCCAATTTGAATTAGGCCTCCCAATTTACGCTACGCCGCCGCAACTTTACACGCAAGTGCTTTGTGAATACAGCTCTTGCGCGTAAAGTTGCGGCGGCGTAACGTAAATAGGAAAAGTTACGTCGCCGCAAAGAACCGCTCGCCATCCTGAATCTGGCCCTATGAGTGGATTTATGGTGGACTTTCATAGCAGATGTGTTGACCTCATAGAAAGACAATACAGATAAATACCAGAAAAATAGTCGTCGCTGACTAGTAGGGATCCACTATTGCAGCTGTGGTAACACAGGCCAAAGCAACAGGTTTATTTTATATTGTTACTAAACTTAGTAAAGAAACAAATAAAAAATCAAATTCAATACCATCATCTATGTCACTTTACTACCTTCTAATACCATCAACTATCAGCACATCTAGAAAATTGTCTGATACTTCTGTTATGAGGTTGGCTACATTAGGTCTACAATGGTCCTATTGTATGTGGGTAATGTAGTTAACCTTCTAATGCTTGCTCTCAAGATGGAATACATTATATGTGCCAATGCAGCCAGCACTGACATTTAAAGGGGTTGTAAAGGTTCAAGTTTTATCACTTTAATGCATCCTATGCATTAAGGTGAAAAAACGTTTGACGGTTACTGGCCCCCCAGACCCCCTGTTTCACTTACCTGAGCCCTGGAATGTCCCACGTCGAGAACGCTCTTAATCTTTGCCCGGGGTTCTCAGTGCTTCATTGGATAGATTGATAGCAGCGCAGCTATTGGCTCCCGCTGCTGTCGATCAAATCCAATGACGTAGGGGACAAGGCCAGGTCCTGCATTCAGCGGCTATGGATGGCGAGTGCAGGGATCGGGAGCACACCCGCAATGGTAACTCCTTTGGGAGCGCACTTTCCATAAGGGGTTATCTGAAGCAGGGAGACGCTGAGAGAGCCGCCAAGGGACCCCAGAAAACAAACTGTACAGTAAAGGTAAGTATGATTTGCTTGCAATTGTTTTTTTTTTTTTTTTATAATTTAACCTTTACTATTACTTTAATGAGCAAACCTCCCCATTCATAATATCTCCTACCTCACCAGTCAATATTATTCGGGATGGGTGGCCTTGTTTTTTTGGGGGGAGGTTATGAAAAATGGCCCTCCTCTATAACAGGATATTGAACTAAACCTGTAGGTAAATAAGAGACCCTCTCTAAGTGAAAGAGTGGTTTTGATAAAAAAAAAGTTGGCAGATTTCCATCCTGGGAAAAAAATCAGTTATCTAAACAAAGTATTTGTGAGAAGAAGAACTACTGGCCCAGCATAGAACTTTAACCATGATCACATAAATGCCCACCAGTATAGGAATAATACAAGCTTTGTATAATAAGAGATTATTTCTCATATTTTTGTAGCTGTGAGGCTGCGTACACACGATCGGTCCAAACCGATGAAAATGGACTTAAGTCCAGTTTCATTGGTCCAAACCAAACATGTGTGCGGCCCATCGGTCCGTCGTCCGTCGGACCAAAGTTTTAAAACTTGCTTTAAAATCGGACTGATGGACGCCTGACCATCGGTCCAAACCGATGGTTAGTACGCAAAAGCATCGGTCCAAAAACCCACGCATGCTCAGTATCAAGTCGACGCATGCTTGGAAGCATTGAACTTCAGTTTTTTCAGCACGTCGTTGCGTTTTACGTCACCGCGTACTGACACGATCGGTTTTTGAACTGATGGTGTGTACGCACATCAGACCATCAGTCTGTGAACCGATGAAAACGGTCCGTCGGACCATTCCCATCCGGTTGGACCGATCGTGTGTACGCGGCCTCAGAAATTGCAGCATATTTGGCAAAACATCTCAGAAATGGCCACGCATATTGCAGGTTCTCCTATTTCCCTCACACTGTCAATAAGAGTTTTATTTGCCCCTATTGCAGGAGCTTCATACTGCTCTGAAAGACTGATCCACACTATACCTTGGGCTATTGCTCTAAATTGGAAGACCTCTTCCATCTCTCTTCTTTAAGTCAGGGACAGAGTGGATACTGTTATGCTCATGGAAAAAAATGTCCACACCCTCTCAGGTATGATGCCTATGTTTTTTTGAAAGATTGAACAATTGGATTGATATTAGAGCCCTGTTCTTGGATTAATCTTATCCCCATCCTGTATAATTTCCCTTTGGAATTCATAAAGTATTCTGAATCTTTTGTATCTGATTGATTACTTGTTATTGTTATGTTTCTTTTGGTAGTTTGTTTAATACGTTTTTATACTTTGGCTGCATACATTCCGCCAAACATTGTACATTGTCAAGTCATTGTATGTCGACATTGATTTTACAATATCATTATTCTTTTGATACTTTAATAAACAGTTTGTAAACAGAGATTAATTACAGTACATACATCCAATGTACAGACAGGTATTATCAGCAAAGGGCCTCAAAGAAGTCCTGATGGAATTGTGGACAGGTAAATGTAGTTACTGTTCACAAATGGAAATAAATGCGCAACCTTAATGTAA
The DNA here is from genome assembly GCA_029574335.1 of Rana kukunoris. NCBI lineage: Eukaryota > Metazoa > Chordata > Amphibia > Anura > Ranidae > Rana > Rana kukunoris. The sequence continues at coordinate 25,199,191 of CM056055.1, read as the reverse complement.
AACATACAAAGTGCAAAAAATGCAAAAAATGATTAATTCAGTGAAAAAGTAGCCAGGTCAGATGTTATTCATATGTTCCAAACTCCAGAGATATATAAATGTGAAAACACTTCTTCTCATATCTCCCACGGCAGAAAAGGAATCTGAGCCGCTTACCAGATTTGTTAGATCGCTATCACGGAGACCTTATGTGGTTCAACATCAAAACGAACTCCCTCTTGCCAGCAGCAAAACAACGAGGTCCAAATATCCAGACACCTCCACCGAACCTCTAGGGATTCCAACCTCCTTCTTGTTTCAGGGCATATAGGACCGCTCATAGAGCGTGATGAAACAGCAGATATAAAAGAGGAAAAGGAAAACTTCGTAGTGCAGTATGTTCTTAAAAAAAGTACCCTTTATTGATATCCTGAGTAACTGACATAATAAAAAGTCTGTAGCAGCAAAGATTTCAAAATGGCATAAGCATAAACACAGCTGCGGCTCAAGCTAGCCAGCTGGAGCGTGGTGACGTCAGGATCTTCAGCTCCGCCCAACACTGCGTTTCTCCGTAAGGGGCATCTACTGGGGCCCCTAAAAATTATGTGATGTCTGTCTTTGTGACGGTGATCTAAAGACAAGAACAGCTGTCACAGGGGGATCCTCCAATTATTGTCCGACCAGCCTGGAATAGAACTTCTCACCAGCCTATCTACTCTGTGCTTTAATCCCTTTACAGGGAAGTACCAGGTATTTTTTTCTGCTCCAAATGCTGGGGAGCATGAAGTCACTGCCTCACCTCTCCACAATATCCAATCAGAGAATGCTTTACATTTATTAAGAAAATTCTGTTTTCACAATACAATGGGGCAACTGTTCAGCTCGGGCTTAAAGGGGTTGTAAAGGAAATTTTTTTTTTTCCATAATAAGCATCCTTTACCTGCAGACATTCCTCTTTTCACTTCCTCATTGTTCGTTTTTGCTCAGAAGTTGCTCTATTTCTTCTATGTTCTGTTCACTTTTTGCTTGTCTCATTTTACTGACCACCGTGAAGGGAGACTTTACTGCGGTGGTCAGTGACGTGCTCACCCCCTCCTGGGAACTACATCTGTGTGGCAGGACGCTCTCTACATGTTAGAGACTTCAACGAGGTGTGAATTACTTGGTGTGCCGTAATTCATACTGGGAAAGGTAGTTCTTACATGAACAAGTGATGCAAAACAGGAAGTGAATGAGAGAACAGAAACTAGAACGCCAGAGGTGATATAGATGAAGGAATTTAATAGGTATTTACTTGTTTGTTAACAGAATCATTACACTATTCTGTCTGTCTACCTTGTCTACCTTAATTTTAGGCAAAAAAATGTTTTCCTTTACAACTCCTTTAAGTTTACTACAGTCATTTTCAGCTTCTAGAGCAGCCTTTTTCAACCTTTTTAATACAGAGGAATTCTTGATCTAACTTTCAGATCTCAAGGAACCCCTCACAATAATTACTATGGGCCAGATTCACGTATTCCAGAGCATCTTTGCTCTGGAGTAACGCTTCTGATTTGCGTTGCGCTGCCGAAATTTTAGGAGCAAGTGCTGTCATTCACGAAGCACTTGCTCCTAAAGTTGCGGCAGCGCATCACAAATGAGCCGGCGGAATTCAAATGTCGCGGGTACGGGGCGTGTAGTATGCTAACTACGCGCGATCCCCCCGCCAACGTACTGCGCATGCGTCGAGTGTCAAAACATCCCCGTGCGCATGCTCCAAAATCTGTGAATGAACGTCAATGACGTCACATTCCCATTCATGACCGTTTTACGCAAGCGACGTTTTTTTTTTTTTTTTCCGACGCGATGACGACGCCTATACCTAACATAGGATACTCCAACCCCATGTAGGTATATCTATGCGCCGCGTATCCCGTCCGGAAACGTCGTATCGTCATTGCGTCGCGCCGGATTTCGATCGTGAATTGCCGATTTCCGCTCATTAACATATTTTTTGAGCGGAAATCGGCGGGAACGCCCCCGGCGCCATTTTTAAGTTGAAGTAACGATGCGATGGCGAAACTCAGTTACGCTGCTCGCATCGGAACTTCAACCCGGCGTTTCTTGTTTTCTGGTTACAGAAAACAGAAACGCCGGCTCAAAGCCACAGTTAGGCTGGCGGATCACTCGATCCGCCAGCGTAACCTTTCCTGAATCTGGCCCATATCCGTAGCTCATAGTACATAAGTGCTGTGGTCAGTGCTCATTAATTGGTAACCAGCATGAAGAATGCTTTCCTTAGAGACTGTTAAAAAGATTATCGGTGTCAGTGGTAACTTACCCAAAAGGCAGAAATTTCTCATTGCTCAAGAACCCCTCATAAACTATGGAGGAGACCCTTGCGGCGGGGTCCAGCAGGTTTGGTATTTGCCTAGTTAAAATGGTCCAAGCTGGACCAATGTAACTATAGTATGTAAACATATCCATATCTGGAATTTGTCTTTAGTCACACCTACTGTACTTTAAAGGGAAATAGATTCTCCTGTGATAATAAGGTCTTAATTGAAAATGGGCTGAATAGCAGTTAAAACATCTATATTACAGCTTTGCATCCTTGTACTCAGCATCAACGAGGTTTGCTAATTAGCCATGTTTCCTATCCCCTGTGACAAAAGGATGGAGATCAGTTACTCTTATCGACATCCCAAGAATTGTCTCACCCTTGTTTAACGTTATGCATGGATTTTCTCATGCAGGCCAGCTCAGGTTTACTCAGGAAAAATTAACCAGGGGAATTGAAGAGGCCTTAAATTAACACAGATTGGATATTTCACTTGGTGACAAAAATTGGCGATGTTGCATTGACCCCTCTATATACGACAATATAAATGGGTAATTGATAGGGCTTGATGGGCTGTATAGCTAAACCGCCATCATTCTCCTAATGTTTGTGTTCTCGCTTCTGCAAGGTAATGCTCGGGCAGGCTTCTGGCTTTTCACTCACATATCCAAGGATAAGTGTACTAATTGAGAGTGTGAAGAGCTGGGGAATTACTAGGACAAGGCTAAACAATAAAGGTGGAGCTACCATTTAAATGAAAGGACAAAAAAAAATAAAAAATTAAAATAAGGGCTTTTAATATCCTCCAACAGAATTGCAGCAAATGCAGAGGGGACCAGTTACAAAGCGGAGGTAGGGTCTTACTGCAGCAATGCCAAGTTTAAAATGATATTAAAGCTTAATTAATTTTTTTAAATAACAAACATGTTATAATTACCTGCTCTGTGCAATGGTTTTACACATAGCAGCACCGATCCTCTTTTCTCGGGTCTCGGTTTCTCGGGCACTCCTGGTTCCTCCACTTTGACCAGTGTCCCCAATAGCATGCCGCTTGCCATGGGGGCACTGGTACGTGCTTGCTTCTGGGCCCCCGCTCTATGCCTCCAAAAGATGCATAGAGCCGTGGCTAGGCCCCACCCCCTGCTCTCTCCTCATTGGTTTACTGGCTGTGATTGAACGCAGTGGGAGTTAATGCTGTGTCCCAACCAATGAGAAGAAAGACCCGGAGCAGCTGAGGCTCCATTGCACATTGCTGGATCTAGATGGTGCTTAGGTAAGTATTAGGGGGAGCTGCACACAGAAGGTTTTTTACATTCGTGCATAGAATGCATGGAAATAAAAACACCTTCAGCCTTTACAACTACTTTCAAGAGGACCTAAACTATGGAAACTGTGCCCAATAAAGGCAGGCAAAGGCCAATGGCTAATCACTGGTATTGCCTGTAAGTTCCCTGTAGCTGATCCTTTCCCCATTACTGATGTACAAAGCCTTTGTGGTTTATGTGTTGTGGTTGCCATCTAGGTAGAAGTGCAGGGATTTTCTTCTTTATGCAATAGCTGTTCTTTTGCTGACTGTTGATTTGATGATTGGTGGGAGAAGAAGTGCCAGAAGGTTCATGAAGCTCCTGATCCACAGACTAAATAAAGTAGGTGTCTCAGGCAATGAATGGTAGTGGATCCCTGTGCTATCTGCATGTAGGAGATGGTGTGAGCCCTAAAAAGGGCTGATGTATAAGTACATGCCACCAGATCTTCAGCAGGGCACCCCACAAAGGATGATGGCCATTACTACAGGATGTACCAAAAGGATGATGGTCATTACTACAGGATGTACCAGGTTGGGGCCCCTGGACAAACTTGTGCATATGGCAGATGATCTGAGGTTAGAAGCATAGCATGGTACAAACTCAACAGGCAGATACAGAAACAGGGACAGGCCAAAGGTCATGGCGGGCAGCAAACAAGTGTAGTCAATACAAGCTGAGCACAGCTAAACAGTAAGACTGATTGACAGGCCAGGTGGGGGCTGGCTATATAGCTGCTATACCGGTCAGTGGGTGGAATGCATCCAAGCCTATATACCTCAGTCATGTGGATAGGAGCAGGCTGCAGTACATGGCGAGAGGAATTACATGGTGATAGATCCCAACAGAGTTGCAGATCAACTTTGCAGCGGGTCTGTGATAAAAGGGAGATACATGCAGTGCAGATTCTTCTCCAGCAAGCAGCGGAGCCGTAACATCATTAAATCTTACTCTAAACCTCTTGAGATTAGCGTTGCAGGCGCAGTCCCTTAGTTGATCTCACATTAAAGATATACAGCAATGAGGCTTCTCCTACACATTACTACATACTGGCTATGGTCTAGATCGTTTAATGACCTTGTGCTAATATATCAGTTTATATAACCTGCATGTTTTTCCTAGATATCGCATTTCATATCTATTGTTAATATTGCCCCATGTTATTTTACTCATGTCTGATCTCTCTCTTCTGTATAGCCCTTGCTCAATGCCCTACCATATTATAAAACTTATTCTGTCTGTACTGTAATCCTGTCACGATTTAGTCTTCCAAATAAAGCTTTTGTAAACAAAAAGTGCCTAGGCATCTTCAACTGGCAGGAAGTGTTGTGCTATTTTTTTAAGAGGAATGTAAGACAAGGAGTCAATTTACTAGAACTGGTGCACACAGAATCTGGTCCAGCTGTGCATAGTAACACATCAGCTTCTAACTTCAGCTTGTTCAATTACGCTTTGACAATAAGCCAACGTTTACACTGAGGGTGGGTTTGAAATCGTGCGAGTTCAGAGTGATTTCAAACCGGCATTTCAGTCCGACTTTGGGGGTGATTTTACAGAAATCTCTGTGGGTTCCTACACAGATGTCTATTGAATTTGCCCCCCGAAGTCGCCAAAAGTAGTGCAGGACTTTTGGGAGCTGGTGTGCCTCTGCAAAGTCGGCATTGCACCGATTTGTGCGGTGCCATTGCCGGCAATAGGCTCCAATTTGGCATGCAATTTGACATGTCAAATCACCCTCCGGTGTGAACGAGAGTTGAAACCTAGAAGGGAATTGGTTACTATGCACAGCTGCACCAGATTTTGAGTACACCAGTTTTAGTAAATCTCCCCCAAATGTACATTTTCAGGCTACTACACAGGCACAATTAAATCAGAACTAAGAAAGACAAAAAGAACCAAAAAGCTTGCAGGTAGCTTTTATGATAAAAGAGAGCCTGCAGATTTCTTCTGCCATAAATGCTTTTCCTGACGTCAGCGTTTCCTTTCTAAATGTGGCCATACATGACTTTCGGCTAGTTCCTGCTGAATCCATTGAAATTTGAGCTTTGGGTGGCGCTGTCGGCAACCTTCTGAGGCAGTTGGACATTTTTAAACCGATCAGTGCCTTCATCCAGTCAAATGCAGAAGCTGTCCAGGTATTAACCAGGCACTACACCAATAAAATAGCTGGTAGTGGGAATTCCTTTACTGTGCTGTTTAGTGTGGATAGAGTAAGCAACACATTTTTCTCAATCGGCACATGTATGGCCAACTTAAAGCGAAGCTCTACCCAAAAGGAGAAGCTCTACTTATTTGCTTCCTCTCCCCCTCCGCTGTCACATCTGGCACCTTTTAGGCGGGAGAGTGGGGAGCGGTTACCTGGTTTTGACAGGTACCTGCTACCGCTTCCAGTTGACTTTGCTGTGGCAAAATCACCTGGAAGTTCGCCCCCCCACTCCTCCTTGTGGTTGTTCAGAGTCCTATTCAATTGAATGAATTTCATTTGGTGGGCCGAAGAAGTAAACGTGACATGGGGTTCAATTCTTGCCGTGGCCATGATATATGTATACCCCTTCTATTCCTTTGTGTGGTAAGAACTTGGCTTACCCACACTTGGGTAAAAGAGCCCTAAGTGTACACTGAGCTTTGCATGCAGGAAGTAAAAACTCAGGAAAGTATCCCTGTACACACGATCAGTTCGTCTGATGAAAACGATCCGATGGATTTTTTCATCAGATATCCGATGAAGCTGACATTCATCAGTCTTGCCTACACACCATCGGCTAAAAATCCGATCGTGTCAAACGCGGTGACGTAAAACACAACGACGTGCTGAGAAAAATGAAGTTTAATGCTTCCGAGCATGCGTCGACTTGATTCTGAGCATGCATGTATTTTTGACCGATGGATTTCCCCATAGATGATCGGTTTTTTAACCATACGAAAATGTTAAAACAGGTTCTATTTTTTTCACCAATGGGGCCCACATACGATCGGTTTGTCTGATGAAAGCAGTCCATCGGTCCGTTTTCATCAGACAAACCGATCGTGTATACAGGGCGATATAAATGATAAAAATTATAAATAATTAATCCTAATAGTAAATGAAATAATCCAAGTGGAGGAGAGGTGTTAATAAAGGTGCTAAAAGCTTTGTGTCTTCAGGCTCCAGTGCTAGAAATCCATCCCTGACTATAACTTTAAATTGAGTTCTCAGCTTCCGTTTATAAATAAATATCTTTTAAGTTCCTTGATATCCCTTGTAACTGATGATTTACCTGGTGACAGAACAAATCAGAAGAAACGATGAACCTGACAAAAGTGTCAACTGAAGAGCCACAAAGTGAATATTTTATTCCCTCGATTGTTGCACTTGTGTAACTAGTTTTTCCTACCTCAAATTGCTTAAATGCTTTAATTATGCATGCTAATTCCAAAGTTCTGAATTATTTATATACCATGAAAACATTGACTGACACTTTTGGAATAGCACGGCTTGCAGCTTGGTGCAATTGGAGCAGTCACAACATATGTCAGACCGGAGAATTCATTCAGGTAGATTAATTTCCAGCTAATTATTGGAAATTGTTTACATTTGTTGAAAAATTAATTTTGTGCCATTCTGCAAATGTTTATGAACGTTCATATCGGGCTAAATGGGACACGAAAAGTTAATGACACTGCACAATTCATTCCGTATGCTAATGAGCGTGTTTATTTAATTAGAGTGTAAATATAAAGAAATAAGGAATTATTAATGAAAGCGTTAGGGCAAACAGTGCATGATACAGCTCAAAACTAAACAAAAACAAAATACTTTAAAAGGAGAACTACGTTCAGGATGAAAGGCACTGCACCAGTATAATGTTAAATGGATTAAAGTGGACCTGTCAGTAACTTTAGAAGCCTGCATGAGTATGTTTATGGCCTGCAGGGCTGGATTAAAGGGGTGTTCCAGCCAAAAAATGTGTTTATTAAAAGTCAGCAGCTACAAAAAGTGTAGCTGCTGGCTTTTAATAAACACTCACTTACCTGCTCCTGCGTTCCAGCGACGCGCCGACTGGGGCTCCGCTCCTCTCCCCCCTCCCCAGCCGGCGTCTCCATCCCGACTGTGGGCACCCAGCCGTGACAGCCTTCGACTTCACATGGCTCGCCGCTGATTGGACAGGCGATTGCCTAGGACCTGTCAGTGTCCTAGGCCATCGCCTACAGGGAGGGGCTGAAATAAGGCGAATACGCCTAATCGCCTTACCAGCCCCTCGGCGGAAGCAGGTAGTGGGACAGGAAGTCCCACTCCTACTGAAGCCCCCACTCCCCCCCAAAAAAAATTACATGCCAAATGTGGCATGTAAGGGGGTGAGGAGTGGAACAAGAGGAAGTTCCAAATTTGGGTGGAACTCCTCTTTAATGTAGGAGCTATTGGAGCTGAAACTCCAGGCCCCTACCTTAATAGAGGCCCAGCCACCCAAAAAGAACAGACTGTTCATGGAAAGCAATGGGCCAACAGGGAGAGATCTCCCCTGATGGGCCCTGCATTCTGCATGCACCACCTGGGCAGGGTGGTGGGATTGATAATGGGCACCACATGAGCAGTCCTAATGGAAGCCTGGGGCATGCCCATGCAGGACTCTTACAGAATCCTGGGGCTTCCATAGTGTAATGCCGCGTACACACGATCAGAATTTCTGATGGAAAAAGTCAGATGGACTTTTTCCATAGGAAATTCCTACCGTGTGTATGCCCCATCGGAGAAATTCCATTGCAAATTACGATGAATTCCATCAGAGTTTAAATATAGAACATGTTCTATTTTACTCCGATGGAATTCGTCGGAATTCCGATATGCTTTTGGCCGGGCAAAAGCCAGATCGCGTGTACGTGGCATTAGGCCTGCACAGCTGCACTCTTTCAGCTCAGAGTGCACGCCAATTCACGGTCTTGCGCAACCAGGCAAATCAAATGCCAGGCTTCACTGGTGTTACGCCTGTGCTGCTGCACCCTTTAGAGTTTGGGCACATGCCAACACAGTCTCTTGGAAACACTGAAGGGTGCCCAGTAAAAGGTCCACCAAAATCCTCAGCACCAAGCACATTGAGCCCTCTCTCCTCCTCTGTGTGTGTGTGGGACGGACGGACGGACTTGTTAGTGCTGGCTTTGTGCAGTTTGAAAGAGAGTGTAACAGACACTCTCAGCTTCGACAACTGCAGCCAGCAACCCCATTGGAAAGCCATAGCCCAGTCTGAATAATGTGTCTGGGTTTCAGGCAGTTTGAAACCCAGACACATGATTCCAAACCCAAACTGTCCGGGTGAATCCCAGACAGGTGGCAACCCTATGACAGATACGAGTAGAGGAGAGCCGATCGGCTGCTCTCCTGACAGGGGGGGTCTGCGCTGATTGATGCCAATGGCTCAGTGTTGCCAACCGTCCGTATTTTTACGGACAGTTTGTAAAAACTGGAATTTTTTTGCCCGTTCATAAATGTCAGTGGTTGCGGGAATGTGCCAGTAAAAATAGCCGAGATCGGTTTGGCTTGGAACTGCGCATGGAGATTGGAGGCAGGGGGTGATTGGAGGCAGAGGACAATGGAAGCAGGGGGTGTTAGTGGCAGGGTGTGATTGGAGGCAGGGGGTGTTGGTGGCACCGCAAAGGGGGATGGAGGCAGGGGACGCTGGAGGCAGGGGGTGATTGGAGACAGGGGTTGTTGGTGGCACCGCAGAGGGGAATGGAGGCAGGTGACGAAAATAACGAAAAAATGTTTTTACCTTAAAGCGGAGCTCCACCCTAAAGTAAATCGTGCTGATCGGCACCCTCCCCACTCCGGTGTGTCACATTTGACACCTTTCAGGGGGAGGGGGGTGCAGGTATTTGCACCCACTTCCGGCCACACGTCTTGGGCAAAAGACGGGCATTTCCTGACATCCTGTCTGTCCCCCGTTGTGTGCTGGGAACACTCAGCTCCCAGCACACATCGGGAGCCAAACGGCGGGCGCAGAGCGACTCGCGCATGCGCCGTAGGGAACCGGGCAGTGAAGCTGGAGCGCTTCACTTCCTGGTTCCCTCACCATGGATGGAGGGGGGAGCAGCAGAGTGACGAGCGATCGTTCGTCCTCTGCTGTGGACGGCGCTGGAATCCAGGACAGGTAAGTGTCCTAATATTAAAAGTCAGCAGCTGCAGTATTTGTAGCTGCTGGCTTTTATTTTTTTTTTTGAGCGGACATCCGCTTTAATATCTACCTTGAATCACATTGTGATTTGCCTAGCGTACTTGTTTGTAGCCTAAATACTGAAATTTGCACCTAAAAATGTAATTTAGTAACTTTTGTCAAATGCCAGTAAAAACGTGGCGGCGTCTGTAAATTTCGGGTGTCGTGTCAGTAAATTTCAATCTGGTAGGTTGGCAACACTGCAATGGCTCCGGCTGCTGCCAAAAGCCAATCAGGAGTGCGAGTCCCCAGAGAGGCAAGGGTCTCGTGGACATCGCTGGATCGAGAGGGTGCTCAGGTAAGTATTAGGGGGCTGCTGCACACAAGTTTTTTTTACCACCATGCAAAGAATGTATAAAGAAAAAAAAACCTTGTGCCTTTACAACCACTTTAAGAACAAACCTACCTTGTTTGTACGGGTCTGCTTGTAAAGAGTATAATTAACAGCCAGTATGTTTTATAATGAGCAAAAGTCTGGCTATATTGGTAAATACTAGGGTTGTCCCGATACCACTTTTTTAGCACCGAGTACAAGTACAGATACTTTTTTTCATGTACGCGCCGATACCGAATACCGATACTTTTTTTAAATGTCATGTGACAGTTTTCAAACCACAATACAGACTAAGGATATTTTCTTTAGAATTATGAAGAACTCTAACTCAAGACATTATAAAAGAATAAAAATGAGTAAAAATGAATAAAAATGTTTTATTTGCTTGTCACGCAGTAGTAAAAAACTCAAAGAATTTTCACAGAACATGTTGATAAATACAAAAAAAGTATTCTATTTAGGTATCGGGAGCATTTGCGCGAGTACAAGTACTCCCGCAAATACTTGGTATCGGCCCCGATACCGATACTAGTATCGGTATCTGAACAACCCTAGTAAATACGAATCAAGAGAATATATGATGTACATATAATATAAAGATATAGAGAGATAGATAAAATATATACATTTAAATGTGTTTATAGAAATTTTGCTGACATTTTTTGTATTTTATTTCCAAGGTACACACAAGTCTGGTTACAAATAAAATGCTGATTACATTCATACAATCTTCTTAGAAACTTAAGGGGATTCTCTGTAAAATAAAACAAGAAAGGCTTAGTCGTCAGGAGCATCATGCAAATTATATGAAACATTACTTGGAATTTAATCTGAGATTCAGATGGGTTTTGTAATCTTATATTTGTGTGCTGAGCCTGAGGAACATCTTCTACAGCTGTAATCTGCGATTAAGGTGGGGAAGAACATGCTTTGTATTTTAACGTCATGCCAAGCCATAAATGATTCAGAATGCAGATGCCTCATTGGTTGTTCAGACAATAGCTTTATTTTTATTCTCTTGTCAAAAACTTTGAAGATTTAAGGAATTTATACCTATGACTGCCATACTTTATTTCTAAATATTTTATTTGCTAGCCATACACATTCTCACATTTAAATGAACTAGAAGTGATTTGGACCTTTAAAGTGGTTGTAAACCCTTAGGCCGCGTGCACACGATCGGTTTGGCCCGATGGTCAGGCGTCCATCGGTCAGATTTTAAAGCAAGTTTTAAAACTTTGGTCCGACGGACGACGGTCCGATGGGCCGTACACACGATCGGTTTGGGCCAGTTTCATCGGACCAAATCGATTGTGTGTACGGCCCATCGGACGGTCGTCCGTTGGACCAAAGTTTTAAAACTTGCTTTAAAATCTGACCGATGGACTCCTGACCATCGGGCCAAACAGATGGTTAGTACGCAAAAGCATCGGTCCAAAAACCCGCGCATGCTCAGAATCAAGTCGACGCATTCTTGGAAGCGAAAATGGGAGAGTATGGTCTCAGTTATTCGATTTAGAACAATAGATTTAAGATGTACCAGCATTCTTGGAAGCAGTGAACTTCGTTTTTTCAGCACGTTGTTGTGTTCTACGTCACCGCGTTCTGACCCGATCGGATTTTGGACTGATGGTGTGTACGCACATCAGACCATCAGGCCACTTCAGCGGTGAACCGATAAAAACGGTCCGTTGGACCATTCTCATTGGGTTGGACCGATCGTGTGTACGCGGCCTTACAGACCACTTTTACCTACAGGTAAGCCTAGATTAAGGCCTCGTACACACGATAGATTCATCAAGAAACTTGGTGGCAGAGCTTTCTTGCCGAGGAAAACAGTCGTGTGTATGTTTTTCGTCGAGAAAACTGTCGTGGATCTCGACGAGCAAAAAAAAAAACAAGTTCTCTTTTTCCTCGTCGGGAGTCTCAATTTCCTCGTCGTGTTTCTTGTCGGGCTGTTTTCCGACGAGAAACACGTTCATGTGTATGCTTAGAAACCCGCGAATGCTCAGAATAAAGTATGAGACAGGAGCGCACCTTCAGTAAAAGTAGCGTTCGTAATGGAGATAGCACATTTGTCACGCTGTAACAGACTGAAAAGAGTGAATCATCTCTCACCAAACTTTTACCTAACACGCAGTAACATGAGATTAGCAAAAGCAGCCCTAAGGGTGGCGCCAGTGGAATCAAACTTCCCCTTTATAGTGCCGTTGTACGTGTTGTACGTCACCGCGTTGAACAATGAGATTTTGTCCTGACAGTGTGTATGCAAAGAAAGCTTGACAAGATTCTCGACAAGCCTGACAAGGAACTCGTCGAGGAAAACGATATTTCTTTTACGACGAGATTCTCGGGTGTGTGTATGAGGCCTTAGGCTTACCTATTAGTACAAGAAAAAAACCCTAATCCTACACGGTTTAGGAGATATTTGCAAAACACATGCACTGATGTCTACGGCGCATGCGCATGACAACGGCATGCAGGTGCACTGAGCCTGACGCTTCTAATGCCGATCATGCCGTTAGTGGCGGCACTCGCGTGCATTAATGGGAGTGACGCCAATCACAGCGCCGGAGCCACGATACCCAGAAGTCACACTGGGAGACATGGTGGCAACAGAGGAGGCGAACGAGGTTGGCGGAGCCTTCGATCTCAGGTAAGTACTTCATAATGAGCTAGTATGCTATGCATACTAGCTCTTTATGCCTTTGTCTTGCAGGGTGTATTTTTTTAATTTAGTTTTTTTTTGGCTTTACTTCCTCTTTAATAGTGTGATTACAAGCAACAGGTCTTGCCAAGCCTGCCAAATCAGCTGCTGAAAAGTCTGGTGGACCTTTTAGCTGTGATGTGGTGCTCTAATTTACATGTTTGTTACAAGTCTTATAGAGAGCCAATTGGTTACAGTCATTTAACGATTGTTTTTTCAGAAGCAGTGATTTCAATGATGCTTAAAGAGAAACAATAAAAATGAAATATTCCTTTAAATATTGTGCCTGGGGGGTCCCCTTAGTCTGCCTGTAAAGTGGCACATATGTGCGATGTGTAGAAAATGCCACAGCAATAATTACATTTCTAAAGGCTGTAATGTATTGCTAGCTCCCAGCAATATAGATGAAAAATAAATAAATAAAAAAAAACGGCATGGGGTCCCCCTCAGTTCATGGCAGGCCCTTTGGGTCTGGTATGACTTTTAAGGGGAACACCACACCAAAAAAATAAAAATAAATACAATTGCCGTGGGATCCCCCCCAAAATCCATACTAGACCCTTATCCGAGCATGCAGCCTGACCGGTCAGGATAGGTGGGGATGAGCAAGCACCCCCCTCCTGAACCATACCAGGCCACATGCCCTTAACATGCCCTCCCATCGAGGCAGAGCTTTTTAAATTTTTTAAAAAAAATTCCGTCGAGCGGGTTGATTAAAGATGGATGTACATTGCATTACATTTTTTTGTAAAGAAATTGTCAAAAACTGCCTCTTGTGGTTTTTACTTTTTGACACTTTCCAAGTTTTACACTTTCCAGATTCCGATAAGCCCCCTGCCCGCAGACCCTGACAACCACTGGCCAGGGTTGTCAGGAAGAGGCCCTTGTCCCTATCAACATGAGGACAAGGTGCTTTGGGGGCACCATGTTTAGGGAAAGTATGGTTCAGGAGGGGGGACTTCTTGCTCGTTCCCTCCCTTTCCTGGCCTGCCAGGCTGCATGCTCAGATAAGGGTCTGGTATGGATTTGGGGGGAGGGGGGGCACGCCAACTTTTCAATACACTGTATTATATGCTCTGCACTACACTATATACCCTGCACTATATTATATATACACTACACTGACTGCACTATATATTCTCCACTGTATTATATATACTACAATGACTTCACTATATACTCTGCAATGTATTATATACTGTATGCTATACTGATGGCATTATATACTCTCCCCTGTATTATATATACTACACTGACTGCACTATATACTCTGAACTGTATTATATATACTACACTGACTTCACTAAATACTCTGAACTGTATTATATATACTACACTGACTGCACTATACACCAACTACCTGCCTAATCTCTATTCAATTACTATATACAGTCGCCGTGTAAGCTGCAGCCTTATACAGTGTGGGGCGTGGACTTGGCCCCTGAGCGATAGCGCAGTGCATTATGGGGAGCTCCGCAGCGGGCGAACTTGCCACGAGTGCCCCATATGTTGGTTTTCCCAAGAAAAAACGAACAGCCCATGTTCGAGTTGAACTTACATTCGACTCGAAAATCGAGTCCATCCCTAGTAGGAACAAGTATTGCATTGCTCCACCAGGTTAATCGCACTAATCAGATTGCTTCTAAAGTTCTATGGAAGGTCGGTAAGCTTCAAGAATTGACTTCAACAACAATGACCTTGTTGAGACATCTCTTACAATGGCCTGATGCATCAAACATAATTACTTGAAGTGGCATCTGGCTCTTGAACTGAAATCTTTGCTAAGGTGAGCCAATTAGCGGAATGATTGGCTGAATTCTGACAAGCAGGTCATGTATCTAGGACACCTGCATGCTACTTAGAGAGGTTCACAGTTTCTATGGCCGTTACAGAAGACATAAACTACATGTGGATTAAAAAAAAAACTGTGAAATTGTGTTGTAAAATTTATTTTATTTGCAATCAACAATACTGAAGTGTATGCAATAACCCTAGAATTTTGTGTCTCTTACAGAGACCTTTACAAATATATCTTGCTGAACTTAGCTGAAGTACAAACCCTAAGGCCGCGTACACACGATCGGTTTGGTCCGATGAAACTGGCCTTAAGGCCAGTTTCATCGGTCCAAACCGAGCGTGTGTACGGCCCATCGGACCGTCGTCCGTCAGACCAAAGTTTTAAAACTTGCTTTAAAATCGGACCGATGGACGCCTGACCATCGGACCAAACTGATGGTTAGTACGCAAAAGCATCGGACGAAAAACCCACGCATGCTCAGAATCGAGTCGACGCATGCTTGGAAGCATTGAATTTAGTTTTTTCAGCACGTTGTTGTGTTCTACGTTACCATGTTCTGACCCGATCGGATTTTGGACTGATGGTGTGTACGCACATCAGACCATCAGGCCACTTCAGCGGTGAACCGATGAAAACGGTCCGTCGGACCATTCTCATCGGGCTGGACCGATCGTGTGTACGCGGCCTAAGGCCGCGTACACACGATCAGTTCAAACTGATGAAAACGGACTGAAGTTCAGTTTCATCGGTTCACCGATGAAGCAGACCGATGGTCTGATGTGCGTACACACCATCAGTTCAAAAACCGATCGAGTCCAATGCAGTGACGTAAAACACAACGACGTGCAGAGAAAAATTAAGTTCAATGCTTCCGACCATGCGTCAACTTGTTTCTGAGCATGCGCAGGTTTGGAACCGATGCTTTTGCGTACTAACCATCGGTTTTGACCAATCGGTCAGGCGTCCATCGGTCCGATTTTAAATCAAGTTCTAAATTTTTGGAATGAAGGACAACAAACTGATGGGGCGTACACACGGTCGGTTTGGACCTATGAAACTGAACTTCAGTCCGTTTTCATCAGTTTGGACTAATCGTGTGTACGCACCCTTAAAGCTTCTTGATTTTGTTTTTTGACTGGTGCGATTAAGTCAGAAGTCATTACCTGTTATATTTACACAGTTAACGGGCTTGTATAAAGGTAATAGAGCTGGGCGATTTTTAGGCGAGGCCACGGCTTCGGCTTAGTCTGCCGCGATCCTGGGAAAAGGCCGAAGCCACGGCCTCACCTAAAAAATCCTACCCGCAGCTCGCTGTGATCCTGGGAAAAGGCCACGAGCGACGTCTGGCCTTGCGCCCTTTTGCCAGGATTGCGGCGAGCTGCGGGCAGGATTTTTTAGGCGAGGCCACAGCTAGTCCACAGAGCGCCGGTCCTATGGAAAAAAATAATAATAATAGATTTGGTCAAAATCTGAATCGATTTGCCCTCACAACTCGATTCAAAATTCAAATCGATTTTTTCCCCAGCCCTAAAGGGTAACAGATTTTCCTGATCAGGCACTATTCTATATTAGGAAATCACTTTCAAAAGGCAGTGGTCATCATCCAAAAGTCAATGGGGTTGATTTACTAAAGGCACTTGGAAATTTTCAGTTGCCCTCTGCAAATGCAGTTTCTCCAGAGCTTAGTAAATTAGGTAAGGCTTCACATTGCAAGGAGTACCCAATCACATGCAAGGAAAAGAAAAACAAAACATTTTTGCTTGCACATTATTGGATTATGGAAGTCATCAGAGCTTCTGCTCATTTTCTAAGCTCTGGAGCAACTTCACTTGCAGTCTTTTTGCCTTTAGAAAATGAACCTCAATGCATTCATTTATCTCTGCCTGTGCATTATTGGGAGTGTGCATACACATGCAAACCTCCCACTGGTGAAAGTGTGTATCAATTGTAGACATGTGCATTTGTTTTCGTTAGAATGCATTTTGGTCCGAAAATCTGTTTTTTTTTGTTATCGTTTTAACAAACGACAATGAAAGTTGCGGTAAAAATTCGATATAGAGAGATTCAACATTATAGGGAAAAGATTCGACATTATAGGGAAAAGATTCGACATTATAGGGAAAAGATTCGACACTATAGAAATAATAGATTCAACATTACAGAGAATAGATTTTGATTTATGAGAAAATAGATTCGACATTATAGAGAATAGATTCGACATTATTACTAGTCATACAACATTAGAATTCTTGTAGGCGGAATATTCAAACGGAAATGTACGATTCAACGTAAAGATTCGACGTTCCGTCGAATATTTTTTTGACGATTATACAGAAACCAAGTATTATTGGATTTTCGGACGAAAGCTATTCCCCAACGAAAAACGAAATAAATCAAAACGATTTTCGGGAGTAACTAAATAAATGTATTTTCCAAACGAAAACGAAAAAACGAAACAAAATATTCCTGTCAGCACATGTCTAATCAATTGTGTCCTGACTTGAAGAAGGAAAGGACAAGAATGAGCGTGTGGTGAAGAGCACTTCGTACAGAAGGTCATACAAGCATTTATTGGTAAAATAGGGACAAACAGCCAACCCATTTTGGGGTATGTAGATACCTTCTTCTTCATGTCTGGGGCAAAGTCTTGTTTCAAGATTTATACTATATGCCTGTGGACAAAGGTGTGCGCAGCCTATTGCATTAGGGTGTGCACCCCGAAGCTCAAACACAGAGAAACAGAGGCAGTAGCTAGGTAGCGGCTAGTGCAAAGCACATAGGTACGAGACCTTTTTTAAACTTTTTTAAACTTTATTTTATAGATTTTTTTACATTTTTTAACTGCCCTTTTGGGGGGCTTTGGTGAAATAACAGGGTTCCAAACAGACCCTTGATGTCTTACATTTAAGACAACAAAAAAAGAAAAAGGGATTGAGGACAGGATGGAGGAGGCGCAGATGCTAGAACCAATACCCTACAGCGCAGCCGGAGGGAGGGAGAAGAGGAGAAGCCAGAAGTGCTGCAATTATAGGAACAAGAGGATCAATATCTGCAAAAGTTAGTACAGCCAGTCCTCCTGGGCGCCCCCTTTTAAACATAATAAGACATGGGTCCGGTAAAGGAGGGCAGGCTGTACTGCCTTATCAAACAAAAATGCAACATCAGGCCTAGTGGCACAACTCAGTGCCACAATACAAGGTTGTCTTAAAAATTAAATTATAAAATTAATAATTAATTCAAAACAGTAAAGGATCAGAAATAAAGAGGTGTCTATATCTCTCTCTTTCACAGGGGATATAACATGAGAAAATATAAAAAGGGTCACAAGACCCTTAGAACACATATAACAATGAAGATCAAACAGAACTAAAACAGTCCAAATGATAAACAGCGCTTGTTGGAAAATTTGATTGGATATCCAACTTCATATAGGCATTCATATAGTAGCAGAGTCTCAGAGTGATACAGTGTACTGCCTTATCATTAGCCCTGGTGCACACTGGGGTTTTTAGGGTGTGTCCTGGCACACCCAGCGCTCCCTCTGCGCATTCCTATGGAACGGGGCTTGCAAAACAAGCTGCACAGTGGAGGTAAGTATAACATGTTATTTTTTTTAAATAAAAACATTTCCTTTACAACCACTTTAATTTATTTATTGTTTGCTGTCACAAAGGGCTCACTAACAAACCTCCTATAAAATAGCATTGGGCAGGTGATAGGTCCTTAATTGCTTTACCTACATTTATAAACATACATTGGTAGACAGGGGGCCAAAAAACACACACATATTGAAAAATGCCTTTGTTGATTTTGTAAGTAACTTTGCCATGCTTTGCACAAGAAACTGAACTTTGGTGTAATTTTGAATGATTCCGATCACAGAATAGAATTTGCCATTTTTATTCACAGTAACCCTAGGGCCTCGTACACACGACCGGTTTTTCTCCCAGGCAGAGCTTTCTTACCGAGAAAACCGTGCATGTGTACGAGGCTTTCAGGTTTCTCGTAAGGAATCCTGGCCAGAATTTGGACTAGAAAAATAGAGAACCTGCGCTCTATTTTCTCGTCAAGATTCTTGTCGGCCTGTTTCTCGACGAGAAACCCGAGAGTGTGCATACTTACCTGTCGCTGAAATCAGGGCTGTCTTAATGAGAGGGCACACCTGGGCACCGCCCAGGGGCCCCAGCTGCATGGGGGGCCCCTGCCCTTTCCCCAAAGCACCTGGTCCTTGAGCCCGGGCTGCCCCTTTACATCCCAGATTTCTCCCCGGCACTCTAACCTCTCTACACCCTAGATACTCCTTACCTTCTACCTACTTGATTTATGTTTACCTGCACTGTCTCCATTGTAGGGACCCCAGAGCATTACTTTGCCCAGGGACCCATGATGCCATTAAGACGGCCCTGATGACAGCCATGCAGACCAATTTGATGCAGAGTGCGGTGTATGGTCTGAGCACTGACAGGCTGACCCCCACCCCTTCAACCTCTGCAGCAATGCTGACAACACTCATATGTCTATTTCCCACAGACAACCTCTGGATATGACGCTGAGCATGTGCACTCAACTTCTTTGGTCAACCATGGCGAGGCCTGTTCTGAGTGGAACCTGTCCTGTTATACCTCTGTATGGTCTTGGCCACTGTGCTACATATCAGTTTCAGGGTCTTGGCAATCTTCTTATAGCCTAGGCCATCTTTATGTAGAGCAATAATAATAATCTTTTTCAAAACCTCAGAGAGTTCTTTGCCATGAGGTGGCATGTTGAACTTCCAGTGACCAGTATGAGAGAGTGAGAGCGATAACACCAAATGTAACACACCTGTTCCCCATTCACCTGAGACATTGTAACACTTATGAGTCACATGGTTATTGCGCCCAATTTGGACATTTTCACTTAGGGGTGTACTCACTTTTGTTGCCAGCGGTTTAGACATTAATGGCTGTGTATTGAGTTATTTTGAGGGAACAGCAAATTTACACTGTTATACAATCTGTACACTCACTACTTTACATTGTAGCAAAGTGTAATTTCTTCAGTGTTGTCACATGATAAGAGATAATAAAATATTTACAAAAATGTGAGGAGTGTACTCACTTTTGTAAGATACTGTACATTTATTTTGATTGGCATCCCTATTACAGTAACAGGCGCCTTGAAGATGCATTACAAAGGGGTCATCTACCTCAAAACATAAGCTATACACATTCACCAAGACCACATTACCTATATCCCCTTAATCCGCCCAAGACCCTCAGGAACTCCCACTGCTCCTACTGCACCCCCCACCTTCCTTAGGCCCCTTTCACACCTGCGGACCGTATGTGCGCTTTTTCATCCATCCGTTTACGGATGAAAAAGGGACATACATTAATCCCTTGCATTTGTTAATTTTAAAGGTAAATATAAAGGAACAGTAGTGGTAACAAAAAAAAGCACTTGTGGATTTAATGAAACTTTTTATTGGTTAATTCTCCCTTAAGGGTGTGTAGCAGGGGGCATGTCCTATGCCTACCTACATTTGCTGGTAGGTGTCCCTCATTCCCATCTAAAAATATTGGGAGGTATGTATACCTGTGAAATAGCAACACACTTCAGTCCCCGATATATTCCATAGAAATAAACTATACCTGTGCTGAAATCTCTGGGCCAGATTCACATAGAATCTGCGGCGGCGTAGCGTAAGCCATTTACATTACGCCGCCGCAACTTAATGGAGCAAGTGCCGTATTCTCCAAGCACTTTCTCCGTAGTTTGCGGCGGCGTAGTGTAAATGGCCCTGCGTTTCCCCGCGTAATTCAAAGGGGGCGGCTTGTATTTAAATTAAGTGCGCCCTCGCGTCGATCGAACTGCGCATGCGCCGGCCGGGAAAAAAGCCCAGTGCACATGCTCCAGCTCACGTCGGAAAACGTAGTTGAAACCGACGTGAAAACGACGTGATCGTCACTTACGCAATGCCCTATTCGCGAACGACTTAGTAAAACGTAACCGACGGAAAAAGACGACGCTGACCCAACGCCATACTTAACATGGCATACGACAGAAATTTGTAAGGTTACCCCTCAGGGGTAGGGGTAACCTTAGGCTTATGGAAATAGCAGGGGTAACCTTACGCTTATGGAAACGACGTAAACGACGACGGGCGGCGTAAAAACATTCAGGAATCGGCGTATTAGGCTAATTTGCATAGGCAAATGAGAAATCAACGTAAAGGCCACCTAGCGGCCAGGGAAGTCATTACATCTACGATCCGACTGTGTAAGTGTTTTACACCTGTCGGATCTTCACTGTATCTATGCGTAAGTGATTCTATGAATCACACGCATAGATATCCAGTAAAAAAAACAGAGATACGACAGTGTTTCCTGCGATATAAATATCTTATACATATACTGTATATACCCAGATACTGTGGGGTGTGACCACATGTTAGGACTAAATATTCGGAATAAACCCTCTGCATACTGCTATATACTCTTCTAACTCTGCGTACTTTGCTTATCAATAGGGATTTTTAGTTCACATGCAATGCAATGCATGTTTAAGCTGGCCAACTGCGTCAAAGTAATCCCTTTCTGGCCAGACCCTAACTACACTATACTAATCTACACTACACTACATTACACTATCTAATCTAATCTACTCTGCCCTAATCCCCCCACCCTCCCCTAACCCCCTCCACCCTCCCCAAATCCGGTCCACCCTGCCCTAACCCCCTCCACCCTCCCCTAATTCCACCCTCCCCTAATCCCCCCACCCTCCCCTAACCCCCTCCACCCTCCCCAAATCCGCTCCACCCTGCCCTAACCCCCTCCACCCTCCCCTAATCCACCCTCCCATAATCCACTCCACCCTCCCCTAATCCACTCCACCATCCCCTAACCCCCTCCACCCTCTCCTAATCCACTCCACCCTGCCCTAACCCCCTCCACCCTCCCCTAATCCCCTCCAATCTGCCCTAATCTACAGTACTGCATCATATGTAATAAAAAATACATGTTATACATATAAACAAATATAATATTTTTTCTATTTTTACATTTGTCCCAGTCTTTGCCCCAATGGCCTCGCTTCAGCCTGTGCCCCAACATGCTTCAATTCAGTGTGTACCCCAATGGGCACCGCTTCAGTCTGTATCCAAATGATGGTCCCCACGCCAGCCTGTCCCCCAACGGACCTCACTCCAGCCTATGCCACCACAGGCCTTGCTCTAGCTTTTGCCCCAATGGGTCTCGTTCCAGTCTTTGCCCCAACGGGCCTCTCTCCAGTCTGTGCCCCAACGGGCCTCTCTCCAGTCCGTGCCCCCAGCGGGACTCGCTCCAATCTGTGCCCCAATAAGCCTTGCTTCATCCTGTGCCCCAACGGTCCTCGCTCCATCCATTCCACCCTGCCCTTAACTGCAGCACCCTACCCTAATCTACAGTACTGTATGATATATAAAGAGATATATACAATTTATACATAACAATAACATTTTTTAGTTTTTTTGTTTTTTTTTTGTTTGTTTTTTTAACAACACTCTTCACTATCCTGCTTTACACCTGAAACAACAACAAAAAGATGTTACACATAGAGGGCTAAAATGAAAAAGAAAAGAAAGGAGGGCGCACCGACCTTGTGCATTACCACTTATACATTTTAATATACACAAAATAAAAAGCAATGGTCCTACTTACAAACATTCAGTAGTAAGCGCATTTAAAACAGCTGAACCTGGACCTCACGGCACCTGCCAGTCAGACCCTAAACACCAATGTGGCTGACGCGTTTCTGGGGCGTACCCCCTTCCTCAAAGCCTAGGTGGTCTGTGATCACCTTAGCCATATGAACACCCTTTGTTCTGTGGAGGGCTGCAAGACTTAAGACTTTGCCTTTATACCATACTGATACACCCAGTTTGGCGATACACCAGAGCGCAGGAGGATTTTTGTGACACATAGAGGGCAGCATGGTAATGACCAAATTCATCCATTTCATATACAACCTGAAGGTTGATGAAATCTTCTAGAGAAATGTTGGGCACCTCCCACAACTGGATCCTCCGGAGCACCCTTCTGTTTCCAATCTGCAAGGGAACAAAATCAATTAAAGCTCTGCAAATAGGGCATGTATTACTTTGAGCCCTCCATGTTCCGATGCAGGTCGAGTGAAATAGGTGGGAGCAGAGTAGAGTTGTATTGTTCTCTCTCACATCCATTTCACTCAAACAGATGGAA
The DNA here is from genome assembly GCA_029574335.1 of Rana kukunoris. Classification (NCBI taxonomy): domain Eukaryota; kingdom Metazoa; phylum Chordata; class Amphibia; order Anura; family Ranidae; genus Rana; species Rana kukunoris. Next base: position 25,176,348 of record CM056055.1, on the reverse strand, counting down.
CAGGTGGGCACCGCCTGATACTCCCTGGCCGGTGGTCTGGCTGGTGCAGGCTGGTCCCTTGGAGATCGGCTACGATGGGCCCTGGCGTTCTTACGCTGCTGCCGAAGAGCTGCTCGTGTCCGGTGAGCAATGGGTGAGTCCATGCCTGTAATAACAATGGCAGAGATTTCAGCATTTCTGTCATGTAACCCTTTCTATCACAATTTTAAACTTGAATGACAAAGGTAAGTGTCTAATTTTTAACAGATTTCAAGTGTGACAGGTGGCTGTCTCATAGGTAAACCTGAAAATAGGAGATAATTCAATGACATCAGCCTCCGCCATGTACCCATACATCACCAGATTGAGGTAGCTATACCGGAATGATGCCTACAGCTACAGGAATCATCCCAGTATCTATTTTTTTAGCCAGCAACGCTCTTAAGGCTCCATGTACACTGAAGCTGGTAAAAGCTATAAAAAAACGCCAGTAGCTTTGCAGGGAGCCTTGCAACGTTTTTTAGCATTTTTGCAATAGCTTTAATCAGCGTTTTTCAGTGAAGCTTTTATCAGGTTTTTTCTTTTTTTCCCTTTTCTTTTTTTAATGGATAAAAAAACGCTGGTGCCGGCGTTTTTCTGCGTTTTTTTCCGCCAAAAAACTGCACTTTGAACGCAAATTTCGGGTGTTCAGAAAAAAGCCAAAAAACTCCAAATCTCATTAACACTGAAAAACGCCCAGGTGTGCATGGGCACATAGGCTAACATAGAGTTCAGTTTATGGGCTTTCAAAAAAAAAGCCGAAACGCCAATAAACTGCAGTTTATCAGCTTCAGTGTGCATGGAGCCTTAATGTAAAAGTGATCGTAGGAGCTACTTTAGTGATAGCGAATTAGCCGCTAGATCTCTTTTACAGGCAGTGGAAGAGACAAACCCCTCCCCCTCCACCGCAGTCTCCCCGGATTCTCCTGTCCCACCCGGGGAACCCGGAACTGAAGCCAGCAGTCCTGCCAGCTGACCATATAGATGACTAAGGATCATAACATACGCAGATCTCTCCATAAAGAAGAACTGCCACTGTTCTGGCTATCACAAGGGATATTTTTCATCTGTTGTGATAGCCATAAACATGAGCAATTTTTTTTTAAATGTGTAAAAATTTAAAAAAATTTAAAAGGCAAACACATACGTAGATCACACACACATATGTAAAATGGCATTACCTCCACACATCACACATGAGAGGTATCGCCACAAATGTTATAGTGAGAGCAATAATGTTCGCACCAGACCTCCTGTGTAACTCTAAACTAGTAACCTGTAAAGGCTTTTAAAGTGTTGTCTACGGATAATTTAGTGCGCCGTTGTTCGTCGTTCTTCCATGAGCATTCTCAATTTTAACGTGTGACAGGTTAGGTATTTATTTACTATGCGTAACATTATCATTTATATTTTACCAAACAATTAGATATTCTATTGTGTTTTTATGCTTTAAAATGTATTAATGTGAATTTTCCCCCCACAAAAAATTGCATTTGAAAAACTGCTGCGCAAATATTGTGTGGCATAAAAAATTGCAACCCCCACAATTTTATTCTCTAGGGCCCCTGCTTTTAAAAATACATCATGTTTGGGGGTTCCAAGTAATTTTCTAGCAAAAAATGATAAAAAAATGAAAAAAAATGTAGGAGAGGAATGTCAGACTTGGCCAGAGGATGAAGTGGATAAAGCGGAGCTCCACCCAAAAGGAAAAGGTACACTTGTTTGCACCCTCCCCCTCTCCACTCCCACTCTCCACATTTGACACTTTTTGGTGGGGAGGGTACCAGGTTTTGACCTGGTTCAACTTTTTGGCCGTGGCGATCTACGAGGATCTCTGGGCCCTCCTCCTCCCCCCACAGCCTTCTGGGACACACTCAGGTCCCTAAAGACTTTAGGACCATTCACAATGAGCACTACGACTCGTGCATGCGCAGTAGGAAACTGGCTGTGTAAAATCGGCTCAGGTGCTGACATCGCTGGATCCCTGGACAGGTAATTGTCCTTATATTAACCACTTCAGCCCCGGACCATTTCGCCATAGACCAGGCCAATTTTTGCGATTCGGCACTGCGTCAATTTAAATTACCTTTTTTTCCCCACAAATAGAGCTTTCTTTTGGTGTTATTTGATCACTTCTGCGGTTTTAATTTTTTGTGCTATAATCAAAAATAGAGCAACAATTTTGAAAAAAATGCAATAACTATTTTTTTTCCTCAGTTTAGGCTGATATGTACTCTTCTACATATTTTTGGTTAAAAAAAATCGTAATAAGCATTTATTGATTGTTTTGCGCAAAAGTTATAGCGTCTTCAAAATAGAGGATAGTTTTACAGCATTTTTATCAATATCTTTTTTTACTAGTAATGGCGGCGATCAGCAATTTTTATCACGATTGCGACATTATGGTGGACACATCGGACACTTTTGACACCATTTTGGGACCATTGTCATTTATACAGCAATCAGTGCTGTAAAAATGACACTGGCAGTCAAGGGGTTAACCTGTAGGGGAACGCTGAAGGGGTTAGGTGTGACCTAGGGAGTGGTTCTAACTGTTACGGGGCGTGGCTTGCTGTGACACGTCACTGATCGATGTTCCCGATGACAGGGAACAGATGATCAGTGACGGTGTCACTAGGCAGAACAGGGAGATGCATGTTTACACTTTTAGGCCGTGTACACACGATTGGTCAAAACCGATAAAAACGGACTGAAGGTCCGTTTCATCAGTCCAAACCGATCGTGTGTGGGTCCCATCGGTCAGTTATCCTTCAGTCAAAAAAAAGAGAACTTGCTTTAAAATTTGACCGATGGACGTCTAACCGATAGGTCAAAACCGATCGCTAGTATGCAAAAGCATCGGGTCAAAGACCGCGCATGCTCAGAATCAAGTCGATGCATGCTTCGAAGCATTGAACTTCGTTTTTTTAAGCACGTCATTGTGTTAAAACACGTAAACGTCACCGCGTTCTAACACGATCGGTTTTAACCGATGGTGTGTAGGCACATCAGACCATCAGTCAGCTTCATCGGTTAACCTTCGGACCGTTCTCATCAGATGGACTGATCGTGTGTACGAGGCCTTACACTTGGCTCTTCCCGTTCTGCAGCTCTGTGACCCGATTGTGGGACACCAGCGGGCATCGAGTCCGTGGGACCGACTTTTTTGGGCAACGCGGAGTGCGAATGTACCGCAGATATGTGAAACAGCATCATTCAAATAAATGTATTTTAAAATGTCCTGCGAATTGGATGCGGTGTAAACACCACCCAATTGACATAGGTGTGAACCCAGCCTTAAAGCGGGATTCCACCCGCAAATTTTTTTTTTTTTAAAGTCAGCAACTACTAACAGTGTAGCTGCTGACTTTTAATAAGGACACTTACCTCTCCTACTTGCCCGCGCTGATGGCCCCCCCGATGCCGATCCAACGACTGATGCAGGTCCCGCGCCGCCATTCACACTAGGGGAAACAGGCAGTGAAGCCTTACGGCTTCACTGCCCATTTCCTACTGCGCCTGTTGTGTATCAACAGGTATTTCGGGTGAGTATAAAAAAATAAAAAAAATTCACTTTTTTTTATTTTCTTTTTTTAGGACTTTTGGCCAAATGTTTTTTTCCTGGGTGGAACTCCGCTTTAAAGTGGAGTTTCCATCCCAAATAATTTGTTTTCATTATTGTGCTCATTAGACCTAAAAAAAGAAATCTGAAAATGCCTGTTGCTATGCGGTCCTACAAAATCTGCCCTTGGAATCACCTAGGATTCTGACATCATCTCCCTCTAATGCTCCTGGGAAATGTGTCATTATTGTCGTAATTTTGAGCATGCGCACTGGGATACGTTCACGGACGGCGCATGCGCCGTTCGTTAGAAACGTCATTTACGTATGGTCATATTTAATTACCATACAACACGCCCACTCCAAGCCTACTTTGAATTACGCGGGCTCACACCGGCCCATTTACGCTACGCCGCCGTAACTTCGGACGCAAGAGTGCTTTGTGAATACAGCATTTGCCTGACTAAGTTGCGGCGGCATAGCGTAAAGAAGATACACTACGCCTACACAAATTTACGTGCTTGTCTCAGAATCTGGCCCATAAACTCTAAATAAACAATTTGAAACTGGTAAAAAAATATTTAACAAGGGTAGAAAGGAATTTGTCTCCCCTTTATGACCAGAGTCAAACAAAACTTAACACCCAATCCCAATTTTGCAACTTTCACATGTGTTCCTAAAACTGTGCATATCATCGCAACTACTTACTACTAATACTGTACTTTGTGTTTTTTTCAGGACAGCTTTCAGTTGGTGGGAAATATTAATGATTATCTCCTGATTTTTATTATTATCAAAGAAAAAATGGGCCCAAAATAGTAAACAAAAAAAAAAATTAACCATTTTGTACCCGGGCCAATTCTGACACTTAAAAATCAACTTTTATTTGCTAGAAAATGACTTTGAACCCCCAAACTTTGTATATATATTTTGTAGCAGAGGCCCTATAGAATAAAGTGATGGGTGTTGCAATTGCCTCGTGAATTCGCTCGTGAGTGTGCTCGCAGGTCCCAGGAACTCGATGTTCCCAGGTGGCCCGCGATTGCGGTCGCCAAAGGTAGAACAGGGGGATGACTTTGTAAACAAGGCATTCCCCTGTTTTGCCTAATGTTCCCTGTGATCGTGAACAGTGATCAGTGATGTGTCACTGGTAGCTCCTCCTCCTAAAAGTTAGAATTACTCCCTAGGACACACTTAACCCCTTCAGTGCCACCTAGCGACTAACCCCTTCACTACCAGTGTCATTTTCACAGTAATCAGTGCATCTTTATAGCACTGATCACTGTAAAAATGACAATGGTCTCAAAAATAATAATAATAAAAATGCCATAAAACTATCCCCTATTTTGTAGACGCTATAACTTTTGCGCAAACCAATCACTATACACTTATTGAGTTTTTTTACCAAAAATATGTGGAAGAATACATATAAGCACAAACTAAGAAAAAAAAGTGGGGATATTTAATATAGCAAAAAGTACAAAATATAGTTTTTTTTTAATCAAAATTGTCGCTCTATTTTTGTTTATAGCGCAAAAAATAAATACCGCCAAAAGAAAGCTCTATTTGTGGGGAAAAAAAGGACGTCAATTTTGTTTGGGAGCCACGTCCCATGACCGGGTAGTTAAAGCGATGCACTACCGAATCCGAGTCTTTGGCCAGCCAAATGGTTTGGGGCTTAAGTGGTTAATAAATAAATAAATACATAAATACACAACATTTACTTCAATTTGTTTGTATCATGTGAAAGATGATGTTAGGCCGAGTAAATAGATACCTACAGTAATATGTCACGCTTTAAAATTGCATCTGGCTGTGGAGTGGCGGCAAACTATGGTGCTTAAAATTCTACATAGGTGACACTTTTATCGCCTTTACAGGTTACCAGTTTAGAGTTACACAGGAGGTCTGGTGCTAGAATTATTGCTCTCTGATGTCTGTGGCAATACCTCACATGTGCGTGCGGGAGTAACGTATGCGTTCACATTTGCGTGTAAGCACAGTGAGATGGGAGTGTTTTTTTTATTTTTATTACTATTATTATTGTCAGAGCTTTTTTTCTCAGAAAATAGGTGCGGGAACTCAACCACGACCCGTTCAGATTTAACAAACAGTAGAAGGGTCTTAAAGGGGCATTAAATACCAGAATTGCATTACATACAGAGTGTTGAGTTTAGGGGGTTACAAAGCTGTCACTTGTAAACACAGAAACCAGACATCCGTGTTTACAAGTGATTGTGGTGAGCAGGCACCAAAGGGTCTGAGCCAGAGGTGATGGAACTGAGTTCCCCCTGAAAAAAAGCCCTGATTATTATTATTTATTTTATACAAATCGTTTTTTTTTATACTCAGGCCGCATACACACGATCAGTCCATCCATCGGGTAACCGACGAAGCCGACTGACGGTCTGATTTGCCCACACACCATCATTTAAAAAAAACGATCGTGTCAGAACGTGGTGACGTAAAACACAACGACGTGCTGAAAAAAACAAAGTCCAATGCTTCCAAGTATACGTCGACTTAATTCTGAGCATGCGCGGCCTTTTGACTGATGCCTTTGCATACTAACATTCGGTTTTGACCCATCAGTCAGGCGTCCATCGGTTCAATTTTAAAGCAAGTTCCCTGTTTTTGGACCGAAGGACAACTGACTGATGGGGCCTACACACGATCGGTTTGGACCGATGAAACTGAACTTCAGTCTGTTTTCATCGGTTTTGACCGATTGTGTGTATGCGGCCTTAGAGCCCAGGAAAGGCGGTGGAGGGAGGGGGGACAGCGCAGGAAAGGCGGCGGGGACGACGACCCCATTCCTTCACCCACAGAAGTGATTGAGTGGCTATTTAGCCACTCAAATCCCTTCTGCCATAAACAGAATCGCCGGCTGAATAAATCCATACCAGGATGAGGCCTGTAGGTGCAGACATCATCCGGGTATAACTACTTCAATCCCAGGACTTCCATGGATGTCCTACAGGCAGGTTTATTACTAGTTACATTTAGCTGTATATTTTAGGACATTACAATGTATCATCACCAAAAAAAACCTGCACATCAAATTCTCCTGTTCCTGAGGATCGCAGCGATACCACATATGTGCGATTTGTTCCTTGTACCCATAATACAGCCAAGAAACAATAGTATGCATTGTAAGAACACATATATGGGGCACCCGGGTTTAAAGCCTACTTCCTGGTTGCCTCATATATGTGTTATGCAGTCATGAAAGGGTTAATATGGTACAATTGTCATACCTGACTGGTCCCGTGGTGGTCTTACACGGTTGGGTCGTGGACGCCGCGGCATCTTGGTGGTACTAGATGGTATCGCAGATGAATGAAGGTTTAACTAAAACTAATTACTATTAATACTAATACTAATAATATACAACACTATAAGATGAAGAAAAACAAGAAAATGTAGAATAATAGCCGTTAATTGCGATAATCGCTGGAGTCTGGCTTCAGAGATGTGTCTCAGGTGAGATCCTCTGTCTGCCTGTCAGGACCCCAAACATCAGCGCCTAGCAACCTTCTCACACTAGCTGCCCCGATCCTTTGCCTGAAATATACTGGCTCATACAACACAGTACCCAAATTAAATTACGCTTATACCATTGTTATTAAACAAATAAAGCTTTATTATGGTATTTTAATAAACACTGGGCTTTGACAATTTCATATTATAAGACAACAGGCAGTGAGAAGGACAGACTGGGGATCCATTGTGGGGTTCTGAGGGCTCTAGGGGAACCAGGAAGTGGGTTATGAATGGAGTTGGGCTGAATGTTGACCCAGTCAGTACATATCTGTGTTCTGTGTGTGTAGTACTGTGTATGGAGGGGACACGGGTCACTTCTGTCCGCAGGCAGGCTTGGCTTTCATATTGTATGGTGACTGAGCCCTTCCATATTGTATGGTGTCTGAGAGAGGTGTCACTGGTAACCATAGCAACAGTGTTTACACTTCATCCCTGTGTGTACTACATAACCCTGTGTGTGTATAGAGCCCCCTAAAACATATATACTTACCTGTATACTGTGTATAGAGCACCTAAAACAACGATGGCAAAACTTGCCACCCCAGATGTTTTGGAACTACATTTCCCATGATGCTCAGCTACACTGAAGAGTGCATGAGCATCATGGGAAATGTAGTTCCAAATCATCTGGAGTGCTAAGCTTCGCCATCACTGCCCTTAAACGTACATACCTACCTTTATACTGTGTGTATAGAGCCCCCACATGTCTACCTTCCTGAATACTGTGTATATAAAAATTACTCCTTTACTGTATACAAGGTGGGACATTTATATGGATACACCGGGTGGGCCATTTATATGGATACACCTAAATAAAATGGGAATGGTTGGTGATAGTAACTTCCTGTTTGTGACACATTAGTATATGTGAGGGGGGAAACTTTTCAAGATTGGTGGTGACCATGGCGGCCATTTTGAAGCCGACCATTTTGAATTTTTTTTTAAATACGGATACTGGAAGCCTGTGCTAGCATTTTTCCTGCAGTGTTGTTATCAGTGTGTGAAGAGTGGGAGAAGAGGGTTGCATTGACAATCCGACACAATGGGCAGCACATTGAACACATTTTATAAGTGGTCAGAAACTTGTAAATAACTCATGAAAGAATAAACCAAGCACACCATTGTTTTTCTTGTGAAATTCCCAATAAGTTTAATGTGTCACATGACCCTCTTCCTATTGAAAAAACAAAAGTTGGATTCAAAGTGGCCAACTTCAAAATGGCCGCCATGGTCACCACCCATCCTGAAAAGTTTTTCCCCCTCACATATACTAATGTGCCACAAACAGGAAGTTAATATCACCAACCATTCCCATTTTATTAAGGTGTATCCATATAAATGGCCCACCCTGGTCAAAATGAGAGTCACGATTCTTTTGCTTAGACTAAAGATCACGATTCTCTCACGATTCTCAAAAATTGATAGCTAGAACCCCCCCCCCCCCCCAAATAAATAAGTCTGTGATTTATTTGACAATAGGAATATATAAAAAACAGACCAGTGATATGTCTATAATGTTGAAGAACATATAACTCCATTGAAAAAAAGCGGAATCAAACTTTGATTCTGCTTTTTTCTTTTTTGTTTACAAAAGTTTATTGAGAAGTATAAATTGGAATACAAGCATAGGTATAAAAAACATAACACTTTTCATAGGCATATCAGTGAATTAGTAACACGTAAGGCAGTTCGTGATGAGTGGTCCCTGAGTGAGTAAAGGATAATGTCAGTAGTACATCATTATAATTTAATGTGTAGAAAAACAAATGGGAACATCAATTAGTGATCTACCAATATGACCATTTGGCATCAAAAACATGTAGGCTGTCATTAATTGTGTGATATATTCTCTCTGATAGTTTCAACAGTTCCATCCTGTCAAGCACCTGTGACCATATCACTTCCCCAGATCTCCAGTTAAGTGCGATCATCCACTGCACCGAGCTACATAGTGAATGGAGGAGTCTGGAGCATGGGGGAGGGATGTCGGGGACATCTCCGTAGAGTAGATAGATTAATGGGGTGAGGGAGACCTTATGTTTAGACGAGTCCTCGAATTTGCGAGCTACCTCTAGCCAGATCTGTGATAGACGTGATTCTGCTTTTTTCATAGGAGTTATATGGTCTTTAACAATATAGATATTTCACTGGTCTGTTTTTTTATACATCAGAAGCAGTACCGCCGGCAACCACTGGGTGGCGCATTGATACACACCGTTGTATTAATCTTTCTTCGTTCGTTCTGTACAACTGTGTGTATTTACGCGCCACCCAGTGGTTGCCGGCGTTACTGCTTCTGATGTAATAATCATTCTCACAGTTCTGTACATCAGAAGCAGTACCGCCGGCAACCACTGGGTGGCGCGTAAATACAGACAGTTGTACAGAACTGTGAGAAAGATTAATACAACTGTGTGTATCAATGCGCCACCCAGTGGTTTCCGGCGGTACTGCTTTTGCAGCATTTGCGTTCCACGCTGGTTACGTGGAATGGCGGTAACACATAAAAATCGCGGGTCATCCCGCGGGGAGATCGTGGGCTGAGAGAATCGAGATCGCGATTCTCTCCGCGATTAATCGTGCAGCTCTAATACCTACCTGTATACTGTGTACACAGGACTGTCCTAATAATAGGGCACACCTGGGCACAGCCCAGGGGCCCCAGCTGCATGGGGGGACCCTGCACTATCCCCAAAAAGCAGCTGGTCCTTGAGCCCACGCTGCTTCAAAATTGGGGACCCCATGATGGCACTGAGAGTGATAAATACACAGGGGAGGCAGTCTGCCTCCTACCTACCTGATGTCTGTTTACCTGCACTGTCATCATTGTAGGGGCCCCAGAGCATTACTTTGCCCAGGGGCCCATGATGCTATTAAGACCTGCTTGAAATGACTTTGACGCATGGGCAGTAGCTTCCGCAGCATAGTTAGGCTCCATGCACACTGAAGCTGATAAACTGCAGTTTATTGGCGTTTTACTTTTTTAAAGCCCATAAACTGAATTCTATGTTAGCCTATGTGCCCATGCACACCTGGGCGTTTTTCAGTGTTAATGAGCTTTGCAGTTTATTGGCTTTTTTCTGAACGCCCGAAATTTGCGTCCAAAGTGCCGGTTTTTGGCGGGAAAAAATGCAAAAAAAAACGCGAAACGATGAAAAACGCTGAAAAACGCCCAAAAACTTCGGCGCCAGCGTTTTTTAGCAATTTTTATCCAAAAAAATTCTGATAAAAGCTACACTGAAAAACGCTAATTAAAGCTATTGCAAAAATGCTAAAAAACGTTGCAAGGCTCCCTGCAAAGCTACTGGCGTTTTTTATAGCTTTTATCAGCTTCAGTGTGCATGGAGCCTTAGGGTGAAGAAAGATGGCGGCAACGGCATCGAATTTGAGGAATGCATGCTCGTCGTACGCGATGACGTCACCGCGTTCTTGCCTTTCAACAGAACCGTGGTTCTTTTGATAGGTCAGTGTGTACACCGCTAAGAAACTCATCGGGAAAAACTAATCAAACTATAATTATTTTTTTTATTTTCATTATCCCAAGTTACTTGTAGATCGCATTAGATAAGAGAATTTTACAAACAAAAAAGAAAATAAGAGAATTTTGTAAGACAATATTGCCTGAAGTCTCAAGTCTTAAAACAACTGACATATTTATTGCTTCAGTATTATAAGTATTGACAGACATATTGGCTGATCAATAGTCTTATTGTGGAAATGTGAACATGTCTCTGATCCATAAGCGGTATAACGGCGCCAGGTGGTAAAATACGTTGTCGAAATGAATGTTTTATAACTGTGCAGATTATTCTGACACCCATACCTTCACACAAAGAAAATACACCAAATGGGTATTTTCTATCAGACCGTTGTAAATCAAACTCAACAAATTCCTGCAAGAAGGCACCTAGTGTATTCCAGAGGTCGGCCTGAAATAGATTATTTATCATGTCTGTTCAGCTCTTCAAATGAGTATCCATCTTCAGCAAGTCAGATTATATCAGTTATATCAACCCAAAGGTGATATTTGACCCGTTTACTGGTCATAACCAATAGCTATGATCGGCTGTAGCCTGACACACGGAGAGAGTGTTATCTGGGACAGGAGAAGAAATAAGATTTTCATTTTTTCTCCCTTTAGAATGATTTACACATATTTAGTAAAACAATGGAAACTGAGAAAGAATAGCTACCAATCCACCTTTGCCTTTCTTTAGATTATGGTGTGTAAAGAACAATGAAAGCTTGTTTGATTGGTTGTAATGTGTTACTATACTTCAACAAAAATGTAGTAACTAAGTAATACCTTACAAAGAAAGATTTTTATGGGATTTTTAAGGTGCAAGAAATACCCAAAATTTCAAAAAATATATCAATTTAACCACTTCAACCCCAGACCATTTGGCTGGCCAAAGACCAGAGCCCTTTTTGCGATTTGGCACTGCTTCGCTTTAACTGACAATTGCACGGTCGTGCGGCATGGCTCCCAAACAAAATTGACGTTCTTTTTTTCCCACAAATAGAGCTTTCTTTTGGTGGTATTTGGTCACCCCTGCGTTGTTGTTTTTTTTTGCGCTATAAACAAAAAATGAGCGTCAATTTTGAAAAAAATTATTATAAATTTTGTTTTTGTTTTAAAAAATTTCCCTAATTTTTTGTATTTTTTTTCCTCAGTTTAGCCCAATACATAGTTTTCTACATATTTTTGGTAAAAAAAATCGCAATAAGCGTATATTGATTGATTTGCGCAAAACGTATAGCATCTACGAAATAGGGGGTCGTTTTATGCCATTTTTATTATTATTTTTTTAAACATGGGACACTTTTGACACTATTTTGGGATAGTCACATTTATACAGCGATCAGCGCTATAAAAATGCACTGATTACTGTATAAATGTGACTGGCAGTGAAGGGGTTAACCATTAGGGGGTGGGAACGAGTTAAGTGAGTCCTAGGGACTGATTCTAACTGTAATGGGGCGTGGCTTGCCGTGACACATCACTGAGCGCTGCTTCCGCTTGACGTCACCAGGCAGAACAGGGAGATGTGAAAAATAAACAGAAAAACAAACACTATATAATATATAACGTGTTAGTCCATTAAACAGCGCTGTGAGAATAGTGAAATTCTCCTAAGGTGTTAGAGAAGTTCACAGTGCATGATACATATAAATAGGAATCAAGCCGTGAATAAATGACAAAAAGTCCATAAAAAGTGATCAAAGGTTCTTCAAAGTTTTCCATGATTAAATCATCAGTGATGAAACATGTCGGGGCGTGGCTACATAGTCAGTGACTAATCTACCGTTACGCTTGCTGTGCTGTGCAGTGTTTGGAGCCATTCACCAACTAGGAGAGCCAGTCTTCAGCCGATTGGATCACCTAGCTGCTAAGTGGTGAGATTGTTTTTGTTTGATCGTGGGTCCGCCGTGGCCAAGTGTTAACCATGCGAAGATATCTGTAGGATGACGGTGACTGCTGTGATACACTGCTCATTTTTTTAGTTTGTTTGTGAGTTTAACCTTTGGATTTGATGTTGGTGTGCTATTAAAACTGTTTTTATGGTATCACACTATTGTGCATTTCTTTTTTCTTATACGCTTTGGAGAAATCTTTTGGAGCACTGCATAGGATATCACATGATCTTTTGAGGATTCCTTATGGTGATTATAAGCTGATCTGCCTAAGTACGCGAGTGCTGAGGCAATTAGTTCTGGTGAGTGACCATTCTGACGGGTGGTGGAAGCACCGTTCACTTTTGGTGTGGTGGAAGACTTTGAAGAACCTTTGATCACTTTTTATGGACTTTTTGTCATTTATTCACGGCTTGATTCCTATTTATATGTATCATGCACTGTGAACTTCTCTAACACCTTAGGAGAATTTCACTATTCTCACAGCGCTGTTTAATGGACTAACACGTTATATATTATATAGTGTTTGTTTTTCTGTTTATTTTTCACATTTACTTATTATCTAAACGGCAGCTAGGTCCTGTACATTTATCTCTTTGTGCGCAGGGGTGGATGATCAGAAGGGGAGCGCATTTTTTCAGATCATTCAATTTTTACAGAACAGGGAGAAGCCTTGTTTACAAAAGCATCCCCCCGTTCTGCCGTTCCGTGACCCGATCGCGGGACACCAGCAGACATTGAGTCTGCGGGTCCGGTGGGACCGCGCGCGCCCCCGTTAGAGCGCAGGTTTAAAGCAATGTATATATACGTTGCTTTACCTCCCCGTGCCATTCTGCCAACGTATATCTACGTGAGGCAGTCGGCAAGCGGTTACTAGATTAAAAGTTAATTTTAGAATGGAACCAAACACAGAATTAATCAATGAAAAGGGGAGAGTATAGTCTCAGTTATTCAATTTCGGACAATAAATTTAAAATGTACCAGCATCCCGGAATATTTGAAAACAGGGGGGAGGGACCAACTAGATAGAGACAGCAAAGCTGCTTGACACTAAACTGGTCTATACTATATCGATCAGTATGGGTTTGGTTGGGATTTTCAAGGTACTTGTAGAGAGACGTATATCATATAAAAATAGGTTTATTACAAAAAGAACAATACATCAATAATAAAAAGATGGGACAGGCCCCACAGTTCGGACACAGTAAGGTGTTTGTTAAGATAACACAAAACAAAGCAAAACCGTATTGGTCAGATGCGTGGAGCCAATCTGCGACCTCGCAGATTGGCTCCACGCATCTGACCAATACGGTTTTGCTTTTGTAATAAACCTATTTTTATATGATATACGTCTCTCTACAAGTACCTTGAAAATCCCAACCAAACCCATACTGTTACAATCCCCATGAAGATGTTTGTGAAACGAAACGCGTCGGGAAGCGATTGACCCTACTGCCTGTACATTTTATGCGCCCATGATTGTTCATATCAAATGTGAGTGTACTATTTTTTGTTTATTCAAGTAAAACTTTTTTATCAGAGTTACGCTATGTCTGCTCTATTTTTCTTTGCCATTGGACTTTCCGAGTCATGTCTTTGGCTGAATGCATTGTGAAGAAGAGGGAAAACCTTAAGTCTGATTCTTCAAACGATCGGTCACCTTTGTTATTCACCCCTTCTGAGTCCTTTTGAGAACAGCGTCTAACCTTAAGCTATAGTTGACCAATAGGTGTATACCTAATGTGGTCACTATTCATCTGGTAAGCCTCTTCAACTTATCCTATGGTGGTGGATCACTCTCACTCAAGTCACTGTATTGACCCCTGTGGACTTTATATCACTTCAAAGGACACTTCAAGTGCACCTATGGTGTTTTAGCTTACACTATTGGTTTTGTTTTCTTTTTATTCTATATATGGTTAAGCGCTACATATTTTCTCTGTTTGTATGCATATTTGAAACTCTATTTTCTTTATATGATGGATTTTTTATATTCTATTTATTTATTTAATTTTGTATAAATAAAATGTATTTTTGATAATTTGATATTTGATATGATATAACATTTGATATATTATTTACGCACCTTGAAATTCCCACTCAATCCTTCTATGTATAGAGGTGGCATGTGTTCGGCTGGGGAAGGCTTGGACATTCTGGGTACATAGCATAGCTTAGCCGAAGAATGCTTTAATGCAATTTGTAAGCGTGAAAAAAATGGCTCCATTTCCTTCATGTAGTAAGAATATAAAGTAATTGCTATCCCGTAGTCATCCATTTAATACTGACATTGTACACGCTACTCTGCAAACTCACAAGCATGCAACCTGCTGTGCGTATGTTTGAAGAAGAAATGACCTTGCACAGGTCTTCATATTTGTTAATTCTTCTGCTTCTACTCATTCACTGCGACGGCGCAAACAATTAGTGTATTTTAAATAGAAAAGATAGGAAATATGTTAGGTCAGCTTAGATACAAACAGTGCTTATTGGGGTTATTTTATCTGTACTGAAGGCTTCCAACGCTTCTTTTGAAATGAATGCAAGCTTGTGTACACATAAATTCAGACTAATGATAGTAAGGCCTAAGTTCAAAGCTTCGACTCTATACAATTCACAGCTTTGCTTTTAACCCAGCCATCATTGCTAATAACATTTCACTGTGTGCAATTCAATTAAAAAAAAAAATTCAAGGAATAAAAGGCGTTTTTTTTTTATTCGTTATTCAATATTTTCTGTAGCATTAATGTGGTATTTGATGTACTGTGGCCTCTTAAGTGCCAATGAGAAAATAAAGTATAAATTCATCTCATTCCTATGTTTTTACTCCTTGAGAGCGACAGACAACAATTTCTGGGTGGGGTATTCCAAGCTCCTCCTCTTCTGTTGCACACATCATTTTCTCCTACCAGCGAGAATTTTAAGTGTAACTCCACTATCGTGTGAAAATAAATAGGAAAGAAAGAAATAATATAGCATATACGATTGCTACACAAGCCATATTGTACTTGAATTATTAATAATTACCTTTGATTACCTTTGATTCTTCAACTCTTTAATTCTCTGTAAAATGTAATGGAATATGGCGACCTGGAGGCGTCCTGTACACCATTGGTGTATCAATGTGATTGGATCAGTTTTGTTTTACAATTCCATTTTTTGCAATTATTAAAACATTTTTTATTTATTATTCTTTACAATTCATTTATTACTGGAGGAGCATGGAGGGGGACTGGAGGAGCACAGAGGACAGAGGGGAACTGGAGGAGCACAGAGGCCATGGAGGGGGACTGGAGAAACATGGAGGACACAGAGGGGGACTGGAGGAGCACAGAGAGAGGACATGTAGGGGGACTGGAGGAGGAAGAGTAGTACAAATCGTAGTTCTATTTACACGAACCACATAATTTTCTGGATATGAACCTCTTCTGGTTATAAAATTATATGGGGATAGGGTTGCGTCTGAGCGTTCCTCAAGCCCAGAGGGATGGGAAGTAACTAGGCCCAGGGCCTTCCGGTATAATAATAACCAGGTCGCATCCTGTTCAAATCTGAATCCCAAATACACCTGAATCCCCGTTGGAGTCTTAATAGACCCACTGGCTCTTAGGCCTCGTACACACGAGGCAATAGATTTGTTCAAATCTGTCCGTCCGACAGATTTGAACAAATCTGTCTGCTGGGATTTTGGTTTGCTCGCGTGTACACACGAGCAAACCAAAATCCCCGCCAGCAGAGAGCTCGCTAACGTGTCGGTGACGTGGCGGTGACGTTGACGCTGCCACGTCACCGCACCAGGAAGTAAAACACTTCCGCGCATGCGCCGAATCCATTCGGCGGCGGTGCGGGACGACATGTCTGGCTGTAAGTGTACTAACCAGCAGACATGTCGGGCGGGCGGATTCCCACCCGATAGATTTCAAAGCATGCTTTGAAATCTGTCGGGTGACCAAATCCGTCGGCTCGGCCGTACACACGATCGAATCTGTCTGCTGAAACGGTCCAGCGGACCGTTTCCAGCGGACAGATTTGATCGTGTGTACGAGGCCTTAAGGGTCCAGAGACCAAATGTAGAGATGGCATTTCCCCAAGTGTGTAGGTGCCTCGCAGTCTCTAATAATCACTGGGAGCTGTCGGGACCATAACAGCCAATCACAGTGGTCATATGATCAAGCAGTCCTTCTCACCCCCTGAGCATAAAGATCCATTTAAAAGAAGGCTGAGATTGGGTGGAAAGGGGTTAACAGCACAACAAACAGCTAGGCGGCCTGTCCAATTTTTTTTCTTAAGCATTGAGATATGGTACCATTGTGTATATATAAATAAGCACAGCGTGAACTGTCTAAGACAGCAGTCTAGAAATGGACATCGTTGCGTCTTTGCTAGCAGGAAGAATGACACTGGGAGATAAAAACCAGTTCAGAGAAGTAAACATGGTGGAGATGTCAACCCTAAAAATGATATGATCCAGCACTGAACTAGCGCAGGAATAAAGAAAGAACCAAGAAAAGAAAATTACTTAAGAAACCCAGCTATAATAATTGAAGACATTTTCCCACATGCTGCCCCAAAAAAACGTTATACATTTTGTTCTTTTTTTTTTTCCCTCGATCGGCAGCGTTTGAAGTTGATATGTTCTTCGGATGTTCCCACTCAATGTCCCACACGATTTATCTTTCCTTCTGTCTCTGTTGGACTTCTTCGAGGTTCCTTGACAGCTTGTTCACTTTTGAAATGTGTTCTGAGAAGCTCATTTCCTTTACCACGATTGTATTCTGTTCAGAAAATCACTGGAACACTGCCGACCGAAATGTTTCATCCACACTGAGCTCTGCTGAATCTGCTCCTCTTGGCACATGCCATTATTATCCCGCTAAAAAGAATTGCATTTCATTTTTTTATTTTATTTTCTTTAACAGGGCAATCATTCAGTTTATTTAGAGTGATTCATTGTTGCGACTTTTGTAACACCAGTAAATGCAATGTAAGTACAAAGGTTGAAAATTATATTTCTTGAAAAATAGTTAGTTTATATCACTGTAGGCTTAAAGAGTGAAGGATTTTTAAAAGGCAACATTTCTATAGAATTTGTTGTTTTATATTTTTAGGACTTGACGTTTTTATGATACTATTTCATGTACTTATAATGGCTGCTAGGGGGGCGTTAAGTCAGCTGACTATTTACATACGTTTCTGAAGTATTCACATAACCCTCACAAATAATTCTGGTAAGCTGTCCAATGTGTTTATTTCCTATGGTCGTCAACTCAATCTAGTGGTTATAATACAGTATTTTCCTGATTGAGGTATTTCAAGAACATACACTATTATGTCCAGTAGGTGGAGCTGACAACCATAGACGTATCAGTTGTGCATATTTTTAACTGATTCATGAAAAATGTCCCCATACATGTGTAATATTATCTCTCTTATCTCTCGGTGACAACTAACATCAAACTTCTCCCACCCTTCTCCTAACACCTATACTAACTACCCTGTAGAGTAAAGATTTATTTATTTATTTTTATTTATTTCAGGTACTTATATAGCGCTGTCAATTTGTGCGGCGCTTTACATATACATTGTACATTCACATCAGTCCCTCCCCTTAAGGAGCTTACAATCTAAGGTACATATTCTTACCTATTTTCAAGCTGCTCTGGTCCAATAATTTGTGACTACCACTATCTAAACGAGCAATAAACTCTTGCAGTGCAGGTGAAGCCCCACTGTAAGGGAACATTTTCAAGTTTCTTGAAGTTGGGTTCAGTGGCAGCTGTTGCTAAATATTTATTAACTTGGGGGGCGGCAAACTAACAACACTCACAGACAGAGACAGAGGGGCGGGGCGGCGGATGGGATCGACGCAAAAACTGCTTCCTGTGCAGCAGACGGAAGGCAGACGGAAAGGTGGCGATGGTCGCAAGCAAGCCCCTACACTCCCCACACCATTAGATGGACTGACCTTAACTTAGAACTTAAGGGATAAGAAGGAAGAGCCGGCCATTGCTTCTCCTCCCGGATTAACAGGAAGAGCCTCAGAATCCATGCGTCTAGCGCCCTGCATGTAGATTAGGGTTTTCTGCTGTTTTTTCTTTCTCTGTTCTTTTTGGATTGGTTGATGGCTCTTTATTTTTTGCACATTGTAACTCCACATTTATCACATGCCTGACGAAGGGACACCACGTGGCTCCGAAACGTTGCACTCTCTTTGTGTTGTGATCATGCAATAAAACATCCGTTTTGGATGCTATTTACGCTGTTCCATGGTGTGCTGGCAAATATTTCTACTAGATTTGGGGCCAGGTGCATGGATTAGGGGGGTGGCGCCCCTGCGCCCCATATGGATGGGCTGCCACTGGTTAGGCTACAACTATCCCAAATCCACACCTCAGTGCATTGAAAAAGATGAGGCTAGTGTCTTTCCTGATGTTACAAAAAAATGATCGGTGTTGCTGTTGCAGATTTTCCCTCACTTCATGTCTGGTGAAACTGCTGTCACTTGTGAAAGAAGTGAAGGGCAATCTCTCTAACACATCCCCAAATGAAGAAGCCTGGGCTCTGGGAGACTCACATGGAGAATGAGGGGACTGTTGAGTCGGAGACGCTGTTTACGTGCAGAGGCGCTTCACTTTAACATACCCTTTAAATTATCATTGGGTTCACAAGGGATTGGATACATTTACAGATAACATTTGCAGATATTATAGAAAGGCCCTTTATCTGAGTGGTGGGGAAATTGCATTTTTCTAGTTTCCTTATTACAACTGCCTCACAATATCCTGGTTACCTTAGCTGACTTCACATCAAAGGAATGACATTACAAGCTGACCAAGTCCTTAAAAGGTTATGTTGGTGGCTTGGGGGGGTGCGGGGCTGGTCATTTCCTTAGAGAGAAAGGAGTCACCGCTCCAGGTGGGATCACTAAATGGTTACAGGTGGTGCAGGATACCGAGGGTGCTGGCGGTGCACTAAGCAAAATGAAGACAAAGAAAAATGGATAGCCGCACTCCAAAACCTGATGGGTGGTCTTTTATTCAATAGACAGCAAATAGGGTCACAGCAGTAGAAACAAGGAACAGCCGATGCGTTTCGCACTGGATCAGTGCTTATTCATGGCTAATTTCCATACATACAAAAGTCCTGTATTTAACACAGCTAAACTTGGAATAATCAGTCTCTACCATGGCAAGCACGCATCTGATCACCTGTGCCACGCCAATGAAGCAAGCAGGACCCTGTGGAGGAAAAGGCATCTTTAGTTCTTAGTATTCTTGTTATATATTCTAATATTATTACATTTGTTATCTGTATCTGTCATTGGTTATTTTCTTACATACAAGTCCAGTTCTGTATTTAACACAGCTTAAACTTAGAATAAGCAGTCTCTACCAGGGCAAGCACTCTTCTGGGTCTGATCATCTGTGCCATGCCACAAAAGTGGACGGAACTCTGTGGTGGAAAAAGGCATCTTTAGTTGAGTATTATTGTTATATTTTCGAATATTATTATATTTGTTATATGTATCTGTTATTACTTAATTAAATGTTATACTTATAAGTATTTTAAGCCGCGTACACAGGATCGGTTCAAACCAATGAAAACGGACTGAAGTTTTCGTTTTCATTGATCCAAACTGATCGTGTGTAGGCCCCATCGGTCCGTTATGCTTCGGTCCAATAACAGATGACTTGCTTTAAAATCGAACCGATGGATGACTAACCGATAGGTCAAAACCGATCGTTAGTACGCACGAGCATCGGTTAAAAATCCACGCATGCTCAGAATCAAGTCGACGCATGCTTGGAAGCATTCAACTTCGTTTTCTTCACCACGTAGTTGTGTTTTACGTCACCCCATTCTGACACGGTCGGTTCATGAACCGATGGTGTGTAGGCAAATCAGTCCATCAGTCAGCTTCATCGGTGAACCAATGAAAACCATCCGTCGGACCATTCTCATCGGATGGACAGATCGTGTGTACAGGGCTTTAGTGATCTCTCTTTGCACATCTTAAATACAACCCCAAAAATGTAAACTATTGCATAACCGTGATAAAACACTAGGCAAAGTTTTTAAAGAACATATCCTTTAAAGGCTGTGTAATCTACTGAGTAATTTAAACACCATAAAGTTTCTCAGACTTGTTATGCAAACTGGACATGAATTTAATGCAGTGATTACCCTAATTATATCAGCATATCCTATTTGAAATATAAGTTTAAACACAACACTGAAAAACGCGTATCCCTGCTAATGAAGTTCCTGTTCACAGCTGTAATTATATGAAACTAATTTATATCCGGAATGACTATAAAAGTGAAGAAAAGAAAATGTAGGTTATCTATAGTGAGTTAATTCAGTTTTGGATGCTATAATTACAATTGTGCTATTTCAGATCGCCTTTAAAGTATTAGCAGAATCTAACTTTTTCTCTGAAACATCACATTTAGCGATATCAGGTTGAATAACTGCTGAACTGTATAATTAACACCATAAGCTTCCTTTATTCACAGCATGGCATTGTACAACCTCTTTGGAGAACCAAAGGAAGAGTATGTGTGGGATAGTGTTGGGAGGAATAAAAAACTTGGGCAAAGTAACATTTTGGAAGTTGCTGGCATCACTGTTCGTTTAAAAAAAAAATCCCCAAAGAATTGTTTGCTGATTATTATTATTTTTTTTTTGGTTTCCATTACTTTTTGAAAGGGTGGTAATATTGGGATTAAATATGTATATATATAAAATCACTTCTCATTATATGACCTGCAGAGGGAGAAAAGGAGATGTAGTCTGAATGTTTCTTATGTAATTAATATGCTATAGAATATTATGAAATTTGTATGAAATTGTTTTATTCTCATGGGGGAGTTAAAAAATGTCTTATAGCTTCATTTAGGCCTGTTGTGTCATGTAGTTTGGTATTCCGTTTAGTTTTAGGGTGCTTGAATAACAAGTTTGGGTATTTATAAAACATGTGCAGCCTTTTAAATATATTAAAACATGAACTGGAACTGGAAGTCCCTATTTTTAAGTTCACAATGATTGAAACATGTCAATGTGTCAGTAACTGAATCACCTGCTGGTGGCGCTGTTGTCCTCAGAGCGGACGTTTTTAGTACCGGTGTCCCCCAGTGCGTGTCTCCCAGCAGCAAGCAGATCCTAGTAATCAGTCCCCACTTGATGCTGGCTGCTGTGAGGGTATTTAGTCCCTACTCTAGACGTATATCTTGCTTCAGTGCTTTGCCTTGCTCTCCAGATACTGCTTCTGATTTATCCTGACCCTGCTCCTGATCTTGCTTTTGCGCTGCATTCTGCACCCTGGTGCCTTGTACCTACTCCCCCTTGTTCCTGATCCCAGTCTTGATTCCTCATTCCTGACTGTTCTTTGCACCTCCAGGTTTACCCTACAATCTGTGCTCCTCATTTTGTATATATTGCATTAAAGATAGCTTGTTAGGTATATTATGTTTGGGTTATGGTTCACTTGTATCTTTACATTTACTGGGTATCTTATTTGCTGGTGTGTGGATGTGTTTTGTCTTATCTATGTCACACTGAGGAAATTTTACTTCACTTTCTGTCCTACAGACAAAGCAGGAAGTGAGAAGAGGTTTCCATATTAGAAGATTTTGCTCCTGTTCCTGCCTTTTCATATGACATCTGCAAATTTTGGGATTTCCCATTTTTTCCTGTGCCAGAGACAATGGTCAGAGGGTCTAACCTTCAGTATATTCAACTCAAAACTAAGAGAAAGCTTTGCTCTAGACTTTAACCTCTTGGCACTGGCACTTTCTGGCCCTTTAAGGGGTTTAGGATGCTGCACTATTGTAATATTTGAGCACAACACCTTATAATCAGATTTTGCTGTTTAACAAAGTCGCACATTAAGAAAAAAATCCCTGGATCATGTTGATATTGAATGGCAGAACAATTTTAGGCTATGTAATGTATTCCAGAATAAAGTAAAATTCACACTAAGCCTGTGCTAGCAATCTGGAAACGCTGGCATTTGCCAGAATGTCTTGTATGTTTAAAATTATTTGCAGGTTGATATTCACACTTGTCAACCCAATGTTAACACAGCAAAGTTAACTACATGCTGTTATTCTGCTTTTGGCCTCAGTAAGGATGTTCTCCCTAGAAAGCTTCTTTCAGTTGCATTTTGCTGTTTTGCAAAAATCTTATTCAGATTTGTTGTGTGGTGTCCCTATTTAGTGTAGTCCCTGGTCTGCGGATCTCCTGCCCTCTGCCGCATACTGTAGACTGGGCTGTCATTGTTAGTGCGGCAGCCATACATACAGTCTCTCTTCCTCTTTCTGGCTGCCAGTGAGCGCCTGTGTGGGGAGAAGAAGAGAGAGAGGTTACAGGATGCTTTGATAGGACTGCTGGAGGAGATTCTGACCACAGTTCAGGATACAGAGAACATTGTGACTGTCTGCAGGAATGGGCATGCACCGCTTGCCCGAGGACTGCTGGGAGGAGCAAAGACTTGTGGAGGTGGTAGTCCCCAGAGTGACCGGAGTATTGTAGATCTGTGTGGGACCCAGATATAAGTGGTGACCAGACACTGGGTCCTTGAGCTTGAGAGCTGTCTGTTATAAGTGTTCAGCATGGTGTCGATGAGAGACTGGGCTATAGTACCTTTGCATAGGGCACAGCTGTCAAAGAGACCCAGCAAGCTAGACAAAATGGACATCACTGGTTCTGTGAGGAATCCCCATTACTGGGTTTGGAGTCACCACCAACACCATGGATTCCAAATATCAGAGAGTGGAAGGAGGCCTAATTACAGACTGCATCGTGGTGAGAGGCTATAACTTCCTTTCTAATTTCTGATACCTTGCCACCAGTGACATATTGCCTTGGGATACATGTTGGGTATTTATGCCTTCTACTATGAGAACTATTTCAACCTACAACACAGTAACTTTGGGCCCCAATATTTAATATTGCACTGGCCAATGGCAGAGGTTTTTGGAGACTGGAGGACATTTTAGCTTCCAGTAAAGCCCCTTTAGTTAGGATCTCCCTAGATTCAGGATTCAGGTACAAAGAAACTTGATGGTGGTGTTGTACAACAGAGTTATCATATTGTTATTGCTATTCCATATGTTGCTTTGTGGGGAGCATTCCCCGAAATAAAACTTTTATTTAGCCTTGATCTGTCATTGCCAGAAGGGCTGTTGCCATTAGGAATACTAACAAGATATGTTTGACCAGTGGCTCTGAGATGCCGGATCCCCGTTGACTCATTGGTGGAGCAATATATAGTCACCTGCTTCCCATTCAGACCTGGGATCAAGAAAAGTCTTCCATTACTGACTTTATTTGCAGCTCTAAGATGTAATGTGATTAAAATCTGAAAAAGTAGCTAATGCTGGAAGGTGTGAAAAGCTGTGTCTCTATTACTAGATCCTTTAAAAACACACACCTTTTACCCTGCCCACCAGTCAATAAGGCATCATTTGGGGCCATTTAGTTAAATTTTCCTCTCCGGTCAAAGGTTCCCAGTCCTTCCCTGCTTCGGAGTTTGGTCCTCATTGGGTTGAGTTGGGAACTGATGTCCCCCAGGCTCTAAGAGCTCAGCCTTTTGGGGCTGAGGGTGTGAGCTTGTGAACAAAGTTGAAGGCTTGTTCTAGGACCACTACAGCTAGGGACCCTGGAAAAACATAAGACCCACCATTGATCTGAATTGTATTACTGATAAGAAGTCGGAACCTCTACTGCAAGGACGTTATTGAAGTTCAGCCTGCTGGGACATCTCAGATATTGGGATAAAGTATTACACCCTAAAATAGATACACTTTCTACGTTACCCACAAGGAAAAAGAAAGGGTGCTTCAATGGCTTCAATCCATCTGTAATATAAAAAAAACAAAAGAGCCCACCAAAGCAAGCCACAAAATATGTGTGTATAACATTACACATTTACGTGGCAAAGGTGCACATTTGGTGGGATATTGGAACATTAAAGCAGTACATTCACAAACACAGTAGCATTTTTAACAAATCTTCAAAGAAGTATATTGAAAACAGCACATGCATGGATGTGTCAATAGATAAACAACATAGAAAAAGATAAGCTTCCAGGTGGTTTCTCAAGTACATCCCATCTATTTAGCATTGTATAGAAAGAAGCATTATTTCTATCTCAATGGGGATTTACATTGAACTAGCATTCTGCAACCTTAGCAACACTTGACGTTTGGTTGTGGAGCGATTCCATTAACTTTAATGGGCAAGTTTGACAGGAAAACTATGATGTTGCCTGCACCATGGCTTTGTTATACCCCAGCAGCAACTCAAAATGTGTTCCTCACTAAGTGCACACAATCTCGATTAGTCTAAAAATTTTTTTTATAACAAGCAGCGCTAAATCTATGACCAATAAAATAAGAAAAACATAGAAAAAAAGAGAATATTCACATTATATATTCACATTTAGAAAATGTATAAATAGATAATAGTAAAAAGAAGTAATGCCTGCCAACTACTTAGCAGTGTGCACAATAGTGCAATACAAAATACAATATTCTTTGTACTTAAAGCATGAATAAAGAGCTCCGATTCTAGGTGTCCGTAGAGATAGAGATATTACAAGCACTCCGAATACACAAATGCTGTGTTCTACACCAAAAAAAATTAATGCTCCCATACAGCATAGCTCCCAACTGTCCCTGATTTGGAACAAAGTCCCTCTGTGCTTTGTCCCTCTTTCCTCCTCAATTGTCCCTCATTTTGGTCTGATCTATATGTAGCACCCCCTTGCTTTTCGCATGGGCATTTTTCCAAAGGCTAGTTTGACTGGGAAAGTTACATTGCTCCCAGTCGTGATTTGTCAGGGTTAATGACCTGTGTTATTCTGGAAAGGACCACTGGCTCGGACTGCATTCTGAGGATGTGAGTTCATCCTTGGCCGGCAGTGGGAGCTAGAGGGATTTCTGGCAGATGGAATCTTCCCCAGCAGCCAATTAGAGAGGGGTTTTTCTCGCTGGGCATCAGGTGTTCGCAGGGTTTTTGTGGAGTGGGGTCCCGGAGTCGGGGTGCGGCACCCACCTTCAGGGTGTGCGTATCCAGGGACCCTGCCGGCATGGCCTACCTGGCCGGGCTTCAACCGGAGACAAAACTGAGGGGATCCCAGTGGCTCACTGGGTTCCCGTTGCCGTGGAGAAGATCCAGGCAATGGACAGGTATGCTTTGCTGTCACCCGGAGATCTTTTCCAAGGAGAAAGTTACTGGGAGGATTCGCTCTGTTCGGTTGTTCTGAATCTTTTGCATTTATTTGACCTGTGGCAGGGGCTTAGAGCCGAGTCAGCGAAACTCGTTCCTCCCAGCTAGAATTTAAGGTGACGGCTTGGCTGCTGTCTGAGAGAGAGAGACCGGCCCGGGAGACACCTTGCCCACCCCAGGGCGCTGATTGGCTCAGTGTGGGCTTCATGTTCTTTTTCAAGAGCTAATCTCTGCTACACCTATATCCAGGCCTGACATCTAGAGTTCATTGAGATGATGTTCGGCAATGTTGTTAAAGCAATGAGAAAACCTTTATTCACTGTGTGGACACTCAATCATTATCTGGTATTTCTGGTGGATCCCTAGACAAAAGTGAGAGTGACTTAATTTGCCGATCCCATCATCAAACCAGCGGCTTCTTCGGGGGTGAGCGCTCCATTTATAATTTTATATAAAATGCACCTTTTATCTTTCAAAAAGTGTTACCCAGTGCTAAACATTTCATCCAGGTTCTACATTTCTGCATTTGCAGTGTTTTAAATCCCAGTATAAAGGAATAGTAGTGTTAAAAAAAAACACTTGTGGGTTTACCTAATCATTTATTTTTGAACAATTCTTCTTTGTGGTCCTATGCCTACATCCTTTTGCTAATAGGTGTCCCTTGTTCCCATCTCAAAAAGTTGGGAGGTATACATACGGGACAGATGTGCTGCACAATGGTATGAACTCACCAGAAACGTTTGACTCTTTGTGAGTAAATGGATCACCATAGGCATGCGCATAGGGAGGGCCTGATGTGCCTGGGCACACCCTAATCACGCTGTGCAGATTCCCCCTGCTGCTTGGCTGTGCAGAGAAAGGGACTGGGGAATCTCTGTTCTCATTCCCTTTCTCTATTGTAAAAGTGAGACATCAGGGGTCTGTTTAATCCCTGATATGTCACCAAAGCCCCTCCCCCCAATGGGGCTCCTAAAACAATTGTAAAAAAATAAAAATAATTATAATAAATTGTAAAAAAACATTGTAAAAAATTATAAAATAGTGAAAAAGCTACAATAAAAAAATAATAAAAATATTCTACTGTATAGAATAAATGTGTGTGTGTATATATATATATATATATATATATATATATATATACTGTATATGAGCTCTGGAGGTGCACACCTTAATGCCATAGGCTGCACACACCTATGTGGATCACATTGCACTCTATGTGATGATGGAGCCTTCTACTCCTCCAATCCAAAAAAGGATGGGTCCCGACTCCCAGCACTTAGGTAATTGTTTTAAATATAGCTCACACCTCTTGGTAGGATCTGGAAAATTCTGCTGTGATCGTGGAACCAGGCAGTAGATCCAGGCTGTCTGAGGGTTGCCTCTCTAGGCATCAAGGCAAGTGTGTTAAGACATTCCTATTCCCTATAGCTGCACATCTGTAGTTTGAGATCATCTAAGGCACTGCTGCCTTTCACTGCTAGTCTCATGAGATTTGGAGTAAGATTTGGTGATGTCACTCCCGTGCTGCCCACTCTTCTCCTTGCTGGGCCCTCACAGACACTAGGAAGCAGATTCTCTTTTTCTTTAATTTTGCGTTTCATTTTAATATAACTGCATGCTCACAGAAATATGTTGGGTTATGGTTCATCTCTAAAATAGTCAAAACTGTAACCTATACCTCTGTGAATTAAAAAAAAAAAAAAGGCTCCCAACACATTCACGCCTAAAGAGTCTTGGATAGTGCTGGTTCTGGACAGAGGAAGCATTGACGGTGGACAGTGGACGGTGGCAGCAATTACCAGAAAGAAAGACATTGGACAGAGTACAGATCAGTGTTCCTCAACCTTCACATTTAAAGTCCTTGTTCATATCAGAGTTCCCTCATCACATCAGGTCCCCCCATCCCATCAGCAACATCTCCCCATCATAGAATCTTCTAATCTCACCTGAAGCTCCACCCTTCCCATAAGTGTCTCCCCTTTACATCAGGGTTCCTCAGATATATCAAACTCCCCCATCACAGAGTTTCCTCTTCCCATCAGAGTCCTTATCTTTCTGTAGCAGCCTGGTAGAGAGGTAGGTGCATCCTTTTTTTAAATTCCAGAGATGACTCTGCATACCACCTGCCCTGAATCAGTGTCAGGTGTAGCCATGGAGCAGTCAGAACACTGTGGGAATGATTTACTAAAACTGTCAAATGCAAAATCTGGTGTAATCCATAGTAGCCAATCAGCTTCTAACTTCAGGTTGTGACAAAAAACCCTGGAAGCTGATCGGTTTCTATGCACAGCTGCACCAGATTTTGTACTCTCTGGCTTTAGAGAAAACACTCCTATGTGTCTTGGCCCAAGAATTGTATTGGCTATTATGGTGCTTGTGGCTGCCCCACACCATGGCAGTGTGTCAGGTCACCTGTGGCCTGGTGACAAGTGCACTCCGTTAGGGTCAGGGATGCACCACAGGGTAGTGAACCCTATAGCCGACTGCTGCGAACAGAGAGGAAGCGTGAGCCCAAGGTTCCCCAGGGCGCAGAGTCTAAGACCCAGCTTTGTGTTCACCAGAGCCTCTGGTGGTGAGGATGGCCGTCTCTGCAGCTTGATATACAAGTAGCGTCATGTGACAACTGAGTATTAAACAGAACAGAGGCGCCTCTAAGTGTAGCAATATGGGTACATTTAATGAAGGTACAACATTTAGCAACTTACATGGTTGATGATTAAAACAGGCACATCCAAGTATGCAGGCATCAGGGGTAAAGCTGTTCACATAGATTATTCTCCACACCGCCATGAAGGTTCCTTCCATGTTGCGTTTCACCAGTGGTTCAAGTCTCACTTTCAGATTGCTCTACTGCAGGGTAGTCTTCCTGGTCACGATTGTAGCCTGACAGCAGTGAGAGACAATGGTGCGGGTGATGGTCTATGGTCTATGTAAACAGCTTTACCCAGGATGCGTGCATACTTAGATGTGACTTTTTTTAATCATCAACCATGTAAGTTGCTTAATGTCGTACCTTCAATAAATGTAACCATGTATGTAACTTTGAGGTGCCTCTCTTCTCTTTTATTCGCTGTTGCTCCTGTATGATTTTGCTTCTAATCCCCTTGTGGAGGCTTCCATTTGGTTACACAACCTGTCACATTGCTATAAACTGAAGGACCTATGAATATGAATAAATGGTTGTGGAACGAATCACTTGAGTTTCCATTATTTCTTATGGGGAAATTTGCTTTGATATACAAGTACTTTGGATTACAAGCATGTTTCTGCAACTAATTATGCTCGCAATCCAAGATTTTACTGTGGTTAACTTGGAGTACCCTACTAAATCCCTTTTCCTATCCAAGTTCTCCAAAAAAAAAAAAAACACATCCCCTAGACCAGGCATGTCCAAAGTCCGGCCCGCGGGCCAATTGCGCCCCCCCCCCCTGGTGATTTAATACAGCCCCCCTGGGGATTTCTATATATATATATTGTTTGTGGCCCCCAGGGCCACAAAAGATATATACCGTATTTATCGGCGCTGCCTCGGAGGGGACAGGGAGGGGGCGGGACAAGTGGCATCAGATTACATGAAGAGAATCTCCTGTTTACTCAGCGGCATCTGTAATAGGAAGTCCTGTCTCCTGGGATGCCATTGAATGATCGTTCTGTCTATAATAGGAGGCGGGACTTTGTATTAAAGAGTTAACCAAGTAAACACTAGATTCTCCTGTTTGTAATCTATCGGCACTCACCCCCCCTCCCTGTCCCCTCCAAGGCTGCAGATGGGCATCAATCAGGCTGCACTGATGGCAATGATAAGGCTGCATTCGTGGCACATGTGAGGCTGCTTTTATGGCACATGCAAGGCTGCATTCATGGCACATGCAAGGCTGCATTCATGGCACATGGGAGGCTGCATTCATGGCACATGCGAGGCTGCATTCATGGCACATGCGAGGCTTCATTCATGGCACATGTGAGGCTGCATTCATGGCAATGGTGAGGCTGCATTCATGGCAATGGTGAGGCTGCATTCATGGCAATGGTAAGCCTGTGCGTGTTATAAATAGGGTATATCCAAATAACACACCCAAGCTCATTCTTATTCCTGAGAAGCGCTCTGGGATTTGTTGGGGCCACAAAGTGAATCCAAATAACACGCCTGAGCTCATCTCTTCACCACACACAGCCATAAAGGCAAGAGAATTCTTGTTGGGCAGTGTATTAGTGATCGGACGAACACACTTAGACCAAATTTTAATGGTTTAAAGAATGTCAGGCAACATGGTCGGCCCTCAGGCATGTTTACTTCATCAAATCTGGCCCTCTTTGAAAAAAGTTTGGACACCCCTGCCCTAGACTGACTATTGGAGACAACGAGTGTGTGCACCTGGCTTTGGGAAAATACCCTGTGACTAGCTGTGAATTAATCAGTGGGATACCCAGGCACAATTTTCAAGCGTCTCCTGCGGGGGTAGCGATACACACACATTTATATATATATAGCGATGTGCTAGTTCTTAGATCTACTTACCTGTGTCCTATGGTACATCAGGCTAGCAGATCCAGAGTGCCTTGGCCTTACCCACACAGTAGCTTCCGATATGGCCTTCCACCTCGGCAGACTGCCCTATAGAACCCTATAGGAAGCTGTGGCTGAGGCATGTCAGGTCATTGAAGCTTTGCTGGCAGTTTATAAACACAAGCAGTAAGACACAATTGCCAGATAAATGTACATCTGGAGTCGGGAATGTTGGGTTTGTTTGACAAAGAGCAGAGGCTAAAAGGATAAGAGCACTTTGTATGAAAGTGCACTTATCCTTTAACAGTGAGACTATTTAAATGGACTGTCTTAGTATCCACGAAACAGAAACAAATAAGAACCTCCAGTGACCTTTACAACAATCGCAACAATATATATATATATATATCTGGTATGAAGAGGATTGCTTTCTCAGAAGAAAAGTGGCATTTCATTATAAGGGGCATTAAACATAAATTGCAACCTGGCCTACGTAAGTTACACAAATGTCAAATATCTCATATTGATGGCCCCATACTATACATAACTGTGAATGTTATTAGTGCTTCCTTTATTGTTTTTTAGGTTTACTTGTCTTTTAACCAATTAATAAAATATAAAATATGGAACATTTCATCTTTCTGCAGATGGAGCGCATGGAAAACTCTGGGAAATGTCATAGAACAAAATGGATTGCCAAGAAAATTAGTCACACCATATGATGGTATAACATTTGTCGGCTTATTTAAAATCTTGAGAGAAGTGAGAAGAAATTGAAATGATGGAGAGGAACCGGTGGTGAAATAAGTCGGGGTGAGACTATATTTATCAAAGTTTGTTTCAGATGGACCTAAAATGTCAAAGTATTCTTGATCCAGAAGGTATTTGTGAACAAAATGTTCTGTACAATTTAAAAGTGCCTACGGATTTTGTATGACAGCGTACATACTAGGGTTGTCCCGATACCGATACTAGTATCGGGACCGATACCGAGCATTTGTGCGAGTACTCGTACATGCGCAAATGCTCCCGATGCCAGGTCTGATACCTGGAACTGGAAGTCAGCGGACAGAGAGGGCGGAGCAGAGATCGGTCTGGCAGCAGCGGATCAAGGGGGTAAGCTAGCCACCGCATATTTCTTCCAAAACGGTAACCGGAGCAGTCACATTCGGTACAGAAAGTGACGTTCCGTGTCTCCGTTGGAAGGTAAACATCACAACGCCCATCTTGGTACACCTTGCACTCGGCTGCAGTAAGCCAGCAGCGGAAATCTTGTTACACCCAGCTCTTATAGTTCGGGCTCTGTGTAACAAGATGTCCACTGCTGGCTTACTGCAGAAAAGTGCAGGGTGTACCAAGATGGGCGTTGCAGTATACTTACTAGAAGTTAAATGACATGAATGATGAGAGGAAAGGAAGGACTTTGCAATGCTATATGCCATATAGCATTGCAAAACCCTTCCTCCATCCCTTATGTTTGGGCACTCAAACATAAGGGATGCTCTAGGAACTCTGATTTAAGGGAGAATACTGAGAACTCTGATGTACGGAGAGGATTCTGATGTAACAGGAAACACTGTGGCCTCTGGTGTAAATGGGAACTCTGATGTAAGGGGTGCTCTGAGAACCCTGATTTACCTTAGTGTACTCACTCAGAGGCAGGAGAGAGAAGGAGGGAGACTTTAGTCACAGACAGGGATGGGTGGGGAGGTCACTCACCCCTTGGCAGTCAGCACCTCTCATCCAGATGTATCTGAAGCATTTTAACTTCAAATTTCTGGCCCCCACCTTCCTTTTCTAAACCACAGCCCTAGGGATTGAAGTGTGGGCAGACACAGAGGGGTAGGAGTGGAAGGAAGAGGAGTAGATTGAGCCCTCTCTCCTCTCCCGTCTGTGTGTGTGTGTGTGGGGGGGGGGAGGGGCTGTTAGTGCTGGCTTTGGGTCATGTTAAAGAAAGTGTAACAGACACTCAGCTTACACAACTGCAGCCAGTAACCCTGCTAGGAAGCCATAGTCGGGTCTGAATAATGTGTCCAGGTTTCAGTCCGTCTGATTCCAAACCCGAACTGTCCGGGAGAATCCCAGACTGCTGGCAACCCTAGTTTGACTGGTTATTTTAGGCTTAAAAAAAGGTCTCCCCTTCTTCTGAATGATTTGTGAAGTTCATCTTGTGAAAATATAGGTCAGTGTGTTCACTGGTTCAAGCAATGCCCCCACTGCATTCTTGCACAAAGACAGAGCATGGGAGGAAGGTTACGTGGTACAAAACGCTGTGAATTTGTCTGATAAACTTTATAACAAAAGTTGAAACAATCAACAGTATTGCATGGAGCTGCTCTTAAAACCTACGCTAAAAACAGATAACATTGTGTGGGAATTGAGTGAGAAAATCTATTAGGGTATAATGGAAAGCAATCATTTTATTTAGGAAATGTTTGTGTGCAGGTAATGGAAGACACAAACTGACTCACCTTGCAAAGTGTTCACAGCGGCACGCCAACATCCATCTCAGAATAGTTGTTCCTTTTTGTTTTCTCTGTTTTGTAAAGCGTGAGACCGCAACCAAGATAGAAAAAGAAAGTCACAGTTCGTAACCTCTGGCCGGTCTCATCGGGGAAGCCATTTTGATGTTTCTGTATTTGGCCTTTTGCTGTTGGAGATCAGCGTCAGTGCAACTGTTACCAGATAGATTGACTTTCATCTTCCATCCACAGCTGGATAGCTTTGTTAAACAAAACTACAGAACAAACTTTTCAATTCTTGGAGGAGCGTTTCTTTTTAACTTCTATTGTTGAACAGTGACATTTCCCTTAAAGGGAAAATATGACCTTATATACAATACTACTCTGTTGGACACTCTAAAGCCTTCATTGATTTTGAAGTACTTGGGTAACACACACATAACATGGTTGAAAGTGGAGCAGCCAACTACACCCATCAACAAAAAATAAACCTATGATATAAAAATAAAGACCATTGGATTTCATAAAAATAGGCAAAGCATCAAGCTGGTCCTTGCTTTGCACAAAGATCCTGATATGGCCTTTTCCTACCGTGATGGATACTTTCTCCTGTACAATACCCTCATTACTTTACCTTTATAGTATAATGGCTTTTTCAAAGGAACCACAATAAATGGGAAACATACAGGTGCATAAATAACACAGAGCTTTGGGCAATGTGGGCTCAGCAAGGTGTCCAAATCTAGGACAGAAGACCCATCACTAGAGCGAATTATCCAATACCTGTCAGTTCCATGGAAGCCCAACTAGTGTTAAAGCTTTTCTTTTTTTTTTTTTTCATGTGTGAAGTAGTGTTGTCAACCTACCAGATTGAAATGTACTGGCACGACACCCGAATTTTACTGGCACGACACCCCGAAATTTACTGGCGCAGCCACGTTTTTACTGGCATTTCACAAAAGTTACTAAATTCAATTTTTAGCTGCAAATTTCAGTATTTAGCCTACAAACAAGTACACTAGGCAAATAGCAATGTGATTTAAGGTAGATATTAAGGTAAAAAAACATAATTTTGTTATTTTCGATATAATAAGGGCAAATTATTTAATCACATCACCCACCAACACCCCCTGCCTTCACCCCCCCTCTGCAGTGCCACAATCTCCCCCTGCCTCCAATCTCCCTCTGCCTCCAATCTCCCTCTACCTCCAATCTCCCTCTACCTCCAATCTCCCCCTGCCTCCAATCACCCCCTGCCTCCATCGTCCCCTGCCTCCATCCCCCTCTGCGGTGCCACCAACAACCCCTGTCTCCATCCCCCAACCTTTGTGGTGCCACCATCCCCCTCTGCGGTGCCTCCAATCACCCCCTGCCACTAACACCCCCTGCCTCCAATCTCCCTCTGCCTCCATCCTTCTCTACGGTGCCACCGCAGCCACCATCACATCCTGCCTATAATCACCCCCCGCCTCCAATCTCCATGCGCAGTTCCAAGCCGAACCAATCTCGGCTTTTTTTACTGGCACTTTCCCGCAACTACGGACATTTATGAACGGGGGGGGGGAAGTGCCCGTTTTTACGAACTGTCCATAAAAATACGCACGGTTGGCAACACTGGTGTGAAGGGTGGAAGGGTTAGAACCAGAGATGGATGTACCATTAACCACTATGGACATGTGCCTTTAGACTACGTATAGTTATTGGTGGCTCATTTTTCTACCGTGGTTAATAAATATAGTCATCCCTTAAAACTTTAGTTATACATAGTTACATAGTATAGCTCCCAATTGTCCCTGATTTCGAGGGATTGTCCCTGATTTGGAGCAATGTCCCTTTGTCCCTCATTCCTCCTCATTTGTCCCTCATTTTGGTCTGATCTATATAGTTGCATATAAAACGCACTTTTTATCTTTCAAAAAGTGTTTCTTAGTGCTAACCATAAGACAACATTAGCAGAAGTTACCCAAAGGGTGACGCTAAAGAGCTGAAAAAAAGGTATTTTCGTGAATGTTGGCTGAAAGAGTTCTGCCATCTGTATGCAGAACAAGTTCACGCCCTTCAGACAAAAATCTACGGATTAGTCAGATGGAAGTCCGAT
Organism: Rana kukunoris; assembly: GCA_029574335.1. Taxonomy (NCBI): domain Eukaryota; kingdom Metazoa; phylum Chordata; class Amphibia; order Anura; family Ranidae; genus Rana; species Rana kukunoris. Next base: position 25,141,511 of record CM056055.1, on the reverse strand, counting down.
CGTGTGTATGAGGCTTAACAGTGCAGAATGTTACCCAACACAGAAGCTTAACTGCTATGACTTGTATAATGATAATAGTATTTGTGATGGTACAGAATATTTATTATGGAAGGTACAGTATGTGCATTTCAATTCTGTACTGTAATAACAGTGATAGCATTTTCAATGTTCTATAACTATGCCAATTACAGGTGAACCTAACAAGGGGAAGCTGCAGAGGGGTATTAGCATTTTCTGTGCTCAGAAAGCAAGTTATGATTTTGCCCCTGGCTATCCTGTGAAGCTGTTAGGAGACCTCTAGGCTAGATTCCCACATGAAATCCCTTCACTAGCCCCCTGACTCTGATCAAGCTGTACTGACATTGTAGAATACTGGTGAAGCCGCCTGCAGCAGTTGTGTGCATATAAGATGGAAGCAGAGAGCCTGTACATGCTTGATTCCTCATTTATGTAGAGGTGGGGGATTTCCATGGTATGACTCCTATACTCTATTCGGTTCACCAATAGGTGTTTGAACTATAAATCAGAAGTACCCCACTCATCAGAATGTACAATATTGTACAATAGCCTTTCATTAATATCCCAAACATACAGTTGTGCAATTGTCTATGGTATTGCAAAATTGATCCTCAGGTTTATTTTCCACTTTCACAATGAATGTTAAAATGAATTTAGAACATTTTTATGATTCAATGATTTTTATTGGAGTTTTAATACAAAGGTATAACAATTTCGACTTTTCATGGTACAGCATCAATACAAAACTTTGGGCTCATAAAACTCTAGTCCCGTTCACTACATTAAGAAGTATAAAAATAAGTGCAAAAGTGGGCTGGTGCCTATCAGTACAACAAGGTATATTAAACTGGCCCATTATGCCCTGGACCCAAGTCCATCAGATAACCCAAGCAACTACAGATGGCCCATCCGTTCACAAGAACCGCCCCCCCCACCAACTCATCGGGGGGGCTCAGATCCCCAGGGCGCACAGGCCCCCAACCAGTTAGCATTAACTGATAATGATCATACGTAATTATACCATCAAACAAAATAAAAAATAAAAGGAGAGTCAAACAGACCCATAAGGTCTAAATCTGCCCCCAATAATAAGAGAGTGAGAAAATTTAACAGAGAAAAAGAATTGAAAGAAAGCAAGCGGAGCGGTGAGAGAAGGGTTAGAAGAAAAAGAGGGTGGGGGGGAGATGGAGGAGCCTTGGCTCAGCACCCGAGTACCCGTATTTAGAACATTTTTAATGTTTATTTATTTTAAACATTATCAGGCATATTCAATAGAACAGTGCGAGGAGTAAAGCAATACACAGAACATGCAGAACCCGCAGCAACCAAACTGCAAATGCTTTCCTATAGTCTGTCTTCACTATTTTGGAGTACTGCAGTGTGACCCTAGTGGCTACTGTTTGCATTGTATAGTTATTAGGAAGATCGAGTACATGAGCTTTTCTAAGATTTGTACATGGGCATAGTGCAGCTTGTAACATAGGATCAAAACTGTGCGTGCATCCGCATGTGTTCATGTGAATTGCCATGCACGTCCAGCACTGGCTTTAGGTTCCCAGAAGTCTATTAAAAGCAGAACTTAGGAGAATTGCGGATGATGACATTAGTGAGGGGAGGGTTCACAACTGGAAGAAGCCTTGTCTGTCCTGAAACTGTTGGGGAAGAAGTAATAAATAGCAGGTGCCCGGTGGCCATTGCGGCCACCGGGCATGCGCACCGGGTCCCAAGCGATGTCACCGGCACGTGCATGCGCCTCCGGCGGTGCGCATGAGCCCCCTAGGCGGCCGGAAAGCCCAAGACGTCATATGACATCTACCCAGGATGGGAGATCCCTCCTGCGGATGTCATATTACTATGCGCGGGTATTGAAGTGGTTAAAGAGTTATTCTGGGGTAAAAAGGCTGCACTAGAGTGCTAACGAAAGCTGTGTAGAAGTAGACGTGAACAAGACCTTTCCAGCTCTGGCTACTTTTCCTGTACTTGACCATTTTACATCAGTTGTTTAGCAAGGATTACATACCTACAGAGAGGTTTACCATCTAGTAGCTACAGATTTGGATATAAAATATGATTAATGAAACATGACGCGAGGCGTAGTTAATGTATGAAAATCCTGTAGCATACTTTTGTATCAATGTTACATTGACTGTGCAATATAAATAGAATCTGAGAATACACATTCACTTTTTTTGGATAAGATAAAAATGACTTTTGGCTATAGATTTCACTTCCTTTTTCCCCACCCCCCCCCCCCCTCTACAGCCAATTACCAGGCAGAGAACACCAGGTATTTCTTTTAATGCACATGCTTGTTTTCTGTCTTTTCCAATGAACAGTTATCTGGATTATCCATTGAAGATCATCTCCTGCTGTCTCACCAATGAACCTTCAGCGTCTCTGTTATTCAACTTCTCGCTACGACCACGGCACAGAGTGAACTTTCTGTTGCTTGTGCTCAAAAGCTTATGATACTTTATACTAAGTGAACACGGACATCTAACATAAAACACCTTTTTTTCTGTTTCTTCTATTGGTTGGACTGTCAGACTCTTGCTTTGCCTCTTATCGCAGCCAGCCTGTGTCTTGAGAGTCTGAACTGTTTAACTAGTAATTCTTCATCCAAGAATTTCCTGAAACACAAAGCAGAGTCATAGTTTCGCTGTAAGATGTAAATGGTGTTTTTATTATTCAAAATGGCAATGATTGCAATGTAAATTTACAAAACATCTAAACATTTCTGGTATATTCCCAAACTGATCATTTTTTTTTACTTCTCATATTTCTTTTATCTAGGTAATCCTCAGGGTGGGGCAAGAGCAGGGGCGGACTGACCATTGAGTCACTCGGGCACTGCCCGAGGGCCCCATGTCACTAGGGGGCCCCATCAGGGTTGCCAGGCTCAGTAAAACCAGGGACAGTATGTAAAAATCTATGTTTTTTTTACATCTGTCCCTGATATGTCTGAAACCAACATGCTTCTGATGTGAAAATCCCGAGATTTTAGCTGCCCCGCCTCTGCACTGCCTCCTGGCCTGGTGGCCATCTGTAAGCCCAGGGGCCCCATAGACTTCTATTTCCCGGGGGGCCCCATGAGTAGGGGTGACATTGATTATCTATGGTCATAGCTCGATATAGTGAAGCAGTATTTATCCTGAAAGAACTGAATTTGGAAAATACTGCATTATTGCCACTAGATGAAGCTGGTGTTCATAGGAGACCACTGCATTTAAAAAAATACGGTCATAAAATGTGACGACTGGGTGAATGCTTGTGACATTTGCTCAACTATTTTTTTTTTAGATAGACCCCTAGGAGTCTGACAACAATATTTCGAGGGGCTCCCCACAGTAGCTGGGACACCTGGTAAAAGTGGTGCAGTGCAGATTCTGATAGTGGAAGGGTGCTCACTTTGCTGCTGATCACTTTCTCAGCTACCTCTGGCCCATCAGGTGTGAAATCTCCGAGGGAGAGACACATTCACCTGCAGGATGATTTTAGATTTTCTTGCATGCACTGCCCATTTCATAATTACCCTACAAAATGTTAATGGTGCTCAAATCAGGATTTGATTAGGGCAGTCCATAACTCTAATTGTTCTTTTTGAGCCATTCATTTGTGAATTTTCCAGTGTGCTTCAGATCATTATTGTGTTGAATGACCGATTTTGTCTTAACTTCAACTTTTTGTCAGCTGGCCTCATATTCGCATCAAGTGTGCTTTCATATGATAAATCATGTATAGTTCACATGATGACTGCAAGCTTCCCAGACCCTGAAAAGCAAAGCAAGCCCAAATCATAACATTTCCACCACCATGTATCACAGTGGATATGAGGTTCTTCTCCTAAAATGCTGTCTGCTCTACTGTTACTATGAGAATAAAAACTCTATCATTAAATTATCTGTCATCAGCACATTGCTTCAGAAGGCCTAGCCTTTGCCTTTATGTTCAATTGTAAACTGTAGTCTTGCTCTAATGTTCCTTTTGAATAGCAGAGGTTTTTTTTTTTTTTTTTTAACACGCCTCTCATTAAGTTTAACTTGGATACAGTCTCTTTCTGATAGCAGACTCATGTTCTTTGACCCCAATTGTTGTAAGAGTTACATGAACACCCCACAGTAAAATGTTGGGGCTCTTGGAGACTCAATAAATGATCAGCCTGAATTTACTGGGTCTACCAGTCCTGGGAAAATTAGCAGTCCCTTGAAATGTATGCCACTAGTAAGTCATGTTTCTTATAGTAGAATGACTGATTTCAAATTATTAATCAATGTTTGAAAATTATTTTCCAGACTTACATGCATCTACAACTTTAGAGCTCTTTTGATCATTGCCTGATGGCACCACACACATTAATAGAAAAGAGCACCCTAGATCCCAGATATCTGAGGTTAAATATTACCTGCATACTCCATAAGGAGGTTCCAATGGCACTTATTCTGGAACATCAAATTCTAATTTCTGGATTTGAAGTGGTGGTAAATGTTGAGGTCTACTTAATTCCTCATATGACAAATTTTAATTTTCATTAAAGTGGACAGCCACTTTAATAAAATATGCAAACTGCAACCTGCATAGGCAGGGCCGTCTTTAAGGCAGGGGAAACTGCCCTGGGCTCTGTCATTGTTGTGGGGCCCAAAGCAGCTGCCTCATAATTGCCAACAATACCAGTTTAAATTCCCTTGTCCCTTGACATTTTAGTCCTGGGCTGTGTCCTGATATCTCAGTGTGAAGTGCTGCTACTAATGCTGCCAAGCTCTGCCATATTGTTGTGTACAGATGACTCACCTGCGGACCCTGTGTTTACATGTAAATAACCATCATTCATATGTAAATAATGAGATTATTCAAATGTTAGCGGCAGCATTCATATGTAAATAGCTGAGGCCGGCAGTATTTTATATGTAAATAAAGGTGGCATTCATATGTATTTCATGCCCCTCTGCAGTGAAGAGATGATATGCTAAAACCTCTAGCAACCAATCAGTGAGCAGTATTACTGTACAGTAATCTCTATCAACCAATCAACAAGAAAAAAATCATATGCTGTAACCTCTAGCAACTAATCAGTGAGCCGTAATGTGTCTAGCAACCAGTCAGTAAGTGGTAATGATATGGTGTAACCTCTGGCAACCAATCACAATCACTTCCCGATCTGATACAGTAAACTGTTTTTAAATCTAGCTGATATTTATTGTATGTCTCAGAGCAGATGAAGAGCAAAATTGCATGGGGGGGCCCCAAGAATTTTTTTGCATAGGGTCCAATCAACATTAAAGATGGCCATGTGTATTGGTGTGAACCAGGTCTCAGTAATGATTTGGAGCAGTTGATGGCGTGTGTACAAATAAATAGAAAGTGGCTGCCAAATGTTAATGGAACATTTTTAGAATAAAAAGTAGTTGTTTTTGGTGCTCAATTTAAACTGAAGATCATGTAAAGGGGTTGATTTAGTGATAACTTCAAAATCAGACTCCCGGGAAATAATCATCCAGAGATTTTGAAGGATTAGATATGTTGTTTTGTGAAGTTAAAATTCCCCTTTAGGCAGACGTTTAGGTATTTTAAATGGAATCCCCTGTACAAGGATTACAAAAGGTAGAGGCAGATTAGTCCCCCACAGATGGGTTGGCAGGGGGCAGGCCCCCTCAAATACTCTGGGTCATCCCAGATGGGGCCGTGGAGTTCGGGTGGAAGATGGAGATGGAGTGTAAGGAGGCAGTCAGAGATCCTTAAGGGAAGCCCCCTAGTCTGGTCTACTTCCACTTACGCCAGCCTATGCCTTCGAAATGTACGCTACGCCCACACAGAGTTGGGAAAAATAGCTTGCTGAATTCAGTGCATGCCTCTCTGGGCCGGCATAGCGTACTATGTGTGCGCTATGCCGGTGTAAATATGCGCCCATCTCTGTGAATCCGGGCCCATGTAATCAAAACATTGGCATTGGTCACATGACGAGTTTCCAGAATTTCCTGGAGAATGGTATTTCCTGCTGTATATTTGACTATCACTCTTTAGAGGAGAAATATCTCTAAAATAAAGCAACTTTTATCAGTAGGCTGACCAATGCAAAAAAAACATTGACCATGTTGGTTCTTGGAATCATGAGCTGTATCCAAAGTGCCCTTTAATGGTAAAAGCAATGTGAATTCCTGCCATTCATAAAAGATGCATCTTCATTTACATAATCATTTTGCATGTGGGTGTGCAAGATATCATAAGAACAGAACTACAGACACAGTGCACACTCCTACACATGCACACATGGCAGTGTGTGAGTGGGCATGTCACCCATCGCCATGTGTTTCCTTTCCCATGCCAGTTTAACCTAGTTATCCTGTTCTCAGAATAAGGTGCCTAAATGCATAGAGACCAAATGTAATAAAACACAGATAAGTTATTCTTTTTTTCTTTTTCATTTTGTATAAAAACACACTGTTGTTACTGTAAAATATAGATTACGTAAAAATGTTTTGACATGAAGATATTTGTTAAAAGTGACTTTCATGTTCTAGTTCTCATTTGCTACTAAAATCTCATGTGCCCTAAAATTACACTAAACTCCTTTTTTTTTGTCTTGTTAAAGTCTGTATTCTTAACACACAAAAGCACCTTCTATTGCTCTCAGCCTCCCGCAAATATCCAAATTATTAATCTTTTTTTCGCTGCTGTTATCTGACCCCCTGTTAGAGGGTGGCTACTTTCATTCTCCATGGTCCCACTGTATGTAGAAACATGGCCACCCTCTCTTGCTCACCCCCGAGAAGGACTATGAATTATGAGATTTTGTAGTTTGAGGTAATAGGAAATCATCAAGTGGGGACAAATGTTCTGAAGACAACTGTCTAATACCACGTACACACGATCGGAAATTTCGACAACAAAACCATGGATTTTTTTCCAACGGATGTTGGCTCAAACTTGTCTTGCATACACACGGTTGCACAAATGTTGTCGGAAATTCCGAACACCAAGAACGCGGTGACGTACAAGACGTACAACAGCACTATTAAAGGGAAGTGCAATACCAGTTGTGTTAGTAGAAGTTTGGTGAGAGGCGATTCGCGCTTTTCAGCCTCGTGCTTTTCAGTCCCTTACAGCGTGACAAATGTGTTATCTCCATTACAAACTCTAGTTTTACCATTCCGTCTCATATTTGATTCAGAGCATGCATGGAATTTTGTGTCGCCGGAATTGTCCACACACGATTGGAATTTACATGAAAGGATTTTGTTGTCGGAAAATTTGAGAACAAGCTCTCGAATTTTTGTTGTCAGAAATTCCGACAGAAAATGTCAGACGGAGCCTACACACGGTTGAAGTTACAGACAAAAAGCTCCCATCTAACATTTGTTGTCAGAAATTCCGACCAGGTGTATGCGGCATTAGATTAAATCTTCCTCTTTGGGGAGATTTCCTACTTCCTGTTGCATCTCCATGATGGGAAGTGAAGAGACCTCTCCCCAGCAGGACACAGACAGCAAATAGGAACTTGTTGATAGGTGCTTTAACCCTTCCCCACTCTATCCACTTCATAAAAAAAAATCTTATAGGTATACAAGCACATTAAAACTAAAATATTTATTTTATTGCAGACAATTTATCAATCAGACAATCAAAACAGCCAAAGATCAGAACCTGGAAGAAGCTCAGAAAGAACATATTAGCAACTGATGAGGGACCGCTTGAGTGGAGGTGAGTATAGTTCCACTTTAAGAACTTATCAACAACTAAAATAGCAGCTAACGTTTTTTTTTTTTATTTGAATACAAATGCTTTTATTGAGAGATAGCTAAAAAAACAATACAAAAACAACCAGTAATCAGGATGCAATTAATTCAGATAAAAAAAAAAGAACAGCATAAATGTTAAAGATGTTAAGCTCACCATCTGTGGTACGAAATACAAATCTGAATCTATAGCATATTTGAAAAATCTGTTTCCAACTATAAAGGGATAATATACAGCAATTCCAAAGTATATCATCGTCCAGCACCTGACTTTAGAGAGAGTATCAATATCAAACTTAGGTACATCCTATTTGATTAGGTTCCAAAAAAAAAAGAAAAAAGGTAAGAACCAGGAGCAAACCAAAAAGGTTTATAGTGAAAGTAACCTTTTACAACCGATCAACATCAACTGAAAAAGGAAAATAAAAAAAGAATGTGTTAAGCCCTTATAACATGTAACCAGGAACAATGGCATAAAGTTGGCATCAGCTTCCCAGGGAACTAACCGTAAGATGACCAATATGCCCATTTGCAATCGAAGATAGTGTCAAAGATGGTATGGTGGATACGTTCCATCCGATTAATGGCCTCCATTCTTTGAAGCATCTGGGACCTGGGCACCAAAGATGAGTGTGAATTCAGAGCACTACCCCATGGAGTAGCACAGAAAAGTGTGTGGATTAGTTTTTAGGTTGGGGCAGGTAATGGGGCAAATAGTAGGCACATTTGTAATTTAAGGGTAATTAGGGACCCGGTCATTTGAGCAACCTTAGTGGCCGCCTGAATCCAGATAGGCTTAAGGCTTGGCCAGCTTCAATATGTGTGGAAAGATGTACTTGTGGCAGGGCAGCCCCTAAAGCAGGTTTCTGAGACATTTGGATAGAACCTATGTATTTTATCGGGGGTAAGATACCATCTCATGTGAATTTTCACTTCAGTTTCCTTAAGAGACAGGGAGCGTGTGCATTTTGTGCATAATTAATAACATATGCGACCATTCTTCAGTGGGGAACTCGTGTCCTATATCCGTCTCCAGCGAGCCATAGCTGAGGATTTCTCTGGTAAGTGTAACCCATTCAGATAACTATAAACCCTTGAAATGATCCCTCTATCTCTAGAGGAATTACAGCAGATTGACTCAAAGGCAGAAAATCTGGGCCTAGCATTCAAGGAATATAATGATAATGATAAAAAAAAAATCTTATTTAAAGATATTTGTAAAATTCAGATCTCGGTATATCAAATAGGTCCTGGAGGTAGGAAAAGGAGCAAAACTGTGCCCTATGGGTTACAGCATTGAGTGTAGTTAAGGAATTAATTTCCCACCATAGAAAGTTGTTGGGAAATACAAAGACTAGAGGGAATCTCTAATGGGTTATTTATTATACTTGCAAGGCATAGTCCACTTTTTGAAAAAGTGAAATAAATGCCACCAAAATATTAAAATCATGAATGTACTTTTGTTACATTTTAGCATTCATGCCTGCAAAGCATTGCAATTATGATCAGTGCATCCTGGATTTTGATGCACAGACTCCTGCATTCTTTAGCCTCAGGTCCAGGTACTGAACTTCTGTTCTGGCCTTTGGAGGTCTTTGAGCTCCTGAAACGTGTTAGTGTTCTATGTTATCTTGTCATGAACCAATATCAATAGTACAATTTGTTTTCATTAGACTATGTGCAAGCATCAAAAACCTGGCAGGGATTCAACCCCCTCCCTACTCTATCTAAAATTATAGAATTTTGTTTAAATAAAAGTTCTACTTAAACATCTCATCCTAACCAACTCTCATCTAAACTAAAAGTGATAATAAAGGTTTGATTTTCTGCCAAGGTAAATTTTCATACAACACTGTACACAAACTATCGTATATACTCGAGTATAAGCCAAGTTTTTCAGCACATTTTTTTGTGCTGAAAATGCCCCCCTCGGCTTATACCCAAGTCACCTTTTAGCGTCTGATCTCCTGAACTTTGGGGACCCGGTACCGGCCGGCCGTAGGTCCCCTGGACCCCAAACTTGGCACACATGTATCGCCACTCTACAAGTGTGCAAAGTTTGTTGTGCGGGAGACCTACGGCCGGGGAGCACCGATTTTTCAAAGCCAGGCACCCCTTCTATAGACTGCCATGTTAAATGGTAATTTCTCTGATGACTTTGGGGACCCGGTAGTGGGCACAGTGAGGCATGGGCACAGTGAGGCATGGACACAGTGAGGCATGGGCACAGTGAGGCATGGACACAGTGAGGCATGGGCACAGTGAGGCATGGGCACAGTGAGGCATGGGCACAGTGAGGCATGAACACAGTGAGGCATGGGCACAGTGAGGCATGGGCACATTGAGGCATGGACACAGTGAGGCATGGGCACAGTGAGGCATGGACACAGTGAGGCATGGACACAGTGAGGCAAAGTGAGGCACAGTGAGGCATGCAGATGGACACCCTAGGCCAGTGATGGCGAACCTTGGCACCCCAGATGTTTTGGAACTACATTTCCCATGATGCTCAACTACACTGCAGTAAAGTTGAGCATCATGGGAAATGTAGTTCCAAAACATCTGGGGTGCCAAGGTTCGCCATCACTGCCCTAGGCTTATACTCGAGTCAATACGTTTTCCCATTTTTTCTGGTAAAATTAGGTGCCTCGGCTTATATTCGGGTCGGCTTATACTCAAGTATATACGGTAAATTTTTATCATTTTGTTCAGGCAACTAAAGCTTTCTTCAGTGATATTTATTACTGCTGGGTTTTTAATTTTTTGCTAAATAAACAAAAAAAATATGAAAATGTGGAAAGAAAAATGTATTTTCTTACTTCTTACTTCTTGCTAATTACTTCTGTTATAAAATTTTGCAAACAAATAAGTGTTCCTCATACATTTAGGCCAAAATGTATTCTGCTACATTTCTTTGGTGAAAATAACCCAAATCAGCGTATTTCATTTATTCTGTAGGAAAGAGTCCACAAACAATGGTATATACAGTATGTATCTCAAAATGTATGAGGCCTTAAAATGCTAGGACAATACATATGACCCATTTTTGGAAAGTAGACAGTCAGAGGTATTTAGTAAAAGGCATGGCGGGTTTTTTGAAGTTGTAATTTTTTTGTCATCATTTTTTGGAAATGTTTAAAAAAAAGTTTAATTTTTTTTTTTTTTTTTTTAAATATCATGTCACCAGTGCAGTAAAGCATCATCATATAACTGGTGTGGTGGTAACACTGAATGGTGACAGCATGAATTTTTTTTATCATTTTGTTTTCAAAATTTTAGTATTTTTTGTATTTTGTATACCCTAGTAACATTGTACTACTCTGGAGAAGTGATTAGGATTTTTTTTTACACATTATGATTGCTTATAGCAGAGAATTACATTGCTATAAGCAAGCATTGTATTGAATGAAACTGATTAATTCAGTTTGTTTTGTTGTGATTAGCTGTGATTGGTCAAACAAACACAATTATACACAATGGATGGCATAACAGGAAGCCATCTATTGTTTACAACTGTAATGTGATCTGCTGTGATTGGTCACAGTGGTCACATGGTACCGACAGCGAACTGGTACAATGATCAGTCATCGGCTGTATCCACTGGAAACAGCTGATGATAAATCGCACTGCTACGCGAATCCTGCAGCTTTCTGACAGGACGTCATATGATGGCCTCTCAGAACGGTAAAGCCACCGCCTGGTCTATAGTAGAATGATGGCTGGGCGGTGGCGGGTTTCTGTCAATGGACACAGCCGTTTCCTGATCAGTGCACCGGCTCCCTGCCAGTATGATTTGATCGCTGTGACCAGGTGTTAAATAACAAACATGTTATACTTACTAGGGTTGTCCAGATACCGATACTAGTATCGGTATCGGGACCGATACCAAGTATTTGCAGGAGTATTTGTACTCACACAAATGCTCCCGATACCTAAATAGAATACTTTTTTTGTATTTATTAACATGTTCTGTGAAAATTCTTTGAGTTTTTTACTACTGCGTGACAAGAAAATAAAACATTTTTATTCACTTTTACTCATTTTTATTATTTTATAATGTCTTGAGTTAGAGTTCTTCATAATTCGAAAGAAAATATCCTTAGTCTGTATTGTGGTTTGAAAACTGTCGCATGACATTTAAAAAAAGTATCGGTATTCGGTATCGGCGAGTACATGAAAAAAAGTATCTGTACTTGTACGCGGTCCTAAAAAAGTGGTATCGGGACAACCCTAATACTTACCTATTTTTTTACAGAGTAGCTCCAATCCTCCTCTTCGCGGCACCCCCATTGGCACTCCACGCTCTTCCCTTCTGCCTAGTTCCCCTATAGAAAGCAACTTGCTATCGGGGCACCAGAGCAGGCTCGCTCCTCGAGCTGCTGCACATGTGTCTATTCATACACGGAGTGTGGCTTGGGCCCACCCCACCCCCCTCTCTTTATTGGCTCACTGGCTCACTGGCTGTGACTGATAGAGCTGTTGTTTTGTGCACAACGCTGGATTGAAATGGGGCATAGGTAAGTTTAAGGGGGGGCTGGGGGTGCTGCTGCACACAGATGGTCATTTACCGTTATGCATAGAATGCATGAAGGTAAACAAATTTGAGCCTTTACAACCACTTTAACTCTCAACCTATTAATTAACCTGATCCTAATCTTGTAAAGGCAACAAATGTAATCATATATTATCACTCCAATGGTAATAACCACGTCACAGTGAAATGTTCTTGTACCAATGACATAACTTTATGGAAAAAAGGAATGAACAGCATTAGTGATATGATCCCCTACTGTGCTGCTGTGGAATTATTGCAGAGTCAAAAGTTTATATGTTCAACTTTCTTAATATTTCAGTTGGAGGTGTTCCACATAAAAGGAACCAGACTCTAATAAATGTCCCAAACTAGTAGGATCTATCAAGAAACCTAAATTATTTACGCATTCCTAATATGAACACTTCATGCTGAGCAGTAGCCTTCTATCGAGCTTCTCTCCGTCTGATAATATGCTGGCAATAACATTCCCCAGTACGATCGTGTACTGCAAACTTTTAAGGAAGAAAAAACATTTACTTAAGAGCCTCTGTAACTCTAGCGGCTCACAGAAAACTGTTGTGTAATAAATCTTATCTGCAGCGTTGCTTTTTGTCAGTGTCAGAACATAACTGTTGGTTACCAGTTTGCTGCCAACTGAAAAAATATATTTAAACTAGGAAGAGTGTATGTGTTAGAACTTAACCGCTTAAGACCCGGATCATTATGCAGGTAAGGGACCTGGCCCCTTTTTGCGATTCGCTTTAACTGACAATCGCGCAGTCATGCGACTTGGCTCCCAAACAAAATTAGCGCCTTTTTTTCCCCATAAATAGAGCTTTCTTTTGGTGGTATTTGATCACCTCTGCAGTTTTTATTTTTTGCGCTATAAACAAAAATAGAGCGACAATTTAAAAAAAAATGCAATATTTTTAACTTTTTTTTAAAATAAATATCCCCAAAAAAATATATATAATTTTTTTTCCCCCTCAGTTTAGGAAGATATGTATTTTTCTACATATTTTTGGTAAAAAAAATTGCATTAAGCGTTTATTGATTGGTTTGCGCAAAAGTTATAGCGTTTACATAAAAGGTGATAGTTTGATGACATTTTTATTAATATTTTTTTTTTACTTGTAATGGCGGCGATCAGCGATATTTTTCGTGACTGCGACATTATGGCGGACACATCGGACACTTTTGACACATTTTTGGGACCATTGTCATTTTCACAGCGAAAAGTGCTATAAAAATGCATTGATAACTGTGAAAATAACAATGGGAATTAAGGGGTTAACCACTAGGGGCCGCTAAAGGGGTTAAGTGTGTCCCATTGTGTGTTACTTACTGTAGGGGGGTGTGGCTGGACATGTGACGTCACTGATCGTCGTTCCCTATGACAGGGAACTGACGATCAGTGACAAGCCACAGAGAAGAACAGGGAAGGTTTGTTTACTCTCACCTCTCCCCGTTCTTAAGCTCCTGTGACCCAATCGAGGGACACAGGCGGCGATCGTGCTCCGTGTCCCGCGGGTGCGGTAACAGAGCTTCGGACTGGGTTCTTAAAGGGGACGTACATGTACGCCCTTGTGCCCAGCCCTGCCATTTTGTCGACGTATTTTGTCGTGCGGTGGTTCTCAAGTGGTTAAAGCTACCATTTCTATTTAACCACTTCCTTACTGGGCATGTAAACCCCCTTCCTGACCAGGTGAAATTTCAGCTTGCGGCACTGCGTCGCTTTAACTGACAATTGCGCGGTCGTGCGATATGGCTCCCCAACAAAATTGGCGTCCTTTTTTCCCCACAAGTAGAGCTTTCTTTTGGTGGTATTTGGTCACCTCTGCAGTTTTTATTTTTTGCGCTATAAACAAAAAAGGACGACAATTTTGAAAAAAAAATACAATATTTTTTACTTGTTGCTATAAAAAATAGCCCAATTTAAAAAAAAAAATTCAGTTTAGGCCGATACGTATTCTTCTACATATTTTTGGTAAAAAAAAAAAAAAATCGCAATAAGCGACTGGTTTGCGCAAAAGTTATAGCGCCTACAAAATAAGGGACAGAATTATTATTTTTTATTATTTATTTTTCTACTAGTAATGGCGGCGATCTGCGATTTTTATTGCGACTGCGACATCATGGCGGACACATCGGACACTTTTCACACATTTTTGGCACCATTCACATTTATACTGCAATCAGTGCTATAAATATGCACTAATTACTGTATAAATGTGACTGGCAGGGAAGGGGTTAACACTAGGGGGGAGGAAGGGGTTAATGTTAATGTGTATCCTGTATAGTGTTCTAACTGTGGGGGGAGGGGGGGTGACCGATCTGTGTCCCTATGTACTAGGAACACAGATTGGTCTGCTCTCTCTATGACAGGAAGCTGTCATTGTGAGAGCCGGCAATGAGAGATGATCTCATATGTTTACATATGAGATCATCTCTCATTCGCTGCACAGATCGCATCGCAAACGGCCACTCTGATTGGCCGTTCGCGGCGATCTGTGATTGGCTGTGTCCAAGGGACACGGCCAGTACACAAGTTCCTCGCTGCGCGCGCTGGGAACACAGAAAGAGGCTGCCGTGACAACACTGGGAACACAGAAAGAGCCTGCCGTGAAAACACGGCAGCCCGGAGATTTAGAACCACCCTGCGGCCGCATATAGTCGTACGGCCGTAGGGAAGTGGTTAAAGAGACACTGAGGTTAATTTACTAAAGGCAAATAGGTTATTCACTCTGCAAGGGACATTTCCCCAGAGCATAGTCGATTTGGTGAAATATCACTTTGAAAAGAATATCCAATCACCAAGGTGTATCTGCTTACACATGATGGGATAATGGAAGTAGGCAGAGCTTCACCCTATTCACTAAGCTCTGGGGAGTATTCCCTTTCAAAGTGTAACTTCCCTTGCCTTTAGTTTATCAATCCAACTGTCCTCCAAATACAGTTGTGCTCATAAATTTACATACCCTAGCAGAATATATGATTTATATGAATATGAATGATAACACAAACACTTTTCTTTCACTCATTGATAGGGTTTGGCTGAAGCCATTTATTATCAATCTACTGTGTTGTTCAAACTCTCTTTAAATCATAATAGCAACAGAAACTACCCAAATGACCCTGATCAAAGTTTTACATACCCTGGTGATTTTGGCCTGATAACATGCACACAAGTTGACACAAAGGGGTTTGAATGGCTATTAAAGAGGAAGTAATTCCTGATGGATTTTATTTCCTCTTTGTTTCCCTGCAAAGGTAAAGCATAATGGGCAACTATGCATCGCATAGTAGCCCAATATGTGACACTTACCCACAGGAGAAGCCTGCGATGTCCCCGTCTTCCTCGCTGGCAGCGAGCGTCCATTCTTCACTTCCCTTTCTTCCTGGGCTGCGAAATCCGGCTCTCTGACTGGTCAAAGTCGCGTGATGTCACTCCCACGCATGTGCGCGGGAGCCGCCAGTCACGGCATGACCGTGTAGGTTTAGGAGATATTTCAAGACCCTTGCATCCTTCATCCAGTGCTGCACTGACGTTTCTGAATTCTGAGTCATGGGGAAATCAAACGAATTGTTAAAGGATCTGTGCGAAAAGGTAGTTGAACTGTAAAAAACAGGAAAGGGATATAAAAATATATCCAAGGAATTGAGAATGCCAATCAGAAGTGTTCAAATGTAATCAAGAAGTGGAAAATGAGGAGTTCTGTTGAAACCAAACCATGATCAGGTAGACCAACTAAACTTTCAGCCACAACTGCCAGGAAAATTGTTTGGGATGCAAAGAAAATCTATCAACATTTATGGACATCTATCAAGCATCTACCAACATTTATGGACTTTTGTCTCTTGCTAACCCTCATCCCCCTTTACTTCCCTTTTATTATTCTACCATTAATCTCATAAAAACATATTTTTCTAGAATACTACCCAAGGTCATTCTGATTTTGCCTAATAGGTAAAGAAAAAATTAACACAAAAGCAAAAAAAGTGATAGGAAATACACTATATTGTCAAATGTATTGGGACGCCTGCCTTTACATACTCTGCAACCTTGTGTACAGCCATCTCAGAAGAGTTGAAGCTGTTATAGCTGCAAAGGGTGGGCCAACTCAATATTGAATCCTACGGACTAAGATTGGGATGCCATTCAATTTTATGTAAGTGTAAAGCCAGTTGTCCCAATACTTTTGACAATCTAGTGTATGTTTAACCACTTCCCGCCCGGCCAATAGCCGATTTACGGCAGGGAAGTGGTTATGAAATCGTGACTAGACGTTCTCAAACGTCTAGCACGATTTCATGCCGCACGCGCCCGTGCGGGCGCGCAGCGCGGCGATCGGTGATGCGGGGTGTCAGTCTGACACCCTGCACCTCCGATCTCGGTAACGAGTCTCCGGCGGAGCCTCGTTACCACGTGATCAGCCGTGTCCAATCACGGCTGATCACGATGTAAACAGGAAGAGCCGCCGACGGCTCTTCCTCACTCGCGTCTGACAGACGCATGTAGAGGAGAGCCGATCAGCGGCTCTCCTGACAGGGGGGGTTCGCGCTGATTGTTTATCAGCGCAGCCCCCCCTCGGATCGCCACACTAGACCACCAGGACAATAAAAAAAATACAAATAAAAGACAAAAAAAAATGACAAAAAAAAAAAAAAAAAATGACAAAAAAAAAAAAAGACAAAAAAAAAAAGGGGTGGCAGTAAAAAAAAATGATGCCAATCAGTGCCCACACATGGGCACTGATTGGCAACATTGATCCATCAGTGCCACCCCTCAGAGATCATCAGTGCCACCCCAGTGTCTGTCAGTGCCACCCCACAGTGCCAATCCATGCCCAGTGCCCACCTACCAGTGCCCACCTGTGCCACCTATCAGTGCCCACCTGTGCCGCCTATCAGTGCCCACCTGTGCCGCCTATCAGTGCCCACCTGTGCCGCCTATCAGTGCCCACCTGTGCCGCCTATGAGTGCCCACCTGTGCCGCCTATGAGTGCCCATCTGTGCTGCCTATGAGTGCCCAGTGCTGCCTATGAGTGCCCATCAGTGCCGCCCATGAGTGCCCATCAGTGCCGCCCATGAGTGCCCATCAGTGCCCAATACCAGCGCCGCCTATCAGTGCCCATCAGTGCTACCTAATCGGTGCCCATCAGAACTACCTCATCGGTGCCCATCAGTGCCACCTCATCGGTGCCCATCAGTGCCACCATATCAGTGCCCATAATTGAAAGAGAAAACATACTCATTTACAAAAAAATTAACAGAAAAAAATAAAAACTTTATTTTTTTTTCAAAATCTTCGCTCTATTTTTAGTCGTTGCACAAAAAAAAAAAAACGCAGAGGTGATCAAATACCACCAAAAGAAAGCTCTATTTGTGGGGAAAAAAGGACGCCAATTTTGTTTGGGTGCAGTGTAGCATGACCGCGCAATTGTCATTCAAATTGCGACAGTGCTGAAAGCTGAAAATTGGCTTGGGCGGGAAGGTGCGTAAGTGCCTGGTATGGAAGTGGTTAAAAAAAGTGAAATTGACATCAATATTTACTTTGAGACAGTTGACTATTACATCTATAGTGTATAAGCTTGTTGTACATCGAATTGCAAAACCAGCTATTCGTGTGGGGTTGGTCCTCTCTTTATGGCTTTAGGAGCCTACTCAGCTGGGAAGTCTTTCCACAAGATTCTGGAGTGTGTTTGAGGAGATTTGTGCGCACTAAGCCAAAAGAACATTTTGTGGGGCTTACATTCTGACCCTAAGTGGAAACAGGTATATGGCACTTCAACCTTCATGCATAAGAGTTTCGCCTGTTGCTCAGACTCTGAGGCTGCTGACACCCCTATAACACATGGATCCTTGGAATGATGATCGGCACCATGATTAAGGCCTGATGGCCGAAACGTGTTGGGTGTTTTACAGCGATTGAACTTGCATTTTCAATAAAGGAAGATTATTTTTGGATGCTATAATGAGTGCCGACCATCCTTCCTGTCCATACAATCTGACCCTGGGCATAAATTTCTGCTGTGACAAGAGCATATACAGCTAAACAACAGCACACACACCTATCTCTGAGAGATATGGCTGCACTATTATGACAACTCAATGATCAAGATTTAGACTGGCCATACACGGAGAAAATTTCTTTCCTATGACCAAGGGTTGCATGCAGGATCATGACAAGTGGTGAGCAGGAGGGGCAGCTGTCCTTGGCACTGTGGTATCATGTAAGGTTGGGGGGAGCCAGGAGATTAGTGGGGGGAATTTGTTTTGTGAGGGGGAATTTGGGGGTGGCAGGGGGTAAGAATTCATGGGGGTGTGCTAGGAGTGGTGATTTAGGAGCATTTGTATTGGGAGCGGGAATGGGGAAGAGGATTTGTGCTAGGAGGGAGAATTTGAGGGATTTGTACTAGAAGAGGTAACATCGTAGAAGGGGAGGGGAATTGTGCTAGTAGGGATATTTGGGGGGGGGATTTGTGCTAGGAGAGGAATTGTGGGGGGGGGGGGGGTTGTGCTAGGAGAGGTGATTGGGGGGTGAATGTTTTGGAGGGTGAATTTGAGTGGGAGGGGAGAGGATGTGTACTCAGAGGGGACATTTGAGTTGAGGATTAGAAGCAGATTTTTTTTGGGGGGGGGCATTTGTGCTAGGGAGATTTGGGGGATGGACTGGCAAAGATTTCTGCTGGGAAGGTAGATCCCAGCAGGCGGTGGACTTCTACTGGGAGGATGGGGATTTTATACTTAGGGTGCAAGCATGCAGATTAGCTCAACAGTTTGGCATGTTCGGCCCGGGCTCTAGATGGTCGTGTCCCGGCACTGGTTGCAGGAAAGAAATTAGCTTGGTTCCCGAATCACAGACAGTGTTAATGTGGTAATCCCTCCTGCTGAGCCAGTGTCTTCTTCAGGCGGGGGGCAGGAGAAGACAGTGATTATTGCTTGTGGAAGAGAATCCGGCAGGCTGGCTGTACCCAACTGATCGATCAACTTGATACATTCAGCCTGCCAATTAACGGTTCGAACCTTGGATGGTTCCTGCTCAACCAGCTGAGATTTGAACCGTGTATTGCCGGCTTATAGATTCTTACAAATGTGCACGGGTTCTTATTACAGTCAGGGCAGTTCCTTGCTGTAAAAGCAGAACCAAGTCAATGCACCCACAGAAATATCCTAACTTTCTTTTAGCCTTATCCTGATAACTATGTGTGCTGTGTCACAGCAAAAGCCAGCAAAACTTATTTTCAAATGCTTGATTCTTAGTTATTTATATTTGCAATATTTAATTTGATAATTCTATAAAAGGTCCTCAATTTAGCTGATTACACAGCAATTATACCCCCTACTACTTTCAGTACACTGGAGTTTAAACTAAATTACAATCTAATTAAACACTGGGGAACTTTTTCTTTCCTTAATTTTGTATTTATTTTTGGTAAATTTGGGACACATATTTTATGAATATTCTATTTTAGCAGAAAGTGCCTGTAGTGTGATAAACTGAACACTGGAGGGTTAGTTGCATGACAAGGGTTTAATGACTGTACTCAGCTTATGTTATCCACCCCTTAATACCCTGAAAAATGAAAATTACCGTATATACGCGAGTGAGTAAAAGCCAAGTTTTTCAGCACTTTTTTTTAGGGCTGAAAATACCCCTCTTGGCTTTTACTCCAGTGTACCTTGGGCGTCCATTTTTAAAACTCGCGGCTTCCTCCTGGTCCCGTCCCGTTCTGCAACAGGCGTTTGACATTGTGTTCAGTGTTCCGCCTATCACAGACGTTCTTTCATCCTCGGACTCAGTTTCCCAGCAGACACTGTGTTCAGTGTTCCGCCTATCACGGACCTTCTCTTGTCCGAGGATAAAAGAACGTCCATGATTGGCGGAACACTGAACACAGTGTCTGCTGGGAAACTGAGTCCGAGGATGAAAGAACGTCCATGATAGGCGGAACACTGAACACAGTGTCAAACACCTATCGCGGAACGGGACAGGACCAGGAGGAAGCCGTGAGTTTTAAAAAATGGATGCCCACAGCACAGCCTGTTAAGAATTACAGGTACGCTGCAATGTGCACATTGGGCTCAGTGAGGTAATGAGCACAGTGAGGTTGTAATGGGCACAGTGATATTGTAATGGGCACAGTGATGTTGTAATGGGCACAGTGAGGATGGGCACAGTGAGGTTGCAATGGGCACAGTGACTGAGGTTGGGCACAGTGGGGCGTGCAAATGGGCACAGTGAGGCGTGCAAATGGGCATTGTTGACCCTCTTTTCCACTTACAGTAGCTGCTGCATTCTCACCCTAGGCTTATACTCAAGTTTTTCCCAGTTATTTGTTGTCAAATTAGGTGCCTCGGCTTATACTCAAGTATTTACGGTACTTTGGATCTAATGGCAGCTTCACTAGATAAAACATACAAAATCAAATTTCTAATGAATAAACATAAAAAAAAAAAGAAAAAAATGCTAAAACACCCTAGGACACACAGTTAACCTCTTGATGCCCCCCTACTGTTAACTCCTTCCCTGCCAGTGACATTTATACAATAATCTGTGCATTTTTATAGCACTGATATATGCCAATGGTCCCAAAATAGTGTCAAAAGTGTCCGATGAGTCAGTCATAATGTTGCAATTCTGATAAAAATCGCTGATCACTGCCAATTACTAAAACCAATTACTAAATAAAAAAAATGCCATAAATCTTTCCCCTATTTTGTAGATGCTATAACTTTTGCACAAACCAATCAATATACGCCTATTATGATCTGTATTACCAAATATATATAGAAGAATACATATCGGCCTAAACTGAGGAAAAATATATATATATATATTTTAAATTGGAATATTTATTATAGCAAAAACTAAAAATTATTGTATTTTTTTTTTCAAAATTGTCGCTCTTTTTTTGGTTTATAGCGCAATAAATAAAAACAGCAGAGGTGATCAAATACCACCAAAAGAAAGCTCTACTTGTGGGGAAAAAAGGACGCCAATTTTGTTTGGGTACAAAGTTGCATGACCGCGCAATTGTCAGTTAAAGCGACGCAGTGCTGTATTGCAAAAAATTACCTGGTCATTGAGCAGCCAAATCTTCTGGGCCTGAAGTGGTTAAAGTGTGACATGTGAGGTATTTATTTACTTGATGTAACGTCTTTTTTCACATTATACAAAAAAAATGGCTAACTTTATTTTTATTTTTATTTTTAAATATGTGTTTGAAACATTCCTGCGCAAATACTGTGTCAAGTAAAAAGTTGCAACGATCGCCATTTTATTTCTAAGGTATTCTTAGTATGCTAACCAGCAGACATGTCTTCTCGCACACGCGCCGAATGATTTTGACGCATGCGCGGAAGTGTTTTACTTCCTGGTCCGGTGACGTGGCGGCGTCAACGTCACCGCCACGTCACCGACACGTCAGCGCGCTGTCTGCTGGCGGGGATTTTGGTTTGCTCGTGTGTACACGCGAGCAAACCAAAATGCCGGCAGACAGATCTGTTCAAATCGGTCGGTCCGACCGATTTGAACAGATAGATTGACTAGTGTGTACGAGGCCTCGGAGTCTCTGCTAAAAAAATATATAATGTTTGGGGGGGTTCTGAGTAATTTTCTAGCCAAAAAATGATGACGATTTTTATATGTAGGAGAGGAGTGCCAGAATAGGCCAGGTATGGAAGTGGTTAAACAGTGTGGCCCAGATTCACAGAGAGTGAGCGCACATTTACGCGGGCGTAGCGCACACACAGTACGCTACACGGGCGCAAAGTGGAGAGGCATGCACTGTATTCAGCAAGCTATTGCTCACCAAGATACGCCAGCGTAGCGTATTTTCGAAGGTGCAGGCCAGTGTAAGTGGAAGTGGGCGTGACCCCATGCAAATGCTGGTCTGAGCATGGTGCAGTGTTTTACGCCCAGCGTATCACGAACTGCACATGTGCCGTGATGTAGCCGTGACGTGGACGCATGAAACAGCACCCTTATGCGCATGTTCACAACAGCGCCGGCACAACTGCCTAAGCTACGCCGGATCACTACGTACATCGTGAAAGTAACGTACGCCCAATACGCCGGCCTGTGTTCTCTGGGGCAGACCTTTGCATGTCTATTGCTGGGTTGTGCCTCATGTATGGGAAATAACTTTACGCTGGACGTACAACTTACGCAAACATCGCATAGCATGCGTCGGGCGCACATACGTTCGTGAATCGCCGTATTTCCTTCATTTGCATATTTGAATGCCTAATCAATGGGAAAAGCAACATGCGTTCAAACCATATTTGTGCCCGCGCTACGCCGGCGTAAGCAAGATACGTTGGGGTAGGATGGCCTGTTTTTAGACGTATGTTGGTTTTGTGGGTCTGGCGCACCCATACGCCAGGCGCACATTTGCACTACGTCGGCGTAAAGTGATTTACGTCGGAGTAAGTGCTTTGTTAATCCTGGCCTGTGTGTTTAGTATCACTTTGCGTTTAGGTTGGACATCTACCTAAGTGTAGGGCATATGTGATTTTATTCTATAATTGTGTGCCTGTTACTGGATCCATACATTATAACTACTATGTAGCTAGATCACGAATACACATTTCAGATCCACAAATTTCACTGACCACCCTACGCAGCTTATATTGGAAGACTTTCATCTATTGTAAAGGAAGAAAGTCCATCAAACATGTATGCAAAGTATCTACCTTCTTATAATTTTGCACATATGCCAACTGATGGATGTTCCCTCCCCCCTCTCTTTTATCATATTTCAGTAAATTGGGCCCCAAGGGCCCGTGACCTATGACATTTGGCAAACCACACACCACAAGCTAATATATAAAGGATGGTTAGACCACACCAAAGTCTCAGTAACACAAGGAGAGGTTTCTCCAGCATGTAGTAGAATGTTGGAAGAAATAAAGAAAAAGGCTTTTTTTGCCTCTTCTGTGAGTTTTATTTTTTTGCAGAATAATAAGTTATTGAACTTTTTTTTCAAGACACGGTAAGCAATACAAAGTTAAACTTCGAAATGATGGTTGAGTTCCACATTAAATGTATTAGCAGATTTAGAACCACTAACAAATTGAAGGCAAACGTTTTTTTTTCCTTTAAAAAGCTGGACACATAAAAAAACTATTGAAAGTAAAAAAATAAAATAAAAAAATAAATAAAAATAAATAAAAATGATACAATTTCCTGTAGATGTTTTTTTTTTAGATTAAATAAAACCAAATAATATGAGGTCAAACCCTCATGCCGGGTACACACAACCGTTTTTCGGGTTGTAAAAAATGAAGTTTTTTTTAATGTCATTAAAAACGATCATCTGTGGGCTCCAGAGCATTTTTCACGATCTAAAAAATGTCAAGACCAGTATGTCAAAATGGGAACCAAACTTACATTGTAAACAAGATCAGGTATTGCTAATCTAATATATGAAATATGGCTGCAGATAGAGAATGAGAACATAGAGATGAAGGGGTGCACAGTATAGTGAGTGTACCTCTAGCTGTTTTACCGCATAAAGTCCTCTTATATTTTAGATAAGTATACCTTTAGTATAGCTAAATATGGAATATCGGGGTCAGAGCTTTTTTTCTCAGAAAATAGGTGCAGGAACTCAACCACGACCCCGTTCAGATTTCACAAACAGTAGAAGGGTCTTAAAGGGGTATTAAATACCAGAATTGCACTACATACAGAGTGCAGAGTTCAGGGGGGTTACACACAGAGTGCAGAGCTGTCACTTGTAAACACAGAAACCAGACTTCTGTGTTTACAAGTGATTGTGGTGAGCAGGCACCAAAGGGTCTGGGCCAAAGGTGGTGGAACTGAGTTCCCCCAAGTTCCCCCAGAAAAAAAGCCCTGATCGGGGTTGATTTTCTAAAACTAGAGAGTTCTAGAAAACCTAGAAAATCTGGTGCAGCTGTGCATGTTAGCCAATCAGATTCTATCCTTAGCTTTTTCAATTAGGCTTTGGCAAAAAAAAAAAAAAAAAAACTGAAAGCTGATTGGTTTCTATGCAGAGCTGCACCAGATTTTGCACTCTCTTTAGTAAATCAACCCCACTGTTTACTAATATGGTGCACTGTCATTTTTAGCCAGCAGATGGCTCTGTTGGCTACTTTTTATATATTTTCTAGTTTCTCCTTTTTTGTGTTGTAAAAAAAATATATATTATTCATCCCCATGGAAGATACACCTGCTGGAAACCAAAAATCCAGTTGGCAGATGTTTTCTTTTAAAACAAAAGTTTGGATGTAACGCTGTGTATGCCAGATGAACCCTTGGATGTATACGCACCTGCCTTGTCAAGTGCTGGAAACATTGAGGCTGAAACATGATAGTATCACTCCGAGGCGGCACTGCGATGACATCTCAGCTGTGGGAGATTCTGATTTGTTGTAGGAACAGCTCTGGGCTCAGATGTATATTTTACAAGTACACTATATTCCAGAAAGAAGCAAATACAGTAGCTGCTCTCCTTTTTGCACTGAACAGTAATATATTCCTACAAATCAGCTGACATAGAGAACCATGCAGGGGTTTCCTTTAAAAAAGTTTTGGGCTCCTAAGTGTTAATCACACATTTATTTCAGCAGAAATCTAACATAAAAGTGTTTTATTACATTCATTATTGTGAGGCCTTCTTGAGCTCCCACTTTGCATATAATCCACCAGGGGAGAATGTGGCTTAGATGGATTAGCATTATTGTTCATGCACTTGCATGGCTGGCTCGTTCCCCTCCCTTATAAAATAGGCAACGTTTATAATCAGATTAAACCTTGCCATTTATTAACGCTGCAAAACTAGATATTAAGGAGCAACTCTGGGCAACAAGTCCATTGAAATGCTGTTCAGGGCACGCTGCAACTGTGTTCAAGTCATAATCTACATTTAACTTACCATAAACCGAGTTTAATATTAAATTTATGTATAATATATAGAACTATTTATAAAATATCCTATGTATTGAAGATGTTCTCAGCAGGGATTTAAAGAGGATCTGTACTGTTGAAGTTTTACCTCAAAAAAACTTAGGCGGCGTACACACGACCGAGTTTCTCGGCAGAATTCAGCAAGAACCTCGATGGGAGACATATTCTGCCGAGAAAACCGGTTGTGTGTACACTTTTCGCCGAGCAACCCGTCCAGGAACTCGTCAAACCAAAAAGAGAGCAGGTTCTCTATTTCCTCGTTGTTCAATGGGAAAATTTGGCTCGACAAGCTTTTTGACTGCCGAACTAGGAACTCGACGGGGGGAACAATGAGTTTCGCCCGACGAGTTTCTCGGTCGTGTGTACGCGGCCTAAGGCCGCGTACACACGACCGAGAATCTCGTCGTAAAAGAAACATTGTTTTCCTCGACGAGTTTCTTGTCAGGCTTGTCGAGAATCTTGTCAAGCTTTCAAGCTGTCAAGACAAAATCTCGTTTTTCTCAAACGCGGTGACGTACAACACGTACGACGACACTATGAAGGAGAAGTTTGATTCCACTGCGCTTTTCATTCTGTTACAGCGTGAAAAATGTGCTATCTCCATTACGAACGCTACTTTTACCGAAGGTGCGCTCCCGTCTCATACTTTATTCTCAGCATGCGCAGGTTTCTAAGCATACACACGAACGTGTTTCTCGTCACCAACCAGCCCGACAAGAAACACGACGAGGAAATTGAGACTCCCGACGAGAAAAAAGAGAACTTGTTCTCTTTTTCTAGTCGAGATTCACGACAGTTTTCTCGACGAAAAACATACACACGACCAGGGCTTTTTTTCTGGGGGAACTTGGTGGAACTCAGTTCCACCACCTTTGGCTCAGACCCTTTGGTGCCCGCTCACCACAATCACTTGTGAACACAGAAGTCTGGTTTCTGTGTTTACAAGTGACTGCTTTGTAACCCCCTGAACTCTGCACACTGTATGTAATGCAATTCTGGTATTTAATGCCCCTTTAAGACCCTTCTACTGTTTGTGAAATCTGAACGGGTCGTGGTTGAGTTCCTGCACCTATTTTCTGAGAAAAAAAGCTCTGCACACGACCGTTTTCCTCTGCAAAAAAGCTCTGCCACTAAGTTTCTTGATGGATTTTGTTGATGAAAACGGTTGTGTGTACGAGGCCTAAGGTCCGGTTCACACTGATGCGAGTTCATAACGAATGCAATGCGTCAAAAACATTCTAAATTCGCATGTCATGCATAAAGTCGTTCACATACATGCGTTGCGATTCCTCTGCGAATGCGATAAAAAAGGGTCTTGCGCGAGTTTACAGCGTTGCGTTGAGAATTTAGTCTCGCTAGACATCAATGTAAATCGTTCTGGAATCGCATTGATGGTTCACATATGTGCAAATTCCACCACACTACTCTCCACAAAAAACAGGAAGTGCACAGGAAGTTAACACTTTTTTTTTTCTACATTATGATTCCATTGGCTAAAACATCAATCGCATTTCCAACTCCTGAAATTTGCGGTAAAATCACGGTAAATTTGCACCTCACACAGGACAAAAAACGGAACAAGTTCACAGCACAGCAGTGTGAACCGAGCCTTACAGAGAGGAAGGAACTAGTCTCCGGTATTGGCTGTGGTCTCATTGCAGCTGACTTATCGTGCATTGTTTGCACAGTGTTTCTATGTGGAGGTGATCATCTTGGTAAAAGTAGGGCTTTACTTCCGAATGTCAGAGTCTCCAGCAAGGAGAACAGTGAACAGGATCTCCGTGACATCCCCACATCTTACTTCAACATTGCAGTCAATGGCAGTAGTGCCTTGGATGATCTCATGCTGCACATATACTGCACATTTATGAGGCTTTGGGTGTGGTACAGCGTGGTGCAGAGTGAATAATTCACACAAGCAGGTGCAATACGAGACATCTATTGAAGTAATGCAGTAACAGTTCACAAATGAACCAGTAGGAAAGGCTACCCGGATGTGTGCATGCTCAGTTTCCAGCCACGTGAGGGAATCCAGCTGGACTGACAGCGTCTGTTGAGAGGGGACAGAATGTGGCCTGACTGTCTAGTGCCCAATCAGGAAGGTGTCCCAGATAAGATGCGACCCTT
Organism: Rana kukunoris; assembly: GCA_029574335.1. Lineage (NCBI taxonomy): Eukaryota > Metazoa > Chordata > Amphibia > Anura > Ranidae > Rana > Rana kukunoris. The sequence goes on along the minus strand of CM056055.1, from coordinate 25,114,168 downwards.
ACGCTTTCCCTCCTGGTCAGCAACCTCTTCCTAACACTAATATTGTCCCTAAGAGACAGGGTGCCTTTCCTTACTCTGCTAACTCGCAAAATGCGTGCCAAGTCTGGGAGCCAGGGCCTTAAATAGGCTCTGCCTGACCCAAGATGGTCACTTGAATCACATGGAGATGAAGCATCCAATTGGATCACTTCCCTAGTGACCCAGGAAACCATAACCTCCTGGCTTCCTCTTTGCGGGAATAGCTCCACCTGCAGGGAAGAAAGTAGACTGCACCTGCCTACAAAGTTACAGAAGAGGAATGCCTTGGAACACTAACATACCAGGAAGTGCACTGATATTAAACACTGAGGAATTGAAGAAAAAAAAAATCATTGTACTGCTCAGGCAAAACTGATATGTCAAAATGTTTCCTATAACATAGCAGCCAGTGGGCTGATGGAAGAAAACTGAATGGATTCTGTCACCCAAACAAGCGAGGAGGATGCAGGTGTCCTCATTATTTTTTTATTAGTGGAGATTCCTTTACTGTCAGAATATATTGATCAGTGCTACAGCCAATTAGCTGCAGATGCTGATCAAATGGAAATTTTCCAACAGTCCTGTTTGTCAGAAGTTGGTCAGGAACAGCCAAGATGGATCAAATTTCGACCAGCCCCTGCTGAAGTAAATAGATTTCACTCTATCTATGGCCAGCTTCTGGTGGAGACTGTAGCCTCTTGCTAATCATAGAGCTGTGCCACCTCCCTTCCTCAGATCTACATCCCTTTATCTTACAATAGAAATCAGATAATAGGTGGAGGAGAAAATAGAAGATGTCCTTAGGTCCTGTTTCAAGATTTAACAAAAGCTCAAGAGCCCCAGCTACTAAAGAGCAATTCAATGCAATAGCTTCCAATTCTATCTACTGAAGAGGACAATATCACAGGAGAAAGCAGTGGGGTAATTATGATCAATGTTACAAGTACCATTCATTTCTTGAAGTGACCCACCTTTACCAATGCAAGGCAAAGTTAAAGGACCACTTAACCCCCTGTTCAGTAACTGGGGCTTGATAAATAAAAAGCTCTGTGTAGGCTTCAGGACCAACCTCTGGGACCTTTCCCTAAATTACAAAAAAGCTGACTTCTCTGACTGACAGTATGCTGATCTTTTTTTTTTGTTGCCGTACATACCGTTTTATGGCTATTTTCACCCCCGGCTTCCTAGTAGTGAATCCCGCGGGAGTGGGCGTTCCTATTTACAGGCTAAGTGATTGACGTGCTTCCCATCGGCGCATAGGGTGCGTCACGAGTTGCAGAAAGAAGCCGAACGTCGATGCGCAGGCGCCGTATAGAGCCGTATCAGCATACTGTCAGTCAAAGAAGTCAGCTCAATGTAATGTTAGAATTTTTTTTTAGGGTGAACCCCCACTTCAAGCAGACATGGATTTGGATCTAATGGGAGCAGGGCCAGTGCGACCACAAGGCAAACTAGGCAGCCACCTAGGGCACACTGCTGCCTAGGGTGCCCGGCCTCTGTTGTTCCTACTTTCTTCTCTCTGCAGTAAGCAACTAAGTCTCAGCATCAGCAAGTAGCCGCTGCTCCGTTCGCACATAGTTACAGAGGCGCAGCAGCGGTGGAGGACTGTGTCTGTGTCCCGACTCTAAAATAAATGGAAGCAAGCAAACATTCATTAATGGGCACTGGTAGGCTGCATTTGATGGGCACTGGCGAGGGTGCATTTGATGGGCACTGGTGAGGCTGCACTTGATGGGCGCTGGTAGGCTGCATTTGATGGGCGCTTCATTAAAAAGGTGGGGTATATATGAGCAGGGCAAAGGGGGTGGAGTCAAAAGTAGGTTTCGCCTAGGGTGTCAAAAATCCTTGCACCAGCCCTGAATGAGAGAAACACCTGGAACACCCTATGCATGGTATCCACCACCTTAAATGGATCAAGTCACAGTGATCATGTCTACATCTGGAGCAAGTAGGTGTAAGTAGTAAGTATTTGCGCTAGTACTTGTACTCGCGCAAATACTCCCGATGCCTTAATAGAATACTTCCCCCCCCCGCGCCGCTTCCCCCCCCCCCGCCGCGGCCACCGCCGAATCGAAAGCCGTCGCATTGCGCCGCCGCTGCAAGGGGTTAAACGCCGTGCGGGAACATCACAGCATTCATTTGAATAGCTGTAATGTTCCCGCCCGTATAGACACTCCCCCTTGCTCGTGATTGGATGGATGATCGTGATCTGTCCAATCGCGAGCAAGGGGGAGTGTCTATACGGGCGGGCTATTCAAATGAATCCTGTGGTTTTCTCCGTGCGGCTTTCGGCGGCAAAGGTAAGGGAAATGGCTGAACCGACATTGCTGCATTATGCCTGCATATGTGAGTGACATGGCTAGAGGGACATGGGACATGGCTGGCTGCATATGTGAGTGACATGGCTAGAGGGACATGGGACATGGCTGGCTGCATATGTGAGTGACATGGCTAGAGGGACATGGGACATGGCTGGCTGCATATGTGAGTGACATGGCTAGAGGGACATGGGACATGGCTGGCTGCATATGTGAGAAACATGGCTAGAGGGACATGGGACATGGCTGGCTGTATATGTGAGTGACATGGGACATGGCTGGCTGCATATGTGAGAAACATGGTTAGAGGGACATGGGACATGGCTGGCTGCATATGTGAGTGACATGGCTAGAGGGACATGGGACATGGCTGGCTGCATATGTGAGTGACATGGCTAGAGGGACATGGGACATGGCTGGCTGCATATGTGAGTGACATGGCTAGAGGGACATGGGACATGGCTGGCTGCATATGTGAGTGACATGGCTAGAGTGACATGGGACATGGCTGGCTGCATATGTGAGAAACATGGCTAGAGGGACATGGGACATGGCTGGCTGCATATGTGAGGGACATGGCTAGAGGGACATGGGACATGGCTGGCTGCATATGTGAGAAACATGGCTAGAGGGACATGGCTGGCTGCATATGTGAGGGACATAGCTAGAGGGACATGGGACATTGCTGCATATGTGAGGGACATGGCTAGAGGGACATGGCTGAAGGGACATGGCTGCATATGTGAGGGACATGGCTGCATATGTGAGGGACATGGCTGAAGGGACATGGCTGCATATGTGAGGGACATGGCTAGAGGGACATGGCTGGAGGGACATTGCTGGAGAGACATGGCTGAATATGTGAGGGACATGACTGCATATGTGAGGGACATGGCTAGAGGGACATGGCTGAAGAGACATGGCTGCATATGAGGGACATGGCTGGAGGGACATGGCTGAATATGTGGGGGACATGGCTGCATTTGAGGACACATGTAAAAAAAGTATCGGTATTCGGTATCGGCGAGTACATGAAAAAAAGTATCGGTACTTGTACTCGGTCCTAAAAAAGAGGCATCGGGACAACCCTAGTAAGTAGTAAACCCATGGGGCCATATTCAAAAAGCTATTTACGCAGCGTATCAAGAGATACGCTGCGTAAATACTAAGAATAGCCAGCGTATCTTTTTTTGCTATTTTGAAAAGAAGATACGCCGACTTTCTTCTAAGATACGAGTGGCGTAAGTCTGTTACACCGTCGTATCTTAGTTGCATTATTACGCTGGCCGCTAGGTGGCGCTTACGGCGGTATTCGCGTAATATATGCAAATAAGCTATTTACGGTGATTTCCGAACGTACTTGCGGCGGCACGTCGTAGTTTCCGTCATTTGCGTAAGCGTTCGAGCGGCGTAAGGTTACCCCTGCTATAGGAGGCATAGCCAATGTTAAGTATGGACGTCGGGACAGCGTCGAATTGTACGTCGTTTGCGTAAATCGTTCGGGAATGGGGCTCGACGTTAGTAACGTTCACGCCGTTTACGTTACGCCAGCAGAAAGATCCACGGATCTTTCTGAATCTGGCCCATGGTGTGTAACCTATGAGAAGTGTAATAAACCCTCAAAAAAATGTATAGCTGAGTCAGTCTCTGTGTCACATTTAACGAACAATTAGGAATTTCCTCCCACCGGTCCCCAGTTAGCTGGCCTACAACTTTCTCCCATTTCTTCAGCACCTGTAAAGGTTTTTTTTTTTCAAAAAAGACTGGAATAGCATAGCAGAACATTGTGATATGAATCCTTCAGAGGCTACTGCGTTTCACTTTACTTTCAGGGGCTGAATGGAGCTTCACAGGTGCAAGGAAAGGTGAGTACGTGTCAGGGAGGTTGGGATTTAGGGTTGATCTTTAATCATAAAATAAAAAAATAAAAAATTGACAAACATGTAGGTTTTTAATGCAGAACAGACATCAGATCAGTTATCAATTTTGGCAATGCTGAGATAAATAAACTCTGGCACAAGGACGGAAGTGATATCATATTGACCAGGCCCATGAAAATGGCCAAAGATCAGTACCTGGAGTCGATTTGGCTGAAGATGACAGAGGCTGGCGGAGAGCTCAGTGGTACCACAGGATTGGAGAGAATGTGAGTATAATTTCCCTTTATTGAATCCTTTTCCCTAAAATAAATATACAATGCAAATAATATGTAAAACATGTAGGCTTTTAATGCAGAGGAGACATCAGATCAGTTATCAATTTCGGCAATGCTGAGATAAATAAACTCCGGCACAAGGACGGAATTTACATCAAATTGGCCAGACCCATGAAAATGGCCGAAGATTAGTACCTGGAAGCCGATCTGGCTGAAGATGATAGAGGCCAGCGGAGAGCTCAGGGGTAACACAGCATTGGAGAGAAGGTGAGTATAGTTTCCCTTTGTTGAACCCTTTGCCCTAAAAGAAATATACTATGCAAATAATAACTTGCCTCCACCCTGAAACTTGTCAATGAAAGGAGAAGTAGCAGACTAATGGGATTACCTCTCCACCACTCTGCTCTCTCATCCTACTACCGTGTTTCCCCGAAAATAAGTCTGGGTCTTATATTAATTTTGGCAACAAAAGACACAGTAGGGCTTATTTTCGGGGTAGGTCTTATCATGTAACGTGCTGTCTTCTCCACCCCTCCCCTCTCCCTCCCTATCAGGAATCCCTAGTGTAAACTGAGTTAAAATGGTTGTAAAATCCTATAATTTACTATATTACAGTAGTATATAATGTACAATGTGTGTGTTTCTGTAATATAATTGTGCCAAATACCTTTGTTTATAGCACCGCTCTGCACTTCTGTGACCCGCTGGAGCTCTCTGCCCCGCATTTATATTACAGAAGCACATGCATTGTACATTATATATTACTTTAATAAAGTGGATTATATGATTTTACAAGCATTTTAAACTAGGGCTTAGTTTTGGGGTAGGGCTTATATTGCAGCCCTCCTGGAAAATAACACTAGGTCTTATTTTCAGGGTAGGTCTTATTTTCGGGGGAAACACGGTAGCATGCTTTTTGCACTGTGGCACAACTAATTGACTACTTGTCTTGCTTTTCCCTTTTCCCATTGAAGCTCTTCTTTAAAAGGGGTTGCAAGGGGCTCAACTCAAAGTCAGGAACTGACTTTACATTAAAAATACATTTAAGAATATATTCATCTGTGTTGTTTATATCTGCCTGGTGTTCCACTTTAAGCATTGCCATTTACTTGAAGCCCAGTTTGTGACTAGTTGTCTTTAAGTACATTGAAGCAATGTCAGGGGTGTGCAATCCTGAACAGTGTCCAGCATTTCTCCTCTATAGGACGTTCACATAATTCTGATGTTAATTAGCATTCCTGTGCACCGGAACATTGCAGACTTTCGACAGAGTTCACATCTTTGGTGCAGACGGATTGAAGCTTGATTTGAATATTTAATAGAAAATGATTCTTGCAGGTCACCCACTGACATCTGGGATGAAGCAGAGGCCATGGGGCAACCAAATCAAACACAGGAACCCTAATGAACATCCCCAGTTGGATCGTTTTTTCCTTAATTAGTGGGCCATCAATTATTCTTTTCATGACCTATGCTGCAGCTTTATTGATGTGGCAGAGTTTTACTAAGGTATCACAAATCATTAGTGTGTGTATAAAGAGGCAGGCCAACAATGTTTTTTATTATCAATAATTAACATTTACCTTTCCATTGTTGATGGGTCACCTAACGGAAAAATGGTGGGTTAAAGTAACAATTGAAGCCAGATTAACCTCTTCATGACTGCCCATGTTAGGTCTACATAAAAAAAAAGCACTATTGTCTCTGGCTGAGTGTGTATTAGTCATTTATTGTTGGGTGTGTACTTCCCAATGGATTACAGACAGGGGCGGACTGACCATTGAGGCACTCTGGCACTGCCCGAGGGCCCCATGCCACTAGGGGGCCCCATCAGGGTTGCCAGGCTCAGTAAAACCAGGGACAGGATGCAAAAATCTGTGTTTTTTTTTACATCTGTCCCTGCTATGTCCGAAACCGACATGCTTTTGATGTGAAAATCCTGAGATTTTAGCTGCTCCGCCTCTGCACTGCCTCCTGGCAAGATGGCCATCTCCAAGCCCGGGGGCCCCATAATCTTCTATTGCCCGGGGGCCCCATGAGTTGTCAGTCCGCCCCGGATTACAGACACTATTTTTGTCAAAATTGGCAAGATCCTGTGGGACAATTTGGCGATTTTGGACATTGTCCTTCAGTGTTTGTATCTTTGAGGCTATCCTACAGGATCCAGGACACGGTGCAGAGTGATAGCAAGGTACCACGTTCTGGAACGCTCCTCGTTTCATCACCCAGCACTGCAATTATATTAGTTATAATGGATCTCCTGCCCAAAAGTAACAGCATAGTTCCAGTCTGATAAAGAGGAGAGGAGCAGCATGTGAGCAGGTAATCAAATACAGTAAGTAAACACTGAACAGCAAAAAAACATAAGAATTGGTAAGGATATACCACTGTGCTACCCAAGTGCTAAAGTAAAAAACAAAACTATAGTGTTCAAAGTAAATCAATAAATAGCTGTGCTAGTATTTGAAGACGAGCTGCTGCAGCCACCCACTGTGTTCCCACTAGTATGAGTAGTACATTGTTTAAAGCACAGATGTCAAACACAAGGCCCGCGGGCTGAATCCGGCCCTCCAGGCCATTTCATGTGGCCCTCGCACCTCTCCTGCAGCTTCAGGAGAGCTTCAGCCCTCCTCTGGTCCTCCTCCAGGCTCTTACTTTCTGCTTTCAAGCAATGCATCCAGCTTCTTCCCAGCAGCAGCAGCAGCAGCATAAGGAAAGGGGGGTGCATTGTGATGTAAGGGAGAGTGGTGGACACAACTTCTGTTCGTGGGGTGGCTCTTGACATCTAATGTAAGGGGAGGGGATACGCTGAACATCTAATCTTACATATACAACCGGACCTTTTGAGGGCAATCATAATGCTGATTAGGCCCGCAATGAAATTGAGTTTGACACCCCTGGTTTAAAGGCTGGTGTTGCGCAGGCTCTACCGTATATAAGTGTATCAAAAAAATGTATAACATAATTATAATGTATGATGTCCTGTTTTTAAAGGAGTGAGGCAAAGAGATCAGATGAAAACACCACATCCCAATATACGCATGGAGAAAAAGGGGAGGGGAGGTAACAAACCTCTGGACTTTAAAGGTGTTCAATAAAAAAATGTAATAACAATTACAGATTGATAAAATTAATTTATATTTTATTACAAAAATAAAAAACACAAGAGAAATGTTCCATCCTTATCAAAGATAGTTTGTTCTGTTCAAAAGCATTTGTACACACACTACCACTCAACATGTTTCGCTTTACAAAGCTTCTTCAGGAGATTCAGGTGTGCTGTATTAAATGCTATAGATAACAAAAAGACATCCTCGTAACAAGTAGCAACATTTCCAGATCTCACTCCAAACTTTATAAAGTTTACTGCCCTTCAGACTTTAGGGGGCTGGACTGTTCCTAGTGGCAGTAAACAATACCCGATCTTTGGTTTTAGGGGGTGAAATAGTTGAAGCCAGTGGGAGCAACAGTGCACCATTTTCATTGTCAGTGGCAGTGTTGAGCGGAATACGCCATATTCGATTTCGCGATATTTCACGAATATATAGAAGAATATTCGTGAAATATTCGTTAATATCGAATATTCGTGATATTTTATAAAAAATATTTTTTTTCCGAAATTTCGCTAACGCGAATGCGAAATTGGTGGCGAAATTATCGTCAACACGCGAAAACGGAGATCATTTCCTGGATTACTAAACTAATAGGCACTAAACACTAACTCTACTTACACAAACTTATATGACTAAACTAAAGCTAATATTTTTTTTTTATACACAAAACACAGAAGGGCAGAGAAAGTATTCGCGAATATTCGTAATACGAATATTCGCATTGCGAATATTCGGCAACATAAAAGGATCGCCTCAGCTACTCGGCCCAGGGTCTCTAATCATACCAGCAATGCTTTTAGACGTCGATGGAGATCACTAGGATGTGATCTGTTTTAAAAATAAATTTGAAAAAATACGAATATTCGCAATATTGAATATTCACCACGATATTCGAGTTATTCGCGAATACTCGAATATGCAATATTCGTTACGAATATTCGCAATGCGAATATTCGTGAGCAACACTAGTCAGTGGAAGGAACTATGCCTCATCGTAGTTGTCAGTGGGAAAATAGTGCCCTATTGTTATGCCCTGTACACACGATCGGTTCATCCGATGAAAACGGTCTGATGGAATTTTTTATCAGATATCCGATGAAACTGACTTTCATCAGTCTTGCCTACACACCATCAGTTAAAAAAAACGATTGTGTCAGAATGCGGTGACGTAAAACACAACGACGTGCTGAGAAAAATTAAGTTCAATGCTTCTGAGCATGCGTCGACTTGATTCTGAGCATGCGTGGATTTTTAACCGATGGACGTGCCCACAGGCGATCGCTTTTTTCTATCAGTTTTTTAACCATCAGATAATTTTAAAACAAGTTCCTAGTTTTTTCACCGATAGATAAATAACCGATGAGGCCCACACACGATCGGTTCGTCCATCGGACCGTTTTTATCAGATGAACAGTTCGTGTGTACACGGCATTAGTGTCAGGGGAAGAAATAATGCCCCGTTGTTAGTGTCAGGGGAAGAAATTATGACCCGTTGTTAGTGTCAGGGGAAGAAATTATGACCCGTTGTTAGTGTCAGGGGAAGAAATTATGCCCCATTGTTAGTGTCAGGGGAAGGAATTATGCCTTAAGGACCAGTTATAGGCAAACAAAGGGCTGTAGCTTGGAGACCACTGCTGTAGACAAAGGAGTGTCTAGTCACACTTACATTCCAGGAAGAACACTACTAATTTTCAGGAAGAATTCCAGACAAAAGGTAAAATTACAAGGTACTGCTTAGGCACAATCAGGGCTGTCTTAATGAGAGGGCACACCTGGGCACTGCCCAGGGGCCCCAGCTGCATGGGGGGCCCCTGCACTTTCCCCAAAGCAGCTGGTCCTTGAGCCCACACTGCCCCTCTACATCCTAGATACCCCCCCCCCAGCACTCTGACTCTTTACACCCTAGATATTCCCCAACTACCTTGATTTATGTTTACCTGCACTGTCTCCATTGTAGGGGCCCCAAATCATTGCTTTGCCCAGGGGCCCATGATGCTATTAAGATGGCCCTGGGCACAATTACATTATCTATATGTTCCCTATAGCAAACTTTCACTTTTTGAGTTCAGTTCCACTTTAACCGCTTCAGGTCCGCGCTATTAACAAAATACGTGAACAGCGCGGACCTGAGGCGCCGGGGTCACGTCTTTGGACGTGATTTGCTTGTAATTCCCCGCGCGCGCCACAGGGTGGCGCGCGGCGGGGAAAAACAGTCCCAACGCATCACCGAGGATCCGATGCGTGTACCCGGCGGCCGCGATGTCCGTCAGGTACACGCGATCGTCGGTGAGACAGCAGGGACGTGGAGCTCTGAGTGTAAACACAGAGCTTCACGTCCTGTCAGTGAAAGGCGACTGATGCTGTTTCTCTTGTACATAGGGAGACAGCATCGGTCACCTCTCCCAGTCACCCCCCTCCCCCCACACAGTTAGAACACACCCAGGCAATACATTTAACCCCTTCCTCACCCCCTAGTGTTAACCCCTTCAATGCCAGTCACATTTATACAGTAATTAGTGCATTTTTATAGCACTGGTCGCTGTATAAATGTGAATGGCGCCAAAAATGTGTCAAAAGTGTCCGATGTGTCCGTCGCAATATCGCAGTCCCAATAAAAATCGCAGATCGCCACCATTACTAGTAAAAAAAAAATATATAAAAAAAATCATAATTATGTCCCCTATTTTGTAGGTGCTATAACTTTTGCGCAAAGCAGTCACTTATTGTGATTTTTTTTTTTTTTTTTACAAAAATACGTAGAAGAATACGTATCGGCCTTAACTGAGAAAAAAAAACTATAAAAAAATAAATAAAGAATGGGATATTTATTATAGCAACAAGTAAAAAAAATATATATATATTTTTAAATTGTCGCTCTTTTTTTCATTATAACGCAAAAAATAAAAACCGCACGGGCGATCAAATACCACCAAAATAAAGCTCTATTTGTGGGGAAAAAAAGGACGCCAATTTTGTTTGGGTGCCACGTCGCACGACCGCGCAATTGTCAGTTAAAGTGACGCAGTGCCGGAAGCTGAAATTTCGCCTGGGCACGAAGGGGGTTTATGTGCCCAGTAAGCAAGTGGTTAAAAACAAAGGTGGCTCCATAAAAAGTTGTAATGGCATTAGATAAATTGGAAAAGTTAAGAATACATTGCCATATGGAAAATAGATACAATGCTGTGTTCTCTACATATCAAACTTACTTGTGATCCACATTCATTTTTACTTTTAAAAAGGAGATAAAACAAACATAAAAAGGAGTAAATATAAAGCGGTATTAGGGCAGTGTTCCGAAAATGTCTAACTTGTTTCCACTTCAAAAGATTTAATTAACAAAAGCACACAGCAAAATTCAAAAGCAGCACAAAAATATTCTGCGGCTACCAAACACATGGAATGAAAGTGCTGAGTCGGAATGCTGTAATAACATTTGAACACAGGAACTCCTGGTAGTAGTGCTAGCCTAGGGTTATCCACCGTTAGTTGATAGCATGAAAAACTGGATGCATTTTGAACCTTGACAGAAGCTTTCTGGTCCAATTCTGTAACTTTTTCATTCTGTACAGAAACAGCTGAAAGTTACAGGCGTTGTTGAAAACGCAAGTTGAACACATTAGCGCAGAAGGCGAACAGCTGACACCTGCTTATTTTATTAAATGAAAAATACTTTCAGCCCTATTAAGTGTAAGCATCCATTTCAGAAGAAATATAACATGGGTTATCCATCAAACATGGAAAAGTAACTGACTCTGGTGACCCTCTTTTTATCATTAATAGAGATGGATGAATATTAGTTATTCAAGTGTGGAAAGAAAATATTCCATCACCACCTAGATAGAACTTCATTATGTGTAATTATAGATATTGTTTTACAAAACGTTTAAAGGGATATTTCTACAATGACACTATATGGCTATACGTATGTGGAAACCACTCCAAATAATTGAGGTCAGCTCTTTCCGGCTAAGATTACTATTAATGCTACAGCAACAAAGACAATGGCGCACATCCAACCTTGTAGCAACAGTCTTGGGAATATCCTTTTCTGTTCCAACACGACTGTGTCCCTGTGCACAAAACCATGGCCTTAAATGGGTTGTAAAGGTATCATTTGTTTTCCTAAATAGTTTCCTTTACCTTAGTGCAGTCCTCCTTCACTTACCTCATCCTTCAATTTTGCTTTTAAATGTCCTTGTTTCTTCTGAGAAATCCTCACTTCCTGTTCTTCTGTCTGTAACTCCACACAGTAATGCAAGGCTTTTTCCCTGGTGTGGAGTGTTGTGCTCGCCCCCTTCCTTGGACTACAGGAGAGTCAGGACGCTCACTACATTGCAGATAGAGAAAGGAGCTGTGTGTTAGTGGGCATCCTGACTCTCCTGTAGTCCAAGGGAGGGGGCGAATACGACACTCCACACCAGGGAGAAAGCCTTGCATTACTGTGTGGAGTTACAGACAGAAGAACAGGAAGTGAGGATTTCTCAGAAGAAATAAGGACATTTAAAAGCAAAATGGAAGGATGAGGTAAGTGAAGGAGGACTGCACTAAGGTAAAGGAGGCTATTTAGGAAAAAAAATTGTACCTTTACAACCCCTTTAACCACTTCCCACCCGGTCAATAGTCAATTGACGTCCGGGAAGTGGTTCTGTAATCCTGACTGGACGTCTATTGACGTCCTGCAGGATTACATGCCGGCGCGCCCGTGGGGACGGCCCTGCGGCGATGCGGGGTGTCAGTCTGACACCCTGCATCTCCGCTCTCGGTAAAGAGCCTCTGGCGGAGGCTCTTTACCACGTGATCAGCCGTGTCCAACCATGATGTAAACAGGCAGAGACGTTGATCGGCTCTTCCTCACTCGCGTCTGACAGTCGCGAGTAGAGGAGAGCCGATCAGTGGCTCTCCTGACAGGGGGGGTTCGCGCTGATTGTTTATCAGCGCAGCCCCCCCCCCTCGGATGCCAACATTGGACCACCAGGGAGAGCCCCCTGGTGCTCAATAGAGCAAAAATAGGTAAAAAAAAAACAATACATTTTTTTTAACACAATCAATGCCAATCAGTGCCCATAAATGGGCACTGACTGACTATCTTTGTCCAGTGCCCACCTATCAGTGCCACCCATAAGTACCCATCAGTGCCACCCATGTGTGCCCATCAGTGCTGCTAAAGAGTGCCCAGTTCCGCCTATGAGTGCCCATCAGTGCCGCCTATGAATGCCCATCAGTGCAGCATACCGGCGCCACCTATAAGTGCCGCCTATCAGTGCCCATCAGTGCCACCTCATCGGTGCCCATCAGTGCCACTTCATCGGTGCCCATCAGTGCCGCCATATCAGTGCCCATAATTGAAGAAGAAAACGTACAAAAAAAATTAACTGTAAAAAATATATTTTTTTCAAAAATGTTGGTCTTTTTTCAGTTGTTGCGCAACATTTTTTAATCGCAGAGGTGATCAAATACCACCAAAAGAAAACTTTATTTGTGGGAACAAAATCATAAACATTTCATTTGGGTAAAGTTTAGCATGACCGCGCAATTGTCATTCAAATTGCGACAGTGCTGAAAGCTGAAAATTGGCTTGGGCAGGAAGGTGCGTGGTATGGAAGTGGTTAAAGACATGGATTGATGAGTTTGGTGTAGAGGAACTTAGGTGCCTGTACAGAGCCGTGGTCTCAACCCTATTAAACACCTGGGGGATGAACTGGAACACTGATTGCCAGCCAGGTCTACTCATCCAACACAAGACCTCCAGAATGAATTGACTGAATAGGCAAAAATTCCCACAAACATGCTCTAAAATGTTGTAGAAACCCTTCTGGAGGCTAGTATAGCTGTAAAAAAGGGCACAATTCAATGTTGATGGTCATGGTTTACAAACATGATGTCCAAGCCCATATAGGATTGATGATCAGTTTTTTTGGTCAGTGTTCAAATAACTAAATGTGTGTATGAATTTATGCCTAGCTTTGCAACCCCTCCCACCAGGCAACATAGACTTGGCAACACATTATGCCACCCTGGACTCTATACAAATACATGCATACATAAGGTGAAGCTGGTGGTCAGGTTCACTGCCTAGCAACTAGATATTGTTCTTTGAGAAATCTTGCATGATAAAATAGATTTTTTTTTTCAATAATGATTCATTCATTATTTTTCTCAGTGGGAGATGCTGAGAACATTAATTACATTTAATAAGGATTTTTAATGAATTTTAAATTACAATGTGAACTTAAGCCATAGTTCAGCATGTTGGCCTGGTGGTTAGCACTACTGTCCTACGATTAATAAAAAAAAATTAAATTGCCGCGCTTAACATAGATATTGAATAAACAAGTGTCCATAATGTGTTAACAACTGTTCTAAATAAGGAAGATGAATTCATTGATGAACATCCAGTAACAATGAGAATAATTGATGTGCAGTTTGATCACCCAAGTGCACCTTCACCGATATCGATATAAAATGCCTCCTTACCAGAGGTCTAAACTCCAAATTATAAGAGTCTAGTCATGCGTGATATGCAAGTATAGAAGATCCAATCCGCTTCCTCTATTATATTGCAGGTGATGGCACTGTCATGACTGATGGTAACGTTTACTCCATAGTAGGGCTCATGAGGGAAAGATAAAACAGCTACATAGTGTAAAACTGCTTAAGGCCAAGTACACACGATCGGTCAAAACCAATGAAAACGGACTGAAGGACTGTTTCATTGGTCCAAACCGATCGTGTGTGGGCCGCATCGGTCAGTTATCCTTCAGTCAAAAAAAAAGAACTTGCTATAAAATTTGACTGATGGAAGCCTGACCGATGGGTCAAAACCGATCGTTAGTATGCAAAAGCATCGGTTAAAAGGCCGTGCATGCTCAGAATCAAGTCGTCGCATGCTTGGAAGCATTGAACTTTGTTTTTTTCAGCACGTCGTTGTGTTAAAACACGTAAATGTCACCGCGTTCTAACACGATCGTTTTTTTAACCGATGGTGTGTAGGCACATCAGACCATCAGTCAGCTTCATCGGTTAACCAATAAAAACGGTCCTTAGGACAGTTCTCATCGGATGGACTGATCGTGTGTACGCAGCCTAATGGTTTATTAAAATAAATCAGTGCTAAACACTTACAGAAATCCAGTATAAAACAAGCATTAATAGATCCAAGACATCCTAGAAGTTGATTGACCAGTATATAGGATTGGGTTGCATGGTACCTCAGGGATATGGACTTCACCTGGTGTATTTTGTTAGAATTAACGTCCTCTGGGGCATACCCTATCTGCATTCAGTTTGCATGTTCTCCCTGTGCTTGTGTGGTTTTCTTCCTGATAATTCTTCCTCCCACAATTTAACCGCTTAAGGACCGCCTCCTGCACATTTACGTTGGCAGAATGGCATGGCTGGGCACATGCACCTACAGGTACGTCCTCTGTTAGTGCCCAGCCGTGGGTCGCTGGCGCGCGCCCGTGACCTGGTCCTAAGCTCCGGGACCGCGGGACTCGCGGACCTGATCGCCGCTGGAGTCCCGCGATCGGTCCCCGGAGCTGAAGAATGGGGAGAGCTGTGTGTAAACACAGCTTCCCCGTTCTTCACTGTGGTGCCGTGATCAATCGTGTGATCCCTTTTATAGGGATACACAATCGATGACATCACACCTACAGCTACACACCCCTACAGTTAGAAACACAGATGAGGTCATACATAACCCCTTCAGCGCCCCCCTTGTGGTTAATTACCAAACTGCAATTGTCATTTTCACAGTAAACAATACATTTTAAATGCATTTTTTGCTGTGAAAATGACAATGGTCCCAAAAATGTGTCAAAATTGTCCCAAGTGTCCGCCATAATGTTGCAGTCACCAAAAATCGCCACCATTAGTAGTAAAAAATTTTTTTTTTATAAAAATGCAATAAAACTATCCCCTATATTGTAAACACTATGAGCCAGATCCACATAGAAATAGATGAGCGCAGCGTATGTGAGATACGCTACGCCGCCGTACCTTGCCTGGCTTTAGTTCGAATCCATAAAGATTTTGACGCGGGAACGACGGCCATACTTAACATGGCAAGTCTAACTATAGGCTTCAAAAAAGCAGCTTTAACTATACGCCAGAAAAAGCCGACTAGAGACGCCGTAAGAGAATGCCTTGGCCGCACGTACGTTCGTGGATCGTCGGAAAGAGCTCATTTGCATACTTGACGCGGAAAACGCCGAACTCCACCCAGCGGACGCAGAAGTATTGCATCTACGATCCGAAGGCGTACACCTGTCGGATCGAACCCAGATGCCGTCATATCTTGGTTTGAGGGTTCAAACTAAAGACACGACGCGGGTAATTTGAAAGTACACCGGCGTATCAGTAGATACACCGGCGTACTCTCTCTGTGGATCTGGCCCCATAAATTTTGCGCAAACCAACCAATAAAAATAGGTAGAAGAATATGTATCGGCCTAAACTGAGGAAAAAAAAATTTTTTATATATTATTTAGGGTTGTCCCGATAGCGATACTAGTATCGGTATCAGGACCGATACTGAGTATTTGCGGGAGTACTTGTACTCGCGCAAATGCTCTCGATGCCTGAATAGAATACTTGGGGGAGAGCGAGGCAGCATGTAATGCTCAGACAGCATACCAGTGAGAGAGAGGCAGCCTGTGTCCCTGTGTAATGCACTGCTCAGACGGCATACCTGGGGGAGAGAGAGGCAACGTGTAATGCCTGTATGCGTGTATAATCCTCAGACGGTGGCCATCCAGTGTACAAAGCCGCGCCTCCTCCTCGTCTGTGATAGGAGAACACTCCCAGCAAGTGAGTCAGTGTTCTGCCTATCACGGACATCCTCTCATCCTCGTCCATGGGCAATCGCCTTATTCATGTAGTAAAACAATCTGTACTGTAACCACTGTAGTGCTAACAAGTGCAGACTGGCTGGTATCTTTTATCAAAAGAATTGTAAACTGAGGCAACAGGCTTGAATGATCAACCAGCATCCACCTAACCCTTTTAATTTCCAAAGGAAGCCCAACAGATTCCTTTTACAAGTTTGTCTCTGAATTGAATCCAGGTAAATAGCTTAAAACAGCAAGGGTGTCTTTCCTAGTGCAGGTTTATTACTAGAAAGCCAGAACAGTACCACCTAAAACTGTAACCACCTATAACTGTAACCACCTATAACTGTAACCACCTATAACTGTAGGCTGCAAAGTGCCATTTTCACATAATTTATTGTAATTTAAACCACATTCTACAGTTATGGAAAAGGTTGAGAGGATGTCTGTCAGTGCCATTTGTCAGTGTCATCTGTTCTGTGCTAGCCATCAATGCGTCACTGTCACATGACATTAAAAAAAGTATCGGTATTCGGTATCGGCGAGTACTTGGAAAAAAAAGTATCGGTACTTGTACTCGGTCTTAAAAAAGTGGTATCGGGACAACCCTAATATTTTTGGGGGATTTTTATTATAGCAAAAAGTAAAAAATATTGTTTTTTTTTCAAAATTGTCGCTCTATTTTTGTTTATAGCGCAAAAAATAAAAACCGCAGAGGTGATCAAATACTACCAAAAGAAAGCTCTATTTGTGGGAAAAAAAGGACACCAATTTTGTTTGGGAGCCACGTCGCACGACCGCGCAATTGTCTGTTAAAACGTTGCAGTGCCGAATCGCAAAACCTGGCCGTGTCTTTTAGCTGCCTAAAGGTCCGGGTCTTAAGTGGTTAAAGACAGGCTGACAGGTTTATTGACCCCTGTCTAAAACTGGCCCAGGTAAGATATTTTCTCAAGTCTCACCATCTACCCCAATAGCAGAATAAAGGTCTTTGAGCCCCCAGGGAGAAAAGTGCTACATAGGTTTATAATAAATTATAGTTCTCAGCTGGAGTAGAAACAGATGTCCATTTGATACCAGTTTGTCTTCCAGTAGGGAGAATAAATGTTCCATGTAATTGCTGTCACAGATGTGCAGACATGGGAACTCCAGTCCAGAGATTTCCTCTGGAGTCCCCAATACAGACCGTTTGCAGTCATTTTCTACCCGTTTTAACCAGTATTCCATCACAAATATGATTTTTATGATGAGTCTCCAAACAAGATTTTATCTGGCTCACAGCAAGGGTTTTTTTTTTATCCACAGGGCCTACTATGCTCTCACACAGGCCTACTGTACTCTGTTCCCAACTCTGGTGTGCTTCTATCCTCCCTAGTTTCCAGCGTAGGTCCCTCCTGCTGCATTTTCATCCTTCTCTTCATTGGTTGCTGGGACTGCCAGTGTACAGCAGCCAATTTTGTGCTTGCCCCAGCATTCACTGAAGGACATAACTCTGATGTTAAATCTGATATTAGGAGGACTCTGAAGTAAATGTTGATTTTGATATAAGGGAGACTCTGATAGGGACCCCAATGTAAGGGGAACTCTGATGGGACTCTGATGTATGGGGGGACACCAATGTGGACTCTTACGTAAGAGGTACTCCGATAGGGACCCTGATTTATAAAGGAATTCTCATGGGGACCCTGATGTACAGTAAGACCTGTTTCACACAGGCTTCGCTTGTATAAGAGCAGTGTGAACAGCATTTGCAGAGCCTTCAGCATGCTTTGCTGGAGCTTTTAAAGTACCATTCAGCTCCAGCTTAAAAATGCTGAACACAGATATTAATGGGAGTGCTGATTGACACTTTAAACAAGCTGCTAGCAGACTTCAGAACTTCTTAAGCTTGTCCAAAGCCTGCTTGCAGCTTGCTTGAAATGGCAATCAGCACTCCCACTAGGACTTGTGTTCAACTTTACAGACATGAGATAAATGGTATGTTAAAAGCTTCAACCAAGCTTGCTGAAAGCTTTGCAAATACTTTGTCAAAGCTTTATGTTCACACTGCTCTTATACAAGCTGAAACCCATGTGAAACAGGCCTAATGCCGGGTACACACGATCATTTTTCAGCATGAAAAAAACGTTGTTTTTAAAAAATGTCATTTAAATGATTGTGTGTGGGCTTCACATAATTTTTCAGGTTCTGAAAACCGACAATTTTTTTTTTCAAACATGCTGCATTTTTTAACGTCGTTTTAAACAATGTCATTTTTCGGGTTGTAAAAAATGATCGTGTGTGGGCTAAAACAACGTTTTAAACCTATGCATGCTCAGAAACAAGTTATGAGACGGGAGCACTCATTCTGGTAAAACTACCATTCGTAATGGAGTAAGCACAATTATCACGCTGTAACAGACAGAAAATCGCGAATCGTCTTTTACTAACAAGGAATCAGCTAAAGCAGCCCAAAGGCGAATAGAACTTCCCCTTTAGAGTGCCGTCGTACGTGTTGTACATCACCACGCTTTGTTCATCATTTTTCAAAAACGATGGTGTGTGGGCAACATAGTTTTTAATGATTAAGTTGGAAAAACGTTGTTTTTTAGACATGCTGAAAAGCAAAGTTTTTTTTCTTGCTGAAAAATGATCGTGTGTACGCAGCATAAGAGAGGATTAAGATGGGGACTCCGATATAAGGGGGATTATGATGTAAAGGGGACTTGAGAATGGTGCAAAAGCCCACAGTCAGCCAACTCTAGGTCACAGGAGGGCAAAAGTAAGCACACTGCTGTCATCCACAATCGAAGAATGGCCAAAAACTTTGGCCTAACTTTTATTTTGAAGATTTCATAAATGAAACAAACTTAAATAATGTGTTCTATCCACAGTCCTGTTCCCTAGTAGTATACTGACTATGCTGACAGCATTCCTGCTATCTGCCTCCAATATAGACATTCTTTATTTTTAAATCAAGGGCATGTATTACCCCAGATGATACTGCCGGACACCACAAAGAGAGGTTGCCTAGGGGGCCAAAACAAACCACAGAGGCCAAGCACCACCATGGGCTGCTATTCTCACATCCATGTTGTGCTGGAATCCTCATGAGCACTGTGAAGAGGAGGATTTACACAGCACAGTTCAGTCTTTACAAGGCAAATGTTACGTTAACTCAGAGCGATGCATTAACATCTAAGCAGCCGTGTAACCTTGTATAAGAGCTTGATTGCTAACTCCTACAGAAAATGTATTTTTAAATCGAGGATACTTTTTTTTAATTACGTGCATGAATGATTGAAGCCTCGACTTAAAATTAAGTTCTTTTTCCTTTTTCGTGGCATTTGCATGAGCAGACTTTATGTGGGAACAGAGGTTTGCTAAGTTAAAGGAAATACACAAATGCCAAGTGACTGGAGCAAGAAGGATGCATTGTAGAAAATAATGCAAAATTACCTCACCACGGGAAAAAAAAAGAGTGTAAGTTTAACGAAAGAAATTACTTTACCTTCATGCTGATAAATTTAAATAAGTTAACAGACTGAAATAATTGAAAATTGTAATTTAATTACAACAGAGCTTAGAAAGGTCTTCTTTAACGGTAGCAATAACTGCGCAGATATGATTCCCATTGATATTGTAACATTACCTTAAATTAAAATGGCCAGTTAAGTGAAACAGCTGTGAGTAAGCACATAAATAATGGTATTTTTCACATTTCAGACCCAGTGAAATCTACGACATATGGGGGGCAGAAATATCATAATTAGTATGGAGGATATAAACAATACGCCCAGTGGTCTCTTTAGGAGATAATTGGGCTACTCTAAGTGCGTATGACCACGGGAAGTCTTGTTGGCTTGCCTGTAACTGGCTTTGGAGGACGTCTATCAAATTAAGTTGTTTTATGAAGTATTCATTATAGAATCATATCTTGGAAATTGTTGGAAAATGTATAAAAAACTGAAATGCAGACTACATGCTTCATAAAGTTTTGGTGAATTCACAGAAATTGTGTCATCTTGTCCACCTTTAAACCATCTAAATACCTTCCTCTCCTTCTCATCAGTTTACAGAGCAAACCCTTTCACCACAAGCTGAATTTTAGCTTTCAGTAGATTAATGTAAAGAAAAGCCCCCGTGACCGGGGTATGGTATGGGATTTTTAAGGTGCTTGTTGAATTATTTGGTTTGTTATAACTTTGTCCATACAAAAATCAAAAAAGGATAAGATGTATACTGTTGAAACAGCTAATTTTTATTTTGTATTTACACAATATAGAAAATTGCTTAAAAAAGGAAAAACAACTCAGTGAGCTATTTTCTTATATGAACAAAGAATAGTGCAGCGCTATATAAAAGTCCATCCAAAGATCCTCCTTGTGATAATCCAATAGTGGTAAAATTCACACACATGCAGGTGATGAATCGTGGATAGAAGAAAAACACCTCCACCAGTAGTAAAAATGGCCTCTCACCTCCCAGATCAGACCCTATAATGAGATCAGGGTCAATAGCGCTTTCCCATAAGGGATAAATCCAGGGGATGAAGTTGCCAGCTGACAAGCATGAAGCCAAAACAGATACACTCCGACCAGATGATGATTCATTCATAAAAAAAAGGAGATAACATAGTGTACTCTGTATGCGCACAAGGTTTAATAAAACAAATGTATAAAACTCACATTTTCAAGGCACTGATCCAGTGCCAGGGTAAACAGCGATAAAAAACATGTGTTGCAGTGGCTGCGGGTGCCGTCACGTCCTTCCCTCCGAACGTTGCGTCCCTAGGACAGGACTTCTTCAGCGGAAGAATGTATTTTCTTATATGTCCCATGGTGACAGTCCTACATGTTTCGCCTGATTGAGGTTTCTTCAGGGATGCACGGACATGACTGAGTCTACAATAAATACAGAGAATAATCATAAATATATATAGAAACAGCAGTAGAGGAAAAAGATCATCTCACATTGAATCATATATATGCATTCTAATATAAGTTTAATATGTATGCTTATATAGCAGAAAAAAGCCATCTGCATTATTTCAAGATAGTGATCCTTTGCTACTGGTTGTAGGTGGCTTCTGTGGGCTGTGTCCACCCGCTGGACCTGATGGTACACTATTGGAATTCTCTTAAAGTGAAAGTAAACCCTCCTGTAATTTTCATCCAAGGAAGTTGCCATCTTGGCCTCTGTTTAATCTTCAACTGCCATGATGCTGCACATGTGATTAGTTATGACACCAGCCATTAGATGGTTTGACAGTTCGGTTGAGAGAACAACCAATTTGACAAGTACATTCCCGACACATGCTGGAAATTAAACTATTTAAACAGGTAAATAGATGGGTTTACTTCCCCTTTATATACTGTTCTCGTCCATCTTGTTATCTTTGCTACATCTGCACCCTTCCCACATGCTAACTTTGCATAGCTTATGTTGATGGCCAAATACAGTTTGCCTTCAGGTACATTCTGCTTGCATTTGAGATCAGTTTGGGATCCTTCTGAGATCCTTTTTAGGTTTAGGTTCATTGACAGGTGCATTTGACCCATGGTTGACCTCCTCTTGACCTACATTTGATGTGCTTCTGCATGCTTTTGCATTCCCATTGACTTGTATTGGCAGAACAGTTCTGATGCAAGCTGAGTACACAGGCCCTTATTGAAACAAACTTATCCTAGCCTGAACAGTACAATGGCAAACAGAAATGTGAATCAATGGTAAATATCAAAGGGTTGTATAGGGATACGAACCATTTGCACATTATATTATTGTCTCTGTTGCTGTGATGCACAGAACATTTGGCCTGATTTTTGCTTCGGGGCATGTCATGAGCTTCATATTCGAAAACTTATCACTGTACTCCTGTCTTTGGTAGATAAAAAAATAAATTCATTGTAACATGCGTTCCTAGCAACAAAAGTGAAAGAATATTAATATATAAGACAGGTCCATAGCCACCAAGACATGAACGATGAAAATGAGAAGGACGATAGTGTTTGAGTTATACGGTGGTGATATTGGAACTCAATGCATTTTAAGCCGGCAGACAACATTCCAAGTACACCGCGTTTTTCTCTGCTCCGTAAATGAATTTTTTGTGTTATGTATTTCGAATACATCTCTGTTTAGAAACATTTCATCATGTAAATGAGTATTTGAATAGCATTCATTGTGTCAAAGTTGAAACTTCTCTTCATTGAAAGGAGGCTGAATAGGAACTCATCATGTTTACTTGTGTTACATTCAATCCATGGCCTCTCTGGGGACCTCGCAGCAAATTGAATAACCTTTCCTGTGACATTCACAATGGGAGAGGTGAGAGTGAGAATTTTAGATCATGAACTCATGGAAAAAAGAGATCTGGGTGCACAGTGGTGATGATAATGATGCTACTCTGTTGGATGACCAGGGCTTCGAGTTCTACAATCACACATGCCAAACTGTAAGAATGAAAAATGTGGCTGTTTTTTCAAAGCAACTTCATTGCTTTAAACTCATACAGCAAAAAGTAACTATTTTGTAAGCTTCACTGGCTTTCTTAAAGAAAACTGCAGACTGTATATTAATTTATGATGAATATTTTAGGATTATATACGTAAATGGACACAGTTATTCGGGCTCAAAATGTATACACAATACACACTATGTCCTAAAATTATGAACGAAAAAATTCCATTCGTTGATGCACCGTACAGTTATAGACACAATTAAAAAGATTAAAATCAACAAAATGTATTATTCACAATTTATCTTTAAAACCATACAAAATTAATTTTCATATGCTCCAACTGATAATAATTTTCAATAGTAGATTTAACACTATGACACTCAGCAAAGTCCATACACAGTCCATAATGTAAACCGGCACTAGATGTTCTTATTTTGTTGCAATATTTGCAAAATCCATGCCTTACACATTTCGCAGTCAAGCCCACTGCTTCTTCAGGGGAAGGTAGCAGAAGTGTCACAAACATAAGAACAAAGAAAAACATTAGGCATGTTCAGCACTCCAAGTCACCACCTACTGTAGGTGTCTGTGGCAGGGACAGCTCCAAAACACTGGACCATATAGGGAGGTGACCGAACGCACAACCAGTGCCAACATCCCCAAAAAGTCAAACTATCTTTTGGTCCAGCATAACATCCCTCATCTCTCTAATGCCCGACGCCTACAGTCTATGCTCCTGTATAAGTAGTGCTGGTTAGTATAGTAATTATTCTTTTGACTTAACGTATACAATAACTTGTTTGTATAGCTTACCATTGGTGGTTGTTCTGTAGATGCTGGTTTTATGGCCTTACAAAGAGATAGCCATTACTGGAAGTCTTTTTTGAGTCTTCTACAAGAAATATTTGTGTATTATATACAATTGAGAAAATATCAGGAAGCCAAATAATAGAATTATTGTCACATTCCAACTGACTTTTGAGTAAACCTTACAACAAAATAATACACTTAGGACTCGTTTACAGATGCCTTTCCTGGTGTAATTTGCGTAGGATCGTTTTTCAGAAGGTGTATGAAACATAGTAAGGTGGCATTATGTTACTTCCTCCTGACCCATTTTAACCACTAAATACTTGCAATACCAGAATGCAATTGCATGAATTGCACAAGGTTGTGATGTGGCCCCATTTTGTTGAATGAGTTGCGTTCGATGGGCGCCACTGTCGACCAAACGCATCGCAGGAACAAATTTTGCATGTGTACACCCCATCCACTGCCTTTGCAGCTTAAATGGGAGTGGTTCAGGGGTAGGAAAAACACGGCTTAACTGTGTTTTTTTTTTACTGCTCCAACTTCTTCCCCCCCTCCAATATAAGGTGTAATATAAGTCTACTCAGGGGATTATTTATGACAGTAATCAGATATTTCTATCAGCTCTCTATTATACACTGCAGAGCTATGGGCACATTACGGTCAGCATTTTACTACTAATTTATAAAATGCAGGCCATGATTTGGAGCCAGCAAAGCAGAGTTACTTCTGTTTAGTGCAGCAGAGAGAGCTACTGTATGTGATTAGCAGAGGGCAGGCTGTATGGCTTGAGCAGGCCACGTGACCAGACTTTCCTTCTAGATTTTTTTTTCTTCCATGAAATTCCATTAATTTTAAATTGAACTCTGCTGGCTTTAGCAATGTGCTTTATAAATATGTTTTTTAAGCATAGTAGTATGATTGTATGGGGGCCACTAGGTGGAGCACTTTACAGTAAAACATTAAGGACTGATTTTAAAACAATTATATACATTGTACAGCAAAGGTGGACAGACCAATTTAGGGTTTGGTGAGTGCTGGGAGCCTTCTGACTGTCGTATAGATCTGGACACTTTTAGGGAAGCAAGTGAAATTCTTCATGATGCTCAGGCCCCATTAATTAACAGAGAGCTAGCCTGAAGGAAAACAGCTTCTCATCGGCACTTTCATTAGAAAGCACCAATTTCAAGGGTGCAACCTGTAATAAATAAGCTGATCATACAATGATTGAAAAAGATTTATGGGTGGCCCTCTAGGCTCCCCCTCCCTACATTCTTCTATTAAAAACAGAAGAAGACAGGTGGAAAATTGTCAGCTAAATGGCGACTGCATTTGAGGCTGTTTGGGTATTCTTCTATCCGTGCTGTAGTGTATAGCATGGATGGTGGAATATGTTAAACTCTTTATTTTCGTTCAGCCTGAAATAGCTCTATAAGTATATGGCTAGCCATATTTATTTGTAAAACAAAGAAGAAAAATAGTTGAAAGCATTGGCTTATAAACATTAGACATGTGCACACTGAAATATTTTGATTCGGAATTTCGCTTCGTCCAAAAAATACATTTATACAGTTACTCCCGAAATACCTTTTTATCTATTTTGTTTTGTTAAAAAAATGCATTCATCCGAAAACCTAAATTGAGGTAGAATCTGTCAATTGAAGGCTTATGGTGTCTGTCGGATGTTCTAAGAAGATTTGACGAAGCAGCTAAACTGTACGACGCCGCAAACGTACATTTACGGTCGAATGCTCCGCCCACAAGCTATAGTAGAATTATAATGTTGTACGACTAGTAATAATTATATTTATTAATTATTATTACTAGTCAACCAACATTAGAAATATTTTATAGCCTATGGGCGGAGCATTTGACCATAAATGACCGCTCGCCGTGATCCTATGTATTTAGCTGCTTCATCGAATGTTCATGTCTCTATAATGTCGAATCTTTTCTCTCTATGTCGAATAATCTTGGACTAATAGAGTTAGGTTAGGCATATTCAACCGTGGGTTTGATAGACACAGATCGCTATTGTCACCGTCATGTCGAATCTTCTATCTATATCGAACTGTTGTTGCAACGGAACGAAAATAAAGCATTTTTTTTATTTTGAATCTTTCGGGTTTCGGATTTGTTATTGTTTGTTAAAAAGAACCCGAAAATCCCTGAAATTTGATCGAAAATGCATTTGGACGAAAACGAATGCACATGTCTATTAAACATATGAAATATGACTGACTGAAAATCATAGGCTAGTAAAAAAAATGCCCCAGCACCAGTGGTCAGTGTGGGTAAATAACGCCCAAAACTCAGTGGTCAATGGAAATAACAAAATGTCAGTGCGGGAACACAGAGTGTGTTCAAGCACCCATCACACTTCTGCCACTCTGCAAAGTACCCACAGATGCCAAATAAGGGGTGGACGCCACCCTAAATACAGAGGGCCACAGATAGAAACTAGAAAGCTACATGCAGCCCACAGGCCTCTTGTTGGGCCTCAGAGGTTTAGATACACATGTATCAAATATCCTAAAAGGCCATGTGAAAATTATGGACTTTGGCCCTGCATCCCTTATGACTTTTGTGTTGAACACTGGCCTGTAACACTGATCCATATCAGTTCATTTTTTCATCTCTTCTAAAAATATACCAACTCTTTCTGGCTTATTAGGTAATTCAACGATCAGTATGCAAAATTCACTCAGAAAATGTTTCACTATTATTACTCCAGTACACTAAAATTTGATCAGTTGCATTGGATTGCTGCACATTGCACATCATTACTGATCATTGTACCACTTTAATAAGTAAGTCCTCCTGACTTGCATTCATATTATTACATTACATTTAAATGAAGTATTGTCACTGCTAATTTTGGCTGTAATGTAAGAATGATTGACCTCTTCTGTCTCTCATCTTTCAGATCATGAAACATGAGGATTATTTAGCCCCTGCAGACCAATTGTCTTTGGGAATTATTCTGTACTTAATGGTTAATGGAGGTTTATCATTTCAGACAGTAAACAGACAAAATTATATGACATATAAGAGGAATGTCTCATTCTCAGGGGCAGATTGGCCTGGGGGGGGGGGGGGGTATGTTGGCCCTGAGTTGAATTACTTTGCCATTCAGACACTGATAAGAGTGGGACCAGTAGTCACTGACACATGACATTATATAGTTACCTGCTCCATGTTTAGGCCTGTGATTACAGCACCTGGCAGAGAGTGACATTCTGGTACTGCCTTCCTTTAACATATGCCAAGTATATGAGAAGTGTCAAGAGCTATGAATAAAGCTGATACTGGAAGATGAATAAGTGTGTGTTACAATAATCGGAATCTTTTAGGATCACACACCTTTCCCCGTGACCGCACCTTTCACCGTGACCACATCTGCAGCACCATGCCAAATGTACGTGGTAGATGTTTGTTAGCCCACATAAATCAATTATGAGAGGAGCACTTGGTTAAAGTTGTCCCAAAGAATTTGTTGGCACACGGAAATCTGTGATGAGAGGGCCACTTGGTTAAAGTTGTCCCAAATAATTTGTTGTCCCACAGAAATCTACTATGAGAGGACCACTTGGTTGAAGTTGTCTAAGGCCTCGTACACACGATCAAATCTGTCCGCTGGAAACGGTCCTCTGGACCGTTTCAGCAGACAGATTCGATCGTGTGTACGGCTGAGCCGACGGATTTGGCCACCCGACAGATTTCAAAGCATGCTTTGAAATCTGTCGGGTGGGAATCCGTCCGCCCGACATGTCTGCTGGTTAGTACACTTACCAGCAGACATGTCGTCCCGCACCGCCGCCGCCGAATGGATTCGGCGCATGCGCGGAAGTGTTTTACTTCCTGGTGCGGTGACGTGGCGGCGTCAACGTCACCGCCACGTCACCGACACCTCAGCGTGCTCTCTGCTGGCGGGGATTTTGGTTTGCTTGTGTGTACACGCGAGCAAACCAAAATCCCAGCAGACAGATTTGTTCAAATCTGTCGGACGGACAGATTTGAACAAATCTGTCTGCTCGTGTGTATGGGGCCTAAGAGAATTTGTTGGTGCACTGAAATCTACAATCAGGGGGCCACTTGGTTAAACTTGTCCCAAAGAATTTGCTGGCCCAAACAAATCAACTAGAAAAAATTGGGGGAATCTCGCGCCAAAATAAAGTGGGGGGGAAAATTACCAGTGCAATTGATTAAGAGCTGCTCCCTAAGTAATACAGAGTGCTGGATTATACGTATGAACAAGTGAAAAATGAGGGGCGCTGACTAATGATATATTTACCATATATTAAACAACATTAATGTGAATGATATATGTGAAACTCGTGCTACAACAATATAACAGCAAATCAATAACAAAACAGTGAATACAACAAAAGTGCAATGGCGGTGGACAATGAATGTCTACCCAGAGTCCATAAATAAGATGTGCAATATTGTGCTGAAAAACAATAGTGATCCTATGATACTGTACGGTACTGTACATAGTTCCTAAAATCCACAAAAACAAAACCCACCCTCCTGGGAGGCCTATTGTTAGTGGAATAGGTTCACTCTACTCCAGGGTAGGAGAATATCTAGACATCTTTCTCCAACCCCTGGTCACTCAAGGCAAATCCTACTTGAGGGACAGTAGAGATCTTATAAAGTCCCTAGCAACTCTTACAGTGTCTGAAAACATTTGGTTGGTTACGGTGGACGTAGAGTCGCTTTACACCAACATTCGCCAACCAGATGCAATTTCAGCGGTACAAGACTCATTAACATCTAAATCTTCAATACCCCCAGCCCAAATAATGTTCCTGGTCAGAGGACTACAATTAGCCATGGGGAACAACTATTTTTGGGCCCAGGGCAACTTCTACAAGCAAATACGAGGAGTTGCAATGGGGGCTCGGTATGCACCCAGTGTGGCAAATTTGGTACTCAACAGATGGGAGGAGGAAACCATCTATAAAGATAATGTCTCATCTCTGGTCTACTACCGTAGATATATAGATGACATTATACTCCTATGGGAGGGGTCTCAATTTTCCTTGAATCAATTTTTAACTAAAATGAACACCAATGAATATGGCCTTAGCTTCACCGCTGAATCCAGTAAGACCTCCATCCATTACTTGGACCTCATATTAACCAAGAAACTAAATCAAATTCACACCAAGACTTACTTTAAGCCAACTGACCGAAATGGGTATGTACCGACTTTAAGTTGCCATCATCCCAAATGGTTGGGTGCCATACCAAAAGGACAGTCCATGAGAATACGCCGCAATTGCAACAATATAGTGGACTATGAACAACAGTCAGAGATACTAACCAAGAAATTTGTGGAAAAAGGTTACAGCCCAAATAAAATAGACAAGGCCCAAAAACAAGTTCTGGGTATGGACAGACAATCTCTATTGGAAAATAGGATTAAAATACCAAGGAAAGAAGATGTGCCTTTTTTGTCTGGGTACCACAGACAATATAAAAACATAGAAAAAATATTCAAAGAATATTGGCCAATCTTACTAAAAGATACTGACTTGGCTAAAATCCTACCCTCACACCCTACCTTTATATACAGGAGAGCACCGGGTTTGAGAAACATGATTGCAGTAAATGTCCCAGACCCCCCAGCAAAACCTCTCACCTTCCTTGATGGGTCCAGTTTCCATTACTGCACCCGATGCAGGTCATGCAACAAAACAAATAGGCAAGGTAAAAAGGTTACCAAATTTAAATCAAGCGTAACCCAACAAGAATTTACCATCAAACCATTGATCACGTGCCATTCTAGGTACGTCACGTATGTATTGGTATGTCCCTGCAAACTCCAATATGTAGGCCGCACTACTCGAGAACTAAAAATTAGAATTAATGAACATGTGGCCAATATCATAAAGGGGTTCCCTGACCATAGTGTGCCAAGACACTTTGATCTCTGTCATAACAGAGACCCCAGTTTATTAACATTTTATGGAATAGACAGAATCACCAGCCACTGGCGTGGAACAGATCTGACTAAGGCAGTATCACAAAATGAAACCCAGTGGATCCATCGCCTCAGAACAATGAGGCCTCAGGGCCTCAACATAGAACTGGACCTTAATTGTTTTTTAACCGATAGTTAAGGCTAATGTTGAGCTGACCAATGTCCAAGATTTTTGTCCAAAAGTTTTAATCCCAGGTGTACAACCGACTAATATCATAGTCAATATTATTATTATTATTAATGGATTATGTTTATCTATTAGGTTGGTTTTTTATAACACATTTTTTATAATACATTTTTTACAATATATTTTTTATAAAGTGTATTTTTTATAATATATATTTTTCATAATATATATTTTTTGTAATATATAAAAAAAAAAAAAAAAAAAAAATTAAATATAGGAATTTCTTATAACAAATTTTTTTTATAACAGTATTGAGCCTCCAAAATAGACCAGAAAAACATGAGGTACTTTGGTCCAAAATAGAATCGCAAACCTATTTTTTGTATTCTTGTATTTGTATCTATACATATGTTGTAACTGCTGATTGGATCCACGTAAGAGATTGCTGTTGATCTCCGCAGTTGTATACATGGTTGCTACAGTGACCGGGACAGAGGCTGTCGTTCAATTGAGTTGCCCCTCCCATTTTTTGATTGACAGACCTTTAATAGTAGCCCACAGCGTGCACCAGGTACGCTTCCTGATGACGACAGCAACGAAACGTACGTCGAGGCGGTACCTGGGCACGCACTACTAGCTCACTTCCGGTTTCCTGGTTCTCAAGCTGACGGCGGTGGAACGCACGCCGGCTTCACCAGCTTACCACACTATCTCTCTCCAATCCCTATATGTCTACAGCCTCAGTGCCGGGATTACGGGCACCACTCCAAGTAAGAGGCCACTCGGCACTGTATTTTTTGTATTTTTACTATAATAAAAGGTTTTACACCATGGAAGCTGTTTTTCTCCTTTTATGAGATCTGTTTACAACTTGGTTTGCAATCGAGTTTCCCACGGGTAGCAGCTGATTCCTGAGCTCATTTGACCTTATTTTAATTAATAGGTCAACACCATCGGGTAAGGAGCCATCTATCCTCACTTGCGGTGGCACTTTGGTGAAGGTGGAATATATTATTTGGAAGATCTGACACGGAGCACTTCATAGGATCACTATTGTTTTTCAGCACAATATTGCACATCTTATTTATGGACTCTGGGTAGACATTCATTGTCCACCGCCATTGCACTTTTGTTGTATTCACTGTTATGTTATTGATTTGCTGTTATATTGTTGTAGCACGAGTTTCACATATATCATTCACATTAATGTTGTTTAATATATGGTAAATATATCATTAGTCAGCGCCCCTCATTTTTCACTTGTTCAAATAAATCAACTATGAAAGGGCCACTCGGTTGAAATAGTCCCAAAGAATCATAATTTTCCCGGGACATTCTCTTACTTTTCTTTATAGTAAGGAACCTGAATATTATTACTGATGTGGGTATATGAAACGAGAGGAAATCTGTACAGTATGGAATATCTATCAATCATCTTTCATCCAACACACATTGAGATGGAACATGATAATACAGGGACTGTTTTTATGGATCTATTCTTATCTGTATAAGTACCCCCTGTATGCTTCAGAATGATAGGCGACACATGATTGACTGGACAGAGCTAGAGAAATTGTGACTGTGGCATGGCAATCCTGCCACCTCTTGAATGCCTGTTTTTATGTTTGTTTCTTGTCGAATGGCAATTTACCACTGGACAAATTAACTGCAAGCATTTGGCTTGCAGTTAAAATGTGAACGTATGTGTTTGAATGGCGGAGTTTGAGAAGCAGTGCTGCCTGTCAACTTGACACACTGCTTTAAATTTACTGCAACCTGTGAAAAAGCCCATCCAACTGTATTTAAAAGAGAAGTATGATTTTTTTTTTCTATTTATACTTACCTCCGTGGATGGAGCATCAGACTGATGCTGCATCTATACCCCGGTGTCTCTGCCCTGAGAACCGAGCCACTGAACACTGCCGATGGCTCAGTTCTCACTCCTCCCCGAGCGGAGCGATTCTGACTGTCAGTCAGCATCGCTTCTGCTATACTTCTCAGTGCTGATTGGAGTGCTGAGCAGTGGAGGGGCGGGGAGCGGCCATCTCAGTGGCTCGCTGAGACACTGAGACAGCCATCAATCAGGGCAGTTGTTGAATCCCGACTTGGAAGTCAGGATGACGCGCTGCCCCGACTGATGGCAGTGACGTCAGCGGAGAGCGGACTTCAGACTGCTCTCCGCTGAAAACAAGTCAGAGGAATGCAAAACAAATTGCCCTCATGTGACCCAGAGGAGAAGCCCAGCCTAAAAAGCTCAGGCTGGACTTCTCCTTTAAGACTTTAGGTGGGCAGTCAGGGGGAAGGGATGGGAGGGAAACTGCGGCTTAACCGCCTGATAGGAGGAGGGAGCAGAGTGAAAGAGATGAGCTCATTAGTCAACTTCTTCTCTTTTTGCTGTTCAGCCTAAAAGTGGAGGTGTGGAGGAGACCTGTAAGTGTTATGAAACTGCAGCAGAAAAGAGTTGCAGAGCTGCATGAATCTCAGAACTGGATTGACAAAAAGACTCGTACAGTATATGAATTTCATCTGTGTATTTAGTTTACATGGTGTCCCGCTTTAAAATAAAAATCCCTCCTTTGTTACATCATGGTGCTGCTAATCTTCTGCATTATCTTTGCAACCATTCCAGCCATGATTGCACGGCATGTCCCAGGGAGGGTTTGCTGATGGTGATATCAGTGGGCCATGCCTGTGTGATGCGTGTAGAAATAGCCCTTTTAGTCTCCATCGGAAATACATATAACAAAGTCATATACTCTATATGGACAAAGTGGGCATTTTTATCAACTTGGGGCACTCTTTTACCAAAACGACAAAATGTTTGTATCAGCATTGTTTAGAAAATTAATTTTAAAGAGAACACATTGGGCCAATTGATTGGGCTTAAACTTATTCACATTAAAACTCTGAAATGATTTGTGACACAGAAAACATATATATTTTTTTATAATTATAAGGCCAATGTGCGTCCTTAATCCTCAGTCTGTCACCTCGGCTTCAACAAGGGAACAAAGTGACAGCATGCACCTCTGCCGGCCTTTCCACTGTTTTTTTATGTCCCCACTGTCAAATTACTATTATCAGCAGGTCATACTTTCATTTCTCTGCACGGATGCGAACATCACAGTACATTAATTCATGAAAGGCTACACAACTCTGGTCGTCCTGATCATACATTGCGGTCGAGGACCTGTCATTGCAACAAAGAAATTACATCCTAATGCTTTTGCAATAGAGAAGATGCATTTTGCTTTCATTAGCCTGGTTTGCAGGTTCGAACATTTTATGGATCCAAAAACTATTACAATACTAGATTATGTGATTGCTAAGTAGATCAGACTGACAACTAAAGTTATAATATTAACAGTTCTGGGGAAAATTTATTCTGTCGTGGCTGACTTTAAAGCCCAAACTAAGTAATGTCTTGAAATGCCTTTTTCTATCAGTAAAAATACAGCTTCCTGCTCCCACACGTCTGTGCTCTGTGCTGGCATAGCTGATTGATAGACACACCCCTTATTACAATTACTCTCTGACAGACTTGGGGAAATAGAGATCAGTTCTAAATGCTGAATACTGAAAGCACTAGGTCTGGCTATTTTGACACCCTGTGCAACCGCTGTAACAGGTAAGTGGGCATATGAAAATTAAGGTTATTGCAATATTTATTTGTTTACCCTCATTTGCATC
The DNA here is from genome assembly GCA_029574335.1 of Rana kukunoris. Taxonomy (NCBI): domain Eukaryota; kingdom Metazoa; phylum Chordata; class Amphibia; order Anura; family Ranidae; genus Rana; species Rana kukunoris. The sequence continues at coordinate 25,080,681 of CM056055.1, read as the reverse complement.
AAACACATAATTGGCAATAATACACACGACCGTTTTCCAAGGCAAAAACCATCAAGAAAACTGCTGGCAGAGCTTTTTTACCAAGAAAAACGGTCGTGTGTATGTTTTTCGTTGAGAAAACTGTTGTGGATCTCAACAAGAAAAAAAGAGAACATGCTCTCTTTTTTCTCGTCGGGAGTCTCAATTTTCTCATTGTGGTTCTCGTCGGGCTGGTTTACGATGAGAATCGCATTTGTGTGTATGCTTAGAAACCCGCGCATGCTCAGAATAAAGTATGAGACAGGAGCGCACCTTCGGTAAAAGTAGCGTTCGTAATGATCTCCACTGTAACAGACTGAAAAACACAAATCGTCTCTCACCAAACTTTTACTTAACACGCAGTAACAAGAGATTAGCAAAAGCAGCCCCAAGGGTGGCACCAGTTGAATCGAACTTCCCCTTTATAGTGGCGTTGTATGTGTTGTACCTCACCGCATTTGAGAACGACAATATTTTGTCTCGACAGTGTGTATGCAAGGAAAGCTTGACAAGAACCTTGTTGAGGAAAACAATGTTTCTTTTACAACAAGATTCTCGGTCGTGTGTACAAGGCCTTGCATAAAATTTAAAGCAAAAATTTAAATTGAACTTTTTGGGGATTTGTTTTACTTCCGGACAGACTCACTGGTATTAACTGACAAAATATATTTAATTATGCTTAACTGACAAAATATATTTTGGCAGTTAAGCATAAACTGACAAAATAGATTTAATTTATGCTTTACACTTAAAATCTAACATAATGCTGAAGCAAATCTATAGACCTTAATGTATACATCCATTGCATATGCACATATAATAAATATGGTTAAACAGAGGTGCCTATATAAAACCCTTTAACAAATATGGAGCACAGAGGGACATATCTGGGGGAGACATGATTGCAAACTATCACCTTGTAAAACATTCCATTCAGTTTAAAATTTAAATGAAAGAGAAAACATTTTCATATAGACAGAAAAAAAAAAAAACATTATACATACCCTTTTTGCCTTTTTTTTTTTTATAAGTGATCAAATTCCCTCTGTGCTCAATAGCTTGGGGGAGGAGAAGCAGCAAAACACAGAGCTTTCCAGTGAAGTGCAGTGGGGGTGTGTCAGGATAGGTCTGATCATTGCAGTACAAAGAGAATGGGTTTTTTCTACAGGTCTACAGTGCATATAGGCACAAGAAGGAGAAAATAAACTTTCCTGGAGTCCGAATGTGCCTTGCCCTGTGCCTAGCCAGCAGGAATCATGTTCCTACACAATCCCCTTCATAAATGCATGCCAACTACAGTGTGGGACACTGCTATTTTTTTTATCAGAGGCCTCACTAAAGATGGGTGCAGAGTAGGGTGACCACATTTCCAAACTACCATTCAGGGACACCCTCCCTTCCCATAAATCAGCTTGTGCTGTAAGGAATCACAGCACAGTGATTAGACACAAGAGGCGGGATTTATGATTTCTCCAATCACAAGGAGGGTGCGGTGATTGTGCTCCTCCAGGCATTCCCGGCCAGGACAAGTACTGTCATTGAGTAAAGCAGTGATGTGGCGGCCTTTTATGGGGGCATCAGATTGGCCCAGGGGGGTGGCTGTGTCTTTTTAATTCTGGGACACTGTATTGTCCTGGAATGAAGGTCCCCAGGACAGACCTGCAAAATGGGGGACTGTCCCAGGCAATCCGGGACACGTGGTCACCCTAGTGCAGAGACTGCTGCTTCCCTGTTGACACCTACAGAGCCTTCAGAGGAACAAGGCTCCTCTCAACCTCCATTCCCCTCCGCACAGCGGGCAGATGAATAGCGACATCTTCAACTGGAAGGATAAATTGCACCAACCTACACGTTGGCGCGGATTCCAGTAGAAAAGGTTCAGGCTGCTGCTCTGTGCAATACCATTGCACAGAGCAGGTAAGTATAACATGTTTTTTATAAAAAAATAAAAATAAACTTTACAACCACTTTAACTATCTTTAATTATGTTGCAATTAAAATTTAGTTAATAAATCACCATTACAGCACCATTTAGTATATTCAGTAACCTGGATCTTTACTGGTTAACAACATTCAATCATAGTGAATAATAATACCATTATTTATGATACCTCTGTTGATGAGATTTAATAACGTAGCTCATTTATGGGCACCAGGCAATTTTACCTCTTAAAACGCTCTTATTCAATTGTTCTAATGTAGGTCTGATTAATGGAGCATGATCATTTCCCTTTCATCATGCTAAACAGCGGGACACATGAAAAGGCAGGTAAAAAAACCAGGAAAGACTATTAAAAAATTGCTGTATGGCTCTTATCTTAAAAGGTACAACTTATACTTAAATGGGTAACCTTCTTTATTAATTGTTTTTGTTTTTCATCAAGCTTTTTTTTTAATTAGAGGCCTTTACTTAATTATTTCAGCAATACATGTTAAAGGAATACTATTATTGGTACACCGGTGTACTGTATATGAAGAGGTTTATAAAGTGAAATGATATGTTTGCTAACAGTGAACATGCTGACAGTGACAAGAGGAGAGAGTTGACTGAGCAGAAAGATGACCTTCTCAGTATGAAGCTGCCTATTCACCGCCCATTCAGGAGGTTGGGGTGTGTATGGAGCAATGTTATTGACCAAGCTGTGCTGGTGCTGCAGTGGATGTCAAGCATCTTGCTTGCTTAAAACAGCTCCCAGACATGTATTTCATCTGTATATGTTGCTGATTGCATGAGGTTTATCTTTAAAAGGACATGCAATTAAAAATAGTCTTAAAGCGGCAAGTACCCGCTCCCACTTCTGGGTGATCTTGCCCGGCAAGATCACCCAGAAAGCTTGACCCCCCTCCTCCTTCTCCCGCCACCAGACTATTCATAAATGGTTGAAACATGCACAGTAGGGAACCGGCTGTGAAGCAAGGCTTCACTGCCAGTTGCCCTCACAAGCAATGGCGGCAGCAGCACTCGAGAGCCGGTGGAAAAATCGTCTGGGGTGAAGACACAGCAGGAACCCAGGACAGGTAAGGCTGCGTAAACACGATCAGTCCATCCGATGAGACCGTTTTCATTGGGTCACCGCTGAAGTGGCCTGATGGTCTGATGTGCGTACACACCATCAGTTCAAAAACCGATCGTGTCAGAACGCGGTGACGTAAAACACAACGACGTGCTGAAAAAAACGAAGTTCAAAGCTTCCAAGAGTGCGTCGACTTGATTCTGAGCATGCGCGGGTTTTGAACCGATGCTTTTGTGTACTAACCATCGGTTTGGACCAATCGGTCAGCGGGCCGATTTTAAAGCAAGTTTTAAAATTTTGGTCCGAAGGACAAAAGACCAATGGGCCGTACACAAGGTCGGTTTGGACAGATGAAACTGAACTTCGGCCGTTTTCATCGGTTTGGACCGATCATGTGTACGCGGCCTTAGTGTCCTAATATTAAACGTCAGCAGCTACAGTATTTTTCTGGAGTAGGCTGGACCTCCTCTTTAAGTAATAATTATATGGTCCCTTTTACACTGAGGAGCTTATCAGGCACTTTAGCCAATTTCCATTAGAACCCTTTAACACTGGTGGTGTTTTTCAGGCGCTTTAGCGGCTCTCGAGCGGTACACTGGCAGGACATTGAAAAAAGCTTTGAGGCGCTTTTGCGGGCGCTTTTAACCCTTTGTTCGCCTGCAAGTGGTGGTCAAAAGTGCCCCGCTAGCGGCCGAAAAATGCCTCTACAACTACGGTAAAGCACCGCTAAAACTACCGCCGCTTTACTGCCGACACCCCCGTGCTGTCAGTGTGAAAGTGCCCTTACAATCAGTGAACACTTTCACACTCGGGCGATGGGCTGACAGGGCGGTGAAAAAACTCCAGCAAGCAGCATCTTTGGAGTGTAAAAGAAATCCCTCCAAAGAGCCCCTCTACTTTGAAATGAATGGGAAGCAGCCTCAAAATCGCAAGAAAAGCGATTCAAAAGTGCCTCAAACTGGTTCTTTTGAGTCACGTGACCTTCAAAAAAGCGCACTGCTAATGCCTCAAAAGCCCCTGGAGTTTTAGGGGCAGTTTTTATGCGCCTCAATGTTAAAGTACTGTAAGGGCCCATTCACAATGATGTGTTGCATCTGCATTCAGAAAAATGCACCATGCATTACTGCAGCAAACATTACTGCAAGTAAATAAATGCATTGCATTGCAGTGGTATTCATTTTGACTGCATATGTACCCACCTTGCTAGCACACATCCCACCTGTGTTTTAGCATACCAGAATGCACAAATGTGAACAGTCTGTGTGTGTGGGGTACTGCGCTGACAACAATTCTGAAGGTCCGGGAAGACCTGGTTTATGATGCATTGACAGTCCATCTGGTTGCCTTACCACATTGCACATACAGTATACATGAAATATTGCACCTTTAATGCTCTATGTTATATGTATGTTTTATCTTTTGATAACAAAAGTAAATTTTGCTTTTAAGTAACACTTTGATATAAATGAGTAGAAATTTCAGAAGATTATTAGAACCAAGTCGTTTTATAGTTCAAATTCAGTGATCTCTGAAAATAAAACCACCAGCTGTCACTTTGTTTATTCCTTTTGTATAGCTGGGCAGATACCAGGGAACAATAGGCTAAACAACACAACTGCATAAATGTTAACAATCTTGCTTATGTACAGGATTAGATATTTTATAGAATTGTAAATGTTACCATTGTCCCTTTTTACAAATTGAGTTTCTTTTGTTTAAAGGCAGCCATAGATGGAGCGATTTTCTTTCCTGTAGCCACGGGTTGCAGGGAAGAAAATCGCTGTTCTCCCATCAACACAGTCAATGTTGATGGGGGAATTCCTCCCACAGAGCCATTGTGTTCTCCCGGTGGGGGACGGAGGGAGCTGTCCCCACCGGGAGAACACAGTAGTTACTGCTAAGGGCTATGTAACGGAATGACCCGTGACGCCCAGAGATTTTTGAGGGATAGGGGAAACTCCTGTGCCAGCATCACTAAGGACTCTTGGGTTTAAGGCCACCCTGTGCCCCTTTTGGGCATAGGGTGACTGATGAATGATAATTCATGTTTTGCAGGAGATCTGGACATATTAAAAGCTGTAAAGGTCAATGTTTCATTCAAGGTTCATTCAAGGTGGGGACACATGCTTTTGAGGTGTTAATTGCGTCTTCTCCTAGACATTCCATTGTGTGATGCTAATAACACTGTTTAAAGCCTATTGATGATCAGGTGTGAATACCCTATTGTCGGAGACAGAACGCCTGACATATGAATGTGTATTCTGCAGGTGAATCACTTATTGGCAGAATCGGGACGTCTGGGTGATAATTAACGCACCTGAATGTCATTATCTAAAAGAATGTGATTGAAGCCCCACTGTGTGATGAGGGGGGTGGAGAGTTTCATTGTCCCTGTGAGTAACTGTGACATGTTTGTAACTGTATAAGAACCAGCTGAGTTTACCATTAAAACATTCATACATTTGACTCAGATTCTTATGGATCGGGTCTGCTGGCTTGTCGGATAAGCTGTCGTGGTTGGGGCGATGGAATGAATATCGTAAACGGTAGTGACCGTTGCAGGCTATAAAAGCCACTAGCAATAATGTAAAATCTGACAGGCTGGTTGTACCCAAGTTGATTGATCAATCAACTTGGGTACATTCAGCCTGCCCATACATGGTTTGAATCTTGGTTGGTTCCTTCTGAACCAGTCAATATTTGAACTGTCTATGGCCGGCTTAATTCTTGTCTTTTAAAGAGGGACAATGTATGTTTTTTTTTTACTATATTTACAATCTTTCTTTAGTCTTGGTATAGACACAGCATTTCAGAAGCTGTTACCTTTCAGACACTGTAGCTGACTGAATTTCTTTATGGAGCCCAATAGGAAGACAGGAGGGTGGGGGATGAGCTACTGATTTGAGTTAACCACTTGTTTGTGATATATTTAGCTTAAGCTATTGAACTCCCTTTTCTAGCAAAGGAGACCTGGTAAAACATGTGAACTACAGCTCCACCTACTGGCTGGTTGTAATCATAAAAATATTACAATGCAATGTTTCACATTTACTTAATAATAAATAATATTTTATTTTTAGTCATCACCATAAAAAATAGGAAATATATCAAAAACATTGTAATTTCTCTCTAACATTAACACAATCATTCATTAAAGAAAATACAGATATTAATATTTTTAGATACATTTTTACCATACAGTATTTATAAATATAGTACACTATATTTTCATATTTATTTCAGTAAAAATCTGGGTTTACCTGAATTATTAACACATCGTTTTTTAAAAGTTATCTAAACCAAACAAAAAAAATGCAATATGCTGCTTACCAGTCCTTAGATGTGGTGGCTTCATTCGTTTTCATTTTAAGTGAGTTCAGAAATTACTTGTTAAACTTTCTGTGAGCTGAACGGAAAGCGCCAACAATGTTATCTTCCAAGGGTGGAAGAAAATAAAATTGCTAGAATCCCTCATCAACACAGTTAGTTCTGAACGGAGAACACAATGATTAGTGTTGCTGACCATAGCACTAATTGTTCAGGCTGGTTATGTGCAATCAGGGTGCACATACATAGATTGATATTCATCCGGTCCTGGTTAAACTGGCCGAATTTCAATCCATGTATGACTGGCTTAATCAAAGCCAGCCAGGAACAGGAAGTGCAAAAAATAATTAAGTAAAATAAAAATAAATATATAAAAAAAATGAAAACGCCCCTATCCCCAGTAGCTCGCGTTCAGAAAAGAAGGCGCGTGTAAGTCCCTCCCACATATGTAAACACCGTTCAAACCACACATGTGAGGTATCGCCGCGTGCATTAGAGTGAGAGCAATAATTCTAGTACTAGTTACTCTGTAACTCTAAACTGGTAACCTGTAAAAAAAATAAACCGTCGCCTATGGAGATTTTTAAGTACCGAAGTTTGGCACCGTTCCATGAGCGGGCGCAATTTAAAAGCGTGACAAGTTAGGTATCTATTTATTCAGCGTAACATCATCTTTCACATTATACAAAAAAATTGGGCTAACTTTACTGTTTTGTTATTTTTTAATTCATGAAACCGTTTTTTTCCCCCAAAAAAAGGTGTTTGAAAAATGATTGCGCAAATTCCGTGCGAGATAAAAAGTTGCAATGACTGCCACTTTATTCCCTAGGGTGTCTGCTAAAAAAATATTAGGGCTGTTACTGATCAAAATTTTTGTGTTCGATTAATCATTTTTGTTTTTATCGATTAATCGACTAATTTCGATTAATTATAACGCACATACAGATCCAACTACTTTTAGCTGATCTCCTTGCAGGCCGATTCCCAGTTCAGCTACCAACCACTGGAAAATGGATAGCAGGATACAAAAAATACACAAAGGCAGCGCTCGATGGGAATAGCATTAAAACTTTTATAGTCTTCAAGTAGGTAACCAAATAAATATTGCACTGGAGATAAAATCGATGTAGCTACATAAACTGTAAAAATGGTGCGAGTAATACCAAACAGTAGCAAAAGCAGTCATAAAAACATGTAGCTAAGCATGATACTGGTATAAAAATGTGTACAACGATACCACTGCTGAATCCAGATAAGGAGAGGTTAACATCAGTCCGTCGGCATGTAGATGTCCCATGAAGGGAACTATCCCAACTCCCAGTGAATGGCTGTAGAATCCCAGGTTGATAGAGGGAAATGATAGAGGGAAGTGATAGAAGGAAATGAAACAACCCTTGTGTGTGGCAGATAGTAAGGTCCCCGTCGGCATGCAGATATGAAGGCACAGCAAAGGAGCCCTTCAGATGGACACAGCAAGCCCCGCCGGTGTCTGTGACGTTACCGGATCTCCGACGGAACTCCCTGAAGGCCCGGAAGCCGGCGGAGAGGTGAGTACCAATCAAAAGAATTGTAATCGATCGAAAAGATTTTGATCAATCAAAAAAATTAAAGATTAATCGATTAATTAAAAGTTAATTTGCACAGCCCTAAAAAATATATATAATATTTGGGGGTTCTGAGAAATTTTCTAGTAAAAAAAATATGACTTTTACATGAAGGAGAGAAGTGCCAGAATAGGCGCGGTATGGAAGTGGTTAAGTGCCCAGTGAGCGGTTAAAAAAATCTGAGATGCATAAAAAATAAAAATATTACTTATTTCACAGTGTAATTCTCATTTTTTAATTCTTTGTGGAGAAAACGGCAAGGCACATAAAAAAAAAAAAGAATAAAGATGACATAAAGATGAACTCAACAATAGTGTTCTTTTAACGAGATGAAAAATAATTGATGATTTTAATGGAGATCCTAATTAATATGAACAAAGAGCCAGAAAGAACTTCAGAAAATCTCCGTTGTGTAGAGAAGAAGCATTGTCTTCTCTAATCTCAGCCTTTATCTCTTCCGAAACTGTTTCACCTATTTCATTGCGAATAATGCTTTGCAATATGAATATCACCAGTATTAAATCAGGATTTATAAACTATAACTGCAATTTGTGATAGCATTCTGCAGATAAGCAATCATCAATTTCAGGGGAATTGTAGTTAAACGTTGATGTCTCAGGAATGAATGGATTAATCTGTCTGGTCCGCAAGTCCTGGGCATTTCTTGTAATTCAGCCTCTGGTGTTAAAACAGGATTTGTGGGCAGAGAGGATTCTGGGAATTGTCTGTAAGAGATCAATTTCTGTTTGACATTATAGCAATATTGCATTGCGTTTTTCAGTCTGCGCATTCACAGCTACAAAATATCACCCGAAATGTCAGGGACAGCACCATATTATACTTAATGGGCAAATGCTGAAGCAAAAATGGACTTTAACACGGTTAAAATGAGACCTGCGCCTGACCGCAACCCATTAGTTTTAAGTGTCAGCTGCAAATATACACATTTCCAAGTGAAAGGGTCATAAGAAAAAAATCATATTCATTATGAATTAAAGCAAAAGGTCAAGCAAAGGCTGCGCGCGATTATTGGACATTGTAGCAGGGCAGAGCAAGGAGTAAATCTTAAGATTTTTTTTCGCTGAATTCTTTAGGTTGCAATTGAGTTAATACTGTGATAAATATGAAATTACATTTTATTTCTACATGCAAAAATAAATAAAATACTTTGGGCTTAAAGGGTCACTAAAGGAATTTTTTTTTTTTAGCTAAATAGCTTCCTTTACCTTACTGCAGTGCTGTTTTTGTGTCCTCATTGTTCGTTTTTGCTTTGAAGTTGCTGTAATCCTGCTCTGATCTCCACACTTCCTGGCTGTCTGTTTCCTTATAACCACAGTGCTGGGAGCTTTCTCACTGTGGTCACTAATCAAGGAGGTGTGATCAGGGGCGGACTGACCATTGAGGAACTCGGGCACTGCCTGAGGGCCCCATGCTACTGGGGGGCCCCATCAGGGTTGCCAGGCTCATTAAAACCAGGGACAGTATGTAAAAATCAGTGTTTTTTTTACATCTGTCCCTGATATGTCCAAAACCAACATGCTTTTGATGTGAAAATCCTGAGATTTTAGCTGCCCCGCCTCTGTACTGCAACCTTGCTTGGTGGCCATCTGTAAGCCCGGGGGCCCCATAATCTTCTATTGCCCGGGGGCCCCATGAGTTGTCAGTCCACCCCTGGGTGTGATTACTGTGTGTAAACTGAAACTGGGTTGGTGCTGAGGGGTTTTAGACAAACCATCACTGCCCTCTATTGGCTCTCTGGCTCTGTACATCAGAGAGACAGGAGATAATAGCAAAAACAAAACTAGAACTGTAGGTTGATTATATGATTGATTTTTATCTATTTTTAATCATGTTTAAAAGGAATCAGTTAATTTTTTTGTCTCTATACCCTGTAAACAGTAATTTCAGCCCAAAAAATATTTCCTTTAGTGACCCCTTCACTTACTTTAGTGGCCTCACTTCACTTACCTCATCCTTCCATTTTGCTTTTAAATGTCCTTATTTCTTCGAGGAAATCCTCACTTCCTGTTCTTCTGTCTGTAACTCCACACAGTAATGCAAGGCTTTCTCCCTGGTGTGGAGAAAGCCTCTTGAGGGGGGAGGGGGCGAGCAGGCAAGTCAAGACGCTCTCTACTTTGCAGATAGAGAAAGGATCTGTGTGTTAGTGGGCGTCCCGACACTCCTGCGCGCTCCCTCCCCCTCAAGAGACTTTCTCCACACCAGTGACTGACCTCACAAATGAGCTTCTGGAAGAATGGTCAAACATTCCCATAGACACACTCCTAAACCTTGTGGACAGCCTTCCCAGCAGAGTTGAAGCTGTTATAGCTGCAAATGGTGGGCCAACTCAATAATCAACCCTACGGACTAAGACTGGGATGCTATTAAAGTTCATGTGCATGGTGTCCCAATACTTTTGGTAATATAGTGAAGATAGATCGATAGCTGTGCCAGAAGAGGGCACTGCATCTTGAGGTGGTCATAAACATATCAATTTATGATTGATTTATGACTGAGCAATTGTAAACCAAGAGATCTGTCATCAATTAAAATATCGAACAACTGTTGTTTCACATTTTGAAATCGACTGAACAGTGATAGAGGAATGAGTTCTATGCAAATGATATATTACGACTGATCATTTAATTGATCTGAAATACGATTGGTTCTCAGACAGAAATTTGATTGATTGGAAGTAATCAACAAGTTTCTGCCACCGTCCATTGACTATGAAGAGTCAAAATTGATCAAGAGCTCACTTAATCGTATTGATATCTGTGTGGCCATTATTATTTTCCGGTTGTATACATGAGTTCAACTCTGCAATTTACAATTAACCCCTTTGTGACCAGAGCTCATTCATGCCCAGATTCCCAGGGCAAATTTTGCAGCATATGGTGGGTAACGTGACAATAACCTGGTGACTAATTGATGATATTTCATCACCTCTGCGGTTTCTATTTTTTGCGATATAAACAAAAGAAGAGTGACAATTTTGATAAAAAAGCAATATTTAAAATGTTTTGCTATAATAAATATCCCAAAAAATATTTTAAAAAAAGTTATTTTTCCTTAGTTTAGGCTGATATGTATTCTACATATTTTTGGTAAAAAAAGAAAAAATCGCAGCGTTTATTAATTGGTTTGCACAAAAGTTATAGGGCCAGATTCAGGTACGGAGGTTTAAAGTTTGGCGGGCGTAGCATATCTTGTTTACGCCGCCGTAAATTAGCGGGGGCAAATGCTCTATACACCAAGCTAAAATTAAGGCGGCGTAGCGTAAATGGGCCGGCGTAAGCCCGGGTAATTCAAATGTGAATGAGGTGGGCGTGTTTTATGGCAATGTGTTGTGACCCCACGTTTTTTACGTTTTTTTTTAACTGCGCATGTGCTGGCCGTGGACGTATCCCAGTGCGCATGCTCCAAATTATGACGCTACGACGCATTGTTTTTGACGTGAACGTAATTGACGTAAATCCCCATTCACGGACGAGTTACGCAAACGACGTAGAATTTTAAAAATTTGACGCGGTCCCGACGTCCATACTTAACATAGGATGCGCCATCTTTTTGGTGGTTTATCTTTACGCCGGAAAATGCCTTACGTAAACGGCGTAAATTCACTGCGTCGGCCGGGCGTACGTTCGTGAATAGGCGTATCTCGCTGATTTACATATTCTAGGAGTAAATCGGCGGGAATGCCCCTAGCGGCCAGCGTAAAATGCAGTTAAGATACGCCGGCGTAGGAGACTTACGCCGGTCGTATCTTAGCAACATTTAAGCATATCTCAATTTTGAGCATACGCTTAAAGATACGACGGCGCAGATTCTGAGTTACGACGCCGTATATACGCCGTCGTAACTCTTTATGAATCTGGCCCATAGCGTCTACAAAATAGGGCATAGTTTTATGGCATTTTTATTCTAATTATTGTTTTACTAGTAATGGCGGCGATCTGCGTTTTTATCATAACTGCGACATTATGGTGGACACTTCGGATACTTTTGACGCTATTTTGGGACCATTGTCATTTATACAGAGATCAGTGCTATAAAAATGCACTGATTACTGTGTAAATGACACTGGCAGGAAAGGGGTTAACCACTAGGGGGCGAGGAAGGAGGTTAAGTGTGACCTAGGGAGTGATTCTATCTGTGGGGGCGCTGGGCTACAAGTGACATGACAGTAATCACTGCTCCTGATGACAGGGAGCAGAAGATCACTGTCCTGTCACTAGTTTACAAAGGCATCTCCCCGTTCTGCCTCTCCGTGACACGATCGCGGGCCGCCGGCAAACATTGAGTTTGCGGGGCCCGCGGGCACGGTCACTGAGAGTGCAGAAGGCGTGTGCGCCTCCGGCGGTGTGCACGTGACCGCCACACGGCTTCTTATAGGGGACGTACAGGTACGCCCATTTGCCCACCGCTGCCATTCTGCCAACATAAATTGGCGTGCACCGGTCGGCAAGTGGTTAATGGGGAAAAGATCAGTTGCAGGGAGACCACATAATACTGGTGTGATGTCTAGTTCTTTGCCTTCTGTCTGCCTTTTTATGGCTTCCTGAATTCAGTACCCGCTTTAAATAAGTGTAGTAATGTTGGCATTTTATATTTCTATTAAACACTATCATTCTTTAATATCATTTGTAAGTATATGTTATGTTAATGGCACTTTACAAAATGGAACTGTGAGGCCCAAGGTTGGTTCTTTTTGTCTAGAGTGGCTATGAGAGGACATATAAAACACATGAACCTCTTTACAGGTTTTTAGAATTGACGTAGTTCATTCTGAGAAGCCAACAATTAAAAAGTGTTCCTCTCGAGAAGAGAACATTCATTGCTTTACCAACAAATGCACAAATTAATTAGATAACAAAGTAGTGCTTTGTGATGCGTGTTATGCTAGGCATCAGCTTTCAAGGTCCTTCCACTCATAGGTACTTATTTAATACATAAACGCCTGTGTTCTGTACCTTATGTGCACTGATCACATTCTTACTTATCTAATAATAATCATAATAACATATACTGTGTTTCCCCAAAAATAAGACCAGGTCTTATAATAATTTTAGCTACAAAAAAACACACTAGGGCTTATTTTCAGGGGATGTCTTATTTATTTATGGTATGTATATCACATTTCCTCCCCCCTATCAGCTGAGTCAGCACTGTGAAAATTCTGTATTCCCAAAAATAAAAGTTAGTTAACCACTTGCTGACCGCCGCACACACATATACGTTGACAACATGGCACAGACAAGCAAATGGGCGTACCTGTACATCCCTTGAAATTTGCCGCCCAGCAGGCACGAGCGCACCGCGTGAGTGGGCTCGCGGGTCCTAGGAACTCGATGTTCCTGGGCAGCCCGCAATTGCGCTCGGCAAAGGCAGAACAGGGGGCTGCCTTTGTAAACAAGACATTCCCCTGTTCTGCGTAGTGACATGTCCCCTGTGATCGGAAACCGTGATCCGTGACATGTCACTGGTAGCTCCTCCCCCTAACAGTAAGAATCACTCCCTTCACTCTTCTGGGAAATGGAGGGACACTGTCTTCTGTGACCTGTGTGTGTTCCAGAAGACAGCCAGCCATTCACAAAGCGCCATGCGACTCGCGAATGCGCAGTATGAAACAGGCATTGAAGCTGCAAGGTTTGAATGGAGGTGCCAACACATCGAATCGGCCTCGGGGAGCCGACATCACAGGCTACCTGGACAGGTAAGTGTCGATATTAAAAGTCAGCAGCTACAGTGTTTGTAGCTGCTGACCTTAATTTTTTTTTTAGGCTGGAAAAGCGCTTTAACTGCTTGCCGACCACATCACATGTATGGACGGCAAGGAGGCTCTGCTGCACTTCTGGGTAGGGGGCGTGTGCATGTGCTGCCGGTGACCTGGCTGTGCTGTGATTATACACGGCAGGTGGCGATCAGTGGGTGTCGGCCAATGGATGATCACCGTCACCTGCCGATTGAAGAAGACAGACATCTGTCTATTTAAACAAGGGAGAGCTCTGTTCTGTCAGTGGGGAAGTAATGTATTTTCTTTTCCTGCAAAGCAGGGAATAAAATCCATGACTTCCCTTAGTGAAAGCACCACACACAGTACACCAAAACACTGGTTAGGCACACATTTAACTCAGTGTCATTAGTACAGTGACAGTGTTTATTTTTTTAGCACTGATCACTGTATTAGTCTCACTAGCTCCTAAAAAGTGTTAAAAGTGTCAGTTAGTGTCTGATTGTCAGCCGCAATATCACAGTCCCGCTAAACAGTAAGTCGCTGATCACTGCCAGTACTAGTAAAAAAAAAAAAAAAATTGCAGTTTATAGACCATTTTTTTTGTAGATGCTATAGCTTTTGAAGCTTATTGGTATTTTTTTTTTTACAATAAATATGTAGCAGAATACATATTGACCTAAATTTATAAAGAAATTACATTTATTTATTTTTTATTTCATATGTTTTACAGCAGCAAGTAAAAATTATGTTTTCAAAATTGTCAGTCGATTGGTCGTTTATAGTGCAAAAATAAACAACGCAGTGGTGATCAAATACCACCAAAAGAAAGTTCAATTCGTGGAGCAAAAAGGACATGCATTTAATTTAGACAAAAAGGAAAAGTTCTGATGTCATATCTGTTTGTCACTTCCTATTTCCTGTTTCACTCACATGCAGCAGTCTCACTTCATTCAAGTTGACATTATTAATGGATACTGGGAGACCTGACACACACCCACATCCCGGCCATGTCTGCCCCCCATTTGTGCTCTGTTGGGTTGGTTTTTCCTCTGCCTCCTCAGCTCCCACGCCAGATGCTCATTACTGCTGCCTCTGGGTAGTCTGATCCAGCCTTTGATCTACTACACATGCATCTGCCCTCGATGAAGCAAAATGTGTTGGGATACTATTCATGCCTGTGTACTTTGCAATTACATTTTTTTACCATGATACATGTAATGAATTTGTTTACTTTATGTATCATTTCAGTGGCTTGGTTATGATTCATGTTGTTTATGTTCGCATGATAATTTTTACACTTTCCCTACCGGGTCATTGTAAAATGACGTCGGCATTAACCCTCCCTCCCTCTGCATGGACGTCATATGACGTCCTTGCCTTCCCGGGTGGCTAGGGGGCGCGCGCCCGCCCGCTTTGCTCGGTACCCAGTGTGCGTGCCCAGTGCCCGCGATGTCCGCCGGGCACCCACGATTGCCCGCAATCACGGCAGGACCATGGATCTGTGTGTGTAAACACACAGATCCATGTCCTGTCAGCGGTGAGGAGACGGATGTGTGTTCCAAGTACAGAGGAACACACATTGGTCTCCTCCCCTTGTGAGTCCCCCTCCCCCTACAGTTAGAACACACTTTAGGGAACATATAAACCCCTTCAGCGCCCCTAGTGTTAACCCCTTCTATGCCAGTCAAATTTACACAGTAATCAGTGCAGTTTTATAGCACTAATCGCTGTGTAAATGTGAATGGTCCCAAAAATGTGTCAAAAGTGTCCGATATGTCCGCCGCAATGTCACGATCACAATAAAAATCGCAGATCGCCGTCATTACTAGTAAAAAAATTTAAATAAATAAAAATGCCATAATTCTATTCCCTATTTTGTAGATGCTAGAACTTTTGCGCAAACCGATCAAATACGCTTATTGCGATTTTTTGTTTTACCAAAAATATGTAGAAGAATACGTATCGGCCTAAACTGAGGAAAAAAAATGTTTTTTTTATTTTTTATTATGATATTTATTTAAAGTAAAAAGATTCTGGGCCAGATCCACAAACAATTACAGCGGCGGATCTCCAGATCCGCCGCCGTAATTTCAAATCTGCGCCGGCGTATCATTGTTTTGTAACCACAAAACAAGATACGCTGTTTTTTTGCGTAGATACGCTGTCCTACGCCGTCGTCCTAAAGTGTCCTATTTACGCTGGACGCTAGGGACGCTTCCACGTCGAATATGCAAATGAGGTAGATACGCCGATCCACGAACGTACGTACGCCCGGCGCAGTGTTTTTACGTTGTTTGCATAAGCGTAGGTCCGGCGTAAAGTTACCCCTGCTGTATAGAGGTGTACGTAATGTTAAGTATGGAAGTCGGGCCAGCATCGATTTTTCCGTCGTTCACGTCGTTCGCGTAAACCGTTCGCGAATAGGGATTTGCGTAAGTTATGCTCACGTCATTTTCATTGATGTTTTGCGACGTGATTTCGCGAATGCGCACTGAGATACATCCACGGCCGGCGCATGCACAGTTAAAAAAAAGCGTTGTTTGCGTCGGGTCCTTCATAAATATAATAAAACACGCCCCCCACTAGTAAATTTGAATTACACCCGCGTACGCCAGCCTATTTACGCTACGCCGCCGTAAGTTACAGTGGCATTTCTTTGTGGATAAGGATACGACGCTGTAACTTACAGCGGCGTACAGTAAATGGGACACGCCGCGCCGGCGGGGCAGGTATGTGGATCTGGCCCCTTTTTCAAAATTTGACGCTCTTCTTTTGTTTATAGCGCAAAACCCGCGGAGGTGATAAAATACCACCAAACCAAAGCTCTATTTGTGGGGAAAAAAAGGGCGTCAATTTTGTTTGGGAGCCACGTCGTATGACCGCGCAATTGTCATTCAAAGTGCGACAGCGCTGAAAACTAAAAATTGGTCTGGGAAGGAAGGGGGTGAAAATGCTCTGTATGGAATTGCTTCAGGGGCGGACTGACCATTGAGTCACTTGGGCACTGCCCGAGGGCCCCATGCCACTAAGGGGCCCCCTCAGGGTTGCCAGGCTCAGTAAAACCAGGGACAGTATGTAAAAATCTGTGTTTTTTTTACATCTGTCCCTGATATGTCCAAAACCTTCATGCTTTTGATGTGAAAATCCAGAGATTTTAGCTGCCCCTCCTCTGCACTGCCTCCTGGTGTGGTGGTCATCTGTAAGCCTGGGGGCCCCATAATCTTTTATTGCCCGGGGACCCCATGAGTTGTCAGTCTGCCCCTGAAGTGGTTACTACATTTTGAGACTGCATTCACTCAATTATTGGCTAACCGCAATTACCTCATTTAAAGGTGGTGATTTCCTGTATTTTGATGCATTTAATTTATGTACAGAATTGCAAGATTACGCAATTGAGGAACACAGTGCTGTATCGCAAAAAATGGCCTGGTCATGAAGGGGGGGGGTAAATCTTCCAGAGGTCAAATGGTTAAAGAGTAATATTACCTACATGAATGGGGCAAACTAAGAAATAACTCCCAATCCCATGTAGTGAGTGACGTGCTCATTGTGGCTGTATTAGAATGAACCTATAAACTACTGCACAAACATGTCATCACAGCCATCAGTTGAAGATAGAAACAAGTGGGGGGGGGGGGGGGGGGGGGTTCAGTTCAGTGAAATATTTGTCCATTTTGATGGAATTTGCTTTTAATTGGAATGTGACCCTGGTAACAAATTCTTGGCATTTCTTTAATTGTGAATCCAAATGACTGCATTACTATTACCTGTTCTCTGCATACATTTAGTCTAGAATGTGCATAATTATTAGCAGGAACCAAGTTAGACTAGCAAAGGAAAATTGTAATGGGCTGAGAATTGGAATTGTTTGTTAATTATACTGCTGTTAATGAGTGTAGAGGAGGCAGAAGCAAATGAAGGAATTGGCAGGTGCGTGACTTTATGGAAGAAGGCAGCGTTGATGATTTGGAAATGAGACAAGACGGGGCTGTCTAATTTAACTCTTTATAACAAACAACAGCTGAGATGTAAGGCCTCGTACACACGATCAAATCTGTCCGCTGGAAACGGTCCGCTGGACCGTTTCAGCAGACAGATTCGATCGTGTGTACGGCCGAGCCGACGGATTTGGCCACCCGTCAGATTTCAAAGCATGCTTTGAAATCTATCGGGTGGGAATCCGTCCGCCCGACATGTCTGCTAGTTAGTACACTTACCAGCAGACATGTCGTCCCGCACCGCCGCCAAATGGATTCAGCGCATGCGCGGAAGTGTTTTACTTCCTGGTGCGGTGACGTGGCGGCGTCAACATCACCGCCACGTCACCGACACGTCAGCGCGCCGTCTGCTGGCAGGGATTTTGGTTTGCTTGTGTGTACACGCGAGCAAACCAAAATCCCAGCAGACAGATTTGTTCAAATCTGTCGGACGGACAGATTTGAACAAATCTGTCTGCTCGTGTGTACGAGGCCTAACAATGGAAGTGACGTTAGGTTACACAACTGTAACTGATTTAGAAATTTTGAACCCCAAAAATTGCTTGTGAGATGATCTCTTGTACTGGGTTGCAGACACAGATAGCATTAGTGGTCTGCTCTGTGCCAATCTAATCCTGGATATAACTTGAAATGATAAACAATCACTAAATTGATCAACAATTCAAGCATTTCAATCATTCACATTTCAACTTCAAAGCACAACAAAATTAAAGCAGTTAATGAACTACCATATATTGAACTACCTGATGGTTGTTTTTAAAAGAGAAGTTTATGTTTCCAAAAAAAAAAAAAGATATTCGCTCAGGTGGATGCAGGTCAATCTAATGCTGCATCTGGTCCCGTTGCCTCTGCACTGCGATCAAAGACCGTAGATCGCTCAGTTCTCCCCTCCACTCAACGTCCGTCAATGGCTTTCTATTCTGCCCCTGTTGTGGGGCCCAAAGCAGCTTCCTCATATGTGATGACTAAGCACTGACTGTAAGTGCGAAACGCGTCGGCCATACTGTATTTTGTTGGTTGCAGTGACTGTGTGTACAGTTGAAAATAAAAGACAACTTATTTTAAGTAATTTTGGAGTGCGGCTGTCCAGTTTTCGTCCTTCCATTTGCAGCTTCCTCATACTTGCCAACTAGCCCATTTTAAATGATCTTGTCCTTTAAAGTTTTAGCCCCGTGCTAATATCTCAGTTTGAAGTTCTGTTACCAATGCTGCCCAGCTCTGCCCTATTGTCATGTACAGATAACTCACCTGCAGACCCTGTTTTTACATGTAAATAACCTGTATGTAAATACCTGCGGCATTAACATGTAAATAGCCACAGACCACGGCATTGATATGTAAATTGAGGAGGCATTAACATGTATATCATGCCCCCCTGAGGTCATATCCACCATCACCTCTGCTGAATGCTGCCCACTGGGGAGGAAAAAGGGGCATGCTTGAAAGTCCTGCCTAAAACTGTGGTCATTAAGCCTAACATCAGCCTGTTCAGCAAAGGTAAGCAAATTGGAGATGGAACCCTTTTTCAAAATAAAATGGTGCCACAGCACCGTGAATTTTGGTGCATGTACATGCGCACATCTCAGCGGATGCGTGAGGGTGTCATTAACTATTAATGGCACCACTGTGTAGTGTATCTGCTAAAGGGCGTCTCTGTGGTGTCAGGAAAGGGATTCTGCATGTGTTCATTCACACACTAGTGGCCAGGGTGAAGCACCCCCTTACATTGGTGGCCAGTGCACAATCTTCATCACATTGTGATCAGTGCACATTTTCCTTTACATTGGTGGTAAGCATGGTTGCCAACCTCCCGCAGCATTTTTTACGGACAAAACATGGAAAATTTACTGGCGGAGCACATTTTTTACTGGCAACCTGAGAAATTACAGAACTCCTATTGAAAACAAACACAGTGAATATTTGAACAGTATAAACAAGATATGGAAACACTGACAATACCTGTAACAAAGTAATTTGCATGATTTAACCACTTCAGCCCCGGACCATATTGCTGGTCAATGAATTTTGTGATTCGGCACTGCGTCACTTTAACTGACAATTGCGCAGTTGTGCAACATGGCTCCTAAACATTTTTTCCCCCAAAATAGAGCTTTCTTTTTGTGGTATTTGATTATCTCTGCGGTTTTTAGTTTTTGCGCAATAAACAAAAATAGAGTGACAATTTTGGAAAAAAAATTTTTTTTTGCTGTAATAAATAGCCTAAAAAAATTATAAAAAGCGATTTTTTTCCTCAGTTTAGGCCGATACACATTCTTCTACATATTTTTCATTAAAAAATCGTAATAAGCGTTTATTGATTGGTTAGCGCAAAAGTTATAGCGTCTATAAAATAGGGCATCGCTTTATGGCATTTTTATTAATATTTTTTTTTTACTAGTAATGGCGGCGACCAGCGATTTTTATCAGTACTGCGACATTATTGCAGACACTTCGGACACCTTTGATACATTTTTAGGACCATTGGCATTTTTATAGCGATCAGTGCTATAAAAATGCATTGATTACTATAAAAAAATGAAATTGGCAGGCAAGGGGTTAACACTGGGGGGTGAGGAAGGGGTTAAGTATGTTCCCTGGGTGTGTTCTAACTGAAGGGGGGGTGGGACTGACTTATTTACTTATTTACAAAATGTACTGACTGTTTCACAATTTTCTGTCTTTTCTCCTTTTTTTGCAAAAAATAAAAAACCCATTGGTGATTAAAGACCACCAAAAGAAAGCTCTATTTGTTTGAAAAAATGTATAAGATTTCATTTGGGTACAGCGTTGCATGACCGTGCAATTGTCATTCAAAGTGTGAGAGCGCCAAAAGCTGAAATTTAGCCTGGGCAGGAAGGGGGTGAAGGTGCGCAGTGGGCAAGTGGTTAATGGTATTAAAAACGATTCAATTCACGGCATTGAAGCAACCTGGAGATGTTCTATACAGCATTGGTGTACAGAACGCCAGCAGAGATGTAATTTCCTGCTTTTGTGATTGGATCACTGATTTTCCCAGAAATCTGCACAAAGATACAAGCTAGATTTTAGGCATCCTCTACAACAACGAAAAATTATTTCTAGAAACAGAAGGACTCTGAAACAAAGTTTGTTAAAATCCTTGCAATGTACATTGATCACCTAGCGGGGATTGTCTTTTTCTCAACACAAATGGAGTTACACTTTCAGTTTGAGGCGGCGTACACACGACCGGTTTTCTCGGCAGAATCCAGCTAGAAACTCGATGGGAGACGTATTCTGCCGAGAAAACTGGTCGTGTGTACACTTTTCGCCGAGAAACCCGTCGGGAATCTCGTCGAACCAAAAAGAGAGCATGTTCTCTATTTCCTCATTGGGCAATGGGAAAATTTGGCTCGACTAGTTTTTTAACTGCCGAACTAGGAACTCGACGGGGAAAACGATGTGTTTCGCCCGACGAGTTTCTCGGTCGTGTGTACGCCGCCTAATAGTCTAGTGGGGAAGACATGTGGAGGAAGTTAAGGGTATAGCATTCTTTGCATATATAACATAGATTCAGTACTACAACAAAAACAATTTTAACCACTTAAGGACCCCCGCACGCACATATACGGCCACAGAATGGCACGTACAGGCACAAGGGCGTAAATTTACGTCCCCGCCTAAGTGCGGTTCGGGGGTCCCATCGGGACCCCCTCCGCGGCGTGCGGGGGTCCCCCTGGCTCCGGGAGCGATCCGGGATCTGGGGGCCGCCCCCCCGCGATCGCTCCCAGCCAATGGGAGCGCGCTCCCAACCTGTCACTTCCTCCTCCTGTGTTTACACAGGAAGGAGGAAATGATGTATTCTCTCATCGCAGCGCTGTTTCCCAGCGCTGCTGATGAGAGAAGACATCACAAGTAAGTGTGCACCAACACAACACTGACACACACTCACATAGGCATATTAACCCCTTGTGATCGCCCCCCCACCCCCCTGTCACAGTGTCACTGAATGCAGTGATGTAATCACTGCATTTAGTGTCAGTGTGACAGGCAGTGTAAAAAACAGTTAGGCCCCTTTCACATTGAGGCGTGGAGCCGCGGTGACGGTATAGCCACGCTATTTGTAGCGCCGCTATACCGTCGTGTTTACCGCGATATTCGGGCGCTAGCGGTGAGGTTTTAACCCCCGCTAGCGGCCGAAAAAGGGTTAATACCGCCCGCGTTGCGGGCGGTATTACCGCGCTATTGCCGCGGTTTCCCATTGTTTCCAATGGGAAGGCGCACTATAGGAGCGGTGAACACACCGCTCCTATACCGCGGTAAAGATGCGGCTAGCAGGACTTTTGGAGCGTTCCTGCTAGCGCACCGCTTCAGTGTGAAAGCCTTCGGGCTTTCACATTGAACACTACAGGGCATGATTTTTCATGCGGTATAGCAGCGCTATTTTTAGCGCTGTACCGCATGAAAAACGCCTCAATGTGAAAGGGGCCTTAGTGTTAGGTTCAGGATAGCCCCCCCACCCCCCCTAATAAAGTTTTAACCCCCTGATCACCACCCTAGTTAACCCTTTCACTCCCTATTGCCAGCGTCACTAAGCGATCATTTTTCTGATCGCTGTATTAGTGTCGCTGTTCCCGCTAGGTAGCTATTTTTTTTTATTGCGATTTTTTTTTTTTACTAAAGACATGTGGCTAAATACATTTTGGCCTAAATGTTTGACTAAAATTTAGTTTATTTGATTTTTTTTTTAACAAAAAGTAAAAAATAGTGTTTTTTTTCAAAAATGTCGCTCTATTTTTGTATATAGCGCAAAAAATAAAAATCGCAGAGGTGATAAAATACCACCAAAAGAAAGCTCTATTTGTGGGAAGAAAAGGACGCAAATTTTGTTTGGGAGCCACGTCGCACGACCGTTTTTTTTTTCTTTTAATTATCTTTCTGAAGTCTTCAAGATGCTGGCAATGTGATGCCATGAGGTCAGTACACAGGTAGACATGGGTGACAGATGACTGTAAGGCCTTGTACACACGAGGGAATAAATCCGCTGAAACTGGTCCGACGGACCATTTCATCCGAAAGATCCGGTCGTTTGTATGGTCAAACGGACCGTTTCGGACGGATTTTTCCAGCGGAAAAATTCCAAAGCATGCTTTGAAATATTTCCGCCGGACCCATGTCCGTCGGATATGTCCGCTCGTTAGTACACAAAAGCCTCGGACAAAAAACCCGCGCATGCTCAGTCAAAACGATGGGACGGGAGCACTCGTTCAGGTAAAACTCGCGTTTGTTTGGGACCTGGCACATTCGTCACCTAAACTCTCTATATAGTGTTCCGTTTAGATCGTTTTTTTGTGCTTTCTTCTCTTGCTAGAATGAACCCGTTCTTTTGTCCAGATGTCACATACTGCTAGCTTGCATTTTCATTATTTATTTTTCTATTTGACACAGTTTGCTTGCCAGATGTCCCCACATTTGTTTATGTTCTCCACATTTTAAAAATTTCTCTTTGGACTTAATGTTGAGTATTTTTTTTTTTTTTAAGATTTGGATTTAACGTGTTTGGAATATTTCAAATTTTTTTTTTTTTTCTTGTTTCATCCTTTATTTTTATTTTTTTCACAAAAATGGACGCTTCTTTGGGGTTTACCAAGTTCAAACATAAAAGGTCCCCCCCCCCCCCTAAAAGGAGTTTGGGTCCTTTGCAAATGCCACATTTTGTTTGCCAAATGTCTGATGCTTACTCACCACAGTATTAAACACAATAGACAAGGTTTGAAAGTAAATACAAAAGCCATTTATTTCCGGCCAAAAAATAAATTATAAATCACCAGAACGGCAGCACTTGATGAGATTGCAACATACATGCATACTTGGCAATTACAACATGATGAAGGACAAATTAAGTAACCTCAGGAGTCAATATCAAAAATCAGGATCAGCAGCACATGAACAAAGGAACCCAAGCTGTGCTACTACAACGAGCTCAGTTTTTTGGACAATAAACTGGATGGCAGGGATTCATCTTCTCGACTTCCTAGCAGACTTCCTTCCAGCGAAACTTCCACGGGTCCGTCCACGGAACCTTGCAGGTGGGGCTGATGTGGCAGGAGGAGGATGAGGATGATGGGGAGCAGGCCAAGCCGGATCCCACAGCACAGTGTCCCTGGTCAGCTCGTTCCTTTTCATCCTGGCCAGGACCTGATTTATAATGTCCTTGGCCAGGCTTTTTTGCTCCTCCCCCCCTTGGTTCAGCTCATTGGCCACAAATGCGCTATAGCATTCCGTTGGGTTGAGGGGGGCTCTCATGATTTCGGCAGCCTCCCGGATGACCTGAAGGCTTTCATCATGCACCTCCCTCCTGCGCCTCCTTGCAGCTGGTGGCCTCATTTGGAGGGGAGGAACTTGGCTGATTGTGCTCAGCCTGGGCCTGGGGACCTGCTGCACCTCACTTGACCCGGCCTCCTCCTGGCTGCCACTCACCCCTTCCGCCTGGCTGACATGGGCCTCAGGAGCTGCCACCTCCTGGCTGGTCTCTTCTTCCTGTGTATAAAAAAGGCAACATGTTGTAATTTTTGGCACAATCAAGCACACACATTTTATTTCTCTAGACTTTTTTAGTTAGTATTAATTTCAATTAAACAGACTGTCCTTCTGACCCCTGCATTTGGCATCCCTGTTTGTTTTTTGTTTACAAGATCAACTCACAAATTCAAAATAAATAGCAGCACAAAACTAGTTTTGAAAATACTAGACCTCACTGAAGATGGCCAGATCTGGCTCCATGTCAGCCAGCCCTGCTTCTGATTCTGCAGGGCTCCTGGGATCCGGGGAAGTTCCGCTGGGAGGAAGTGTTGAAACCGAAGCCCTGCCATCCAGTTCATCATTCAAAAAACTGAGCTCTTTGTAGTACCAGAGCTTGGGTTCCTTCTTCTTAGCTGCTGCTGATCCTGATTTTGGATATTTCCGTTTTTTATAGACATTCCTGTAGCTTCTCCTGAGGTTACTGAATTTGTCCTTCACCATGTCGCCTGTGCAACTTGGCACCCAAGTGTGCAGGTATGTCGCAATTTCATCAAGTGCTGCCTCTCTCTTTCCAGTGTCCAAATAATGGGTGTGTCTGGTGTCCCAAAGAAGGGGCATATCCCGATATCGGGCTATTAATTCCATTGTAGCCTCCTTCCCTTTCAGCAAATCCATTCTTTTGGGCTGCTTATCGAAATGAAGCTTCTCAATAGTAATGTCTAGAATAGAAATTGCCAATCAAACACAAAGCACAACTTTCCAAAGGCTCAGCTTTGTCATTCTTAAAATATGTGCACATTCATTCATTTTAGAGCATCTACTTTATACAAACACAGTGTCTTATGCTGCTACATAGCTGGCCTGCTCTGCCGCAATGTTGTAACCCCCAAAAAGTTGGCATTCAGAGTCCATGT
Organism: Rana kukunoris; assembly: GCA_029574335.1. Taxonomy (NCBI): domain Eukaryota; kingdom Metazoa; phylum Chordata; class Amphibia; order Anura; family Ranidae; genus Rana; species Rana kukunoris. The sequence goes on along the minus strand of CM056055.1, from coordinate 25,055,589 downwards.
TGCAAGTTGTAGCATGTAGTTAAGAACACATCCACCATGAATATGAATGCTAGCATTCACCTCAAGGCACTAGTTCATGTGTAGCTATCATGCCCCTCAGCATTGATGGCAGAAAACACTACCTACTTATCTCTGTCCAACCAATACACAACACTACTGGCATGATCTGACAGCATACTCAAAAATACAAATAAAGAGGAAAGAGCATTCTCTACATATATCTTGATGAAGTGATGTGTCCAAGCACTTTACTCTCTAAATGTTATGGTGGGCCCCAAAATACATAAATAACAGTGGCCTAAAAAGGGTGCAAACAACATCTAAAAGCTCCATCCCCCATGCCTGTTCAAATTATATGCCTCTGATCCGATGTTTGCATTTACCTTCGTCTCTCTCTCTCCTCGTTTCCGCTCGAGTAATCTCCGCGTAACCTACGTAATCACGTCGTTTCCATTATATTCCCCACGCAATCAAGAAACGCCACCCTCGTCTCCGCCCATGACGTACCAATTTCTGCTTTCCACGCCCATCTGCAACGTTGATTGCAAAATATGGCGATGTCACACGAGCGCACATTAGCCTCTGATCGGGATCAGGAAGGGACACAGGCCGGAACGTCCCGATCCAGGCCAAAACGTTACAAGGCCACAAACATGTCTCTACAAGAGATGGTGGAGTTGGTGTCCATCCTGCGACGGAAGGACTATGATGGTGAGCATGGCCCATACAGCACCCCTAACCGGAGGAAGTCAAAAATTATGGATAAGGCAGCAAGGAAACTTTATGAGATGTTTGGGGTCACCAGGTCCAAAGAGCAGCTCCGGAAACGCTGGTCCGACTTAAAACTGCGCGAGCCAGAGCAGTATCGCAAAATAAAAAGAATCATAGAAAAAAGTAAGTACTTTAAAATGTCTTTGGAGTGCCTATTTTTGTCGGAAATGTTTTGCCATGTATATTTCGCCATCTGCCTCGTTGGCCTGCTTGTATTTTTTAAACCCTGCCTTGTAAATTTAGTAATGTTTGTCTAATATAAATCCGACGACTTGCCACGATCGTAGTCCACATCGTTCCAATCACATCGTTTATCCTCAATCCGCGGTTCCAGGAACATCACACCTGGACGAGGCTATTTGGCGAAAAACATCGTTTTCAGAAACAATGTTGAAAATATGATGTGTTTGTGCAAACTAATAAGTTTATTTAAAAAGGCAATCAGGATTCAGTAATTCACACAGTGCTGAGATAACTTAATATACAGCTGTTTCGACATCTGTAATTTAGAAAACCTGTCTACCCACATAAAATAGTAATTTGGAGTTTAGGAGAAGGGACTCCAAAAAAGACTTATTCAGGAGGCCAGCCATGTGTGTCACTTCCCCAAAAAGCCTCATTATATCACAGCTAGGGAGACATCAGCTAGCAAAAAAAAGGAACATGGTTTGTGCTGTAATAAGGCCAAAACTAGAATTGTAACGCCACTTCTAAGCAATGTTTGCAAATTAGTCCCTCCAAAAAGATCTGTTTGCTGATGTTTTTTTTTTTGTTTTTTTTTTTTTAGGGGAAAGAAGAGGACAGCGCTATGAGGAGTCAGGGAGGCCCACACTGTCTCCCAAACGGCCCGAAAAAATTGTTGAGCAGGAGGATGATGAAGAAGGAGAGGAGGAAGAAGGAGAGGAGGAAGGGAGAGAGGAGGAAGGCGGATTGGTGGAGGAAGGCGGATTGGTGGAGGAAGGCGGATTGGTGGAGGAAGGCGGATTGGTGGAGGAAGGCGGTTTGGTGGAATTTGGCGGATTGGTGGAGGAAGGCGGTTTGGTGGAATTTGGCGGATTAGTGGAGGAAGGCGGATTGGAGGAGGAAGGCGGTTTGGTGGAATTTGGCGGATTAGTGGAGGAAGGCGGATTGGAGGAGGAAGGCGGATTAGTGGAGGAAGGAGAAGTTGAAGAAGAAGGAGAAGTTGTAGAAGATGTTGAACTTGTCAGTACAACAGGTCAGTGACACCCCAGCTTTGCAGGGAAAAAGAGATGTAGATAGGCCTGCACCTTACTTACTTACAATGTTGTGTTTTTCCTTTGGCATTTTTAGGGGATGAAGATGGGATTAGCACATCTGTCGCTCCTATTTTTTCTCGTGCAAGTGCACAAATCCTAATACAGCAGATAATGGAGTGCAGCACCGATCTGGCCAATATGAGGGAAAGGATGGTGGTGATGGACCAAAACTTCAAAAACATGCTCGATATTTTGGGACGTATATAGAAGACTATCCCCCCCAGCTGCCCCCCATGCCCCCCCTGCCCTCACCCCTAACCACCCCACTCTCAAAGATGTTGTATAATGTTCGTTTAATATCCCCCAAAATTTGAGGAGGCACACACACACACGGGTTTATTTACTGAAGCTATCAGGGGCAAAAGCAGCATCACTTGGCATATAAAACAATCATCTTCCATGTTTGGATGCAAAGTCTTAATTGACTAAGCTTAATTTAGAAGCTGATTGGCTTATATGCACAAATAAGCCGGAGTTTGGACTGTTTAGTAAATAAACCCCAATGTCTGTTCACATGTGCGTTCTGCCAGCACAGGACATTAATTGTATGTGCTTTGTGGGTGCAACCCCTTCCTTACTTATCAAGTAGGTGACAGAAAGGGGTTGCACCCACAAAGCACATACATTGATCACCCATGATGGCAGATAGCACATGTGAACAGTTCGCATGGGATCTCATGTGAAAAAACACCATTTGGCCCATCACACACACACAGCATGTGTGCATCCTCAAATTTTGGGGGATTCCGGCGTGACCTAAGACCATGTTGTCTGGGTTTGTTATGCCAAATAAAAGGTTGAACTTTGTAAGTTCGATTGTTAGATATGTTTGTCAAAACCACAAAATATTTTTTGAATAAATAAATACTTTCTAAACCAAGTTTTCTAATTAAAACACAAAAATGTTCGTAAAAAAAAAACAAATAAAAAAAACTTTTAAAAACACACACACACCAGTGGCTTCTTATTTCTAACCTCAATACCCAGTTTGTAGAAGAGTGACTAGAATGTGCAATTGTGTGTATTTACTAAAACCTGCTAACTAAATTGGGCACAAGAAATGCACTAGTTTCAGAACCTGGAAGACAGATAAAAAGAGAAAAAGCAATAATGACAAACAACTGTATAAAGTCCAATGGTCAAATTATTTATTATTTATTGGTAATATTTCTTTATTTTGGGGGCCGAATTATAAAGAAATATTAATCTGGCATAGCTATGGCCCCCCGACCCATAAAGTACTCAACATATTTGTCGCGTACCTCACGAGCAGATTGGGTGACCGAGCCAGCGCGACCAGTGTCCAGCCCAGGAAGGGTATCTGAGGGTAGTCCTGCCTCAGCACCGATGTTGGGTAGGTACGTCTGGGAATGCCTGCGTAAAAAATTATGCAATATGCAGCAGGCCAAAATAACAGAGTTAAATTTATATTCCGCCAGATGTATCGCTGTCTGGAACAGGCGGAACCGGCTGGCGAGTATCCCAAAGGCATTCTCGACTACCCTCCGGGCCCTGGCCAGCCGGAAATTGAAGACTCTCCTCTCCGGGGTGAGGGTCCTCTGGGGAAAAGGCCGCATGAGGTGAGGTCCAAGTCCAAAAGCCTCGTCCGCTAAAAAAACAAACGGAAGTCCTTCCACATTGTCTTCATCCGGTGGCAGTTCAAGACCACCAGTTTGTAGACGCCTGTAAAATTCGGTCCGCGCGAACACTCCCCCATCAGACAGCCGGCCATTCTTCCCCACGTCCACATACAAAAATTCGTAGTCTGCCGACACCACCGCCATCAACACGATACTATGAAAACCTTTGTAGTTATAATAGTACGAGCCCGAAAGAGGTGGCGGCACTATGCGGACGTGCTTCCCATCAATTGCCCCTCCGCAGTTTGGAAAATCACAACGCTGGGCAAAGTGGGCAGCCACAGTCTGCCATTCCTGCGGCGTGGAGGGAAACTGTGGGGACAAAAGCAAAAAAACAATTAGCACTTTGGCACAGAAACAACATTGCAAACACTAGTAAAAAAAAATCATTCTGCAACATCACGGTATTAACATTTCCAAAAATTAGTGTATAGAGAGTATTTAGGGCAACAAATCTAGAGACAATTATTATCAGACTCCACATCACGCTGATAGGGCAATACACTTTTTTAGAGGGAGGGAGTTGAACTACAATGGAGCAGGACACCAAATAAAAAAAAAAGTGTTTTTGTCCCTAGGAGATGATGCTGGACAGGTTAGTAGTGTTAAAGGTAAAAATATGCAGGTAGGCCAAACCACATTAACCTGGAAAGCTTAACAACATGCATGGGGAGAAAAGGGAACATTAAGCACACAGCATATTACAATCATGGTGACTAGGAAAACCAACACAAAAAGGTGAGAAAAATATGCAAACATTATTAAAGACACAGATTGTGATGTTAAAGGAGGAAACTTACCTTAATAAACTCCTCCTGCATGACTTGTATGATGGCAGAACACGTCTCCGGTATGATGATCCCAAGCGCCTGGGGAGAGATGCCTGTTGAGAACTTGAGGTCCTGCAGGCTCCTCCCAGTCGCCAGGTACCGCAACGTGGCAATAAGCCTCTGCTCAGCCGGAATGGCTTGGCGCATCACAGTGTCCTGCCTCGTGATATAGGGGGACAGGAGATCCAGCAGACGGTGGAAAACGGGGTCCGTCATACGGAGAAAGTTCCTGAAGTCATCAGGATTATTCTCCCGGATCTCCCTAAGCAGAGACATATGAGAGAATCGATTACGCTGCCGCAACCAATTCTTGGCCCAGGAACTCCTCCTCCTACTGTTCCTGTCCAAATCACTGGAATGCACACAGACTCCAGAACAAAACCCATAAACAGCACGAACTCGTGAAAAGTTGCGCTGCTGCTCCATCATGGCTTCAAACCGGCCGGCTGGTCAGTCAAGAACACACTCAAACAGAAAGCACCCCCAAATCCAGCAAGACCTGCAAAGATCGCACGTCAAACAGATACGACCGTACAGGACGGCACTGCAAAGCAGAAACGCCGCGTACGGCGACACTGAATGACAAATACGAGCCCACAAGCACACACTGAACCTGAAAATACGACCTGTTAAGCGCGGAGACTGAAAAGCACGAATCAGCTGTAACCAAACCTTCGCTAACACCGATCTAGCAGAAGCGGAACAGAGGGCGGCGCCGATGGCTTCGTCATTCCCCTTTATAGTGACGTTGTACGTGGTTTACGTGCCCGCGTTCTGGTCCGCTGGGATTTCGGTCCGATGGTGTGTACGCTCATCAGACCAACGGACAAATTTGACTTATCCGCTGGGAAATATCCGTCGGATGTTTCCGACCGGATACATTCCCTCGTGTGTACAAGGCCTAAGCATATGCAGATAAGTGCAGTAGGGACTGGAGGAGCAGGAAGACAGTTAGAATGTAGTCAAATATATATATATATATATATATATATATATATATATATATATATATATATATTTATTTAGGTTAAAAAAAAGCAGACATATCCTTTTAATAAAAGGTCTAGACCTGTTCTCACACTTTTTGGCTGATGTACAATTGCTTTTTGAGTGTTATCTCCTTGTAAAGTGTTGGCTGTGTTCACACAACATTTACAACTCTTGCAACATGTTTGTCATATCAGTGATCAATGTTAAGTTAAAAATATACATGTTAATTAAACTGTTTGAGTGTTAAATCTTTTGAAAACATGTCCTAAATTGTCAGCCAACAGAAACAATCTCCTCCAGATATTTTCTTCAGTTTTGTCATATGTTGCTGTAGGTCACCTTTCCTCTGATGTTATCACAAAGTGATTTGTACATCCTGTCCACCTCTACATCATCATTGTTTAACTCAGATATGTCATATGAGCTATATCGAAAAATATCAGAAGCTTTGGCATCAAGTTATGTTTGCCCAGCTTCAACCGTTCCATTTCAAGATTTGACAGTGTTATCCCTGCCCAGTTCTGCTTTGTGAACTATAACCCACCTGCAACCAGGAGAGGGAGTTCTGTACTCCTAATACTTTCTGTCCTTGGGTGACAGGTCCTCCTTGATGGATATCATACAGCAAGTGAGCATGTCTCCCCAAGAACAGGAAGGATTATCAGCACTCAACAGAGGCAGAACTTTCAGGGCCCCAGTGCAAGAAACCATTAAGGCTCCCCTGACCACCAGGGCCCTTTCCATCAGTCCTGGGGCCCTTTCCTCTGGTCGAGGAGCTCTTCCTTCCTTCTCTCCAAGCTCAGGGCCCTTTCCACATATTCCAGAGTCCTTTAGTCCGGTCGCGGGGGCCCTTTACTTTTTGTGCAACATTGGTGCAATTTAAAGCGGAGCTCCAGCCGCGAATTTTTTTTTTTAAAGTCAGCAGCTACTAACAGTGTAGCTGCTGACTTTAAATAAGGACACTTACCTGTCCTAGGCGCCCGCGCTGATGGCCCCCCCGATGCCGGTCCCGCGATCGCTCCGAGTCCCGCGCCGCCATTCACACTATGGGAAACAGGCAGTGAAGCCGTACGGCTTCACTGCCCGTTTCCTACTGTGTCTGCGCAAATCTCACGCTGGCTTGTGAATGGGCGCGCTGCTCTCTGAGAACACACACAGTTCCCAGAAAGCAGCGCGCCCCATTCACAAGGAGAAGGACAAGAAGAAATCAAACCGCGGTGCAGGTGAGGCAGATTACGGACTTCCGCATAACAACAGCTATTTCGGGTGAGTATTTTTTTTTTTTCATGTTTTTTTTTTTTAAAACAACATGGCAAAATGTTGTTTTCCTGGGTGGAGCTCCGCTTTAAGTGCCATAGACTGCAATGTTAAATCACAAAAGTCATAAGCAATTTGCAAGGAAATCATTAGAGAGTCGCTAAGGAAGTCGCAAGGAAATGGCAAGCAAGTGGCATGACTTTGGGGTTGCAGCAATGTGAACCAAGCCTAAACTATATGTTTCAGTATGTTTGGCGCAATGCAGTTTTACTTATCCAGTACTCCACTCCTGTAGGCACCCTCTGTGATCCTAGACTGATCCTAGACTGGGATCTGAGAGACCATTCCTCTGCAAGAGCCTAGGGGCAAAAAGGAGAGTGCCAGCTGCTGGGAGAGCAAAAAATAAGGTAAAATTGCTTTTTCTGGTATGTGCATTTCACCCTTGGGTTGCAGGGATAGCTCATTTTACAGCAAGGATTTTTCCTTTCTCTGGAAATAGGCTTTCCCAAAAAATGTTGTTACCTGAAGGTCCTGCCAGTAACAGCACATCGTGTTGCGGGCTGACAAAAGTATTCCACTGTCCTGAAATTAGTGGCAGTGTTGACAGTCATCCTCCTACAGTGAACTGTTGGGCTGCCTATCAGAATTATCAATTAGGCAGCCCAATGGCTGACTAAAGGAACTCAAACATCAGGCTGACAAAGCTGCTGCTGATTGCATGGCAGCGGCTTAGCGAAACAGGATGTGTTATTATTGACAGCATCTAAAGGTAAGAAAATTTGCAATAGATTTACAAATAGGTTTTCCTTAAAGCCCAACTCTGGGAATAACTGAAAATTCCCTATTGGAGTTAGGGCTGCAAGGGTTGACTGCTTGTTTAGGCCTAGAGGAGAGTAAAATCATTTTAACTTACCTGATTCTCTGCTCCCCCAGCAGCCAGCACTCCCCCATGCACCAGAACTGGACTGCCCCTCAGAGTCCAGTGCAGAGTTGTGCATAGGGGAGATGATGATGCAGGGATTGGTCAGGCATCAAGGAGGAGAGGAGGATCAGGTAATTAAATCTACTTTTCCATGGTCCTAAGACCTAAACGAAACTATATACAGTGAGGCATAATGCCAACATGACTTTTATAGCATAGATATGAAACATTTTAAGACCATATGTTGTTTAGAAGCTAAGATTTTCCTATTGTTAAGCTAACAAACCTGTTGGACTGGTTCATGAAGCTTGGGACAGGAAACTATAATACAGGAATTGGGGGAAAGGGTAGAAGGAATTGAACAAGCCATGTGCTGAGAAACAAAGGAACTAACTGGTTCTGGACGACTTTAGAGAAAAAACAGTCTAGAAAGAACCTGGTTGAAAAGAAGAAGAACACCAGGAAGAACTAAGTTAAGTAACTGTTTAGTGTATGCCTATCATCACATACATTGTACATGCTTATTTGCTAGGAAAGGTAGATAGCTTATGCATGCTGTAGGCGAGGGGTGCCCAACCAGTGGCCTGCGGAACCCTCTGCAGTGGTTACTGGGCTGCTTTTAAACTGATCCACAGGTGCAGAACTGAGCCATAGACTTCTATTACCTGCTAGTTTGGTGTACATTCTGAAAGTGCACCACACCTACAGGAATTAAGTCTATGGCAAATTGCAGCTAACCTGCAAGAAAGCCACGGGTGAACTGTGCAGCACTCATGGTGCGGTTAAAACGTGCATCAGAGTGAAAGCAGCCATATGCCCCTTTCACACAGCCAGTCCGACCCAATCAGACCCTCCATTCATCTCTAAGGATTGTAAATGTGTCTGTTTACAAATGCCTACCTCCAATCCGATCCGCAAAGAGCAGAGTGCGTTCTATAGAGTAAAGTGGGCTGCCATCCACCCGCTCTGCTCATTGTGGCCCTCGACCGGTTACCAGGTCGCTTAAGTGGCCCTCGCTCTTCAAAAGGTGGGGCATCCCTGCTGTAGGCATACTTTGTGATGCTTTGTATGCCATGAAATGTTTTTCTACAAGTGAGTAGAGCATTTTTGTTTAGTAAAGCAAATAAATATACACTACAGAGGTTTTTATGCTTCATTTACTGCAAAGTAACCTTAAAATACAAAGAAAAACAACATTCTAAGCTTGTTGAAAGTTCTGACTAAATAAAATTACTGTTATAGTGTGACAGCTCTCTACTGCTTGGTGAAACCCCAATGGGGTTCCTGGGAGAATCAAAGTTGCCTGGCAGCCTGAGAACTTTGCTGAACAAGCTCTATACTAGAGCTTTTGAAAAATTAAACTCCAAATTTAACCAACAGTACAGATTGCTCTCATACAATATATCATAGCCCTGACGAGCGGCGATTTGTGTAGCACCCCTGAAATGCATTCAACATTTGATAGACTATGTATAGAATATATAGTCATGAACATTGTGTGGACATATATAAAAAAAACAAAGGATCCTAAAAACAACTTTATTATATACCATTAAAACTCTATTACAAAACATAAAAAGTGACTCTCCACATAGGGGTTCACAACATACATTACGATTACAGTTTAGAAGAACAAAGCGGAGTGGGGTTCACCGCTCCAGGGAAATCCCAAGTGCACTCATGGATCAGTCCAGGTATTTTCGGGTGCTGGCAATGCACTAGGCAATGGAAATAACAAAGAATGGATGGACGGCCGCACACTGGAAAACTCTTGAGTTGTCTTTATTGAAAAAGCATAAGCAGGCACCACAGATACACAGCAAGAATCAAAAAACTGCCGACGTGTTTCACACTTGGTTAGTGCTTATTCATGGCCTACTAGGCCATGAATAAGCACTAACCAAGTGTGAAACGCGTCGGCGCATCTTTGCACTGATTCACAAAGCAAGATACGCCAAAAAACATGGCTCCAGTCATCCAACGTAACTTGCCTACGCCAGCATATTGTGGGCGCATAGTTACGATGGACGCATTCGAAGTTCCCATTATAAATATGCAAATGAGTAAGATACGCCGGATTCACGAGCCGACGTGTCTTAGGGAATATATGCAATGTGATTCTGAGCATCCAGTTCGACCGGCCATTCATTAGCATGGCCATTCATTAGCATGGGGTCATGCTTAATTTAAATAGATGCCGCCCACCTCCTTCCTACCTGAATTAGGCGGGCTTACGCTGGCCAATTTACGCTATGCCACTGCAACTTACGGAGCAAGTGCTTTGTGAATACTGCACTTGTCTCTCTATGTTACGGCGGCGTAGCGTAAAGAAGATACGCTACGCCCGCCTAAAGAAGCACCAATCTACCTGAATCTGGCTGATCTGACCTGATCTTTAATAGAGTAATATGAGCCAGTAGGGTAGACTGGAATTCATAGCATGTGTATGTTGCCCATAGAGGTGCAAATGAGTAAGCCTCTCAGGTGGGGAATTCAGGTAGATTCAATAAACAGCCAATGGTCTTGTACACATAATCCTAAAATAGAAGGACTGACTTCCTAACGGGGAAGCATCCAGACCCAATGTGAGTAGGTCACCATATAAACAGCATGGAAATCAAAGTATTCAAGGCACATACTGTATATTCCAAGGAGAGGGCTCTTGATAAGTGTCTTAGAAACAAACTCAATTCACATCAATCCAGCCTTTTCTATATGTCCACACTTATGCCGCGTAAACACGATCGGAAATTCAGACAAGAAAACCGTGGATTTATTTCCGACAGAATTTTGGTTCAAACTTGAGTTGCATACACACAGTCACACAAAATTCCGACCGTCAAGAACGTGACGTACAGTGCTACAACGAGCAGAGAAAAATTAAGGTCAATGATTCTGAGCATGCATCAAATTGATTCCGAGAATGCGTGTTTTTTACAGACAGACGATACAGACGATCGTAATTTCCGACAATAACTTTTCCCGTTGGAAAATTTAGAACCAGCTCCCAAATTTTTGCTGTCAGGAATTACGACAGAAAAAGTCAGATGGGGCCTACACACGGTCGGAATTGACGACCAAAAGCTCACATTGAACTTTTCTTGTCGGAAATTCCAAGCGTGTGTGCGGCATAAGGCCATGACTGCATTGGGGTTGATTTACTATAGGCAAATAGACTCTCTGCAACTGCAGTTGTTCCAGAGGTAAAAGGAGCAAATTAGTAAATGTGCAGAAACTCTGCTGACTTCCATCATCCAATCATGTGCAAGCAAAAATGCATTTTTTTCCCTTGCATGTGATTGGATATGCTTTGCAAAGTCAAGCCTTACCTCATTTACTAATCTTTGGAACAACTGCACTTGCAGAAGGCTACTGCAAAGTGCACAGTTTATTTACCTTTAGTAAATCCACCCTATTACCTGATTATAGTTTACATTATTTGTTCGGATGCAGACATACAGCACACACGGCCTGGGTTTTTCTCCTACTATATAGACTATTTTATTATGACAAATAAAAATAATACCAACTGTATTGTTTGCTTTATCATTCCACCCTTCCGTATAAGCTCATTTTATACCATTCGGAAAATATTACAACAAAAATAACATGCAGCACAATATTTGCTATGCAACAGTAAAAGTTTGAGATATATCACAAATCAAGGTTTTATAAGTAGTCACTCATTCATTTTGCAATTTTTTTTACTGTGATGTTCTAACTACTTTCTGTAATAAAAGTTACTTTTATATGACTTAAAAAGTTACACCAATCAGCTGTGGGCAGTTTAAAAGTGAAATTAGCTCATCTCCTTAAAGTTTCATCACATAAAAATGAGTGTTTTATTCCGGGGGATTTTATTCCACAGATTGATTTAGTGAAGTATTCCCTTAAGTGTCTGTAATACAACAATTAATTAGTTACCTGTAGTCATGGTATTAACGTCCTCCAGCAATTCGAAATATGAAACACTTAAATGTTACATATTATGTGGAGATGATCAGAATACATATTAAGATGAAGGATCTCACTGCCGTCTACGGTGCTTCTTCATTTTGGCTGTAAACTCCCAGGCTTAATATGTGAGGCTCCTGAAGTAATTACTTAACATACTAAAGGGATTTACTGTGAACCTGAAATATGCGATATAATTACAAAATACTTTATAAGACTGTGTTTATTAATTCTTTCTTTTGCTGATGGAAATGTTGTTTTCACTCTAAAACTCATACAACTCTTCCCTGAAGGCAAAACAGTGTACATATCTTATTTAAAAGTAAGGATTAGTTGAAAGCAAACGGTTTGTGCTCGTGACCTGCAAACCAAACTTTCAGAAGCTTGCAAACAGACCTGGGTTGCATTTTTAATTAACTTGAACCTCTGTAAATGGAGAAAATGATTTATGGGAAAAAAGAGAGTAGGGAGGATGGGAATTACAGTTATGAATTGTTTTTGTGTATCTGGTAAGGATGAAGCTAAGTTCTTCTTCCTTTTAAAATGTAAGTTCAATCAAAACCTTTTGGATAGAGTGAGGAAGGGTTAAAACCCCTATTGGGTAATTTTTTTCGTGTCCTTGTGGAGGGATTTCGCATTACTTCCAATTACAGAGGCACAAAAGGAAGTAAGAGAAAATCTCACCAAAGTGAGAGGACTTCTAACCTTATGCCGCGTACACACGGTCGTTTTTTGCGATGAAAAAAAACGACGTTTTTTAAAACGTCATTTAAATTGATCGTGTGTGGGCAAAACGTCGTTTTTTGTCTTAAAAAAAACGACCAAAAAAAAATTCCAACATGCTTGAATTTTTTGTGTCGTTTTTCAAAACGTCGTTTTTTGTTTCACAAAAAGTCACCGTGTGTAGCAAAAACGTCTTTCAAAACAACGTTTTTCAACCCGCGCATGCCCAGAAGCTAGTTATGAAGTGAGCTTCAATGGAAAAGAGTGGTGAACGTAACCTCACTTTTTGTGAAAAAAACGATGGTGTGTATGCAAAATTGTCTTTGAAAAGTGACGTTTCAAAAACGTTGTTTTTTACTTCACAGAAAACGTCGGGTTTTTTTCATCGCAAAAAACGACCGTGTGTACGCGGCATTACAGTTGCCACCAAAAAATGTGTCCCCATTGGAAGATTTCTCCTTAAACACTTAAAGATCAGAGGGTTTTACCCCATTAAAGGGGTTGTAAACTCTCCTGTTTTTTCACCTTAATGCATCCTATGCATTAAGGTGAAAAAACTTCTGTCAGTCACCGGCCCCCAGCCCCCTTGTTTTACTTACCTGAGCCCTGGAATGTCCCACGTCGAAGACGCGTAGCCTCTTTGCCCGGGGTTCTAGGCTATTGATTGAATAGATTGATAGTAGCGCAGCCATCGGCTTCCGCTGCTGTCAATCAAATCCAATGACGCGGGAGCTGGGGGGGGCTATAGCCGCCGAATGCTGGACACAGGAGGGCGCCCGCAAGGTAACCCCCTTGGGAGAGCACTTACCAGAGGGGGGGTTATCTGATGTGGGGAGGAGCCAAGAGAGCCACCAAGGGAACCCAGAAGATGGCATTCAGGGCCACTCTGTGCATAACTAACTGCACAGTGGAGGTAAGTATGATGTTTGTTTTAACCACTTAACGCCCGCCGCATATATATGTACATCCACAGAATGTCACGTACAGGCAGATGGGTGTACATGTACGTCCCTGCCTTCTTGCGGGTGGGGGTCTGATAGGTCCCCCCCCGCTACAAGCGGCGGGCGACTTACCTCTGGGAGCGATCCGTGATGAGGGGGCAGACAAAAACAAACAGCTGCCCCTGTGTATTGTAAACACTGGCAGAGGAAGTGATGTCAGCTCTCCTCTCTGCGGTATTTTCAATCCGATGAGAGGAGAGAAGACATCACAAGTAAGTCGCACCAACACTACACTGACACCACACACATAGGCACACTTAACCCCTTCCGATCACATATTTACTGATCACTGCATTTAGTGTCAGTGTGACAGTTAGTGTGACAGGCAGTTAGTGTTAGGTCCAGGGTAGCCCCTTACCCCCCCTAATAATGGTTTAACCCCTTGATTACCGCCCTAGTTAACCCTTTAACCCCCTATTGCCAGTGTCATTAAGCGATTGTTTTTTTCTCATCGCTGTATTAGTGTCACTGTTGCCGCTAAGTAGCTAATTTTTTTTTTATATTGCGATTTTTTTTTTACTAAAGACATGTGGCTGAATACATTTTGGCCTAAATGTTTGACTAAAATTTTGTTTATTTGATTTTTCTTATAACAAAAAGTAAAAAATATAGATTTTTTTTCAAAAATGACGCTCTATTTTTGTTTATAGCGCAAAAAATAAAAATCGCAGAGGCAATCAAATACCATCAAAAGAAAGCTCTATTTGTGGGAAGAAAAGGACACAAATTTTGTTTGGGAGCCACATCGCACGACCGCGCAATTGTCTGTTAAAGCGACGCAGTGCCGAATTGTAAAAACGCCTTTGGGCATTTAGCAGCATATTGGTCTGGGGCTTAAGTGGATAATTAACATTTAGTGTCACTTTAAAGATCAGGCCATTTTTTGCAATACGGCACTGCGTTATTTTAACCGAAAGTTGCGTGGGTGTGCGTCCCTGTACCCCAAAAAATAAGTGGTGTCCTTTTTTCCCCACAAATATAAGTGTATTTTCTTGGTATTTGATCACCTCTGTGGTTTATATTTTTTGTGCTATAAACAAAATAAGACTGCCAATTTTGAAAAAAAAAAAAAATATTTTTTGCTTTTTGCTATAATACATATCCAATAAATAAATAAAAGTGTCTTTATCAGTTTAGCCCAATATGTATTCTCCTACGTATTTTTGGTAAAAAATCCCAATAAGTGTACATTGATTAGTTTGTGCGAAAGTTATAGCGTCTACAAAATAGAGGATAGTTTTAGGGAATTTTTTCTTTTGTTTATGTTTTTACTGGTAATGACAGTGATCAGCGATTTTTAGCAGGACTGTGACATTGCAGCAGACAAATTTGACCCTAAGTGACACTTTTTGGGGACCAGTGACACCAATACAGTGATCAGTGCTAAAAAAAAATGCACTGATTACTGGCAGGGAAGGGATTAACATCAGAGGCGATCAAAGGGTTAAATGGGTCTTAGGGAGGTGCTTTCTAACTGTGAGGGTGATGGACTGACAGGGAGTACACAGAGATCGCTGTTTCTGATTTTCTGATTACTAGAACAAACAATCTCTCTGTACTCCCCTGTCAGAACAGGGATTTGCCTTGTTTACATAGGCAGATCCCCATTCTGCCTCTCTGTGGAGTGATTGCGGGTGGCCGGCGGACACAGTGGCTTCTGGACCTGCGTATAGTCTTGCGTTTCACGCCGCAGACGTACGTGTGCTCCCAGTATAAATTACACGAAATGATGTACGGGTACTTCGTTTCACGCAATAGAGCCGCCTTGCCACAGTATATCTGCTGTGGGCGGTCTTTAAGTGATTAAAGTGGTTGTAACCCTCAGACATGAAATATAAACAGAGCATATCCTTCCCTAGTGTGTACTTGTCTCAATCCAGAGCACTTTGTGTTTTTTCTGTCTGCTGTCCCAACTTCAGCTCTATACATTTTGGACTTTAAACAAATGTAGATAATATTTAGCAACAGATAAACAGGCACAACTTAAATAGGAGGATTTGTTTCATTTATGTATATCACCTAAGGATTGTCACTTTACTGGGTATATGTAAGGTCTTACAACCACTTTAACTCCTGTTCTCATGACAATGCTAAACTGTAGGATTTACCCTCAATTTATCTGCTGGTGGCAAATTATTTGACTGACTCTTTACTGTTTCAAATGCTGATTTATGATTGACATACCCCCATAAATCGAGCCTACCCAGAATATATGGTCACCTGCTGATGTGGCACCATCCACAGTCAGATTACCTCAGTATGATAAATAAGTTGAATCCAATGCAATTTTACTTCAAAAGAAAGCAGTACAAAAGATGTTTTACCATTCTGTTGCAGTGGACAATGACTTTCCTAAGTCTTGTCTCTACAAAGAACCAACAGTGACTGAGGGAACCCAGAAGAACCAGGGAGGGTCTAGCCAGAACCAAAACAAGTTGTAATAGCTGTAAACCACCACTAAATATCTGCTTCCTTAAAAACATTGGCAACCTGATACAGTTCAATACAACTACAGAAAAAATAGATGGGACAGAACACTCCTTTCCTGTGTTCTTTCGTCAGTCACTGATGATTCTATAAAAAACCCATCTTTAAGTCAGAGAGGTCAGAGGATGTAAAACCTCACCTGACTGTAGCAGTCCTTGAAAGCATCATTCATTAAGCCTGGGATACTCAAACTACGGCCCTCCAGCTTTTGTAGAACTACACACGCCATAAAGCATTGTAACACACAGACATGACTAGACATGATGGGAATTGTAGTTCCTGAACAACTGGTGGGCCGTAGTTTGAAGACCCATGCATTAAGCAGTTTGTCCATGTTTGGCAAAGCATGCGTAATCTAGAAGATTAGAAAAATTCTCTCTTGTTGACCACAGGAATTCTAGATGAATATGTTCTCAAGAGGCTCTGATTTCAACATGTGAAGTGGAGAACATTCTGGGGTAGAAGACTTACATTTTTAGGCCGCTGGCTACTAGCACGATTCTTGAGCTGTCAGCCATATCAGCATGGACCTTGGTGGATATATCTGCAGCTGAATTGCAGCTTAGGCCAAGTCTCATTTGTCTATACCATAGGTAGGTGCTAGAGGTGAGGATTTTTGGTGCAGTAGCTGCCAGGCAGGTAAATTTAGGCAGGCCTATGCTTCATGCTAGGCCTGCTTGTTTTGATCTGGGGGCAGGGAGTGGTTAGTGTAGCAGTGGCTGTGACCACCTGTGCTTCAGTTCTTGGGCACCTCCCCTGCTTCCAGGAAGAATGTTTTGGAAGAGGGTCAGGGCTGCGTGACAGGGAGCTCATGTGAGGAGCCCTGACCAATCCCCAATTGGAATCGGGTACAGGATTTTCAAGTCGGGCTAGCTGGGATCAGTAGTCCACCAACTAACTCAAGCTGCTAAACAACTAGGCGGTAAGACGGGGTACTGCAGGTCCCTGGCCTATTAACAAGTCAGCAAGTTCAGTAAGAACCTGGGACCATTCAGAGTGATCCCTGGTGTAATGTGAAAATGATAAGGCGGAGAAACTAGCATTGCACAGTGAAGTTTTGTGCAGGAGGAGAAGAGTCCTGGGAGTAATAGTCTGTAGAAGTTGGTGCAGAGGAGGAGTTGATGCAGGGGAAGTGACTGTGAATGTTAGAGTCCATCAGTTCTTCAATTCTCAATTCAATCAATAATTCTCTAAGCTATTGTGGCAAAGTGATCTGTTCTATAACCCTTTTCCCCAACCAAGTTATATCACCCAAATAAACAAAAACAATAAAAAGCAAAATGACTGTTCATTGTATCTGAGAGTGATATATGGAGGTTTGGCAGCAGGGTGATATGGTGGACGTTAGTAACTAGTAGCAACCATCTGCTACATAAGGAAGCAAAATCTTTGGGGCTTTTGTTGGGACACTGTGTAAAGTGGTATAAATGTTTTGCAGTTGCCAGGACTAGCTTGAGGTTGCAGCTGGCTCACTGTTGAGACCCCAGAAGAGAGAAGCGGGCAAGGAGGACTATTCTGGTACAGGGTGAGTAGATGAAATCAGAAACGAGCAGATATATCAAAAATAGGTAAATTTATTAATAAATTATCAACAAAGAAAAACATCAACCACTAAAGACAGTTAAAACAATACACATATCGTGACAACCGATCAAATCATCGAAACTGCAGTCCCCAAATGGGGAATCCAGGTGAGTGTTGGGGTCACGTTATGGGGATTCTCTCTACTAGTTTCGCGACATTGCATCGCTTCATCAGGAGAAATTCTGAAAGTTGATATATAAACACAAGACGTAAACAGGTTGAAGCACATATTATCAAGTTCATGTAGGTCAACCTACCGACAAAAACAGGCATATACAATAATACATATAGTCCACAATATGTAATATTGTATATGCCTGTTTTTGAACTTGATTATATGTGCTTCAACCTGTTTACGTCTTGTGTTTGTATATCAATTTTCAGAATTTCTCCTGACGAAGCGATGCAATGTCGCGAAACTAGTAAATAGACTCCCCGTACCGTGACCCCAACACTCACCTGGATTCCCCATTTGGGGGCTGGAGTTTTGGTGATTTGATCGGTTGTCACGATATATGTATTGTTTTAACTGTCTTTAGTGTTTTATGTTTTTATTTTTTGATATTATATTAATAAATTGACCTATTTTAAAATATATCTGAGTTCATCTACTCACCCTGTACCGGAATAGTCTTCCTTGCCTGCTTCTCTCTTCTGGGGTCTCCTGGGTTCCTGGGGTTCCCTGAGCCCTTTCGCTATCTAACTAGATTCTGGATGATGGTACTATTTTAATTCAATGTTACATAGTTTATTGAAGAGGCTAAAAATTATTTCAGCTGGCTAACTGTGAGCAAGTCTGTAGTACTAAAAGAAATGGTGATTTAGAGTTGCTAGTTACACAGTCCATTCATTGATGAACATCAGTATAGTTCAGGATCCTGACATTAGCAGTTTCCAGGGCGCTTATTGAAAGTTCAGTCTTGTTGCCATCAGTAGTGGTTTGAGAAGTTGTTTCACTAATGCTGCTAAAGAATACGTCTCTGATGTGGACTTGATTGCTCACAGGAAGTCTCATCATTGTATCTGTTTTGAGTTCCAAATTTCGAGAGATAAAGGGATGTCTTGAGTTCTTTCAACAATAGTTTTAGTATGCACAGTGATTAAACTCAGGAGCACTGATAATAACCTAGTTTGTTTTTTTGAGCAGACAAATCAAAGATCATCTGTGTGCTGTTCATGCACCTTGTGAACTCTCTGGAGATGTCTCTTCTCATTAGCATTGTGATTTGAGCATCATTTTCCAGTAGTGGTGTGAAGACTTGTCTTGAATCTTTAAAGTTATAACATGTGTCTTCCAATATAGGCATTTCTCTCTGTCATTAGGTATTTGAAAACATGTAACAAACGAATGACTAAAACATCTAAAACAGCGTACATCTTAAAAACTTTCTCTGGTTGTTCCTGAGAAAAACCTTTCGCCAGACATATTTTAGCACTGTTTTTTTTCTCAGGGACCTTCATGGCATTACTCACTATGTTTAAATATGATCATTGGAGGTGACTATTCTTGGCTCTCCTCACCATGATCTGGTGTAAGATCTTCAATGAATGTAGAGTCTGATTTAAAGGGGCCGAGATGTAAGACTGGTATTTGCATTCTGAGCACTTAACTGTAGTCTTGCAATCTCTGAAGAAGTGCTTTGTGGATATGCAACATCTGGCTCATGTCATGGTTCCTTAGAAACTCCCTGTGCTCTTCAAATGGCTTTCCCTTGAATGCACAACACTTTCTGAGAAGATATACTTTGTCATGAAGACAGTAAGTGCTTGGGTCTTTTCGCCTTTCTTTGTACTTGCTGCTGGTAATAGATGTAACTTCTGTTTTTCTAATGCAAAGTGGTGAGGTTTTCTCTACTTTTAGTTGGAGGGTTAGAAATGTTCACATCAATAATAATGAACCTTGGATTGTTCTTTGCCTTGGCTAAGTCTTTGATGGACTCTGAAAAATATGAGAAAGGTGGAAAGGAGACTTGATGTTCCTCGTTATACCTGAAAACCATTGTTGCCCAATTCTCTAAAAGGCAATTTTGCTATGGCTGACTTCACACCAGATGCAGTGTTTAGATGGCTAAGACCTGATAGATGCTGGTCTTCCCTGGCAATTTCAAACTCCAGATTAAGATCACTCAGTTCTAATGCCGCGTACACACGGTCGTTTTTTGCGATGAAAAAAAAACTTCGTTTTTTAAAACATCATTTAAATTGATCGTGTGTGGGCAAAAAAAAAATTCCAACATGCTTGAATTTTTTGTGTCGTTTTTCAAAACGTCGTTTTTTGTTTCACAAAAAGTCACCGTGTGTAGCAAAAACGTCGTTTAAAACGACGTTTTTCAACCCGCGCATGCCCAGAAGTTAGTTATGAAGCGAGCTTCAATGGAAAAGAGTGGTGAACGTAACCTCGCTTTTTGTGAAAAAAATGATGGTGTGTATGCAACATCGTCTTTGAAAACTGACGTTTCAAAAACGTCGTTTTTTACTTAACAGAAAACGTTGTTTTTTTTCATCACAAAAAATTATCGTGTGTACGCGGCATAAGACTTCCAGTTGTCCTTGTTGGTGTAATCTTCTAAATAAATTAGTTAATCTCTAACTTTGTCTCAAAATACCAACCATATTGTTCTCTCCGTTCCTTTTTTAAGACCCACTGCTCTCTAGTTCCCTAGTCACCTCCTCCCATGCTCGCTTCCAGGACTTTTCTCGAGACTCTTCTATCCTATGGAATTCCCTACCTCAATCTGTCTATCTCCTACTCTGTTTGCTTTTAGACGATCCCTGAAAAACCTTCTCTTCAGAAAAGCCTATTCTGCCCCTACCTAACAAATGTACTTTATTTTTTTCCATCAGCTCATCCCCCACAGTTATTACCTTTTGTATCACTTGACCCAGGGGGCAACAGGGGGATGAACGTATGCCACAAGGTATCCAAAGGGGAGCAAAGTGTAAAAATCCAGCCCTGCTACTAGTAGCTATTTTCTTTGCATGTATAAAGTTTTCCCTTTGACTTGCATTATCAGCGTAGATGCATGCACAAATGTAAAGCTTACAATTATAAATATCGACATAAGCATTTTTTAACTTTGCCATGCAATGTTGTCTCAATGTATAAGCACTTAGGCCTCATACACACGATCAAATCTGTCTGCTGGAAATGGTCTGCTAGACCGTCCCAGCAGACAGATTTGATCGTGTGTATGGGCGAGCCGACGGATTTGGCCACCCGACAGATTTCAAAGCATGCTTTGAAATCTATCGGGTGGGAATCCGTCCGCCCGACATGTCTGCTGGTTAGTACACTTACCAGCAGACATGTCGTCTCGCACCGGCGCCGAATGGATTCGGCGCATGCGCGGAAGTGTTTTACTTCCTGGTGCGGTGACGTGGCGGCGTCAACGTCACCGCAACGTCACCGACACGTCAGCGCGCCGTCTGCTGGCGGGGATTTTGGTTTGCTCGTGTGTACACGCGAGCAAACCAAAATCCTAGCAAACAGATTTGTTCAAATCGGTCGGTCCGACCGATTTGAACAAATAGATTGCCTCGTGTGTACGAGGCCTTACAGCATTAAATGCTCAGTTTTTTAAATTAAAACTCTTACATGATATACAGTATGATGCATCAGTCATAAAGTGAAGAATTTATAATGGCTACTATGCATCTCCAGGAGAGAAGCCTGTACAACTGTGCATGACTGAACCAAGGCTGGAGTTCAGCCTTAATTAATGTATTTTTTTTGTGCATGTAAATGAAGTTAAATGCCAAGTATTATGAGATGTACAGCGTAAGGATGCATAGATCATTGCTGCTTACAATATGTTTCTGTCCTCTTACCATCAGTTATTAATAAAGCGATTTTTGTTTACTCGCACATGCCCCGCACTTTGAATTAAATGAAACATAACTTGAATGTAAAGCAAATCTCCAATGGACAAATGAGTTCTGCTTTATGAATTAATCAGCAGAATACTGTGAACAAATAGAAATTCACACTGTTGTATTATTTTTTAATAGTCTTTCTTTATAACATTTTAAAGCAGTTATAACCAACTGATAGAATCTTGTGATTGCTCAGAATTCTGCACATGGCAGTTTTTGCTGTTGTTTATTTCTCTTGAAATTAAGCTGCCAGGTTGCATTTAGTGAGCATAACTGCTAATAATTAGTTTATTCTCTTTTTTAAAGATATAAAAGGTCCCCAAACAGACATACCTGTAAAATAAGATTGTGAATACTTGCCTTTCCTGCTGCTTGTGCTGCCAGAACAATGCTCTGTTCAGGAGAAATGTTTCTCCGAATTCCACAGGGTAATTGACTTTGTGTGTTCCCTGCAGTGCTCAGTGGTTCCTTCTGCTGACCTCCAAGTCACTGTGTTATTCTGTAAGAATGTGCCCTGCTGTACACAGCATGTATCTATAGGCCTCATTCCCTTGGAAGCTGATGCCCTTAATGTGTTAATGGGCCGCATATTTACTAGTGGGGAGCTTACTCTCATTGAGACTTCTTATAAATGCCTCTCAGAGAGTTGAAAACTACCATATGACTTCCAGAAGATCAACAGTGTGTGCTTCAGTATTTTCACCTAGATTGGATTTGCAGTGGGATTCACAGGCCATATGATCCTCTAGGACCCAGTGATAAGTGGACACTTGGTACACGAAACACATATATCCCCCCATTTTTTTGCATATTAATACTGTCTATTAAGATCAAATTAATTAACTTTTCTGACTATCGGGATTGTTACTTACAATGTTTATGCATACAATGGGTTTGAGTTGGAGGTATTATGGAATACTGTATTTGTCTAAAAATGCAATATAGCTACCTGGAGGTGTTCTGCACACAGAATCTGTACAGAACGCCCCCCAGAAACATAATGTCCTGCTTGTGTGATTGGCTCACTGATTTTCCCAGAAATCTACACTAAGATATAAGTCAGGCCTCGTACACACGACCGTGGAACTCGTCGGAAAAGACACATAATTTTCCTCGACGAGTTCCTTGTTAGGCTTGTCAAGAAACTTGACAAGCTGTCTTTGCGTACACACTGTCAAGACAAAATCTCGTCGTTCTCAAACTCGGTGACTTCAACACGTACGACGGCAGGGGAAGTTCGATTCCACTGGCACAACCCTTGGGGCTGCTTTTGCTAATCTCATGTTACTGCGTGTTAGGTAAACGTTTGGTGAGAGACATTTGCACTTTTCAGTTTGTTACAGCGTGACAAATGTGCTATCTCCATTACAAATACTACTTTTACCGAAGGTGCGCGGGTTTCTAAGCATACACACCAACGTGTTTCTTGTGGAAAACCAGCCCGACGAGGAACACGACGACTCCCGTCTAGGAAAAAGAGAACTTGCTCTCTTTTTTTCTTGTTGAGTTCCTCGACAGTTTACTCGATGAAAAGCATACACACGACCGTTTTCCTGGGCAAAAAAGCTCTGCCACCAAGTTTATTGATGGATTCTGTCGAGGAAACCGGTCGTGTGTACGCGGCCTCAGATTTCAATTGGAAAGCATGACTAATGGGATGGGGGCAGCATTAGAGCCCTGCAGGCGCAGCAGCTGATAGATAAAAATGAATCCACTCCTATTATGCCGCATACACACAACCGTTTTTCGCGATGTGAAAAATTACATATTTTTTTATGTCAATAAAATCGATCATATGTGGGCTCCAGAGCATTTTTCGCAACGTTAAAAATGGGCATTAAAATTTAGAACATGTTCTAAATTTTCGCGTCGTTTTTAACGTTGTCGTTTTTAACGTTGTAAAAAATGGTCGTCTGTAGGCTTTAACAACGTGAAAATAACACGCATGGTCAAAAGCAAGTTATGAAACGGGAGCGCTCGTTCTCGTAAAACTAGCGTTCGTAATGGAGAGAGCACATTCGTCAAGCTGTAACAGACTGAAAAGCGCGAATCGTCTCTCACCAAAGTTTTACTAACACAAAATCAGCAAAAGCAGCCCCAAGGGTGGTGCCATCCCAATGGAACTTCCCCTTTATAGTGCCGTCGTACGTGTTGTACGTCACTGCGCTTTGCTAGAGCATTTTTTTTCAGCATCGGGTGTGGGCAAGGCCGGCTTAACAATAATCAGGTTGGAAAAAAACAACTTTTTTTCTGGACCATTAAAAATGGTTGTGTGTACGTGGCATTAGACTCACTTTCCCACATGGATACAGACAAACACACAGGGATTTCTTCAGAATAACAAAAGATAGGAATCTGCAACAACGTTTGTTAAAATTCTTGTAATGTACAGAGATCACCCAGAGAGGAATGTTTTTTTCTCAACAAAAGTCTTAAAGGGTTTGTAAACCCTTGTGTTTTTTCACCTTAATGCATCCTATGCATTAAGGTAAAAAAACACCTGGCAGCCACCGGCCCGCCAACCCCCCCGTTTTACTTACCTGAGCCCGAATTTCCCTCGGCGGGGACACGCTGTCCCTCTCTCCATGGGGACATTGATTGGATAGATTAATAGCAGCGCAGCCATTGGCTCCCGCTGCTGTCAATCAAATCCAATGACGCAGGCGCTGGCGGGCGAGGCTGAGTCCAGCAATTATGTCTCTTAACGCAAATGCTGGACTCGATAGTGTGCTTTTCCTAGGGGGTTATAGGATGCAGGGAGGAGCCTCAAGAGCCGCCGAGGGACCCCAGAAGTCGTGTTTGGGGCCACTCTGTGCAAAACGAACCGCACAGTGGTGGTAAGTATGATATGTTTGTTTTTTTAAAGAATAAAAAACGTAGCTTTACAACCCCTTTAATCTTTAAGTGATTTAATTTAAAAATTGTACACATATTACAGGAATAGTTTGACTAGATATTATTTTATACCTATAAAGCTCCTATTAGTCAATTCATTTTTCTATGTTTTTATTTTTTATTTTTAATAAGACTTCCTACCCTTGTGTGTTAGCTTAGTGAATTGAGTGTTCAGGTTTGGCAAATCTTTGCTGATCCTAAAAAAAAAAAAAAATGCTCCCAAATGTTTACCATACATAAATAATGATGAAAAAAAACACAAATGTGAAGAAAATTGTATTAAAAAAAATAAACTACCTTAAATACATCTCCCCACAAAAAAAAAAAAAACATGATTTTTTATCGTCTACACTGTGCCAAAATATTATCCATCTATTGAAGGGTGCCTCTGCAAAAAGTACAATGTCCAGGCTTTTTTTTTTACTAGCCTCTAGGGGCTCTCACTGATCTAAAAACCCTAAAGACCCTAGTGTAGACACAGGACACTGCATGAGCTTTTGCCTACAAACTGGCTTGAGAAAGTAATGGAACCAGTAGAATTGCTGAATTTCTTAGACAAAAGAAAAACTGAATTGTCTAGTTCAGCTCACTGCCCCATTCAACCCTTACTAGGGAAAATAAGCTATGTTGTTTTGCAGCTGCATGCTAGCACAGTCAGAAAGGGTTAATCCTCTCTTTTATTGGCTACGGATATGCACTGATCTCTTATTTTGTTGGTTTTATTACTTATTTTATCATCCCACTTTCTTTCTAGACAGAATAATCAATCACTCCCATAGTGGTAATATAGGAAATTTAATGGGATATAGATATGCTGGGCTCTCAGCCTAGGTGTCTGTTTCTCCTTGCATTTAAATATTCCTCATATTATTTAATAAAAATTGATGATTGCTCAGACTTGTCCAGATTTGGATGAGAACAGCGACAATCCAGGGAAGGAAATTCAGGAAATTCACAGCACATTAGGATACTAGGTCTTATTTACTTCCAACGAGTTTTATAGGGGTAATGCCTGTTTATAAGATTAGTCTATTTTACTTTTATTTTCTGCTTGTACTGCTCTGGTATGCAGTAGTTAATAATTAATAGTAAAACAGTTCTATGTTGGATCAGCAGCTAAATAAAGAACAGCAAGCCGCCAAAACTGGACGTTTTCTGCAGTGGTGTCAGACATCCCGAAAAAAGTCTGACCCTCTATCGCAACCATTACAAAGCCAAATAATGGTGCTTAATTTCCTTAGTAGATTCTTCATGATGTTGTAATAAGTATGAGCTCCAGCGTGTTCACATAGTACACGTGCAGAGCCCGCCAGGAAGTGTGCACGGCGCTGCGCTAATCACAGCCGTGGAAACATTTTCCGATCTCTGCAGCGGAGCACCGGGAAAATGTCTCCCTGGCTGTGATTAGCGCAGCGCCGTGCAGACTTCCTGGCGGTCTCTGCACGTGTACTATGCGATTAAGGATGGAGCTCATCCTTAATGTGAAATAAGCTAATTAGCAAATTCAGCTCTGAGAGTCACACTCCTTGTATGAAATTGAAGAAAGGAACACATTTTTACTATTTGGGAGATATAGAATTTTATCTGATATAACTGATTCAGGTAACCGATGTTTGCCAAAATTAAAGTAAAACTATGGGCATAAATCAAAAATGACTAATATAATACAATCTGTTCGTACTTTAAAAAAAAAAAAGTGTGACCTTTTTTGACCATTTTTTCCTTCTAGTTCATAGAAGTGCACTTACTTTTGCTCTCCTGTGACCCAGAGTCACCTTATAGCAGGCTAAAGCCTGGCGTCAGCTGATGTCACAGAGCTGCTCCAGGCTCTGGAAGAATTCTAACTGTATTGTTGAGATCCACCCACCTGCTTGATTGACAGCTGACTCAGGATTTTAGCATGTGACTGAGAGCAGAAGCTAGCTGCACCCACGCCCTCTCCAGCCCAGCGCTCCAGGAGGAGCAAAGCAGAGAGTGTCACTGCTCTCCACTCTGAGAAGAACTTAGTGATCAGCAATCATGTGATTGCTCAAGGGAGCACATTTTGTTTTTCTTAGTCCTCCTGTAACATCATTTTATTACCCTTTGATCCTGACAGTAGATTAGTTATTTTTACGCCTTTAACAGGGTAAAGCTCTCTCTATCCTAATTCCTTGTTTTTTCCCCCCATCTTTCCCTCTAACTGTCTTTCTTGCTCTCTATTTTTTTCCTTTTTCTATGTTCCTCCCCCTCTTATCGTCTCCCTTCCTGGGAGAACAGTGTGGGCTTCAGGAACAGCCCAGGATTCGGTGACCCCTGGCAAATCATAATTTGACCCCCGAGGGGGTCCCAACCCCCCGGTTGAGAACCACTGCCCTATGGGGATAATCTGGATCTCCAATATGGAGATCTTCCTATCATAATTTCTGACTCTGTTCCTGGCCTTTTGAGACATTTGGTTATTCAAACCGTTGTGTCCCAGGTCCTCCTGTTATAATCTTCCTCTTTTAAAATAAATAGGACAGTAAAAGGTAGGAGAGGGAGTCCCTCATAATGGCCACAGCCAGTGTGCTGACCTAAAAACTCAGTACAGAAATCTCACCTTAAAGCAGTACTCCCCCCCTCCCAATACCACATGTTTTTTCCTTTCTCTCTGTATTTCTGACTTGTCTTCAAAAAACATACTTTCCCACAAAGTGAATCCAACATCATCCCACTGCGGTCCACTCTTCTGGTGCCATACAGGGGGTTTTGCATCGTTACCTTTTCCACTTCAGCTGACTACATCTTCTGGGTGAAAAAATGTAACTAGAATAGCAGAAATAATAAATTATTATTAAATGATCTAGAACTATGAAAAAAGTGGACAATAATCCAACACTTCTGCTTGGGGGAGGGGTGTTAAAATTAAACTAACTCCTTTTGTGAGTTAAAGTAGAAGTTTACCCTAAAACTAAAATATTTAAATCTACTGGCATCCACAATCTAAGACTAACCTATCTAGCCCTGTAAAGAAGAAATTGCTATACATACCTTTTCTAAGGCCGCTCCAGTTCGGTCTCTAGCAGCGTAAGCTGTGTGTCGGAGACAGCCAACAATGGGAAATACCTAGGAAGTGACACCACCCATAGAGTTATTAAGGGGTTTCCGTTATCAGCTGCCTCCTCTGCACTCACTTCTACAGAGAAGCCACCACTGACAGCTCAGCTTGGGACCAGACCGGAGCAGTTTTAGAAAAGGTATGTATAGTGATTTCTTCTTTACAGGGCTAGATGGGTTAGTCTTAGGCCTCGTACACACGAGGCAATCTATTTGTTCAAATCGGTCGGACCGACCGATTTGAACAAATCTGTCTGATAGGATTTTGGTTTGCTCGCGTGTACACACGAGCAAACCAAAATCCCCGCCAGCAGACGGCGCGCTGACGTGTTGGTGACGTGGCGGTGACGTTGACGCCGCCACGTCACCGCACCAGGAAGTAAAACACTTCCGCGCATGCGCCGAATCCATTCGGCGGCGGTGCGGGACGACATGTCTGCTGGTAAGTGTACTAACCAGCAGACATGTCGGGCGGACGGATTCCCACCCGATAGATTTCAAAGCATGCTTTGAAATCTGTCGGGTGGCCAAATCCGTCGGCTCGGCCGTACACACGATCGAATCTGTCTGCTGGGACGGTCTAGCAGACCGTTTCCAGCAGACAGATTTGATCGTGTGTACGAGGCCTTAGATTGTGGATGTCTGTAGATTTAGAGATTTTAGATTTAGGGTGAACTTCTACTTTAAGTTCCACTTCAAGTGAGATATAAGATATCCTGTATCTATGGACTAGATCACCACAAAAGTCAAAGAGATGGTGCCCAGATCTTCAAAATCATACTTTTTAACAGGATTCAAAAGTCTATCAAGAGAAATGGAATGTGCCACTTCACCCCAAATGTTGTCTATTGGGTATTTTGGGAGAAGTGGAACCCTGCGAGTTAATTTGGTAGGCAATATCCAGGACTCTTTTCCAGACTTGTAAATGAATTCTACATCACTTGAAATCTACTGATCCACCCTCTGAAAAAGAAGGGATCAGCAATGTTGGGAACACCCTTCATCTTAAACAGTATATTTACCAGCATAAGGGATGTCTGGGTAAATTTGAGAACTTGAGGATGCATTGGCTTGCCCTCTACTCCTCTATCATTTGGTACCACTTAGACCCCTTTCACACTGAATCGTTTTTTACAGCGTTTTAGCGTTAAAAATAAAACGCTCTCCATGTATCTCAATCGACCCTTTCACACTGAGTCCTGCAAGCAGCATCTTTGGAGCAGCTTTTGGGCGCTGAAAAAAACGCTCCAAAAACGCCCCTCTCCATTGAAATGAAATGAAAGAGATGTAAAAACACCTTACCCTTTCACACTGAGGCACTGCAAAAACGCCCTAAAACGTTAGGGTCTTAGCGATGCTTTACCAGCACATTGGAATTGCAGATGAGGCTTCGCTCAAATAATAGACATATGCATTCGTTTTCGTTAGAATGCATTTTCGTCCGAAAATCTGTTTTTTTCGTTATCGTTTTAACAAACGATAACGAAAGCGCAAGAAGCGAAAACCGAAAGATCCGACATAAAAAATGCTTTATTTTCATTTTCGTTGCGGTAAAAATTAAATATAGAGAGATTTGACATTATAGGGAAAAGATTCGACATTATAGGGAAAAGATTCGACATTATAGATAAAAGATTCGACACTATAGAAATAATAGATTCGACATTACAGAGATTAGATTTCGATTTATTAAAAAAAAGATTCGACATTATTACTAGTCATACAACATTAGAATTCTTGTAGGCGGAATATTCGAATGGAAATGTACGATTCGACGTAAAGATTCGACAATCCGTCGAATATTCTTTTTACCATTCGACAGAAACCAAGTATTATTGGATTTTCGGACGAAAGCTATTCCCCAACGAAAAACTAAGTAAATCAAAACGATTTTCGGGAGTAACTAAATAAATTTATTTTCCAAACGAAAACGAAAAAACGAAACGAAATATTCCAGTCTGCACATGTCTATCAAAGAACGCTCGAATAACGCTTGAAAAACACCCCAGTGTGAAAGGGGCCTTAATCAGAGATTATCTGGAAAATATGAGGATTGTACCACCCTCCATAAAAAATAGTGTGCAGGTTACACTCAGTATGTAAAGATATAAGGTGTTTCAACTCTCTAGCAGCTGCTGAAAACTGAAATATCATTTCTGAATGGACTGGCCCTATGTTGTCTACGTTTTTGAACCTCTCAAAACCAATGTGTTTCACAGTGGTTATCAGATAATCAGATTTATTGCAACCAGACTCCTGTGCCATCACTTGCACCCCTTATGTTAAGTATATGTGTCACAAGATCTGATGGGTGACATTGGCACATCTCTTTGAACTGACAACGCTTTAGCGATCTAACATTTTGTCACCACACTCTGTTCACCGGCTAATGTAAAAGACTGCATGGGATGCGACAGTAAGTGAAATGAAGGACGGTGCTGTATCTGTCTTTCTATCTCCTCTCATCCTCTCTCTCTATAAAGCCTTCTCATCACAAACACAGAGGAGTCTCAGAAATTCAAAAGAGAATTTATGCTAAAAGTTGAGATCAAAGAGAACTTGCAGTTCAAGAGCTGTGTAATGTGTGTTTCAGTTTTTCAGCATTCTCATCAAGTTCCTAGTTAGATGCAAATGTCTTTTTTCTTTGATTGTATATTTTGATTAATAGCTCCCATTTAAGTATCTGCCACATTTTTCCATTTCCAATGGAATAAAGCTTTGTTAACCAGTTGAGGTTCTCCAAGACTGTATGTACCCTGAGGTTATAGTGGGCCAAAGCCTTGAGCAGTAGGGTAAGAAGTGGCATTTGTGAAGAATAATATTTGTTGTCTTTTATTTAGAATTTGCTTTATTTTTATCTCAGTTTCAAAAATTATAGTACAAAACAGACCCTATTGGGCATATCCAAGCTCAATGTAATACATAAGTACAAAAACAAGCTAAGTACCTTATCCAATGACAACTATAAAATATAAATTTAATAATTTATTACCTTAATGTTACAAATTACTTTTATTATAAAGAAAAGGAGCTCCGCCCTGCCTATGAAACAACAACTTACTGGTATATCTCTCATACTTGGCTCCATGTATAAGAGCAGCATACATTATAGCCATGGAGTTTTGTCTGCAGGAAAAGCTCCCCCGGGCTGCTCTAAACAATATTTAAGATGCAATTATTCTATGTTATTCAGAAATGTACCCACTGATCAACATATAATATTTATATCCTAATAGGGACCAAGAAAAAAAGTAATGTCGCGTACACAAGATCGGAAATTCGAAACAAGAAAAACATGGATTTTTTTCCGATGGAATGTTGGCTCAAACTTGTGTTGCCTACACACGGTCTCACAAAATTCCAACCATCAAGAACACGGTGAGCCGAGAAAAATTAAGTTTAATGCTTCCGAGCATGCGTCGACTTGATTTCCGAGCATGCATTCTTTTTTGCGCGTTGGAATTGCATACAGAAGATCGGAATTTCCGACAAGAACTTTTTCCATCGGAAAAATTGAGAACCAGCTCTCAGAAAAAGTCAGATGGGGCCTACACACAGTTGGAATTTCCGAACAAAAGCTTGCATCAAACTTTTGTTGTCGGAAATCGTGTGTACGTGGCATAAGAATGATAAATATAACCTGTGGGTCTGCTAGGCTCCAAAATATTCAAAAATGTATTTCACCATCGATTTATATATCAATTGTGGGGATGCATTGCAGAGCCCCTCTGATTTTCCTTCCTTCTTCAAACCAAAATGACCCCCCCCAATTGTCTTTTTTTTAAATCTTTCCTTTCTTTCTTTCCCTCCTCTTTTCCTTTTCCCCTTTTTCTTCCGGGTGGAAATATATAAACTCAGCAGGAGATTGCAAAGTGTGATCAGAAGCGTATTTCCCCTATAGGGGAGAGCAAACGTTGAATAATTGTATATACAGTATCAAAAAATGAGGTGAGAGCATGGTGTGACTGGTGGAGGATCATGTGGGGAACCAAATTGCAGAGATTGTGGAACACAAAGCACAAGAGGACTTTGTTTGAAATTAGACTATTTTTATTTTATTCTTACAGTATATGCACATGGTGGTATTGAATAAGAACATTGCATATATCATAGAGATATTCCAGCATGTAGGTTTTTCATATCAGTATGTCATTTGGATGTATTTTTAGGAAAAAGGGAGGTTGTGTCATTTTGATACGGGTTAAGATAGTGGCTGCGCTGCAATTGGGATCTTTTATTTATTGGGACTGCACAAGAGTTTATTTTATTGGCTATTTTTATAGCACCTGCTGCCTTGAGAAAAAGGTCTGGTGTGGCTTTGAAATGGTATGTTGGATGATTGCTGTTTCTATCCAGTAAACCTAGTGCTTATGATCAGAAAGTCGTATTTGAAAAATACAGATTTCGAAGCGATTGTACGATACACAGCTTTGGAGAACCGATCGCGACAGTTCGTCTGAAATTAGTCGAATAGACAAACACGAATATTTTTCTCATACAATACCAAATCGTATGTTTTGCGTTTAAATAGTACAGTTTTCATCCGAAAGAAATTGGAAGAACAAGACTGCATGTTCTGAAACTAAAGAGTACATTACTACACAATACAATATATTACATTACTATACAATACAATACATTACATTACTTCCAAAGTTGTATTCTGTCGTACAAGAATTTTTGCAAGTTGAGTAACCTCTTCATTTTCAATTTGAGACTAGCATGCAAAAAGAATGGATGATCATTCGTCCGATATTCTCATTGTGTGTATGAGGCTGAAGTCTAAGTTCACATGGGTGGTGGAAGGGTGAAAACAGAAATCTATATTTTTAATATTCCCTGACTGCCCAACTACAAGCAGGCATGCCAGCTGCTTGGGTCTGTTTATGTTTCGATCTGTGGTGCAGCAAATTTAACTTGGCATGACATAGGGCACCGCCTGTCAAACTCCCCATTGAAGTCATTGGGAGCACACAGCTATCGTGTGCCAAGTGCAGCTTTGGCAGTTGCAGCACGGTAAAACAATGTAAAATCCCCATAGTCGATTGCTTTTTAAAGGAGTGAATGAGCCTTAAAAGAACATAATTACAGTTGGAGTGCCGGATTTCCTAGGCATTAAATTTAATTTAAATTTTTTGTACTGAGACTGGGATGGGCTGAGATTCGAACCATGTATGGGCAGGCTGAATGTACCAAAGTTGAAGTAATGGTTGCAGAAAAGAAAATCGCTCCATCTATGTCTGGCTTTAAAATGTTCTTAGCCTAAAAAAGAAAACAAATGCAGCCACCACCCATTCATAAGTGATTACTTGCCATTGTGGCGGCTGTCTCCTGCGTTGTCTCCAGTCCGCAATAACGTTCCATAAAGTGGGATATTGCTCCTGCAGTACAAGTTTTCCACATCAATATCTACGGGATGGGCAACCTGGCACTTATTTACCAGCCCAGCTACAGATAATGTGGGGGGCAGTCCGCGCCCAGAACAGGTAAATGAGCCCTTGTAGTGGGTAAGGTGGCAAAGGTCTGTATGTTAGGTGGATGGTAGGTTTTTTCAATAATACAATAATACAATAATACATTTTACAGTCACTGGCTTCTTTCTTTAAGTTTAGATATTACCTTCTCCATCTTTTTACTAAACAAATAGTGAAAAGAAAAAGAGAATAATAGGCGCTCCTTCTGATTCCTTCCACCCCACTGCGCCAATGACTGTGCGAACCTCAAAAAAAGCAGCTACTTAAAATAATAATAATGTGTACCAAAAATTCTGAATGAACAAAATAGTAGCGCTAAAAAATACCTAAAAATTTCTAAATATTAAACAATATATTGTGATACAGAAAAATATTGTGAGGAATGCAGGAATATATAAAAAAGTGAAAAATGTATATACAGTAAATATATGTGAAAAAAGTGTCCACATAGAAAATCCAAAAGTGATAATATTCCAGGTGTAAACAATTAAAGTGTCCAAAGAAAAACAAATCTTCAAGAAATCTTCTTTATTTGAGACCTTTCACCACACCAAAGTGCTCAGTGGCTCCACACCCATAGGAATTGCGCTTACCAATGCGATATGCCTTGCATTCTCATGCTTGGCACAAACAGCAAAATATTTCTCCACACAAACTGATCAATTCCACCAGTGATTCTCACAAGCTGAATCGTTGTTCCACATGAAAAGTAAAGTGACTTCAATGGTGAAGTATATCAAACGTATTTATTAAAATCAGTAAAAAAGCTTCACACATTGCACTCACATTAGATACAGCAAATCAAGGCACTTCAATAGTGAACTAAGCAGCGGGTTCCTCACAGGTGATTATCTTGTTGCATTATGGTCACAACGGACCTAAATAAAAACCGTCAGCCTCACCCCCCGCTACGTTCGTCTCAATAATCACTTCAAAAACACACTACACATGCGATGGTCGGTACTCGGACGCTTCCTCGGTGTGCCATGTAACTTCCCCTAGACAAGTTTCGTCGCTCAGGACTTCTTCACACAGGATGAACCCTGCGTGAAGAAGTCCTGAGCGACGAAACTAGTCTAGGGGAAGTAACACGGCACACAGAGGAAGTGAACCCTGCGTGAAGAAGTCCTGAGCGACGAAACTAGTTTAGGGGAAGTTACACGGCACACCGAGGAAGTGAACCCTGCGTGAAGAAGTCCTGAGCGACGAAACTAGTCTAGGGGAAGTTACACGGCACACCGAGGAAGTGAACCCTGCGTAAAGAAGTGCTGAGTGACGAAACTAGTCTAGGGGAAGTTACACGGCACACCGAGGAAGTGAACCCCGAGTAAAGAAGTCCTGAGCGTCGAAACTAGTCTAGGGGAAGTTACACGGCACACCGAGGAAGTGAACCCTGCGTGAAGAAGTCCTGAGCGACGAAACTAGTCTAGGGGAAGTTACACGGCACACCGAGGAAGTGAACCCTGCGTGAAGAAGTCCTGAGCGACAAAACTAGTTTAGGGGTAGTTACATGGCACACAGAGGAAGTGAACCCTGCATGAAGAAGTCCTGAGCGACGAAACTAGTCTAGGGGAAGTTACACAGCACACCGAGGAAGTGAACCCTGCGTGAAAAAGTCCTGAGCAACGAAACTAGTCTAGGGGAAGTTACACGGCACACCAAGGAAGTGAACCCTGCGTGAAAAAGTCCTGAGCGACGAAACTAGTCTAGGGGAAGTTACACGGCACACCGAGGAAGTGAACCCTGCGTGAAGAAGTCCTGAGTGACGAAACTAGTTTAGGGGTAGTTACATGGCACACCGAGGAAGTGAACCCTGTGTGAAGAAGTCCTGAGCGATGAAACTAGTCTAGGGGAAGTTACACGGCACACCGAGGAAGTGAACCCTGCATGAAGAAGTCCTGAGCGATGAAACTAGTCTAGGGGAAGTTACACGGCACACCAAGGAAGTGTCAGAGTATCGACCATCGCATGTGTAGTGTGTTTTTGAAGTGACGAGTGAGGCGAACGGAGCAGGGGGTGAGGCTGACATTTTTTATTTAGGTCCGCTGTGACCATAATGCAACAAGATAATCACCTGTGAGGAACCCGCTGCTTAGTTCGCTATTGAAGTGCTTTTGATTTGCTGTATCTAATGTGAGTGCAATGTGTGAAGCTTTTTTACTGATTTTAATAAATAAGTTTGATATACTTCACCATTGAAGTCACTTTACTTTTCATGTGGAACAACGATTCGGCTTGTGAGAATCACTGGTGGAATTGATCAGTCTGTGTGGAGAAATATTTTGCTGTTTGTGCCAAGCATGAAAATACAAGGCATATCGCATTGGTAAGCGCAATTCCTATGGGTGTGGAGTCACTGAGCACTTTGGTGTGCTGAAAGGTCTCAAATTAAGAAGATTTTTTGAAGATTTGTTTTCCTTTGGATACTAATTGTTTACACCTGGAATATTATTACTTTTGGATTTTCTATGTGGATGCTTTTTTTACATATATTTATATACATTTTTCACTTTTTTATATATTCCTGCATTCCTCGCAATATTTTCTGTATCACAATATATTGTTTAATATTTAGAAATGTTTAGGTATTTTTTAGCGCTACTATTTTGTTCATTCAGAATTTTTGGTTCTACATCTTTTGACCACACTCATAACAGCTTCTTATTGACAGAGTGCTACAATATCGTAGGTTGTCACAGTAATTATTTAACACAATTGATTTACATTCTTGTGAAGTCAACACACAACAAAAATGTAACAGCATGTTAGAGAGGGAGCTTTTTTCTATTGTTTGAGTCGACTTCTGAAACAGCCTCTCTGCACTTTTAGTGGAGAAAAGTACTATTTTTGACAAAATGGCTGGACATTTATCATGTATCCTCCTGGTACATCTATGTCACCAACCTTTTACCTTCATTCATCAAAGTCTGTTGCTTAACTGAGCTATCTAGATTGCAGTTTAAAAATGTGTTCTTTCCTACAAAATAAAAAAAAAATCTGTATTTTGACTGTAAGTCAAAATAAAAGTTTAAATCATGCCTATGTATATAATAATTAGGCACCATATGTGATCTACTGCCTTATTTGTCATTTCAGACGAAAGGCTTAGCCCACTCTAGAATATTGACAATGGATATTAATAGACTAATAAATTGGACTTTTGGCGGTACAGGTAGTTAATAAAAAAGATCTATAAATATTTATTTATAAAAAACGCATAGGTAGAAACTTGTATACACAATTTCATAAGACAATGACAATGATTTCAGTCCATCTAACACAAAGTAAGAAAAGGATTTATTCTTATGCAAATACATTCATAGCATAAGAACGCATAGCATCAGAAAGATATATGAAAGCTGAATCCAATATGCGTAATAGTAAATCTTGCTTTTACTCTCGACATGTTTCGCGTACAGGACGCTTCATCAGGAGTATAGGAGTGGATCAATGAAATCTCGAAAAATACATCGATCCAGCCATTTTTAGTGGGGTAGGGAATGTACAATGCTTTATACCGAACCAGGCTCCTGGGCATGTGGTAGGTGCTCATTGTGTGTAGAAGTCAGAAGGTTGGGCTATAACACAAGCTGTTGGTAAACAGTGGAAAAGGATGGGCGTAAAGGCCCCGACCGAGATCCCTCTGGCACACCCTAGGCTTTAATAGGCTCCAAAAAACAGGTTGCCAAATGGCCAAGCATTGGAGAGGAGGTAACCACCTCAGCACCGACAGACAGAGGGGTAGTTGTATCATTGGGTATGATGGTGTCTGATCCATTGCAACAAAGTCAGCCAGGGAGAAAGACCAGAGAGCGGAGGGGGTCTATACACAGGCGCCGCAATCCTGTGTGTGCGCTATGCAAGTTTAGGAAGACCCATTTAAAAACGCTCTAGAATATTGTCTTACCTATGGGTAGATTGTTCATTCGATCACCCACTGAGAGGAGACCTCACAGCTTAGCCTATTTTTTCCACAGGTTCAGTCCCACTGCTGCATTCTCTATACCTTAAAGTGGTATTTTAAATCTGACCTAAGCACATATCTGCAGTGTTTACCTTTTTCTCTCCAAAGCAGCGGCGGTCCATCCATCCACACCACCCCCTATATGAATAATGAATAGATTCATGCATAGCAAGAATCTATCTATAGCCACCACTGCCACCCCCTATTCAGTCGTCTGGCCCCTTTCAAGACACTGGGTGCCTGAATTACAGTGGCTCTAATCAGCTTCAAAATATGTGGGCTCGTGGCGCAGAGCAATGTGCCATGAGCCCACCTAGGTGTTACAAAAGCAAAAGAATATTCGCTGTTGTAACACTGATCCTCAATTCGGCCAATCAGAAGCTGGTGTGAGACCCGTTTTCTGATTGGCCGAAAAGAGAAGACTCCTGATAGGCCGCTGAAAAGGATGGAGGAAACAGAAGCCAGAGCCGTCGCCCGTAGAGAACAGGAGAACAGGAGAGCCGCAGCCGCCAAGAGCCCGGGAGAATCGCTGCATAGATGGGGTAAGTGCATCAGTCCCCCCTGCCGAAGAACCGTTGGGGGGGATGTGGGAGAAGGGAGGGGTCTTACTGTTTGCCGCCCCGGCCACCACTGCTCTCTAACAGTAAAATTATTTTCTTAGCATGGGTTTTCAGCACCCAAGGCAAGACAAGTAATTTGCTCCCCTAACCCGCAGACATTTAGTGCTCCCTGAGTCCCTTCCATTAGTGCAATCAGTCCCTTCCACTCTCTAAATCAGGCTGAAGCTAAAAGAGGGACCAAATCTTCCTGTACTCTTCTTTTACAATAAATATAGGGATAGGATATCAAAACTGGTCACAGGGGTCTGTAGTGTGAAAGCTGTTCCCAAAAAAGGCAGACAAATGGGCCAAAAGATGATTCAATTGTATTACTTGCGTAATCTACTAGTGTATACCCAGCTTTACTCTTTTGGCTGAACACACACCTTAGTTGCCATTGAAGCCCTATACAATAGTCTTTTGGAGTGGTCATTTTAATTCAATCTGTGTCTATCAAAGACTTGCAGACATTGCGGAACAACGGTCTTGCAAGTTTATAGAGTTCCCTTAGGCCGCGTACACATGATCAAACATGTCCGATGAAACTTGTCCGACGGACCGTTTTCATCGGACTATGCAGAAGTGGTCTGTTGGTCTGATGTGCGTACACACCATCGGACCAAAATTCCATTGGACCAGAACGCGGTGATGTAGAACACAACGACTTGATGAAAAAACGAAGTTCAATGCTTCCAAGCATGCGTCGACTTGATTCTGAGCATGCGTGGGTTTTTAGTCCGATGATTTTGTGTACTAACCATCGAACCTGTCCGACGGACAGGTTTCCAGCGGACAGGTTTTCAAGCATGTTTTGAAACTTTGGTCCGCTGTAAAATGGTCCGATAGGCCGTACACATGATCAAACATGTCCGCTGAAACTGGTCTGCGGACCAGTTTCAGCGGACATGTCCGATCGTGTGTACGCGGCCTTAGGGTTGTCAGATTTCAACTGACAGTCTGATAGAACTCTTATTCCGTGTACACACGATCGGTTCGTCTGATAAACGGTCTGATGGACCGTTTTCATCAGATGAACCGATTGTGTGTGGGCCCCATTGTTTTTTTATCCATCGGTGAAAAAACTAGGAACTTGTTTTAAAATTATCTGATGGTTAAAAAACCGACCGAAAAAAACCGATCGTCTGTGGGCAAGTCCATCGGTTAAAAATCCACGCATGCTCAGAATCAAGTCGACTCATGCTTGGAAGCATTGAACTTCATTTTTTTCAGCACGACGTTGTGTTTTACGTCACCGCGTTCTAACAGGATCATTTTTTTAACTGATGGTGTGTAGGCAAGACTGATGAAAGTCAGCTTCATCGGATATCTGATGAAAAAATCTATCAGATCGTTTTCATCGGATGAACCGATCGTGTGTACAGGGCATACGTCTATGGGCACTTAGGGGTAGCAACCAAACTTTGTTATATGTATTCTTATGTATATGCGCAATCTAAAGGATTTTGCCCAGTGCTTTCTGTGCATGGAAAAAATAATAGCACTAATTTATGTTGTAGTGGAAAAACTCTAAGTAGGCAAAAAAAAGTGTTTTAGCGAGATCAAACAAAGACTTTCATCTTTGTACATTAGAAGGCAGATACAGCCCACAACACTCACTTCCCGTCATCGAAATATTGCTTAAACTGCAGCAGAATGCTTTCACAATGATTGCATGTCTGCAATCAGTTGTATATTGAAGTCATTCTAAATAGGCATTGTACAGAGAACAAACATTTCCTTAAATCCTCTGGAATGATTACAGGGGTATTCCTGGGAGATTACATTTTTGTCATTCATGTAAAGCTGAACATATGTGGGCGGGTGTTAAAAGAACATTAAACACACTTCTTAAATGAAGTATTTTATTGATGTGTCAATAAGGCATATTGTTCTAGAGGTATCTTGATCTATGACTTTTAGGTGTAAAGTATGCAAAAGTCTTTGGAACTGTATTCCAAATTTAAATGATGTGGGAGTATTTATCGAATACCTGGAGTGATGTTTCAAAGTCAAACCTTTCAGTGTATATAATATAAAATCATACATGATTATCACACTAGAGTTGACTTATAAATTAACTATCTTTTACATAAATACCTTGTATTTTTCAGTTTTGTTTTTTAGGTTCTGCAGCTGAGGCTTAGGCCTCGTACACACTATCAAATCCATTTGTTCAAATCAGTCGGACCGACCGATTTGAACAAATCTGTCTGCTCGGATTTTGGTTTGCTCGCGTGTACACACGAGCAAACCAAAATCCCCGCCAGCAGACGGCGCGCTGACGTGGCGGTGACGTGGCGGTGACGTTGACGCCACCACGTCACCGCACCAGGAAGTAAAACACTTCCGCGCATGCGTCGAAACCATTCGGCGCGTGTGCGAGAAGACATGTCTGCTGGTTAGCGTACTAACCAGCAGACATGTCGGGCGGACGGGTTCCCAGCCGACAGATTGGTAAGCATGCTTTCAAATCTGTCGGCTGGCCAAATCCGTCTGCTCGCCCGTACACACGATCGAATCTGTCTGCTGGGACGGTCTGGCAGACCGTTTC
Source organism: Rana kukunoris (assembly GCA_029574335.1). Taxonomy (NCBI): domain Eukaryota; kingdom Metazoa; phylum Chordata; class Amphibia; order Anura; family Ranidae; genus Rana; species Rana kukunoris. Next base: position 25,015,719 of record CM056055.1, on the reverse strand, counting down.
CAGCAGACAGATTTGGTCGTGTGTACGCGGCCTTAGTTTTTCTACTGTTCTGTTTCCTATAGGACAGATTACATGTAGTACTGTGTCCCATATCACTAAGAGCTTTTCTAAAGCAGAGCTCCCCTCAAAAAGGGAAGTTTCGCTTTAAGGCCTCCTCCCCCACCTCTTCAGGGGGAGGGGGATAGCAGGTACCTGGTTTGACAGTTCTTCTCTCCCCCTCCCTACCTGCAGTTTTCTGGGACACATCACAGGACCCAGAAAACTGCAGGACCATTCACAATGCTCAGCACGACTTGCACATGCACAATAGGCACCAGGCTCTGAAGCCACAAATTGTCACAGAGGGGTGCCTGCAGTTGAAATGCCAGTATCGGGGACAGAGCAGCGAGGGAAGGAATGGCTTGGGTGACCACATCGCTGGATCCTGGGACAGGTGAGTGTCTGTTTATTAAAAGTCAGCAGCTACAGTTTGACCTGCCCCCCATCTCCATGGATAATCTGACAACAGCTAGGGAGGAGATGGCCGATTCATACCAGCAGCTTGTCTGGGCGCTGAGAACATTCCACACTAAAGCAATGCCTTTATAGGCCTCATGGGTGACAGTTCTGACTACAATTATTATAATTATATAGGATTTATATAGTGCCAACAGTTTGCACAGCGCTTTACAACATTAGGGCAGACAATTCAATACAGGAGGAATCAGAGGGCCCTGCTCGTTAGAGTTTACAATCTAGGAAGGAGGGCCAAGTGATACAAAAGGTAATAGCTGTAGGGGATGTTAGGTAGGGGCAGAATAGGCTTCTCCGAAGAGAAAGGTTTTCAGGGATCGTCCAGGAGCAAAGTAGGAGTTAGTCCAGGGACCCTCAAACTACGGCCCTCCAGATGTTGTAGAACTACACATCCCATGAGGCATTGTAACACACTGACATTCACAGACATGACTAAGTATTATGGGAATTGTAGTTCCTGAACAACTGGAGGGCCGTAGTTTGAAGACCCATGAGTTAGTCGGACAGATTGGGGTAAGGTGTCCCATAGGATGGGAGAGGCTTTGGAAAAGTCCTGGAGGTGAGCATGGGATTAGGAAAGTAACCCTTTCTACTCTAAAACGGGTCAGAATCATGGACCAAAGTGGAGTTGCATTTTCCGATATTTTTTTAATAAATGGATTGTAAAGCTGATATTGGCGTGGGATAGCTGCATTTGTGTACACCTGTTTTTAAACTCTTCTTAATGCAATTCTGTATTTCTCTTGGGGAGCTGCTGTGTGCTGCATTGCACAATTGCACAGTGGTATAATTGGGTTTTTCCAGTAGCCTTGTATTCTGCACATACATGGGCTTCAGCAATATGTGGACAGGCCAGGTTGACACAACATAGTGAAGGAGCATAAAAAAGGAAAATGAAGAACCCCCTGCAGGTATAGTACAGCTACAGTATTTATTGACATTCCCCATTCTGCTCAGCTGTCAGCAGGGGCCTGGGAAACTGTAATTAGCTATACAGAAATAATATCAGCCAAATTATAGTTTGGAAGAAAGGCTAAAGCTCTTTCTTTTTTTTAGCCAGGGAAGGACCTAGATTCCTCTGGATGCTACAATCTGCTGAGTCCAGCACTGAGAAAGCCAATACTCACTGACCCAGTTCAAGTCAGAAGGTCATGGCAAGTAGCCAGATCTGCATTTTAGATCAGTTAACAAGAATGCTGCCTTGGTGATAAGTCTGAGAAGCACATAGGAAGCTTAAACTTCAGTTTTCACGCCTAACAAGAGTGTGTGCTGAGAAGACCATTTGACATAAATGAGGCTGCCCTTTCTGTTTTTCAGTCCTGCATGGTGGCACATGTGAGGTCGCGTACACACGGCAGAGAACCTCGACGGGCAGAACACATCGTTCCGCCCGTCGAGGTTCTCTGCCGGCCGTCGAAATCGGCGACCCGCCCGTCGGGAATGGCAACCAGCCATTCATCCAGGCGGGCCGTCGAGCAAATAGAGAGCGTGCTCTCTATTTCTGCTCGACGGGCTTCCCGACGGGAAGCTCGCAGAGAGCGTACACACGGCCGAGGTCCTCGCTGGAATGCAGCTTCCAGCGAGGTTCTCGCTGGTTTCCAGCGAGAACCTCGGTCATGTGTACGCCGCCTATGATTTGCACCCTGGCTTTTATTTGGATGAAAGCAGAGGCACTTTGTAAGCATATTATAACTTCGCTAGGTGCTAAACTGGCACAGTGCCTGAGAAATGGGGTTCCTGATTGTCCTTTTTGATAACCCAAAGGTATTCATCTGCTGTGATTCTCATTCTGGGTATGACCCTGGCCTATATTCAGTGCTTAATCTGTTTACCTGCTACTTGTTAAAATGGAACTATGGACATAAGTATCATTTAGGCCACGTACACACGATCCGACGGACCGTTTTCATCGGACCAGGCTGAAGTGGTCTGATGGTCTGATGTGTGTACACACCATCGGACCAAAAATCCGATCAGACCAGAATGCGTGACGTAGAACACAAAGACAAAACAAAAAACAAAGTTCAATGCTTCCAAGCATGCGTCGACTTGATTCTGAGCATGCGCAGGTTTTTGGTCCAATGCTTTTGCGTACTAACCGTCCATCCGACAGATTTTGAAGCAGGTTTTAAAACTTTGGTCCGACGGACAACGGTCCGATGGGCCATACACATCATTGAACTGGTCCGATGAAACGGGTCTGCAGACCAGTTTCATCGGACCGGTCTGATCATGTGTACGCGGCCTTATAGATATATTTGTCTATGGTGGCTGCATTAGTTTGTTTTTCCAAGTCTTTTTTTCCATTCATATGGTGATCCTACCAATTAAAAAACTGCTAGGATGATAATGCTCACTTTTCCCTCTGCATCAGCTGAAAATGTGTACATTCCCCCAAGTGGGACTTTTCATGGCACTCTTATAACACACCCATATAAATTAGAAATATAAAAACACTTTTATTGATACACAATCAAAAATTATATATTATAAACAATATAAAAGCATATGTATGACATAAAATACTGCTGATACACAAACTGTCCTGAATGTAATGAATTGTACGGTGTGTCTATACCTGACATGTTTTAGAGAGACCAAGTCTCCTTCATCAAGCGTATATGTATTGTCACAGCTCCATAATGCAATTTGAACATAGGTCACAAATTATGATACACATGTAGCGGTACCCCCGTCAGGGCTGCTAATAGACTCTGTACCCCACTGATTACCTCGACTCTGCAGATCCTACACTCTGGGTTCTGTCATCTCACCAGCTGTGGTAGTAGAGACTCACACAGTATTAAAGAAACAGTTTAAATATGTTTTATATACTGTATTTTCAGAACACAAAATACATATATATATATTAACTATATAAAAGCATTGAGTATTTGCGACATGATTCTGAGCATGTGCACTGGTATACGTCCATGGACGGCGCATGCGCCGTTCGTTAGACGCTTAATTTACATGGGGTCACGATTCATTTCCATACAACACGCCCACTACCAGCCTAATTTGAATTACGCGGGCTTACACCAGCCCATTTATGCTACGCCGCCGTAACTTACGGTGCAAGTTCTTTCTGAATATGGTACCTACCTCTCTAAGTTACGGCGGCATAGTGTATATGAGATATGCTACGCCCGCCGAAAATGACGCCATTCTTTCTGAATCCGGCCCAATGTCTCTAGATTATAGGCATGAATGGCTACACACATTCACATTAATTCTTGACAGTAATAATATAACAATGCCACATTGGATTAAAAGCAACATTCAAAAGACCTTCTGCCCTGTCCAACATCCACCAAGGATATTGAAAAACATTAACTCCAACACTAGAGAAGAGTGGAAATATAGGGAAAGAGAAACATCAATGGCCACTGAGGTCTAGACTGCCAATCCTAAAAAAATAATGACACAAATCACAGGAAGTAAGCCTTAAAGAGGAATTAAAGCTGTTTTTTTTTCTTCTAAAAAACAAAAACCCTGCAAGAGAAAGGCATAATGAGCTAGTATGCATAGCATACTAGCTCAATATGAATGACTTACCTGAGATCGAGGCCCCCGAAGCGCTTCTTGTTGCCCTCCTCCTGGGGCTGTTTGGCATCTGTGCTCGTACAAGATGTGTGTATGTGCAAATGTTTTCTGCACACACAAATACATTTGCGTGCGTATGCCAATGCCCATTGTGCATTGAGCCTTTGCTCAGAATTATAGGCATGTGCATGAGCATGTAATAGCCTTCTTGTTCCAACACAAACTGAGCTTCTCTTACATTACCACTGCATGCGGTTTTTGTTTAAGTCTCTCATTCTCATTGTATGTCGTTTTATGACTGGTAGATTCTGCCAGTAGATCCATTACTGCTGACCTCAATCTTGAGAATCCTTGGCTTTCATACTGATGCTTAGCCTTCAACAATTTCTGAATCTCAGTCCTGAAACAAACAAATAGATAAGGAATTATGACAGTCTTCTGATATGCTTGTTCTGGGAATGGCAAAGTACTGAAGGTTTTTATGACAGGGCCAACAATAGCAGCCATATAATTTTTACATGGCACAATCACTTTATTATCAGCGTCCCTTAGCGGGGCGAACAGCAGGGTCACTGGCTTGGGATGTTCTGCAATGAAAATCCCTATTTCATTGAAAACTAAAATTCCCTTCTGCATTTCTGGGTAGCTCATGCCTTCCACTGGCAGGATAGCTGCTCTGTACATCAATACAGCTATCTTTTTCAAAATAACATATCGGAAGCAGTGTGTTCAAAATGGCGTCACAGCCATGTTTCATGGATCAGTGTGGATGTCCCATGTCACACTTTCCAGTTACCAGGTCTCTTTCCCTCATGCTGTGACGGCGCCTGAGGAAAGGAATGAGGAAAAGAATGTGCAAGCGTGTTTACATTGTGATCAGCTGTGATTGGACACAGCTGATCGTGTTGTAAAAGGCCGCTGTGATAGACCTTTTCCCCCTGATCTGTGATCAGCTGTGCCCGCTCCCGATCCAGCACTGTGCACTAGAGCAGTGTCGGGAGCAATTGGCTCACACTGCTGTCAATCACAGACAGTGAAAATGGGGGGGGGGCTGCATGAGTGCCCCCAAAGCAAGCGGCTTGGTATAGTGGGCACTGGGTAGAGGGGAGGAGCCAAGAGTGCCAGCAGGGGAACCCGAGAAGAGGAACATTGGGGTTGCACTGTGAAAAACCATTACACAGGTCGGGTAAGTATGGTTAGTTTGTTATGTAAATAAAATAAAAAATATGGGTTTACAATCACTTTTTAGGATTGAAGTAAAAGCTAAACCAAACAAAAGATTGCTTTAAATGTGCTATCAGGAAAATATAAGGATTCAATGAACAACATTCTCAGGCTTTCACACTGGGACTGCAGGGGAGGCGTTTTTCAGGCACTTTACAAACGCTCTTTTTAGCCCAAAAGCACCTGAAAAAAGCCCCAGTGTGAAAGGAATTTAACACTCTTTTCTTCCTCTATATCCCCTTTTCTACATAGTCCTGACCAGTGTTCATTTTCCTAATAGCTACTGTTAAAGCAACATGAAAGCTTCAGTTTTTTTAAATTAAAATAACAAACCAAACATGTCATACTTACCTGATCTGTGCAATTGTTTTGCACAGTGCAGGCCCATTAGTACCACCTATCAGATCCCATCAGTGCTACATATTAATGCCTCCTCTTTAGTGCCCTTCAGTGCCATCTCATCAGTGCCTATCAATGCCACCTATCAGTGCCCAACAGTACTGCATATTAGTGCCTCCTCATTAGTGCCCTTCAGTGCCATCTCATCAGTGCCCATCAGTGCTGCATATTAGTGCCTCCTCATTAGTGCCCTTCAGTGCCATATCATCAGTGCCCATTAGTGCCACCTCATGAGTGCCCATCAGTGAAGGAGAAAAATGACTTACCGTATTTACTGGCGTATAACACGCATCCTAACTTTAAGAGGGAAGCTTCAGGAAAAAACCTTTAAGAGCCCCCTGCGTATAACACACAGGAACAGTTTACCCTCCATTTTCAGGGTAAAAAAGTGAGTGTTATACGCCAATAAATACAGTGGGCTAGATTCACATAGATCAGCGGATCTTTAGATCCGCGTAATCTATCTTCTTTACGATCCGCCAGCGCTAGTTTTTGAGGCAAGTGCTGTATTCAGAAAGCACTTGCCTCGAAAGTTGTGCCGGTGGATCGTAAATCCCCTGGCGGAATTCAAATTCCGCGTCTAGGGGAAGTTTACTATTTAAATCAGGCGCGTCACCGCGCCGATCGTACTGCGCATGCGCCGCCGGCTAAATTTCCCAGCGTGCATTGCTCCAAATAACGTCGCAAGGACGTCATTGGTTTCGACGTTAATGCAAATTACGTATGGCCGTATTCGTAAACGACGTAAAAAATTTAAAACTCTGCGCGGGAACAGCGATACTTAACATAGGATACGCCGCACTTATCCCTCATATAGCAGGGGTAACTATCCGCCGGAAAAAGCCGAATGCAAACGACGTAAAAAAAAAAAGCGACAGGTGGGCGTTCGTTTCTGAATCGGCGGATCTCCTCATTTGCATATTTGTTGCGTATACAAATGGAAGCGCCACCTAGCGGCCGGCGGGAGATTGCAGCCTAAGATCCGACGGGGTAAGACACTTACACCTGTCGGATCTTAGGGAGATCTATGGGGAACCTGATTCGATGAATCAGCCGCATAGATCCGACCGTCGGATCTCAGAGATACGACGGCGTATCAGTAGATACGCCGTCGTATCTCTATATGAATCTGCCCCAGTATTTACCATTTTTTCTGACAGAAACTAAAACAAATGTTTGTTTTTACATTTTGTGTCTTTTAATTATTTTTTTTGCAAAAAGCAGTGATTAAATACCACCAAAGTAAGCTCTCTTTCTGTGTTTTTTTTGGGGTACAGCGTTGCATGACCACACAATTGTCATTCAAAATGTGACAGCTCTGAAACCTGAAAATTGGCCTGGGCAGGAAAGAGGTAAAAGTCCTCAGTATTGAAGCAGTTAAAGTATGGGCAACTGTCAAGCACCATCACAGCACTGTCTGTGCAGAAATACTTATGTAAAGAACTTTCAACTTTCCAGGCACTTTAGGACAAAACCCACCAAAAAACAACCAACAACCATCCAGGGAGCAATGACAAACCACTAGCATCACTCTGCCCTTCCTTACTGGCATAAGAATTATTTTATCAAGCAGAGGAACAGCCGACATTCACTTCATAACGGAATGTTAGTCTGACCCACTTAGTACACTGGTGTCATCACCATACTATCTCATACTGTGCAGTGGTGGGAGCTGACAGGCGGAACGAGCTGTGTCATCTCCCAATAGTTATCTGTCACTGGAAGAAGCTTCACAATTGTTCTATGAATGGCGAGAGTAAATCTGTTCAGTTCTATGACAATCTACTTCAGTGTGAAGGTAAAGCAGGTGAAAGAATGACACTTCACGTGGGAATTCTGTGAATCAAAGCTTGCTTTATTCCTTCGACATGACGCAAACAATACAGCAAAGCACACACAAGTCCAACCTTCACGTTCATATTTTTGTCTGGAAGAACTCCACGTCTTTATTTAGAAATCACAGTCTAGTACTTTGAAAAACTATAAAAGGCCAATTTTAGTGAAATTTTTTTTTATTCTGGTAACTGTATGGGATTAAAGTGACACTAAATGATAAACCTTATTCTCCAAAAATAATCCACACACATTCACTACTGGCCCTGTAATCTATTTTTCATAAAATTGTTTCTTTTTGTGTTTGTAGGCAGGTGCAGTCTGCTGTCTCCCCTGCAGGTGGCACTCAACTGAAGCTGGAGAGGAAGTCATGGGGAACTCTATGGTTTTCTGAGTCACAGGGACTAGCAATACGATTAGATACTGGCTGCTCATGTGACTCTGGTGGCCATCTTAGGTGTGGCAGAGTCTATTTAAGACCCTGGCCTCTGGGTTTGATACGCTTTATGTGAGTGGGCAGTGTGGGGACAGGTACCTCATCTGTTAGGGACAGTACTAGTGATAGGAAAAGGTTCTTGATGAAGATGGAAAGCCTAGGCTCGATATCTCTCTGGATAACTTGCTAATAGGGGTATAAGGCCATATTGTTCTCTCTCAACAGATGCTGTGGGTTTTGTTGGATTGGATTTGGTTCGTGGGTTCGGTTGTATTTTGTATAATATTAAACTTAATAAAAAATGTATTAAAAAAAGGAACCTGTCATTGGAATCTGTAAGTGTGCCCCACTGGGCAGCTGTCCCACCGGGTCTATTATGAACAGTTACTGCCCTACTTAAGTACAAGTAAAAATAGAAAATAAAAACAGTTGTGTTAATGATAAAGCCATTTTTTTTTTTACTTTTGTCCATAGTTCCACTTTAAAGTAGAAGATGGGGCACAATTTATATTGATTCATTGCAATCCTGATCCCAAATTTACTATATTTGTACACATTTCTTTAAAGTTGCATCAGTGATGTTCTACCCACGAGAGTAGTTTAAACCCCATTATTGATTCCCATTATTGACACATCTGGTGCCATCACAGGCGTACAAGTTTGTGATGTGCGCTACAGTGATGCAACTATAGTTATAGCAGACCGTGAAAGCTGTCACGGCCGGGTGCCCACAGTGTGAATGGAGGCGCTGTTGGAGAGGGGGGAGAGGAGCGGCGCTCCAGACAGCCGTGTCGCTGGACCATGGAGCAGGTAAGTGTCTGTTTATTCAAAGTCAGCAGCTACACTTTTTGCAGCTGCTGACTTTAAATAAACAGTAAAAGGCTGGAACTCCCCTTTACTGCTTGCCGACCGCGCGCCGTAATTTTACTGCGGCAGGTCGGCTCTCCTGGGCGAGAGCCCGTAGCTCTACGTCGGCTCTTTTAGCGGCCACTAAAGTGCCCCCGCTCGCCCCCGAGTCCCGTACGCATGCCCGGCGGGCACGATCACCGTCGGGCACCCACGATTGCTTGGTACAGAGTGAGGACTGGGAGCTAAACACAAAGCTATGTGTGTAAACACAAAGCTCCCGGTCCTGTGAGGGAGAGAAATGCTGATCTTCCATTCATACAATGTATGAACGGAAGATCAGTGATTTCCCCTAGTGAGGCCACCCCCCCAATACAGTTAGAACACACCCAGGGAACATACTTAACCCCTTCCCCGCCCTAGTGTTAACCCCTTCACTGCTAATGGCATTTTTATAGTAATCCAATGCATTTTTATAGCACTGATCGCTCTAAAAATGCCAATGGTCCCAAAAATGTGTCAAAAGTGTCCGAAGTGTCCGCCATAATGTTGCAGTACTGAAAAAAAAACAAATTCTTGAATAAAACATATTCTTATCATTGTAAAACATCTTTGGATTCAGTCACCTGTACCCAGGCCCGTCGCTACAGGACAGGCAAGGCAAACAATTGCTTGGGGCCCCGAGCTGGCCGGGGGCCCCCAACTTCCCCTTCCCATGCTGTAGCGTGGCCGAGCTCCTCCTGTCAGTCCGGCTGAGTACCGCGCAGTACAGGAGATTCAGTGTTCTGTTCTTGGCCGGAGTGACAGGAAGTGCTCACTTTCTGTGAAAGTTGCCATCACCACGCTATTCTGCAGCATCTGAGCCTGAGGTACTGAATTGGGGAGGGGGGTCTCTGCACTGGGGGGGGTCTTGCACTGGGGCGGGTGTCTCTGCACTGGGGGTGTCTCTGCACTGGGGGGGTCTCTGCACTACGGGGGTCTCTGCACTGAGGGGGTCTCTGCACTGGGGGGTCTCTGCACTGGGGGGTCTCTGCACTCAGGGGGGTTTGCACTGAAGGGGGTTTTTGCACTGAGGGGGGGTCTCTGCACTGGGGGGTTAGCACTGAGGAGGGTCTCTGCACTGAGGGGGTTTGCACTGAAGGGGGTCTCTGCACTGAGGGGGGTGTGAACTGAAGGGGAGACTGCACTGAAAAGAGTCTGTGTAACATGCAGAGGGTCCAGAGCTATGGGGGGCTGTGTAATGTAAAGGGGCCCAGAGGTGCAGGGTGCTGTGTAATGTAAAGGGGTCCAGAGGTGCAGGGGTGTCTCTGCACTGGGGAGGTTTGCATTGAGGGGGGTTTCTGCGGGGGGGCCTTCATGTTCATTTTGCTTGGGGCCTCTTAATTCCTTCAAACGGCTCTGCCTGTACCTAGCTGGTACGGTAGATCTGACCCCTATTCTTAGCAATAGTGCTGAAAGTTTTCTTTGGCTGCAGACATAGTAGATAAGTAAGGAAGAGCCATAAACAGCTGGTGATCGCTACAAGGAAACATTAACTGTTCAATGTGAGAAATAAGAGGTCTTAAGACATGCATGGGAAGCTGTGTGCTTAACATCTCCATTAAATGGCCTATTATACACTAAGCTTAAAAGCAGCTAAGGGATACTAATAAAATGCCCAGAAAACAAATCTAACCATTTAAACAACTTACTAAACTAAGATTGGTTTACTGCTGAGGTTTCACTTTGTATGGGATCTGGAGTCTCAGCTCTTATCTAATACAGCTGGATAGTAGCATTTCTACATGATCATGTTTTATTCACACTCTATGGACTCTGCATAATTTATAAGATGTTTGCCTGGTGTGGACTATGTTAGGAATTGCATAGATTACGGTGCTGCTGCGAAGGGTGCACAGCCTTTCATTATTTTAGTGTGATATGGCAAGATCATAATGAACCAGTTACAGGAATAGGCGACACAGACCGCTTTAGGGATTTGTGACGGCTAAAATGGATGCCGCGGGGAAAGTAAGAGGTTTCCGAATTGGTGGGCAGTTTTCATGTTTTGTTAAATCTAAGTTTATAAAAGCAGATATGAAATACACACATTATTGCAGTGTAAGTACCTGCATTTAACTTGGTATTGGACTTTTGCAGTCCTTATACAGCAGAGCTCAGGGGGAGGGAGAAACAGCACAGGAGGTGGTCAGTTGAGTTGTGTATAATGTACTACACCAGGGTTCTCCAAAACAAAGGGCCAGTTTACTTTCAGACTTTACGGGGGCCAGGCTGTGGCTGTTAACGGTGGAAAATGTCCAGACAACGGTGGGATTAAACAATGCCCCATCTTTGGTGTCAATTCAACATGGTTGGTGTCATTGGAAAGAACTGTGACCCATCGTTGGTGTCAATGGGAGGAGTTGTGCCCCTTCATTGGTGTCAGTGGGGGGAAACATGCCTCATCGTTGGTGTCAATGAGAGGAATCTTTGGTGTCAATGCAACTTCTTTGGTGTCATTGGAAGGAACTGTGACCCATCGTTGGTGTCAATGGGAGGAATTGTGCCCCTTCATTGTTGTCAGTGTGGGGGGGGGGACATGCTGCATCGTTGGTGTCAGTAAGAGTAATCTTTGGTGTCAATGCAACATCTTTGGTGTCATTGGAAGGAACTGTGCCCCATCGTTAGTATTAATGGGAGGAGTTGTGCCCCTTTGCTGGTGTCAGTGGGGGGAATCATGCTCCATCACTGGTTTCAGTGAGAGGAATTGTGCCCCGTCATTGGTGTAATTTAGTGGAAAGAATCATGCCCCATCGTTGTTGTTACTGGGAGAAACTGTGTCCCATCCTTGGTGCCATTGGAAGGAACTCTGCCCCATCGTTGGTGTCATTGGGAGAAATTGTGCCCCTTTATTGGTGTCAGTGGAAATTTATGCCCCAATGCTAGTGTCAGTGGATGAAATATTCAGAAACAGAACCTCTAAATGGGACTTTAAAGGGCATCAACCACTCCAATATTTTGCATGCCCCATAGTTGGTGTCAGTAAGAGGAATCTTTGATGTCAACGCAACATCTTTGGTGTCATTGGAAGGAACTGTGCCCGTTGTTGGTGTCATCGGGAGAAACCATTTCACCCAAGACAGCTTATCAACACTCCACAATCCGGCAGACGAACCCCAATAACGAGACACAGCTCTGTTTGAGGTTCAAACTAATAGGTTCTTTAATGGTAAACTTTGGCTTTTATACAGTTAGAAACCCCAAGGAACAATGACTTAACTCCACCCACAACATGACACAAGGAGCTCAATACACATCTTTAGTAGACAGACATCCTGTCTCCGAGATAATCTATATGAGCTAATTACTAATCATTTACCCAGACAATGTGACACCGAGATAAGCTCTTCTCACCAGCTATACAATACACATTTATCATCAATAGAAATTCACACAATACAGTGTCAATTAGCATCACACAATGAAAGGTTCTTGAGAGACAGACTAAGGTTCATTTACATGACAGTAGCAGACGACATTAAACACCTTAACAGTCTGTGATCCCACATTGAATGAGTCACTCTTCTATTGACCTGTTGGGTTCAGAATCAACAACCTGTAATTAGTTCTTGCAGACATTCTTGAATATATTGTGGATTACATTACTGCCCCATCTCATGTAGTCCAATATATCATTTCTCAGTCATCCTATGCCCCTAATGGACATAAAATGACTTTAGACACAAGAGTCATCGGTGAAGCTGAAACAGGAGTACCCCACACCCTGCAAGAGCCTCTGGGTCCCACGGGCTCTCCCGTTACAATCCACTTTAAGTATATATTTTTAAAATGCAAGCAGTGTAGGTACCTGGATTTGACTACTATTATGCCCTGTACACACGATCGGTTCGTCTAATGAAGACGGTCCGATGCAGACGAACCGATCGTGTGTGGGCCCCATCGTTTTTTTTAGCATCGGTAAAAAAAAAATAGAACCTGTTTTAAAATTTTCTGATGGTTAAAAAAACAATAGAAAAAAAATGATCGTCTGTGGGGAAATCCATCGGTCAAAAATCCATGCATGCTCAGAATCAAGTCGACGCATGCTCGGAAGCATTGTACTTCATTTTTCTCAGCACGTCGTAGTGTTTTACACCACCGCGTTGGACACAATGGGATTTTTAACTGATAGTGTGTAGGCAAGACTATTGATAGTCAGCTTAATCGAATATATCAAATGAAAAAATCCATCGGTCCATTTTCATCAGATGAACCGACCGTGTGTACGTGGCATTAGACTCATGTAGCAGAGATCAGACTGGGAGACCGTTTATGTTCAGACAAAAAAAAGCAGACAGAAGGAGGAGCTCTCATTGTGCTGCTTCTTCTTTCATTGTCCAATCAAAGGCTTGGGCATGCCCATGACACCCTGGGCACAGAACAAGCGGGTTGAATGATAGTGTCCTTCAGACTAAGTGCATCTGCTGGTGGAAAACAATTATATTGTGGGGGTGGCTTTGGAATGAAGGTTCCTACTGCAGCAAAAACTGCTTGTTTTATCTCTTCATAAACTGTTCAGTTTTATTTTGTTGTTTTTGTCTGGAGTTCTGCTTTAGGAATCAGAATTGGGCATAAAGAACCATAACATAAATAATTTTCTCACAGTTTTTTGAGTCCAGGTTAAGCATTGCTAATATAATTCTGATTATTCTGATTGTGCAGCTTGTTATTGATTTCATGCTCTCCGGAGTTCAGTTTTGGCAGGCTGGCTTGTATTTTATGGCAGACTGAGCACAGGGCTTAATTCTGAGCTGATTTTCTTTACTTTTTTTTTTTTTTTTACTCTTAAATACTGAAAGGTGTCTTTGGCACTTGAAAAGGGTACATTTTACTATCCTTTGTAGTGCTGAGAACCAGATGTCAAAATCCACTGGGTCTGTGATTTTATTAATGTCATTACCCAATTTCTATATGAAAGTGTAAATTATCAGAACTCAGACAAGGATAGGATACTTTTTGTTGCTTAACCACTTCCTTACTGGGCAAGATGGAAGTGTGTGTGTGTGTGTGTGTGGGGGGGGGGGGGGTGACATTGCTGTGCTGGAGGACTCCCTATGCAGGTAAGTTGTGCTAGTATGTGGTGCATATTATCAATTTATGGCATAACACTGCAGGGGGCCAGATTTGTTATTGTTTTGGGGCAGTTTACTTCTGCTTTAACATGGGAAGTTTACTTTTTCTTAGGGTTGATGAGGACAAGAGCCTCTTCCCCACAACCCTGGCCCAGTGGTTTTGGGGGTGTCTGCAGGAGGAGGGCTTATCAGAATGTGGTGGTGTGTGCTGCATAATATATTTATGCAGCATATATACATTTTTATGCAGTGCAACTAGTCACACCACATGTTCTGGAAATGTTATAGAAACAATTGTACTTTTATGGTAACAAGGGGCGTAACATAGGCAGGTTAAACTGTAATCTGGACTCAAAAGAATGCAACATGTAATCAAAACATTATTAGTGCCATGTAAACAATGAGTGCAGTGTGCAATAAATAGCCAAATCATACAAAACAGAATACAGTTATATACAGAATTTCCTTAAGGGCCCTTTCACACGGAGCGGATCCGTATTGATCCGCTCCGTATGCCCATTTGCTCAGCGGGGATTCCTCTGTAAAAACTGAGCTTTACGGAGGCGGATGTTTACGGACGTTAGCGGATACTCATCCGCTAACGTCCGCGATCCCATAGGAAAGCATTGCAGTCCGTAAACGGACGTATGAAAAAACAGACGAACAGTCTGCACGTGTGAAAGGGCCCTCACCACATATCATTGCACCACAGAGTATTACAATGTGCATAGGTAATGGAGTTAAATATCATTTTGTGACAGTAAAAAAAAAAAACTGCCCTTTACCTCCCTACTAAACGTACACCAATGCACGCACGTATTGGTGTGTGGGCTAGTGTGAATGGACCCCAACTGTAAATGGTGCCATTCACACGTGGCTGTGCTGTGTGGTGGGTCTGTGTAAAACCTCGTACACACAATACGATTTTGATCGGACAAAGCATAGGACTTTTGTCTGAAGGGCGTTGGCCATGAAATTGTCTTGCATACAAACAGTAAAGAATTGTACATAAGTCCGTCGGACAAAACTCCAAAGTACAAACACGTATGCCCAGAACCAATGCTCCTCATAACACAACATTAGCAGAAGTTGCCCAAAAGGTGGCGCTTAGGATGACCACGTGTCCTGGATTGCCCCGGACAGTCCCGCATTCTGCAGGTCTGTCCCAGGCACCTCCACTCTGGGACAATACAGTGTCCCGGAATGAAACTGACACAGGTCCCAGCATGAACCCCTCAGAACTTAAGATGTGGCACCAACCAACTAGTGAAGGACTACAGGTCCCAGCATGAACCCCTCAGAGCTGAAGATGTGAGCCCCCGCCCCCCCAAATAGTGAAAAACTACAGGTCCCAGCATAGATCTGTGAAATCTATGGGATCACACTCTCACTCTCTAGATCTCACAGGTTCATGCTGGGAGTTTCAAATTTGGGGGTCACACCCTTAGATCTCAGGGGTTCATGCTGGGACAGGTAGTCTTTTACTTTGGGGGGTGTAACCTCCCCAAAGTTAAGGACTACAGGTCCCAGCATGCGAGACCCCCCACCCCAAAATAGTGAAGAACTACAGGTCTTAGCATAAACTTGTGAAATCTGTGGGATCACACCCTTAGATCTCAGGGGTTCATGCTGGGTGTTGTAGTCCTTCAAATTTGGGGGGGTCACATCTTTAGATATCATGTGACTCCCAAAAGTGAAGAACTACAGGTCCCACAGCCCCTCAGAGCTTGTCCCTTGTCCTACTTGCTGATGGCCCCCCCGATGCCGATCCCACGATCGCTCCGGGTCCCACGCCGCCGTTCACACTATGGGAAACAGGCAGTGAAGCCGTACGTCTTCACTGCCCATTTCCTACTGCACCTGCGTGAATCTCACGCTGGCTTGTGAATGGGCGGCTGCTCTCTGAGAACACACACAGTTCCCAGAAAGCAGCGCGCCCCATTCACAAGCAGAAGAAGAAGAAGAAAAGACACCGCGGTGTGGAAGAGGCAGATTACGGACTTCCGCATAGCAACAGGTATTTCGGGTGAGTTTTTTTTTTTTTTCACTTTTTTTTAACCACTTGCCCACCGGGCCTGTTTTTCAGATTCGTGTTTACGAGACTAAAACTGTTTTTTTTGCTAGAAAATTACTTAAACCCCCCAAACATTATATATTTTTTTTTCTAACACCCTAGAGAATAAAATGGCAGTCATTGCAATACTTTTTGTCACACCGTATTTGCGCAGCGGTCTTACAAGCACACTTTTTTTGAAAAAAAAAAAACACTTTTTTGAATAAAAAAATAAGACAACAATAAATTTTTTTATATACTGTGATAGATAATGTTACGCCAAGTAAAATGATACCCAACATGTCACGCTTAAAAATTGCGCCCGCTCGTGGCATGGCGTCAAACTTTTACCCTTAAAAATCTCGATAGGCAATGTTTAAAAAATTCTACAGGTTGCATTTTTTGAGATACATAGGAGGTCTAGGGCTAGAATTATTGCTCTCGCTCTAACGATCGCGGCGATACCTCACTTGTGTGATTTGAACACTGTTTTCATATGCGGGCACTACTCGCGTATGCGTTCGCTTCTGTGCGCGAGCTCGTCGGGACGGGGCGTTTTACATTTTTTTTTTGTTTTCTTATTTATTTTTAATTAGTTTATAATTTTATACATCAAAATAAATAAAAAAATAAAAATGATCACTTTTATTCCTATTACAAGGAATGTAAACATCCCTTGTAATAGAAAAAAGCATGACAGGTCCTCTTAAATATGAGATCTGGGGTCAAAAAGACCTCAGATCTCGTATTTAGGCTTAAATGCAAAAAAAGAAAAAAAAAAAAAAAAATATGTCATTTTTCAAATCTCAGAAAAAAAAAATGTTTCTTTAAGACGCTGGGCGGGACTGACGTTTTGACGTCACTTCCGCCCAGCAGAGCTGTGGGGGACGGGTGGGGGCGATTTTTCCCTCACTCGTATCCCAACACAGCCAGCAAGAGGACCCGATCGCCTCCGGAGGGGGGGGGGGCCCTCTCCCGCCACCGATAACGGCGATCTTGCGGCGAATCCGCTGCTGGGACCGCCATTATCGTGTACAGCACTGCCCACGGAAAAGATGGATATCTTGGTTGTGGCAGCAGCTGCTGCCGTTACTGAGATATCCATCTTTAAAATCATGACGTATTTTTCCTATGACACCGTGGGCAAGTGGTTAATTTAATTTTTTTAAGCTATATGGTCAAATGTTGTTTTCCTGGGTGGAACTCCGCTTTAACTAGCAGTTCACAATGTATTTAACAAGGGATCATTTCCTAAACCTTTAGAAAAAGGTAGAAGAACCCCTCAAACACGCAGCGTATGCATCTGCTTGTCATCCATGTTTGCAGAAGACTCTGGAATACAGAGGGCTCCTGAGTGTTCCCATCAAAGATCTGTAACAAGTCATTCTCAAGTTAAAACCCAACTATTTGCACAGCAAGTTCTCTATTAAAAAAAATCAACTCAGACAGATGGAAAAGCAAACACATTTATAAATAGCATATTCTCCTTGTTTGTAAAATATGGCAAAGTTTAGCTGTGTGAATACGAACCGCTTTATTTTTGTCCCTAATTAAATGTTTCTCAGTGCTGATATATTCCAGAAACACTAAACAGCCACCAAAATATTAATTGACTTAGTCATTGATTCGGAACCCTGGAAGATAATGACTTTTTTTTTCAGAATGTACCTTGCCTGTGAGTAAAATACAATATTTCAAATACTACTTTTTACTGACCTAGATTCCTCTTCCCTTTTTTAATTCCATATTATTTATCTATTTCACAGATCTTAAAGCTAAACTTCGATCAAAGTTATGTGCGGCTCAATGTGAGCTTTATGGAGGAAGATCAATGGGAAACTACATTACAATCAGTCCAGTTGAGTTCTTTAAATTACTTTCCCAACTGTACTAACTACTACAGGTTTATTACACTTACATTATATTAACAACTAATGCCGCGTACACACCATCACTTTTTGTGATGAAAAAAAATGACATTTTTAAAAATGTCATTTAAAATGATGGTGTGTGGCCAAAATGTCATTTTATGTCTTCTGAAAAATGACCAAAAAAAAATTCCAACATGCTCGAATTTTTTATGTCATTTTTCAAAATGTCATTTTTTGTGTCATAAAAAATGATTGTGTGTGGGCAAAACTACGTAAAAAATGACGTTTTAAACCCGCACATGCCCAGAAGCAAGTTAGGAGACGGGAGGTAAAACTACCATTCATAATGGAGTAAGCACATTCATCACGCTGTAACAGAAAAAAAAGCAGGAATCGTCTTTTACTAACAAGTAACCAGCTAAAAGCAGCCTCAAGGCAAATAGAACTTCCCCTTTAGAGTGCCATCACTTTGTTCATCATTTTCCAAAAATGATGGTGTGTACGCAACGTCATTTTTAAAAATGAAGTTTGAAAAATGTCATTTTTTTCATGAAGAAAAATGAAATTTTTTTTCATCACAAAAAGTGATCGTGTGTACGGGGCATTACTGTAAGAACCAAGCCTCTTTCTGAGATTTGGTATTTACAAATGATTTTTTTTTTCTAGAAAATTACTTAGAACCCCCAAAGATTATGTATATATTTTTTCTAACAGCCTAAAGAAAAAAATGGTGGTCATTGCAATACTTTCTGACACACCTTATTTGCTTAGCGGTCTTACAGGCGCACATTTTTGGGAAAAAATACACTTTTTTGGAATAAAAAAATAGTTAAGTTGGCCCATTTTTTTATTCCGTGAAAGATAATGTTACGCCGAGTAAATTGATACCCAACATGTCACGCTTCAAAATTGCGCCCGCTCGTGGAATTGCGACAAACCTTTACACGTAAAAATCTTCATATGTGACAATTAAAAAATCCTACAGGTTGCATGGTTTGAGTTACAGAGGAGGTTTAGGGCTAGAATTATTGCTCTCGCTCTAATGATCGTGGCGATACCACACATGTGTGGTTTGAACACCGTTTTCATATGCGGGTGCTACTCACGTATGCGTTTGCTTCTGCATGCAAGCTCGGCGGGACGGGATGCGTTTAATTTTTTTATTCTAATTATTTATTTTACCTTTTATTTTATATTTTTACACTGTTGTTTTTTTTATTTATTTTTTAACTATGTCACTTTTATTACAAAATTACAAAAAATGTAAACATCCCTTGTAATAGAAAAAAAAGCATGTCAGGACCTCTTAAATATGAGATCTGGGGTCAAAATGCAAAAAAAATAAAATAATTGTCATTTAAAAAAAAAAAAAACCTTTAACCACTTGCCTACTGTGCACCTACACCCCCTTCCTGCCCAGACAAAATATAAGCTTCCGGCACTGCGTCGCTTTAACTGACAATTGCGCGGTCGTGCGACGTGGCTCCCAAACAAAATTGGCGTCCTTTTTTTCCCACAAATAGAGCTTTCTTTTGGTGGTATTTGATCACCTCTGCGGTTTTTATTTTTTGCGCTATAAACAAAAATAGAGCGTCAATTTTTAAAAAAAATGCAATATTTTTTCCTTTTTGCTATAATAAATAACCCAAAAAATATATAAAAAAAAATATTTTTTCCCTCAGTTTAGGCCGATACGTATTCTTCTACATATTTTTGGTAAAAAAAAAATGCAATAAGCGTTTATCGATTGGTTTGTGCAAAATTTATAGCGTTTACAAAATAGGGGATAGTTTATGGCATTTTATTTTTTATTTTTTTTACTATTAATGGCGGCGATCTGCGATTTTTTTATTGGGACTGCGACATTATGGCGGACATTTCGGACACTTTTCTGACATTTTTGGGACCATTTACATTTATACAGTGAAAAATGCTATAAATATGCATTGATTACTGTATAAATGTGACTGGCAGTGAAGGGGTTAACCACTAGGGGGCGGGGAAGGGGTTAAATGTGTGTCCTATGAGTGTTCTAACTGTGGGGGGAGGGGGGGTGACTGGGGGAGGTGACCGATTGTGTCCCTATGTACAAGGGACACAACCGCTCTCCTCTCTCCCTGACAGGGACGTGCAACTCTGTGTTTACACACAGAGCTGCACGTCCCAGCTCAGTTACTGAGCAATCGCGTGTGCCCGGCGGCGATCGTTGCCGCCGGGCACTCGCACGGGATCTCCGCAGAGCGGCGGGTGCCCGCGCGTGCCGCCGGCGACGCGCGCGCGCCCGCCCGCGGCTTTAAAGGGACATCACGTCATATGACGTGATGTCAGGATAATGGAGTCGTCTGCCCGTCGTCATTTGACGGTGGGCAGATGACAAGTGGTAAAATATAATTAAAAACCAGCAGCTACACATACTGCAGCTGCTGGCTTTTAATAAATGAACAGTGTAGCCTTTTTGCTTCATGCCAGGAACCTTACTTCATATGCACGAGGCCTGCTCCTCTCTCCTATTGGCCCGGCGACAGGGGAAGGAGTCCTGTGACATCATTAGCCACAGTTGAAGCATCTGGAAGTGGGAAAGAATACCTGTCAAAGACAGGTATCCTGTCCCCCCCTCCCCCCGAAAGGTGCCAATTCTGGCACCGGAGGGGGGTGGAATCAGATGAGTGGAAGTTCCACTTTTGGGTAGAGCTCTGCTTTAAAAGCATTGGGCAGAAGTAACGTTTTGATTTCGCCTACGTCCTGCAATGATATGGAGACGGGTGGGGGCCATCTTCCCCTCACTCATCACCATACCAAGCCAGCAAGAGGATGCAATTGCCTCCGCTGCTACCGACGGCTCCAGTAAGAGGTGGAGGGCATACGAGCGTGGTAGGATCAGTGCTAAAAAAAATGCACTGTTACTGTCCTAATGACACTGGCAGGAAAGGGGTGAACATCTATGGCTGATTAAAGGGTGTGTCTCTAGAGGGTGCTTTCTAACTGTGGGCATAGGTGTGCGCAGCCTTTGGCATTAGGGTGTGCACCCCAAAGCCCAAGTACACTACCGATCACTCACGATGTTCATTCAGAAAGGGAAGGGGCCAACATATCACATATTTACTGGCCCCTTCCTCACTTCTAAAACCGCACAGCAGCAACAGCAAATAGGAGAGGAGGGAAGCTGGCAACGCTGCGGGGGGGAAGATGGGAGCCAGCCAGGGCAGTAGGGGGAATCTGTGCTGCACAGGGTGATTAGGGTGTGCCTGGGCACACCTGGCACACCCTGTGCGCACGCCTATGACTGTGGGGGATGTGCTTTGACAGGGGGAAAACAGAAATCCGTGTTTCTGCTCAGCAGAAACACAAGATCTCCATTTTCCCCTCTGTCTTGTTTACATAAGCCGACCATTATTCTGGCTCTCCTCATTGGCTCCCGCTATGTCCAATCACAGCACAAGCAGGGCTATGATGGCGCGCACGTGCCCCCCGGAGCCAAAGATAAAATCCACGTACAGGTACGTGATTTTTGCTCTTAAGGGCTGCCCTGCTCCAGTATTTGTACACGGGGGAATTCCAGGGTATACAAAACCTAGCTATGGATTATTACTATGAGAATCCAAGCAGAATAAGCCAAAAAATCATTATCAGAAGACCCTAGAGACAAACCAATCCTACAAAAATGTTGTCTTTTCTCTTACAAACATCTCTGTATATACCAATGTATCATGATACAGTTTTCTGTTCTAAGAACACACAAACTAGTTTGAGCTTTTCCGGCTACCATGTGAAAAACACTGCGTTGCCTGTTTTCTTGGAAGCACGGTCGATGTATATATCAGATAGAGAATTGTAGCATATAAATAGTTTAAACGTATCTTTCCCATTGACTTTCCTACTGATAATTACAACCTGCACAAAACCAAACCGCAAGATTTCTGCTGGAACTCTATCCGCCGCAGAGGAGGCAGCCAGAGGAAAATAAAATTAACTCAGTCCAGGCCCCCGCTGTGTCTCTAAATCGCTGAATCATTATAGCAAGTGGTTAAGATTCTGTAGCTAATGGTTTAATAATTGTGAGCTAACATCCCATTTATACCTGTCAGGATTCATAGAATAGAGGCCCATCCCTTCCTAGCATTACCATTTCAATGGGTTTCACAATAATGATTAGCAAAATTTACTTGAAAAACAGTTTACATAAAATAATAATTCCAATCTAATTAAAAAGTAGACTATTGTGTCAAGAAATATGTGTACCTCTGCTTCCAAAAATTAGACCTTACGTCTTTTTTTTTTTTATCTTTATAGAGCAGTGAGGGGGTTACAATCTCTATTGGGTTATTATTGCTGTTTGTGTCCCCCCTGGGGAGATTTCCTCTTATTTAGGCAGAGAAAGTGATGGTAAATTTCCCCAGTAGGAGGAAACCAATGGGTGAAAGGTACAAATGTGTGTTAGGAATTCGCAGTAACAATCGTACACTTTAGGAAATTTAACAAAGCTATAGGAAATATACTGTGTGTGTGTGTATATGTATATATATTGTAAGCTGGGGATAGGTAGCGGGTACAAAAGCTCCCTGGGATGAGCAGGCACAGATACCAAAGTCCATAGGATAAGTGAACAACAGTGGGATTTTTATTGGTGCTATACAAAGTCTATTTACAGGTGCTGTACAGTGTGCAGAAAACAAAACAAACAAAAGTAGTTTAAACAAACACCTAGCCGTGTCTCGGCTCTAACTACACGATATGTAGGCCCTAACTACTAAGCTAAACAAGCCTACCGCTTGTTAGCTCAAAATACAAACTGCTCACCAGTCTTTTAACAACCTCCTTGCTCCTACAGATCCACACTATCTGTTTCCCAGGACAGAGCAATGGCTGTTAGCTCAGGTGAGCTTAAATTGGCCTGGGGGAGAGGGCCAACACCTGACCTGGATCAGGGATCAGAGATCCCTGAACGTGTAAGAGAGGAGCCTGGGAGAGGTATAAACCCCGAACTGGACTTTCCCAGGCTCTCTCTGGGATGCTCTGCTACACACCCTCCCCTCTTGTTTCAACCCCAGGGTTGGAACACCTGTAGCCCAACAGGAGTGAACACGGGACAGGGCATCTACATTACCCATCTCAACCCCTGGCCTGTGTTTTACCGAAAAGGAATAATCCTGGAGGGCCAAAAACCACCGGTTCACCCGCCTATTAGTCTCCTTCTTTTGGGCCATCCATTTCAGGGGAGCATGGTCAGTTATTAACTCAAACTGGCGCCCTAACAGGTAGTACCTGAGCGCGTCCACAGCCCACTTTATGGCTAAACATTCCTTTTCAATGACTGCATATTTTTTCTCATGATCATTGAGCTTTCTGCTTAGGTAGACCACAGGGTGTTCTTCCCCATTGTATACCTGTGATAGTACTGCCCCGATACCTACATCAGAGGCATCTGTCTGAACCAAAAAATCTTTGGAGAAATCGGGGGAGTATAGCACTGGCTGTGCACAAAGAGCCTTCTTCAGGACTTGGAAAGATTCTTCTGCTACTGGGGACCATTTTATCATTACGGAGTCTTTCCCTTTCGTCAGGTCTGTCAGTGGGGCAGCTATAGTGGCAAAATTTGGAATAAACCTTCTATAATATCCCGCAATGCCAAGAAAGGCCCTGACCTGCTTCTTGTTTGCAGGACGTGGCCACTCCTGGATGGCTTCTACTTTATTCACTTGGGGTTTAATAACTCCACGGCCAATAGTGTAGCCCAAATACTTGGCTTCCTCCAAACCAATGGCACATTTTTTGGGATTTGCCGTAAAACCTTCCTTGAAGAGGGAATCAAGGACAGCTTGGACACGGGGCAAGTGAGACTCCCAGTCAGTGCTATGCACCACTATGTCATCTAAATAAGCTGCAGCATACTGCTGGTGCGGTCTTAGGGTCCTGTCCATGGCCCTCTGAAAGGTTGCAGGGGCATTTTGCAACCCAAAAGGCATTTTCTTATACTGGAATGATCCCTCCGGGGTCACAAACGCAGTCTTTTCTTTGGCACTATTAGTCAGGGGTATTTGCCAATATCCTTTGGTCAAGTCCAAAGTGGTCAGATAACGGGCCTTGCCCAGACGGTCTATAAGTTCATCTACCCTGGGCATCGGGTACGTGTCAAACTTTGTTACTGCATTGAGCTTTCTGAAGTCGTTACAAAACCTCCAAGTGCCATCCGGTTTTGGGACCAACACGATGGGGCTAGACCAGTCACTATTGGATTCCTCAATGACATCTAGTTCCAACATCCTTCTAACTTCATCACTGATGTCCTTTCTCCTCGCTTCAGGAATTCGGTATGGTTTGAGCTTGACACGGACCCCAGGTTCAGTAACAATATCATGCTGAACCGCTGAAGTCGTGCCAGGCAACTCTGAAAATTTCTCTCTATTCCTTATTAGGAACTCTCTAGCTTCCTGTTTTTGGGAATATGACAGGGTGTCTGGAATCGTGACCTCAGGGATCAGAGGGGATTCAGTACCCTTAGGCGTTACCGGTAGGGACCTCACAGTTAACGCCAGTCTATCCTTCCAGGGCTTTAACAGGTTCACGTGGTAAATCTGTTCGGGCTTCCTTTTACCTGGTTGATACACCTTGTAATTGACTTCCCCAACTCTTTCAATTACTTCAAAGGGGCCCTGCCACTTAGCCAGGAACTTGCTCTCAACAGTGGGAACTAAAACGAGGACCCTGTCACCCGGTGAGAAAACACGGAGTTGGGCCCCCCGGTTGTATATTCTCTGTTGGGCTGCTTGAGCCTGTAGTAAATGTTCTTTCACCACTGGTATCACGGCTGCAATCCTGTCCTGCATTTGAGCGATATGCTCAATTATGCTTTTGTGAGGTGTCTGTTCCCCCTCCCAAGTTTCCTTGGCTATGTCCAAGAGTCCCCGAGGGTGTCTCCCATAAAGCAACTCAAATGGAGAGTACCCTGTAGAGGACTGGGGAACCTCCCTGATAGCAAACATCAGGTACGGTATCAGGAAGTCCCAGTCTTTCCCATCTTTGTCAACAACCTTTTTTAACATGCCCTTTAACGTCTTATTGAAACGTTCCACCAAGCCATCCGTTTGCGGATGATACACAGAGGTTCGCAACTGCGTCACCTTAAATAACTTGCACAGCTCCCTAGTTATCCGTGACATAAATGGGGTACCCTGGTCTGTCAGGATTTCTTTAGGGATGCCCACCCGACTGAACACCATAAACAGCTCTTTGGCAATATTTTTAGCAGATGCGGCGCGTAAGGGAACGGCCTCAGGGTAACGGGTAGCGTAGTCCATAATCACGAGGATATGCTGATGACCACGGGCGGATTTGGGGAGGGGACCCACAAGGTCCATGGCAATCCTCTCGAAGGGCACTTCAATAATGGGCAAGGGCACTAAAGGACTTCGGAAGTGGGGCTGGGGGGCTGACATCTGACACACAGGACAGGATTGACAATAATTCTCAATATTTTTCTGTATCCCAGGCCAGTAAAACCTGCGCAACACTCTTTCAGTGGTTTTCTCAACCCCTAAATGGCCTCCTAGCAAGTGCCCATGGGCAAGTTCCAACACCACCCTTCTGTAAGGCTTGGGGACCACCAACTGTTCAGTAACTTCATCATTCTTTTTACATACACGATACAGTAAATCATCATTGCTGCTGAAATAAGGAAAACAGGGCCTATCCTCTGGTTCAACAGGTACATCATTAATCACCATTACATTTTCCCAGGCCCTGGCAAGGGTAGGGTCTTTTCTCTGCTCAGTACCAAAATTTTCCTTGTGCACATTAAGGTCAGTAAACTCCAACATAGGCTCCGAGTCGGCAGACGGCTGTCCGGCTCTACTGGTTGTGGGGACTTCCTCAGGCTCCTCCAGCTCTCCTGCCATAACCGAGAAAGGAAAACTCGGAGAGCCCTGAGATGAGTCCCCTGAACCCACAATATCGGAAGTAGCCAGGAGCTCTGGCTCTGCGACTGAGTCAGGTACTGCGACCGGGTCGGGACGATCCCACAGTTCCCAAAACTTAGGGAAGTCCCTACCAATGATGGCCTCGTGCACCAAGTGGGGCACAAGTCCGACCGCATGGGACACCGTACCTAAGCCAGTTTTAAACTGAACTGTGGCTATAGGATACTCCCGGGTATCCCCATGTACACAGATCACAGCAACTTTTTTAGCATGAAAATTCACAGTTTCAACCATCTCAGCTGTAACCAAAGTAACCAGACTTCCAGAGTCCAGTAAGGCCGTAATAGGCTTATCATTAACAGTCATGTGACACATGTGTTTCCCCACATTTGGCGCTGCAGCGCATGAAACAGCAGCAAACATAGACTGCCTTCTAATAGACAGATCACACTGCATTGGTTCATCAGTCAATGGACAGTTTGCTGCAACATGTCCCAGCTCTTGGCAACGAAAACACCTGATGTTTCCCCAAGTTGGTTTGCTGACAGGCAGTGGTTTCCCTTGCTTGGGACGCCAAACTTCAGTCCTGGCACCAAAAATCCTCCCCCCTATTTCCTTGCCATGCTTACCACCCACTTCCCCTGGAACAGTCTTACCGGTTGCCTGGGGAGACCGTGGCTTTGGGTGGAAAGTCCGTGCGGTTGTTGGGGTGGTGACCAGGTTCTCTGCAGCAAAGTATCTTTCGACGAGTTCCACCAGGTTATCTGCCGACTTGGGGTCCCCTTGACTCACCCACTTCTGCAGGGGAATTGGGAGTGACCTCAGGAATTGGTCCATGACCACACGCTCCACTATTTGTGGCGCAGACAGGGACTCAGGCTGTAGCCATTTTCGCACCAGGTGGATTAGGTCGAACATCTGCGATCTTGGGGGCCTCTCGATTTTGAAGAACCAGCTGTGGACCCGTTGGGCTCGAACGGCCAAGGTGACGCCGAGTCGCGCCAGAATTTCCTGCTTGACCTTTTCGTAGTCTTCTGCTTCTGCTGACTCCAGATCATAGTAGGCCTTCTGCGATTCACCAGAAAGTAAGGGGGCAATCAGTCCTGCCCACTTGGTTTTAGGCCAACATTCCCTCTCAGCGGTCCGTTCAAACGTTAACAGGAAGGCCTCTGGATCATCATCCGTAGTCATTTTAGACAGAAAGCGAGCCACATGGATGGCTGAAGGCTTGTCTCCCATATCCTTAATTTCCGCAGGTGCCCACTGTGCTAGCGTCTCTGCAACCTTAGTCAGGGTTTTCCTATCCACTTCTGCAGCAGTGGCAAGCTGTTCAAACAGCCTCTGCGATTGCTCCTGTACAGCACTAATCTGCCTCTGCGATTGCTCCTGTGCAGCACCAATCTGTTTGTACAGCGCCTTGGTTTGCTCCTGTGCGATAGCATTGGCTTGCTGCAATGCAGCGTTAGTTTGCTGTTGTGCAGCATTGGATAACATCATTTGTTTGAGGATTTCCTCCATGTTGTCACTTTAGGTACTGGCCTTTTAAAATAGTAACTTACTACTGCTGATCGCAGCCTCCACCATATGTAAGCTGGGGATAGGTAGCGGGTACAAAAGCTCCCTGGGATGAGCAGGCACAGATACCAAAGTCCATAGGATAAGTGAACAACAGTGGGATTTTTATTGGTGCTATACAAAGTCTATTTACAGGTGCTGTACAGTGTGCAGAAAACAAAACAAACAAAAGTAGTTTAAACAAACACCTAGCCGTGTCTCGGCTCTAACTACACGATATGTAGGCCCTAACTACTAAGCTAAACAAGCCTACCGCTTGTTAGCTCAAAATACAAACTGCTCACCAGTCTTTTAACAACCTCCTTGCTCCTACAGATCCACACTATCTGTTTCCCAGGACAGAGCAATGGCTGTTAGCTCAGGTGAGCTTAAATTGGCCTGGGGGAGAGGGCCAACACCTGACCTGGATCAGGGATCAGAGATCCCTGAACGTGTAAGAGAGGAGCCTGGGAGAGGTATAAACCCCGAACTGGACTTTCCCAGGCTCTCTCTGGGATGCTCTGCTACAATATATATATATATGTATATATATACACACACACATTGTTTTTTTTTTTTACAAAGGCAAATCCCCTTTGCACTACAAGTGCAAAGTGCACTTGAAATTGCACTGAAAGTGAACTTGGAAGTGCAGTCGCTGTAGATCCGAGGGGGACATGCAAGGAAAATAAAAAACAGCATTTTAGCTTGCACATCAGCAATCAGCAATTGCAATCAGCAGAGCCTCCCCTCATTTCAGATCTACCCCTCAGATTTACAGTGACTGCACTTCCAAGTGCGCTTTTAGTGCAATTTCAAGTGGATTTGCCTTTCGTAAACAACCCCCAATATCTCACAAAAGTGAGTACACCCCTCACATTTTTGCCTTGCTAAAGAAGCTGAGGGTAAAGGTGATGGACTGGCCAAGCATGTCTCCAGACCTAAACCCTATTGAGCATCTGTGGGGCATCCCCAAACAGAAGTTGAAGGAGCGCAAGCTCTCTAACATCCACAAGCTCTGTGATGTCATCATGGAGGACTGGAAGAGGACTCCGGTGGCAACATGTGAAGCTCTGGTGAACTCCATGCCCAAAAGGGTTAAGGCAATGCTGGAAAATAATGGTGGCCACACAAAATATTGATACTTTGGGCCCAATTTGGACATTTTGACTTAGGGGTGTACTCACTTTTATTGCCAGGGGTTTAGACATTAATGGCTGTGTGTTGATTTATTTTGAGGGAATAGCAAATTTACACTGTTATACAAGCTGTACACTCACTACTTTACATTGTAGCAAAGTGTCATGTCTTCAGTGTTGTCACAAGAAAAGATATAATAAAATATTTACAAAAATATATATATGTGATCTGACACTTCCAGGCCTGAAGCATGCACACCCGGCTGGCCCGGCTTGTGACCCACTCCCAATGTAATTGGACCAATTGTTCTGGATATCAGCATAATGGAGGTCTGCCTGTGTAAACAAGGCAGACCGCTGTTCTTTGAGAAGGGAAGGCAGACATCCTATGTTTTCTGCTAAGAAGGAAAATGGATCTCTGTCTTTCCAAAGTAAATGAACCCCTCCCCCACAGTTAAAAAGCACTTCCTGCCAGTGTCAGTAGTACAGTGACAGTGTATATATATATATATATATATATATATATATATATATATATTTTTTTTCTGTTCGCTCACTCCTCTCCGTTCCTTGCATTTAACTCCGTAGTCTATCCATTATCGACTGTGGCGGCGAGAGTCTAGCATCCCCCAGCCATGATTGCCATATCTGAACGAATTTCCCAGTATCCCCCCTACTGGTATATGTTATATGAGTAGAGAGTAGACAGTGTATATTTTTAGCACTGATCAATGCATTAGTGTCACTGGTCCCCAAAAATATTCCAAAAGTGTCACTTAGTGTCTGATTGGTCCGCCACAATGTCACAGTCCTACTATAAGTCACTGGTCGCCACCACTACCAGTTAAAAAAATAAAATCCACAAAAATATCCCATAGATTGTAGATCTATATAATTGTCCACCAACATTCCCCAGGGTTTGCCCATGGGCCATGCCACTGAATCCACAAACTTTCTACCTCACCTGTACACACTCAGCCCCCCCCCCCCCCAATCCTGTATATTTGTCAGGCCCCTCCTCAATCCTGTATATATGCCAGCCCCCCTCACACCTGTATATATGTCACCCCCCCACACCTGTTTATATGTCACCCCCATCACCCTTGTCTATATGCCACCCCCTCCACACCTGTAAATATATACAGTATATCAGCCCCACACATAAACAAATCTGTAACACAAGCCTCTGGCCCCTCCCTGTACACAAACAGCCCTCTCCCTTTCCTTTACAGCCCCTACTTGTAAAGGAAATCTTCCTACCTGGTCCCAGCTCGTTTTAACAAAGCCGACATGTTGCTGACACAGAGTATCACAGTACAGGCAGCTCACACGAGGGGTGCACATGCGCATACTAGCCAGAGGTGGCAGTAAAGAGCTTGATGTCTGAGCTCAATGACACAGAAAGCAGCAAAAGCTGCGAGATCATTTCTATAGTGCACAACACAGCTCCCCTTCACCCGTCCTACCTTCTTCTGTCCCGGGTGGGTCCCCGGGGCCCCCTAGGCCTTGTACACACGATCAGTCCAAACCGATAAAAACAGACTGAAGTTCATTTTCTTCGGTTCACAGACTGATGGTCTGATGTGCGTACACACCATCAGTTCAAAAACCGATCGTATCAGAACGTGGTGACGTAAAACACTAAGTTCAATGCTTCCAAGCATGCGTCGACTTGATTCTGAGCATGCGCAGGTTTTGAACCAATGCTTTTGCATACTAACCATTGGTTTTGACTGATGGTCAGGCGTCCATCAGTCCGATTTTAAAGCAAGTTTTAAAACTTTAGACTGAAGGACAAAAGACTGATGGGCCATACACACGGTCGGTTTGGACCGATGAAACTGAACTTCAGTCCGTTTTCATCAGTTTGAAATGATGGTGTGTATGCGGCCTTACAGTTGTATCGGCTGTACCCCCCTGATGGCACCCCTGCCAGGCATGCTCCCAAGTCAACAAATGCATTGCTATTTTTTTAGAAGGAACACATTTTTCAAGGCCCTAGAAGATAGAAAATGCTCCCCTTGCAAATTCAGGTGCACTTTATATACAGTTTAATTTCAAAATGTTAGAAGTTATTGAAGTATATGACAAATACAAAGGGCAACATCTTTCTTTTTTGCTTTCCAATGTCACAGCCTAGCCATGGCATATGACTACCTCCATTGTAGCTTGTGATCCCCTTTATGAGTTTAGGGGCTCCACAAACAGCAGCCAATTCTTCCTTTTCACGCCAAACGCAAATCGCAATGTTTGTTAAACAGCAGCTTGAAAAAGTCACTTTATTACAATGCACCCATAATCATCGCTCCACGCCATTGATTTACTCACTACTTTGCTGGGATTTAAACAGTTGAAGTAAACATAGAGCTGACAGGACAACTTCCTTAACCACTTCCCTGTGCCATCATATAGAGAAAAATGCTGAGAGCAAAGTGTAAGGCGAGAAGTGGATGTGCTGAGGGAGGCCGGATCCTTTGCATGATTGCTGACTTGTGCTTTGTACACAGCAGTTAAGATATTCCAGTGTAGCTCTGTTTACCAAGATTAATGCTAGCTGGGAAAATAGATGTACTCACGCCGCTTTGGTCAATAGTTACATAAAGCCAGCAGGGGAAATAAAACATTTAAAATAGAGGGAAGACTGGCAAGGTAATCTAGTTGGACTGGATTTATTGCGTTAGGCATTTATGCCATAGCCGGCAATATGGAAGTTTATAAAGGCGATATGATTGTCTTGAGATGGTCCTTTTTCTGCTGATCCGCTTGACTTAGATACTCTGGGCATTATGCCTTATTTAACATATCTTATCAGGTAATGATGATAGTTGTGGTGGGATATGATACTCGCAGGTGGCTCAGTGATTGATGGGTGCTGTCGGGAGGTATTGGCTCTGTTCCAAGTTTCTTACATTATTTAGTTGAACGTTGTAGCTTCCAACTGTCTCTCTCGTGGACATAATACCTTCCGTCCTTTTTCAAGCTACAACTGTACCCCTTTTAGGTCTTATGTGCACGTTTGTTTTTAAAAACACATTATTTAAATACTAAATGTGTCTACATTGATCTTAAAGTAAGTCTGTCACAAAAAGGGAAGAGCAGAATAATTGAGGTGAAATTGATTTTAGGAAAATTGATTTTACAGCAAAATTACCAGTTTCCGGGAACTGGTAAGTTTTCTCACTGAAATGCTCAGGCAACATTCTATGAAAAAAACGTATATTCTTTTATTTCTTTATTTAGAGAGTGTGTTTATTTTTGTTCGGGAATATTTAGGATAATTTATTTTATTTGCTGTTTTTTGTGGTTTTTTTCACCCTTTTTTGGTGTATTTTAATATTTTTGTACATTTTTTAATTTTTATTTAATTTTTCTACTTTCCTTTTTTTTACTGAGGCTAATTACCCAGGATAGTTAAAGTGTTACTAAACCCACAACAGTAAAATCAGTCTCTATATGCAGTAAAGCATGCTTGTTATACTCACTGTGGAACCTAAGGAGTTAATCCACTGCATTGTGTAAAAAAGGATGTTTGATCCTGTATGCACGTATCCTCCCATTCTTGAATTATCCCCAAAACATCTCCAGATAAGTCAAAGATCGTGGAGTCAGTCTGCACATGCTCAGTTTGGTGTGTATTACTAAAGGTTTTTTTTTTTTTCTTGGGAGGGTGCATGTGTTCAGCAAAGGGCCAATCAGCACTATCAAGACAGAGGGTCAGGGGTCTTGTATCCTCATAGGACAGTGAGAGTAGAATGAAAGCTCCTCCTACAAGCTTTAACCAGACACTGATAGAAGTCACAAGACTGCTATATACTACTGATGAAAAAGGGACATTCTTTCATCCTCAAACAAGAGGACGCCTGCGATTGGGTGAACACTGAACACAGTGTCTGCTGGGAAACTGTCCGAGGATGAAAGGACCTCCGTGATAGGTGGAACACAGTGTGAAATGCCTATCACGGTACGGAACACAAGGAGGAAGCCGCGACTTTTAAAAAAAATGGACTTCCCCTATTAGTCTACAGTGGTATAGTAGTCTCAAGCTACAGCATGTAGAAAACAATGGGTATCTGCTCCACCTCTGACTTACTCTGTCTACTGTCCTCTACCATGTCACCTCCTAAACCCCCTTTCACTCAACTTTCTGCTGCGCCCACATAACCTTATATACTGGCAGTCAAAGACAGGGAACGACTTCGAGAGAGAAATAAAAAAAAAAAAAACTGCAAGTGCTTTTAAATCATACAGCGCTGCCATTGTTTCAGTCTTGGACTCTTGTTAGAACAGGTAAGTCCTGTGAGCCAGATAGCCAAAAGGATGAAATAAAATAGAGTTTCCAGACTTGAAGCTTGAGTTTTTTTAAATGCAGTTTTATAGTAGTTCTTGTCAAATAGATTTTAGCCATTTAGAGAACACAACCTAGTCGCATAGGAGTGGGACATGCCCAACTTGAGAAGTATACTTGAATAGAATAAGAAGAAACTAAAAGCCAAACAACCAGTTCTGAAGTTCATATTCTTTATTCTTGACAGTCACAGCCAGTGGAACAACAGTAGCCACCTTTGATATTAGGGTGCAGAATAGTGACCCATTTTTAGTGTCAGTGGCAGGAATTATGCCCCATTGTTGGTGTCAGTGGGGGGAACAGTGTCTCGCATCAGTGGGAGGGATAGTGCCCCAAGGGCTGAATAAAGGCAAGCAAAGTGCCCCTGGGTTGCAGTTTGGAGACCACTGCTCTAAAGCAAGGACACAAAATATGTTATTAGTGTATGGAAAAGAAAGATAATGGTTCACTGCAGCGTTTAAAGTTTTTTCTCAGTACACTAATGCATTATACTACGTAACCACCAGATTTTACAAAACATTTCCTGTAGCATAAAATGAAAATGATCACTATGACTGGAAGCCATCATCACAGGTGACCTAGTGATTGATGGGCTCCTTCAGTCAGAATCTATGCCACTTCAACATTTTTGCATTATTTAGCAAAATTTATGCTGGATATAAAAACGGAGTTAGTTTCATTTTACAAGAAGCACAAAGGCTCAGGTCCTGTAGGAATACTAATGCAGTTGCAAACAGTGTTTTTTTTTTTTTTGGTAGTTCAGGTTAAACTGTAAGTCTAACCATAATTGAAAATTTCGAAACACATGTATCTCAGTAATTACCGTAGTCTTTTTTTTACACCATCACTTATTTGCTGCAGACCCGATGATCCTGCAAATAAAAGTGTAATGGCTAACCTTCTTTATGATGGGCGACATTGATATAAATGTGTGCAGTATATTTCCCCCCAGTGTTGTACCCCATACTTCATCCATACAGTCTAAATATGTATCAATGTATCAATTCAAGTGCCTCTGCAATTTTGTATATATAAAAAACTGAATACTGCTGAATACTGCTGCACTCACCTGCAAAAAGGGTTAGCAAAAGCACATTGGTTAAAACTCTAATAGATGAAAAACTATCTGGGAATGCACGTCTAGATGCAACATCAATCAGAAATGATGCACCTACAAACTATATCCAAGAGGAGAGAAGGTAAATATCCCTTTACCAGATAAGCCATACACACAATTGCATCCTATGTATTAAGGTGAAAAAACACCTGGCAATCATGGGCCCCCCAGCCCCCCCCATTTTACTTACCTGAGCCAGTTCACCTGCTCTGCACGTCCCTGAGGTCCTCTTCTTCACAGAGTCTCAGCGTTGATTGGATAGATTCAAAGCAGCTCAGCCAATGGCTCGCGCTGCTATCAATCAAATCCAATGAAGCGGCCGCCGGGGGGAAGGGCCATGTCATACACTCGGAGGCTATGGACGCCAAGTGTATGACACAGGAGCACGCCCGCAAGGTAACCCTCTCGGGAGAGAGCTTCCCAGAGGGGGTTAGCTATTGCGGGGAGAAGCCGTGAGAGCCGCTGTGGGACCCCAGAAGAGGACGATCGGGGCCACTCTGTGCACAGTGGAGGTAAGTATGACATGTTTGTTATTTAAAAAAAAAAAAAAAATCCACTTTGCACTACAAGTGCACTGAAAGCGCACTTGGAATTTCAGTCGCTGTAGATCCAAGGGGACATGCAAGGAAAATAAAAAAACATAATTTTAGCTTGCACATGATTGGATGATAAAATCAGCAGAGCTTCACCTAATTTTAGATCTACAGCAAATGCACTTGCAATGGACTTATGCCGTGTACACACGGTCGTTTTTTGCGATGAAAAAAAACGACGTTTTTTAAAACGTCATTTAAATTGATCGTGTATGGGGAAAACGTCGTTTTTTGTCTTAAAAAAAACGACCAAAAAAAAATTCCAACATGCTTGAATTTTTTGTGTCGTTTTTCAAAACGTCGTTTTTTGTTTCACAAAAAGTCACCGTGTGTAGCAAAAACGTCGTTCAAAACGACGTTTTTCAACCCGCGCATGCCCAGAAGCTAGTTATGAAGCGAGCTTCAATGGAAAAGCGTGGTGAAACGTAACCTCGCTTTTTGTGAAAAAACGATGGTGTGTATGCAAAATTGTCTTTGAAAAGTGACGTTTCAAAAACGTCGTTTTTACTTCACAGAAAACGTCGTTTTTTTTTTTCATTGCAAAAAACGTCCGTGTGTACGCGGCATTACAGTGCAAAGTTGCCCCAGCACCAATGAAAGAAAAAACTTACACACAGCACAGAGCAATAATGAAAATTCAGCTACAGTGCCCCCTGTAGTGGGATGACTATTACACAACATAACTGAACCAGAACTTTGATAGTTGATCTAAAGTCATGCAATGCAGACTTGCTGCAATTGTGCAACACACTTGAGAAGTCTGGCAAGTCTAACAAGAGCTTAGCAAATCATTTTCAAACTTGTAGCACAATTACTTGCTATCTGGGAACTAGGTAAGGCTGGAGTTCAGCTTTAGAAGTCATAGTCTACTGTAATTCTGTAGGTCTCCAACTTATTTCAGGCCAGTTTTCTTCTGTTTTACCTTTCATCACCCCTCTCTTCCAAAGCCCTGTATTCAATTCCAAACATCAGTACTAAAATTCATAAACTCGCCAGTAATGTTCTGCTCCGCATCTGACAGCTCCTAAAACAACCTAACCACACACCCTGTGTGTAATTTAACAGGTTCTAGAAAAATGAACATGTAGAAATAATACTTAACCAGCCCATAATGATATGCTTCAGGAATAAAATGACTCATAACCTTTTCCCGTATGCACTTGGGGACACGCTGCTCTATATATTAAGTCCGCAGTCGGCAACTGTGGAATTTCCTATAGTGCTGCAGCTAAAAAGGCATTTGTGCTGGAACGCAGGAAAATCATGAGCATACAGTGCAATTTTAGGATGCATTGGGGACGCTGTGGAATATTATATGAAAATATGTTCCTGATTCAAAAACAGCTTTCCACCCAAGCAAAGCTTTCATTTCCGTAAAATGGCTGAGACTACCATATTACTAATATTTACTGCCTGCCTCTCCTGGTTCACTTACAATCTCATAAACATGAATGATTGGAAAATGGGATCCATTTTATTTGTTATATAAAGTACTCGAGCCCTTGGAACATTTGCTTATGGAGAGAGCACAGAGCTTTGATCTGAACGAGGAGATAAAAAACACTAGTCCGGTGTCCCCGTTTATAAATGATTCATGTTGTGGCCATGGCTTTGGAAAACAAAACAATAAATCAACATGTCAACGGGTAATCTTTTGACTTGTAGTTGTCAAGATTTAATGATAGCCATCTTGTGTCATGTGACCTGCGGAGACGTTTCATACTTGTCAGATGGCAGTTAGCACATAGAGTGGCCGAACACACACAATGTCACGGATATGATAAATAAAACCGCATGCAAAATACAGTATAGTTGGGTGGATGGAATTCTAAAGGCAACGAATAGTCTTGTCAATTTTTTTGTAGATCAAAATAGTCTTCATCATTGTGTGTTAATGTTTTAAAAATCTGTATAATTTGTAGTCATAAATGTATCTAGAGGTGGTCATATTTGTTCAGCACCTACTTAGGCTCTTTTTCCTGCTTTGTAGCGATACAAAGTAGTGGTTGGCCAACTCACTGAAAAGAATGCATTGCCTGTGTGGTTGATGCTGTATTTCAATACTGTAGTTGGTAAAGTCTAGCCCCCCCAAAAAAATCTTAATTATGGGCAGAGTGGGGAAGGGTAAGAATCCCTGGTATCCAGGGCACCAGTGAAATTATTTCTCCTCATTTTCTGTCCTACTGACAATGTTTAACTAGACAACACTCCAACTAGACAACTAGACAACTAGAATACACTCACGATCTTAAGGGCCCTTTCACACCTAAAGCAGTGGAAGGCAGTTGGATGCATTTTTGATTGTTTTCCAACTGCATAGACAATCCAAAATCAAGGTAATCATATGGGCATAGTTTACATTCTTGCACAACAGTTAAAAAAACATGCAATCCATACATACAAAAAAAACAAAACAACCCAAAAGTGGAAGTTCCGCTTCTATGCTTCCCCCCTCCAGTGCTCCATTTGACAGGTCCCCTTCTCCACTTCCAGCAACCGGGTCCGTGGCCCGATCTCCCAGAAGTTCGGCCCCCCTCTTTCTTCCCTCGCCGCTGGTCCAATTAGAAAGCACAGCACGCTAAGCACAATAAGGAACCATCTGTGAAGCTTAAAGGCTTCACTGCCGGGTTCCATTACCAGGAATGGCAGCGGCAGCACCCAGGAGTCGATCTAAAGATTGGGTGGGGTGCTGAAATCGTGGGCTCCATGGAGAAGTAAGTGCCAAATAATTCAAATTCAGCAGCAACAGAATTTGAGGCTGCTGAATTAAAAACATTTTCACCCAGGCTGGACCTCCTCTTTAAGTTATATGTAATAAAATGGAATGACACAGGGAAAAAGTATTGAACACATGAAGAAATGGGAGGTGCAAAACGGCATGGACAGCCAAGACACCAGCTCAAATCTATCAGTAATTAGAAAGCAATCCTGCCCCTTGTCAGTGCAAATTAATATCAGCTGGTTCAGTCTCAAATGATGGCCTATAAAAAGGTGTCTCATTACCAAGGTGTCACACAAGTAACATCACATGATGGGTAAAAGCATAGAGCTTTCTAAAGACCTTTGCAACCTCATTGTTGAAAAATTCCCTATGGTTGTGCCATTCACTGTATGTGGTGGAGTTCCGGTTCATGGGAATAAAATCCTATTCAGTCCCATTGGTACTTGGATATATATCGCACATTTTGCATTCTGCTGTAATGATAAAGGACAGATATGTACAATGACCATACCTTTTGAATTTCCGTATTGTTATGTTGATTAGTTGATTATCTGAGAAATCAACATTGTTTTATTAATGTGTTTGTTCTTTTTGAAACTTGTTCCATTTTCAATAAACATATTGAAATTCAAAGAAAACAATAAGTAATGTACTCAACTGCCATGGCCTGTATGCACGCTCACCATGCAACACTTCATTGCTGAAAAGAAAGCATGTTGAAGCTCGTTTAAAATTTGCTGCACAGCATTTAGACAAGCCTGTGATGTACTGGGAGAATATAGTCTGGTCATTTGAGACCAAAATGTAACTCTTTGGATGTCATAATACACACAAGTTTGGAGGTCAAATGGCACTGCACATCACCCCAAAAGCACCATACCAACAGTGAAGTTTGAAAGTGGCAACATCACAGTGTGGGGCTGTTTTTCAGCGTACGGTGCTGACAAACTTCATATCGTTAAAGGAAGGACGAATGGAAAGATTTACCAAAACATTCTTGCTAAAAATCTGCTGCCATCTACCAAGATGATGAAGATGAAATGAGGGTGGACATTGCAGCAAGACAATGATCTTAAACACAAAGCCAATGAAACTCTCAACTGGTTTTAATGAATGAAATTAAAAGCTCTTGGAATGGTCCAGCCAATCACCTGACTTGAATCCAATAGAAAATCGATGGAAAGAACTAAAGATCAAAGTTCATAGAAGAGGCCCACAGAAACTTCAAGATTTGAAGACTGTTTGTGTGGAAGAATGGGACAAAATCACACCTGAGCAATGCATGCGACTAGTTTCTCAATACAGAAGGTGTCTTGAAGCTTTCATTACCAACAAAGGATTGTGTACGAAGTATTAAAAAATTTCAGTTAGCGTGTTCAATACTTTTTCCTTGTATCAATCCATTTTATTACACATTACTTAATTTTTGAACAAATTTGTTTTGGTCTCTTTATCTGTATAGATTGCATGGGTTGTTCCCGACATGTGGTGACAATTTAATGTCAATAGCACCTTTAGAAATATATTTACCTAGAAAAATGTTGACATGTTCAAAACTCATTTTACCCTCTGTATAAGGAGGGAAGGTAAAGGCAATCAAGGGAATAAAAACATATTTTTTAGCTGTAAAAACCTTCATGTTATGTAATCTGATGCAGTGATGACTGTACCCAGGCCTGAGCTGAGTTTTCAGTCAAAGTGGCTGATTGAGCAAAGTAAACTTAAGAGCCTCTGTCTGCTTTAACTTTTTCACCATAATCATTTAAAATAGCCTTGCGGAGTGGGGGTCATATGCTTATAGTGACTTGCAAAGCATTTTTTTGCACATAAAACAGCTGTAAAATGAATATACTTATAGCTCCTTCGCTCTTTCTTTCTCTTCTGCCATATAAAATTCTGAAAATAATTTAGCTAGACTACCAGACATCATTTACCCTTGCTGACTTGAATTTTGTACATCATCATTGCTCTTTGCATGTTTTTACTGAATATGTTTTAAAGAGTAGAGCAAGACCTAATTTGCAGGAAATTGGTAGACAGCAGCTTTAGAAATTTTACTTTAGACACAAAAGGAGTTGCCTTCTTTATTAACAGAAGGTGCCAAAAGTACACCCTGAATGCTCTATAGTAAATTTGACATGAGACATATAATTGGTCTGCCATTGCTTATTTCCTTCTGAAAATTCTAGTTGCCTAACTATCCTGCTAATCTTGTGTCTGTACCATCTGAGTCTCTGAACTGGATCTAGAACAGGCATGCACCAAAGAAACTCAGAGATAGCAGGTCTTGACACTTGTACTGGGTTGCTGGCAGTTTTCATATGTCAGCCAGAAAAGTAGAGCAATAGTGTTCAGAAAAATAATACAAAAATTTATTAATGAAATAATAAATCCTGTCTGTTCATTCTAGAAGGAACCAAACATGAAAAGATGTGTACTGTGTTTTGCACTGATTGCAGCTTAAAAAGCTTGTGGCTAAGTTTTGCCTTCTCACATTCCCATTGGTCCATTACTGTGATAGGCTGTCTCACTGGCCAATAGGAACATGCAAATCAGGCAGAAGCAGGCAAGCTTTGACACTGTGGGGAAGCGCTGGAGTTTTGTCTGTTAAAATGTTCTTTAGGTTGGCCATCATGGCAGTTTTCTTTTAAAGTGTATATTTTTTTTTTGGATACAATGGTAGAGTTGTTGAGAATACATCAAACCATATCACACAGACTTCTGAACAACCTCACACGACCAAATACATCTGTTTAAATCGGTCTGACAGACCGATTTGAACAGATATGTCTGCTGGGCGGTTTTGGTTTGATCGCTGTACACACGATCAAACCAAAATCCCCGCCGGCAGACGTGGCGATAACGTTGATGCCGCCACGTCACCGCACCAGGAAGAAAAACACTTCCGCACATGCGTCGAATCCATTAGATACATATTAGATATGTCTAACCAGCAGACATGTCGGACGGACGGATTCCCAGCAGACAGATTTTAAAGCATGCTTTAAAATCTGTCTGCTAGCCAAATCTGTCTGTCCACCCGTACACACGATCGAATCTGTCTGCTGAAACGGTCTGGCAGATCGTTTTCAGCAGATAGATTTGATCGTGTGTACGCGGCCTAAGGGTCAGAGGTGCATGGCTAAACTGCGGTGTTGTATAAATCAAGTAATAAAATAAAACAGGGATCCCAAGAAATAAGACCTGACCCTTGAGTGTGCTAAACAGCAAGTACTGATGTAAAACAGATTGCTGAAAGCCGCAAGAATCCTTCCTGGGTAAACACCAATGTGCATAGGCCCTTATGTGGAGAGACAGATGATTTGTATCCAAGGAATATCCCTTATCCAAACAGCCTGGTCCCATTGAGGAGGTGTAGTGTGCAGAGGACTACTAGGAGGAGATTTTCTATGCTGGATTATTTTGTATGAGCGCAATTGATCTCTATAATTTGAGATCCAACAGATCTGGTAAGCAATTTTGATTTTATTTGAGGCAGAACACATTGAGTGAATATTGACTCTCACCTGGTTGATTCTGAACACTGGTTGGGCACTTATTTTGGAATGTTTTTCCTTTTGAAACACACTTTTTTTTTTGATTGATATACCAGTGCCACCATCCAGTGCCAATTAGTGCCACCTTCCATCCAGTGCCATCCGCCAATGCCACCTGCCAGTGCCAATACCAGTGCCACCATCCAGTGCCAATTAGTGCCACCTTCCATCCAGTGCCATCTGCCAGTGCCAATACCAGTGGCACCATCCAGTGCCAGTAAGCGCCACCTTCCATCCAGTGCCACCTGCCAGTGTGATCCAGTGCCACCTACCAGTGCCAACTAAAGCCATCAGTGCCACCTGCCAATGCCAACCAGTGCTAATTATTGCCACCCAGTGCCCCCTGCCAGTGCCAACTGCCAGTGTCACCTGCCAGTGCCATCTGCCAGTGCCAACCAGTGCCATCTGCCACTCAGTGCCACCTGCTAGTACCATCTTTCAGTGCCATCCAGTGCAACCTGCCAGTGCCAATAAGTGAATTCTGCTAGTGCCATCTTCCTTCCAGTGCCAATTAGTGCCACGAGCCAGTGTCACCAATAAAAAATAAAAATCGGCCCAAATATCTGCCGCAAAAATCGCCATCATATATCGGCCATCGGCCGCCCAGATTTCTAAATATCGGCATCGGCATCAGCCAGAGAAAAACCCATATCGGTCGACCTCTAATTAAAAGTAAACATTCTTTTCTCTTTTAGTAAATCAGGAGGACTGCCTTGGAACATATTGAACTGTTAGTGAATATGCTTTGATTTGTGTTGGCAGTATGTGGATAGGGGGTCATCTGTGACAATACTGAAGTAACTGTCTGCTGACAGAATTCAGACCTGGCTCCGCACTCTAATTTAAAAAAGGGATTTCAGTCCATTTTTTTTTGTTTCCTAGGTGGGCAGTGTGAATGTAAAGAGGAGGTAAAAGAAATGCCATGTTTTAGCACATTTTCTACCTACAGCTACCTGTTTCGATTAAATTAAAACTGTATAGGAAGATAGCTGGTGCTCTCTCCTAGAATGCATGCATTGTGTGACTTTTTCTAAAAGATTATACACATCCTCATAACTTCCATAGTTCTTAAGCATCGGCATTATCCCACCAAGCGTAAAGGATTTAACAATACCTGAAGGATTGTGGGTAAAAATGCAAATTGATCCAATTTGAATGTCCTTTTCCATAATTCCTGATGTGTAGCTTTAAACCTCCATTCTTGATTCAAATGAAAATGCAGCCTCTTAAACTCTATCTGTCCGTACCTGTGTATGCATAACTTCCGTTATTAGAATGTTTTACAATATTCTTTTAAAAGTAGAACTGCAGGCAAAATCAAACACTGGCTATAATTCTATGACATAACAAGTGTAGCAATGGCTCCCAAGGGAGCCGCTGAAAATAATTGGCCTCTCCTACCTGTCTTGTGGCTGTATCCAGATCCTAAAGCTCACCAACAAATCTCAGATTAAAAAAAAAAAAAAATTCAGTCACTAGGGTCTTTTTACTAGTTTTTGCTCCAGCTGGAGAGAAAATGTAAGGGTTGCAGGATACCCAAAAATGCTAAATAGGAAGATAATTATACTGCATCAGCAACAGGTCCTATTAGATCGACCCCTAAACAGACGACAGGCAGATTAATCTGTGACTGAGAGAAACAAATCTGCAAACCAGTCCAGAGCACTACTAGTTGCAGCTTTTAGTGTCCACATTTCAAAGCACCAGCAAGGTTTTGGCAGTGTAATTTAGGGCCATGCAAAAAACAGAGGATCCTGCAGCTACCAGAAGAGATCCACAGATATCTAATGCAACGGTGCTGGGCGCCGTGCATTGGTGGTTTCTGACTGCTGTCAGATCCAGGTTCCCTCTCATGCTGGCCAGGGAGCAGAGCAGGAGAAGCTGATGTTTTGTGTAGCCTGATGGTACCTTGATCCGGGGGGGTGTCACTGTCTGTGCTGATTGTCAAGAACTTAACATGTGAGTATACTACGTAATTTATTTAATACACTTTTACTACATTGCAAATGAGGGTCTCACGCTGCTGTTTCTTGTATTTTGGGAGCAGTAACAGTGTTTCCTCACACTAATGCCCTGTACACACGATCGGTTCATCCGATGAAAATGGTCTGATGAATTTTTTCATCAGATATCCGAAGAAGCTGACTTTCACCAGTCTTGCCTACATACCATCAGTTAAGAAAACGATCGTGTCAGAACGCGGTGACGTAAAACACAACGACGTGCTGAAAAAAATTAAGTTCAATGCTTCCGAGCATGCGTTGACTTGATTCTGAGCATGCGTGGATTTTTAACCGATGGACGTGGCCACAGACGATCGTTTTTTTAACCATTAGATAATTTTAAAACAAGTTCCTAGTTTTTTAACCGATGGATTAAAAACCGATGGGGCCCACACACGATCGGTTTGTCTGATGAAAACGGTCCAAAACCATCAGACAAACCGATCGTGTGTACGCGGCATTAAGATTTGACTTCTGTAAGTAGACAAAGTTCCTGGGCAAAGATCCCCCTTCCAGGGTCGAGACAACAGTTTCTACTCAGCTCTTCTGCCTACCTATTAAGGAAAGAATATCTCTGTTCAGCTATGCTCTTTTTAGGCAATTGTTCCAGCTCTAACTTGGTTTCCAAAGCCCTTAACACATGGCTCATGTGAAGGTCTACTGCAAATACCACACATTGTACCCTCCTAGGGAAGAAGCCCAAGTGAAAGAGTTCTAGAAAGGTGCTCCT
This sequence comes from Rana kukunoris, assembly GCA_029574335.1. Taxonomy (NCBI): domain Eukaryota; kingdom Metazoa; phylum Chordata; class Amphibia; order Anura; family Ranidae; genus Rana; species Rana kukunoris. Next base: position 24,972,214 of record CM056055.1, on the reverse strand, counting down.
AAACATTCATCATCTCCCCAAGCAATAACCTGCATCTGCTTAAGAATTGCTTGGGTCAGATAAGGAAAATCTACAAAACCCCAAAAAAGCTCAGACTCGGTACAGCCTGTCATAACGTCGCGCCCGGTCCTCCGACGGTCATAGAGATGACTGTGACCTTCTGGTCACCAGTCATCTCTATGGTTCACCAATGAGCGCCGGCCGATTCGCTCTCCGGGCCCCTGATGGCACGGGAGAGCCCGGAGAAGCACCGGGGGGACGTCCCTTCCCGCAGCCTAGAAGAACGATCGAGCGGCGGAACAGCCACTTTGATCGTTCTTCTGGTGCACAGAATCGCCGGCTGAAGACGGCGATATCTGAATAATGCCTGTGGCTGCATATGATGTCCTAAGGTGATGAAGTGGGTAAATGTGGCCATTATTGTTAACAAGGTCACATTAATCTAACCAACAGTGCTCTGAAAATATTTTGTCATGTAATACATGTCTTCCTTAAAATAAAGGTTGTATATAGGTAGTAAAATACTGATAAGAAATGGATCGAGTATAGATAGAACCCCAATCAGGTATTTTCATTACTGTCTGTGTTCCCACTAGACTAGAGAAATTCCCCCTCTTTATTTGTCCCGTAATCACGATCAATCGGGCTGAAAGTGAAGAAAAATCCAAAATTTTGAGTTTCTGCCATAACAAGAATAGTGGAGAAATCTTCACCAGGGGACACTTGTTGGACACTTATTGCAAAGAACAAAAAAATAGTTGAAAAAAAATGTGTTTTTGATTTAAAAACACTTTAAATGTTCCTGGTTCCTATTTGCATTCTTATTTGTGGTAAGTGCTCCTCTTATTCCAGTGCAATTCTGTCAATCAACTTAACCTGATTAATTACAGGCAATTGATTCTTTAGGCTCAGCTTGACTTTATTGCAGTAGTTATTCAACAAGGATGCTTAAAGACCCACCACCTAGAGAATCTACAAATCTATAAGAATTCAATCACAAAAATATGGCATAGAATAAAAAAAATATATATATGACAGTCACAGCAAAATGCTTTTTTCAGATTAGCTTTAAATTACCCTGAAATCCTAATGGTTTTCCTTTATTATTACATTCTTTGTCTCCGTTTTTTTCTCACGTTTGAACTCTTCAATATCTGACAGTCCATTTAACTGAGTCATAAGCACTGGAAGATTGAGGAGATGTTTTAGTATGGGAGAATGCTTTTGTATTGGCAGTCTTATGGTTTTTAGGGTTACAGAACTAAGAGCCATTTATCAAGCTCTTACGATACACAACATGTTCATTTTCATTTTTCAAGGCTTGTCTCAAGTACATTAATCAAAATCTTCATGTTTAAAAGAAAAGTAGATTTTTGTTGACTTCTTAAAGTTATACATTATCTAAAGCATGAAAAACCATTAAACAAAAAGCGTTAGTCAACCTCTTGGCCCTACTGTAACATCTCTGAATAATTTGGTCAATATAATCGTAAAATGGATCCATTTTGAAAATTCCACCAGTATACTACAGTAAACACAAATTGTTCCTGTCAAAAAAACTGTATATTTTTCACCTCCCTGTGTATGATTCACCATGACAAAACTGTAAGGCCCCGTACACACTATCAAATCTATCTGTTCAAATCGGTCGGACCGACCGATTTGAACTGATCTGTCTGCTGGCATTTTGGTTTGCTCGCGTGTACACACGAGCAAACCAATTTCCCGCCAACAGACAGCGCGCTGACGTGTCGGTGACGTGGCGGTGACGTTGACGCCGCCACGTCACCGCACCAGGAAGTAAAACACTTCCGCGCATGCGTCGAAATCATTCTGCGCGTGTGCGAGAAGACATGTCTGCTGGTTAGCATACTAACCAGTAGACATGTCGGGCGGAAGGGTTCCCAGCCGACAGATTTCAAAGCATGCTTTGAAATCTGTTGGGTGGCCAAATCCGTCTGTTTGCCCATACACACGATCGAATCTGTCTGCTGAAACGGTCTAGCAGACCATTTCCAGCAGACAGATTTGATTGTGTGTACGAGGCCTTATACTAACCTACAGTATCTCACAAAAGTGAGTGTACTCCCCACATTTTTGTAAATATTTTATTATTTTGTTATTTTTCATGTAACAGCACTGAAGAAATGACACTTTGCTACAATGTAAAGTAGTGAGTGTACAGCTTGTGTAACAGTGTAAATTTGTTGTCCCCTCAAAATAACTCAACAAACAGCCATTAATGTCTAAACCGCTTGCAATAAAAGTGAGTATATACCTAAGTGGAAATATCCGAATTTTGTCCAAAGTGTCAATATTTATATATATAGTGGCCACCATTATTTTCCAACATTGCTTTAACCCTTTTGAGCATGGAGTTCACCAGAGCTTCACAGGTTACCACTGGAGTCCTCTTCCACTCCTCCATGACAACATAACGGTGCTGGTGGATGTTAGAGACCTTGTGCTCCTCCATCTTCCGTTTGAGGATGCCCCACAGATGCTCAATAGGGTTTAGGTCTGGAGACATGCTTGGCCAGTCCATCACCTTAATCCTCAGCTTCTTTAGCAAGGCAGTGTTTGTCTTGGAGGTGTGTTTAGGGTTGTTATTATGTTATTATGTTGGAATACTGCCCTGTGGCCTAGTCTCTGAAGGGAGGAGATCATGTTCTGCTTCAGAATGTCACAGTAAATGTTGGCATTCATGGTTCCCTCAATGAACTGTAGCTCCCCAGTACTGACAGCACTCATGCAGCCCCAGACCATGACACTCCCACCACCATGCTTGACTGTAAGCAAGACACATCGACACCATCTGAACCAAATAAGTTTAACTTGATCTCATCCGACTAAGAACATGGTTCCAGTAATCCTTAGTCTGCTTGTGTTCAGCAAACAGATCAGTTTGCAGGCTTTCTTGTGCATCATCTTTAGAAGAGGCTTCCTTCTTGGATGACAACATGGGGACCAATTTGATGCAGTTTGGTCTGAGCACTGACAGGCTGACCCCCACCCCTTCAACCTCTGCAGCAATGCTGGCAGCACTTATACGTCAGGGTCTTGGCAATCTTTCTATAGCCTAGACCTTTTTTATGTAGAGCAGCAATCCTATTTTTTAGATTCTCCAAGAGTTTTTTTTCCTTGAGGTGCCATGTTGAACTTCCAGTGACCAATATGAGAGAGCGAGTGCGATAACACCATATTTTACACACCTGCTCCCCATTCACACCTGAGACCTTCAGATAAAAAAGAGAGGGATTCTGGCACTCCAAAAGGTGTAATGTCCTTAATTAAATATTATGAATAGCTGTATTAGAAATTTTAAGCAGTTCAATGCTGGTATCTGGTATTTCACAATTAAGGAGGCAGCCATCCTCAGAGGGTATCCATTACCTCTGTAGACAAGTCAATAGCAGGGGAGGAGGAGGGAGGTGACAATTGGATGGTAAAGGTTCAGAAAAAAAGTGTCCAAACAGATGAGGATGCCCATCAAGTTGATAAGTCCTGAAGTGACCCAATGCCGCCCTGTGGGCTCCGCTATCAGACCCTTTGCTGCTAGGGATATAGATCTTAATGCTGGCTGCACTGTGTGTCCCAGGAAGCAGGACGGTCCACGCTGACCAGGAGGGAACGCGGAATCTGATATGATGTTAACGGAACAGGGCAGTCATCGAGCTCACAGCTCCTTCTACTGGTCTGCTGCTCTTGAGAGGAGAACAGTTTAAATACATTGACGTGACATCTGCAGCTGTGGGACTACAGCGCCCAGCGGACTAATATAATGAACAAAATAGTATAACATTTTTTTTTTAATAAGGGGATTTGTTAGGCTGAGTATCTGATTCAACACTTGTCCTAGGGGTGATGCTGGAGCAGGGTACTACTGTGCTAATGTCTCTCACCGGATCAAGTGCTGTAGGTGAATGTAATGGGGGGTCAGCAACTGTATGAGAAATCAAATATGGTGTCAGGGTCTCCCTATTTCTACTGTTGGGATGAGGGACTTGCATTATTTTAACACCTAAGACCTTGCACCACAAATGGGTCACATGACACCAGGGAGGGAAAATGGATAATTGGGCCCAATTTGGACATTTTTACTTCGGGGTGTTCTCACTTTTGTTGCCAGCGGTTTAGACATTAATGACTGTGTTGAGTTATTTTGAGGGGACAGGAAATTCCAGCAGTTCCTTTCAAATGCAAAATCAGATCCCCCTGTTTTCCAGTCCCATACTAACGGATGCATCCGCTCCTGGTGAAGTGTCTTTACACAAAACGCATTGAGATTTGACAAAGTTCAACGTTGTTTTAGTCAATCACCATTGCATGTATTTATTACCCCCGTTATCATTCGTTGTTTCCTTACACTGAGTATTTACTCCATACATTGGTAACTGGAATGTGCTGCTATTTTGTTTTTAATGTTGTATATACATGAACTATTGGATTATGTATTTTCTAATTTTATATGTCCATGAACTGTACTTCATTCAACATTTACATATATATAGTGGCTCTTAATGAGAATAAACCCATTTAGTCTCTATATATGTATTGCCCTATTTAACTGCTATTTGACTCACACAAAGTCCCAACTTCCTTTTATGTTTCATTCCTTGTATTATGATCATCATATATAAGGTTCTACGAGTCTGGATACTGTTGTTTAGACATAACTTGTATTTATATTGCAAGTCTTTATTCTTTTCAAATACCTAATAAAAGTGATTCAACATAAATCTTTGGATATAACAGGTAAAGGTATCTCTTTCAGATTTTATGGACCTATGGTTTTATGTTTTTTTTTTGTCCCGTTCAAGAGATTTCCTTTAAATAACTATCTAGACACAATAGGAAGAAAGAAGAAATCTTTCTAATGTAAGGGAAACCCCCCTTTTAGTGCAACCATTCTTTACTCGATCCGAAATTATTACATTTTGGCTTTAATATACTTTAATAACCATATAAATGCCCTAAACTAGATGTGAACATTTGAAGTATATAAAGCTTTATTTATTTAGTTTAAATTATCTTTGGATATTGCAAGTAATGGTTAAAACCTTTTTCAGGTTTTATGGACCTATGGTTTTGTGTCCCGTTTAAGAGATGTCCTTTCATTTCCTGTCTAGACACACAAGGAAGAGAGAAGAAATCTCTCTAAAGTGAGGGAAACTTCCTTTTAGACAGTACTCTTTACAAAATTATTACATTTTGGCTTTTATATGGGTATATACTTTGATTTAATACCCATATAAATATCCTAAACTAGATGTGAACATTTATATTATATAAAGCTTTTTTTTTTTTTTGGGGGGGGGGGGGGGCTATAGCAGGTTATGGTTAAAACGTTTTTTTTTTTTTAAGGTTTTATGGACCTATGGTTTTGTGTCCCGTTCAAGAGATTTCATTTAATTTCCTGTCTAAACACAATAGGATGACGAAATCTCTCTAAAGTGAGGAAAACCCTTTTTTAGACAGTGCAACCATTCTTTACTATATCTAAAATTAATACATTTTGGCTTGTATATACTTTAATTACCCTATATATTATTATACAAAATGCGTTATGTTACTAAAAAAACAAATCCTGCTGGAGTTAATGGGAAGGGCAAAGAGTAGACATTGCATCGCTATGAAAAATGTATTAAACATTTCTGAAACCTTTTCTAAAGATTATCAGAACTGACAAAAGCTAGGCATAGAAAGTAACTCATGCAGATACAGAAAGACAGGTTCACTTAAACAAGTAGATAACACAACAAACAAGTTTGTTAGCAGAATAGTTAGAAATTCAATAAAAATGCAAAAAATTAAACAGAAAGCAATACCATCTGTGTATTGTGATGGCAAAACTGTCAGGAAGAGGCCTACTTACGTCTCTCTGGACCATATAATTCCCTGGGATCTGTTCCAACCTTCTGCTAAGAATACAACAGTATGCAATCTGAGCTAAGGCAATGCACATACAACTGTACAAAGTACAGATTTATTGAAAATAATCCAGTTCAGAATAAAAAAAATAATACGAAATTTAGTTTCCCACAAGCAGCTCTTGGAAAAGGGCCAGTTTGAGAACTGCATGAATTCCTCAACTTTGTATTTGTGAAACTATCTATGACACCTGGCCTAATCTCTCGTATCAGACTACTAGGTACAATAGTTTTAGCAGATATAGAAGATTGCACTTTATATGCCGTATTTGTATTCTGGGCCACAGTTTCAACAGTTCTATCTAGAGGAAAGAAATAAAACTCATTATTGAAGTTGCGCTCCTCTGTTCAGATAAAATATGTTAAGTCTTTCATTTTATGCCATGGTGCTTTATAATCAGATAGATGTGTATATGTGGAGATCAAATTAAATGAGGGAGAAAAAATTGTAAACTGATTTTTTTTTTTAAAAAGCAGCTGAAACTCTGACTAGGCTGCATTATGAGTGCATTTAATATTTCTGACCTGTTGGAGTATCAGGGATTTTTTAATTAGTAGATGTAGAATCTAATTCAGCCTTTCTTATCCTGGAGAAACCCTTGAAATAATTTAGCCCCATTCACACTTGCGAATAGGGCCGTTTGCAAATACTCACAGGAGACTCAGCGGTGATCCATGCAGATAGGTGTGGGGGTACAAAGCTCCATTGAAAGCAGCTAAAAATTACGCCTACCACTCAAATACATTAGTGTGATCAGTACGTTGTAGTTATCATAATAAAGGAACAATGAATGTTGCATATGTAGCATTTTTGACACCCAGAGTGAATAATTTATTTTTAACAACATCTACCCTCCTATACAGAACAGCTTTACTTTCAGTAACCTAAGAAACTAAATGCCATTACTTGGAAATGAAGAAATGCAGACAGTGAATATTGCAGTGTCCCTTTATATTGGTGCTCGGTGAAAAATGGCACCTAATCCTGGCCTTTCACTTTTAGAATTTTGTTCAAACGTTCAAATGAGAAAGTATAAAAACTGCTTATCCAACCATATGATGGTGCCTTCATGGGCTCGACTAATTTCAAATGACTTTTCGTTCAAGTACCGTGTCAATGTCTCAATTTTCCTATAACAATTGTTCTACTTCAGTATTAACTTTGACAAGTACAGTACATGCACTTAAGATTGGTTAAGTTTTTTGTCACAGCTAAGAGCAAATTCAACAATTAAAAGCAAGGTTGGTGGACCTCGCAGCATTGACCCCTGTTTGACTCCCAACTACTCTTCTGTCTAGGGTTGTCCCGATACCACTTTTTTAGGACCGAGTACAAGTACCGATACTTTTTTCCGTGTACTTGCCGATAACGAATACCGATACTTTTTTTAAATGCAGCCACGTGTCCCCAAATGCAGCCTTGTGTCCCCAAATGCAGCATTGTGTCCCCAAATGCAGCCATGTCCCTCTGATTAGCCATATCCCTCTGATTAGCCATGTCCCTCTGTTCAGCCACGTCCCTCTGTTCAGCCACATCCCTCTGTTCAGCCATGTCCCAAAGTTCAGCCATGTCCCTCTGATTAGCTATGTCCCTCTGATTAGCCATGTCCCTCTTAGTTCAGCCATGGTCCCCTAAATTCAGCCATGGTCCCTCTAAGTTCAGCCATGGTCCCTCTAAGTTCAGCCATGGTCCCTCTAAGTTCAGCCATGGTCCCTCTAAGTTCAGCCATGGTCCCTCTAAGTTCAGCCATGTCCCTCTAAGTTCAGCCATGGTCCCTCTAAGTTCAGCCATGGTACCTCTAAGTTCAGCCATGTCCCTCTGATTAGCCATGTCCCTCTAAGTTCAACAAGTAAATTATGCGCAAAAATCAGAGAAATATATATATATATATATCCCAACAGCGTGATATAAACCAGGGTCCAGCAAAAGGTCCAAGTAAAAATTAATAAAAATAAAAACAGTTCAGGCTGTTTGGAATAGGGTTTTGGAGTAAAATGTTATTTTGTTGATGGGGATATACACTCAGGGCTGCCATCAGTGGGGAACAGAAACCAAGTTCCAAATCTAGAAGGGCAAACAAGGAGAGAGGCGCCTCTGGGTGTAGTATTTAAAAAGCAAATTTAATTACAAAGCCAAAGATAAGAAAACCACTCACATTTAGGTGGTGATATACAGGCATATCAAAAATTCTCCAGAAGGGAGGGGTGGCTGTCATCTGGTGCGCTCGTTCATCCACTTTGTGTCCACTGGTGTAGCGCTGTGTGGTGCGGAGTCAGTCCTGTTTCCCTTGATGTTTGTAAGTGGGTGCAATGGATGAGACAATCCTCAAAGAGCACAGCGGCGTGCAGCAGGAACAGCGGGCGATGGATGGTGACGTCACCAGGCAAGCGACGCGTTTCCGAATGCTAAGGCAGAGAATGACACGACTGCCGCATTCCTTTCTCAAGCTGATGACGGTGAAGCGGGGAGCTCGTTTTTTAAATAGTAACAAGGCAGGTGGAGGGAGGAAACCAATGATTGGTTACGGCCAGAGAGATGGGAGGGGATTTGCGGGAGAGCACGTCCACAGAATGGATTGATAACACATCAATAGTGTAAATAGTTGGCACAAACGAAAATACAAGACAACAAGAAAACAACCACAAAAAAACGAGGATAATATGGAATCATTGACTTGGGGCTGGAAATTTAGATGAACTTAATTATAGGAATAAGTAAAATGAAAGAAAATGAATAATAAATGATAAAAACTAATAATTAATGAAAACTAAAAAATAGTAAGTGATAATGAATAAATAAAAAAAAATATGTATGTATATGTGTATGTACGCATGTATATGTGTATATATATGTGTGTATATATTTTTTTTTCCCATCATCCATTATTTTTATTATTATTGTTTATTTTTTATTATCACATATATATTTTTTTTTTATTTATTCATTATCACTTACTATTTTTCATTAATTATTAGTTTTTATCATTTATTATTCATTTTTTCTTCATTCTCTGCCTTAGCATTCGGAAACGCGTCGCTTGCCTGGTGACGTCACCATCCATCGCCCGCTGTTCCTGCTGCACGCCGCTGTGCTCTTTGAGGATTGTCTCATCCATTGCACCCACTTACAAACATCAAGGGAAACAGGACTGACTCCTCACCACACAGCGCTACACCAGTGGACACAAAGTGGATGAACGAGCGCACCAGATGACAGCCACCCCTCCCTTCTGGAGAATTTTTGATATGCCTGTATATCACCACCTAAATGTGAGTGGTTTTCTTATCTTTGGCTTTGTAATTAAATTTGCTTTTTAAATACTACACCCAGAGGCGCCTCTCTCCTTGTTTGTCCCTCTAAGTTCAGCCATGGTCCCTCTAAGTTCAGCCATGTCCCTCTAAGTTCAGCCATGTCCATCTGATTAGCCATGTCCCTCTAAGTTCAGCCATGTCCCCTAAGTTCAGCCATGGTCCCTCTAAGTTCAGCCATGGTCCCTCTAAGTTCAGCCATGTCCCTCTAAGTTCAGCCATGTCCCTCTGTTCAGCCATGTCCCTCTAAGTTCAGCCATGTCCCTCTGTTCAGCCATGTCCCTCTGTTCAGCCATGGTCCCCCTGAGTTTAGCCATGGTCCCCTAAGACAAAACCAAGTCAATCCCCCCCCTCCTCCCGCCGCTGCTGACATCTACTTACTCTGCACTGGGGGAACACAACAGCTGTCATTTTCATTTGAATAGCTGTGTTTCCCCGCCTCGCCGACAAGTATAGTCCCTCCCCCTTGCCCAGGCACTTTGATAGACAGATCACCCGTCTGACGGGTGACCTGTCTATCAAAATTTCTGGGCAAGGGGGAGGGGCTATACTTGTCGGCGCGGCGGGGAAACACAGCTATTCAAATGCAAATGACAGCTGTTGTGTTCCCCCAGCACATAGTAAGTAGATGTCAGCAGCGGCTGGAGGAGGGGGGGGATTGACTTGTTTTTGTCTAAGGAGGCAGCAGCTCTCCTCTCCCCCATATGAGGACTGCTCTGCTCCGCTCTCCGCCCCTTTTCCATCCGCACTTCACCCCCTCTCCACACACACTCCACCCCCTCTCCACCCCCTCTGCACCCGCACTCAAAAAAACAAAGTATTCTATTCAGGCATCGGGAGTATTTGCGCGAGTACAAGTACTAGCACAAATACTCGGTATCGGTCCCGGTACCGATACTAGTATCGGTATCGGGACAACCCTACTTCTGTCCATCCATGACCTCCATCTATGATGAGGTGGATTGACACTTTGCTTTCCCTCTGATTTTCATTCTACTTGGATACAGTTATGTTCTTGCCTCAGTCCTGTTTGCCTTTCTTAGCAGCCTTGTTTATATATTTTTTTTCTGCTTTCAACCCTGGCCCTGTGAAAAGCAAGAACACTGCATCTCACCATGTTATCCCCCATGTTAGATCATTTATTTTCAATATTTCAAAATACAAAATACAACGTTTTTCAAAAATCAAGAATGATTACATTAATAAATACATCTACCCCCCCCCCCCCCAACCCAATGCCTTCTAATCAATGGTAGATCCTAAGCAATTATATGTAATGCCAAGATGTGAAGAGTCTTCCAGAAAATCAACTAGTAAACTTTCTGCAGTTTAAAAGTGAGCTTCTTACCATCACTAATGTCAGGAGAATACAGGTTGTTGTGTCTCCTTAATGCAATGTGTATTATGCAGAATTTTAAAGATATCACTAGTAGATACCACTAAAAAGACATAGAAGAATGAATACAAAAATTACAACCATCTGTGTACTAATCCACTGGACTAATCTCAAACATATACAAAGAGATTTCAAAAGCCTGACTATAAAAAACACCCAGGGCCATTTCATTTTTTAATATATTGCCTATGACAAGTTGGTTATTGGCTTGTCAGAAATGTTGAGAAAATACTGTATTGTTTTGCTTAATTAGATTGATTCCAGAGTCAACATCCCTTTGATACACAAGGCGATTATTACTTCTGCTACTTGTACTGCATATAGACAATAATTTACATCAAGGTTTGGTACAATGAACTTGCAAGTTAACATTTGCTAGATCAACAAACGGGAAAAAATGCTGAAATCAATTAATCTTTCCAGTACAGTGGACAATACTTGGAATCCATTACCATATTTCTCACAGACACATGTTTACAGTTTGTGCTGGGGACAACTAATACTAGAGACGGCCAGAGCCTTGTGTGTGGGTCTGCAGGATGGGAGTAAGGCAAGCCAGGAGTGGGACTGCCGGGCTGTTTGGACTGGAGGGGACTGAAGAGACCACCTGGCAATGTAGAGAGACTGTCACTGTGATTCAGGAAAGGACGTGTCGTGTCGGTAAGGAGTTACTTTCATGAGTACATCGCCCATTCTAATTTCTTGTCCTGTCCCTGAGCTACTTACTTACTATATCTAAAAAAAAGAAAAAGTAATATGCGTTTTGCCTTAATATCTAACTTAAATTGCATTGCAAATTGCATATTGTACTTATTTGTAGCTTAAAAACTGGAATTTGCACTTAAAACTGTAATTTTGGAACTTTTGGAACTGCCAGTAAAAACTTAGCTGTGCCAGTAATTTTTGGGTGTTGTGTCAGTAAATCAATCTGGTAGGTTGGCAACACTGGTCAATGGTGACAAGTCCACTGACACCTACTGCTATCCGATCCAATCCTGTCTGTGAAATCCAGGCAGATGGTGACCCTATTTTCCAGGTGGTCAGTTTTTTATCCGATTTCCCCATAAGGGAGAGCGGGGCTCTGACAGGTCCATCTCTGCATAGTAAGCAGAGACAGACCTGACATCCGCCTGCTCAGTGGGGATCAGTGGTTTGATTTCCCGCTGAATAAGCGGAGTCCGTAAAACTTATGAAAGGTACCTTAGTTGCATAATAATTCTGCACACTATAGTTGCCCAATAATTGTGCACACAGATATTCTCCTAAGAAAGACAAAAGCTCACTTTTACTTTCTTAAAAAATCAGGTTTGAGGTTTATTAACATGTTGGATTGATCCAGAGCACAGTAGCTGTTCAATAATGAAATAAATCCTCAAAAATACAACTTGCCTAATAATTGTGCACAGAGTGTACAGTATATACACGGTTGTAGAGTAGAGCAGAGTACTATCCTCTGTCTGGTGTGATCTATGTAGCCCATGTTTTCTGCATGCAATGCATACTCCCATACAACCTTAGGAAAGCTGGATGTAGATAACGGCTTTTACAGTGATAAAGAAACTTGCCGTCTTGCATTCATGGATATTTTTTCCACCTTAGGGAGAACAAAAAACAAAGAAAATAGAATAAATTATAACAAATCAAATTTGTGCCGAGTGCTGTGTTTGCAGAGGAGAAGCGCGGATTCTCAGTGCAATGATATTGGGACTGCGGATCTCGATGTGAACTGTTCTGGACAAAAATATAACGTGATGGAGCCAGCAGAAATGCTTACAAGCGGAACAGAATTCCATTATCTCACTGTAATTAGATAATAATTTCCAGGCAATCGCTGTGCAAAAAAGCTTTATTTTAAAAGCTGCCAATATAACATGATATGGATGGTACCGAAAGGCTGAGAACAATATAGGCAGATTGGGATTGATCCGGAACATGCACTTAAATGTGATTGTATAATTCAGTACTCAGCAAAAACTAAAGAGAACAGTACATCTGTTTGTTTGTCTATGTGTCTATCAATCTATCGATCTGTCTAATCTATCTATCTATCTATCTATCTATCTATCTATCTATCTATCTATCTATCTATCTATCTATCTATCTATCTATCTATCTATCTATCTATCTATCTGTCTAATCTATCTATCTGTCTAATCTATCTATCTATCTATCTATCTATCTATCTATCTATCTATCTATCTATCTATCTATCTATCTATCTATCTATCTATCTATCTATCTATCTATCTATCTATTTACATATCTATCTATCTGTATTGTCTACGCCGTCTATGTGAATCAGGATTATGATTTTTGGATCCCTGTTGCGGAGGCTACTCAGGTCAGAACCACCAAGTCACTCTCAAGGATGTACCAAGAGTATGGGGTTAAATCATCACAACCTTCGGTGCAATTATGTATAGTAAACAGTATGGCTTATTAATTCATAAGACCCCTGAATCTGTTAAGTAATAGAATAGTCTCTTCATTCAAATACAAGGCTGAGCAGTCCTGAGAGAGATGAGATATCAATATTAAACTGGGACAGAGTGTCAATAGCTCACTATGGTGATGACAGCTGGCAGACAAGTCAAATTACAGAGATTGGACACAGACCATACTAAGCACTGTATATAACACAAGCAGGTATCTATGTTGTAGCCCTTAGAGTACTTGCGGTTTGCGCTGTGTTGTAGGTGGTTCCTTCCAGATGAACGCTGTGGCTCCAGGTAGACTAGTGTAGGTCCCTTCCTCAGTGGTCGGGTGTCAATCATAGGCAGTGAAGCTGGCTTGGATCAGGTCCTGGTGCTATGTTGAGCCAGGGTAGTAGGAGGAAGAGGAACAAGGAGGGTTGAGGGTGTCCTGGAGGGGTCTCGGTTCTCAGGTGGCGGCAGGCGTCAGCAAGAATATCCAAACACCCTGCCGCCATTGAAGGGGGTTTAAATAGCCCGCCTGTAATGGGATTCACACCAGGACGCGCTTCCGTGTTCCAGCGTGGAACGCAGACGTCCGCGCACCGGAAGTGACGCGGACGTGCTGCTGGATGGAGCGCAGCTGTCTAAGACAGGTACAGCTGCGCTCGGAGTATCGTTAGTAACGCTGATGGCGTTACACTATCTATCTATCTATCTATCTATCTATCTATCTATCTATCTATCTATCTATCTATCTATCTATCTATCTATCTATCTATCTATCTATCTATCTATCCAGTGACTGGTTAGATCAGTGGTTCTCAACCTGGGGTTGGGACCCCCTTGGGGGGTCGAATGATGATTTGCCAGGGGTCACGAATCCTGGGCTGTTGCAAAAGCCTGCACTGCTCTACCAGCCTTTTTGCTCACTCAGCCTCTTCGCAGGCGCCCATTCAATTCATGGCATTGCTGGGGGGCAGAGACTAGAGGTCAGCTGACTGGTGATGAATGTGAAGTGGGAGGGGCTGGAGGAGACCCTATCTCTTGATTTCGCTTTAGGTGTCACTGCTACGAGACTGTTAGGGGTCCCCACAACCTGGGAAATTTTATTAAGGGGTCATGGCACTAGGAAGGTTAGATGAACAATATGAATTATAAATGTCCTGTCCTGATTTTTAGTATCAAACTTTCTATAATTATAAATGTTTTCACACAAGATTCAGACAACTTTCATACAAGATTCACATCATTTTTAATTGCATTCAATTGAAAAAATGTAAATCTTGGGTGAAATGTATGTAAGTTCTGGGTGAGACATTTAATAATAGAATCCATATTTTAAGTAAAAAAAAAAATGATTTTATCTTGTTTTGAATAGAATGGGGATGGCTTAGAACTATAGATTTACCCTTTTAATAGATCATGTAATTATCTGAACGATCAGATGGAGTAATCTGCAGTTTACTAAACAGGGGCAAAGTTAAAAGCAATAATTCAAAACATGTTCAGAGTGACAAAAAATCAAATACCGGTACATTGCAGAGTAATAACAAAAGGTTTGATGATGGCAAATAATCTCTATAAGACTTTATAAGAAAAGAGTCAAACTTAGAAGTGTCACCTATGTGAATTTGCTGACCAGTTAGAATGCCTTTGTCCATACTCGCTGAGGAGTATGGAAAGGAGATTAAGCCGAGGGGATTTCAAATTCTGAAGCCGGTGAAGCGGTGTTCCAGTCCCTGAATGAGCAGGATTGAGGGACTACAGTACAACGTGATTAGGGTTTAGGGAGGGGGTCCAGGGTGAGGTCACCTTATCGATTTTCTGTAAGGGTGAACTTAGACTTTAAAGTGGAAGTAAACCCCTCTATCATTTTCAGCCAAGGAAGCTGCCATCTTGGCCTATGTTTAATCTTCAACTGCCGTGGTGCTGCACATGTGATCAGTTATGACACCAGCCATTGGATGATTTGACAGCTGGGTTGAGAGCACAACCAATGTGACAGTTGGCAATCCCGGCATGCTGGAAATTTAACTGCTTTTTGAAACTGTTAAATCGATGGGTTTACTTCCGCTTTAACCGGTTAAGACCCAGACCATTATGCAGGTTAAGGACCTGGCCCCTTTTTGCGATTCGGCACTGCATCGCTTTAACTGACAATTGAGTGGTCGTGCGACATGGCTCACAAACAAAATTTTCCCACAAATAGAGCTTTCTTTTGGTGGTATTTGATCACCTCTACGTTTTTTATTTTTTGCTCTATAAACAAAAATACAGCGGCAATTTAAAAAAAACAATATTTTTTTACTTTTTGCTATAATAAATATCCCCAACAAATATGTATAAAAAAAATGTCCCCCTTCAATTTAGGTCAATATTTATTCTTCTACATATTTTTGGTAAAAAAAATTGCAATAAGTGTTTATTTATTGGTTTGCGCAAAAGTTAAAAGTTCAATTTATATTAATAATTATTTTTCGTGACTGCGACATTATGGCGGACACATCGGACACTTTTGACACATTTTTGGGACCATTGTAATTTTCACAGCGAAAAGTGCTATAAAAATGCGCTGATTACTGTGAAAATGACGATGGCAGTGATGGGGTTAATCACTAGGGGGCACTGTATGGGCTTGAGTGTGACCTCATGTGTGTTTCTTACTGTAAGGGGGGTGACTGTACGTGTGACGTCACTGATCGTCGTTCCCTATGACAGATCACTAACACTGCCACAGAGAAGAACAGGGAAGGTTTGTTTACACTCACCTCTCCCCGTTCTTCAGCTCCTGTGACCCGATCGCGGGACACCGGCGGCGATCGGGTTTGCGGGTCCCATGGGTGCGGTCACGGAGCATCGGACCAGTTCGCAAACGCGCCGCGGCCGGCATGCTTGTGACCCACGGCTGGACTTCTTAAAGGGGATGCCCTTGTTCCCAGCCGTGCCATTCTGTCGACGTATATCGTTGTGCAGCGGTCCTTAAGTGGTTAAGCCTTCCCCCATGCCCCCACAGCCTCCTGAGGCTGGTGAAAGGGAGGACATAACAGAAATGAGTCCCCTTCCTGGAATTGTACCAGTGTACACACTTTAGAAACAATGATCGTGCCGTTTATAAAGGAAGGTCATGCCGTGACTGGTGGCTTCCACACTCATGCATGGGAGTGACGTCACGCGACTCCAGCCAGTGACAGAACCGGAGTTCGCAGCCCCGGAAGGAAGAGGGGTGAAGAATGGACACTTCTTGAAACAGGGGATAGTGGTGACATCGCAGACTTCGGTTTCAGGAAAGTGACACATAATGGGCTACTATGCATCTGGGTTTACTTCGTCTTTAACTTGCATTTCCTCTCCCATCCTGTTTTGGCTGTGAGACAGTAAAAGAAGGTAAATCTCCCAATTGGGACACAGATGGTAAAAAAATGTAATAAAATAAAAAGCTGACTCTATCCAAAAATAAAAAGTGTTGCCTATGGTTCTACTTTAATCATTAGAACAGGCTGGGTTGGTTTGGACAATTTTAAAGTGACCAGTGGCTGCACTCACAGTGGGGTTTGCCTCTTCCATTTATATGGAGGAAGATTACATTAGGAAGTAAGAATAGATGCATTTTTTTGTATCACATTTTGTTTTTCTTGAAGCGGAGGAGGTTATGTGTTATTTTGTGGTTAATGTGCTTTCAATTTTTTTCAATTTTTGAAGTACAATTTCTACAAACTACAGTAAGTCATTTATCTCAGCATGGAAATCAGTAAAAAAAAAAAAAAAATACTCTGTACCTAGATGCCAGCCTAAATGACTAATGTGATCTTCACAGAGGCTTGTTATCCTGGTAATGACACAGCAATGTGACAGCAGTTACCTGGATCAGAAGTGAGCACCAATTGCAAATCATTGTTCAGAGAAGTACATTCAAGCAGTAAATCTTGTGCACATTGGTGATTTTCATTTAACACAGATCTTGTTAATGCCATTTTTTGTAGCCTCTTGTCTTTTTTTTTTTGCAGCTAAAGAGAATGTGTAGTGTTTTCTATATATTTTATTTATTTATGCATTGTGTTCAGAACAAAAAAATATATATATATTTTTTAAATTTATTTAAAATATTACATATAAAAATTGTATGTTTGCACACAGCCTGTAACCAGCATTTCTTGTAACCAAGCTTCTTTTTAAATGTTTAAAGCCAATCTCCAGGCAAATGTTGTACCGCCTCCTGAATTCCTCCCACAATCCCCTGTCATCCATTCACAAATTGCCTAAAAACAGTGGGCGTGGCTACATAACACTGACTATTGGGTGTGGTTTAAAGGGGCTTGATTAAAGTGGATCTCAACTCAAAAATAATAATGTGTTTTAATATAGGGAATATTTAAAAGTGTTACAGTGCTTTGAAAAATTATTCATACCTCTTGAAGATTTCCACATTTTGTCATGTTACTGTAGCACTACCCCCGTAGGAGCTGCTGGTTAGTTTTGGGTCTGCACATTACCTCATTCCTCGTCGTCTAAGGGTTAAGAGTCTGTAAAAAGTTCAGTGTCCACAAGTTATAGCTCCTTTTCTTTCACTTTATTTTCAACCAACTTGTAGGAGTAGAGGGATGAAGGATCAGGGGAAGGTTCAGGCGCACAAGGCAGATCACTGGGGAGTTTCTAAACTTCAAAGTCACACTCACCACTTTCTCTCGAGTGGGTATTGCTCACCCGGATAGGCGCCTCTCACCTGGCCTAGCAGATGAGGGATTCCAGAATCCTCTGCCACAGGATTTGGTACCCAGGGATTCAGCCTTACAGTTCTAGAGCATTTAAGCCAACCTGGCACACTGTAAGGTATTGTAGGCTATGGTGCATCCTTCAATAAGTTACCAGGCCTCTCCCAAAGTACAAGCCTTCCGCTAGGTCCCTTCCGGGACAGGCCCTCCCCTGGCTTCCTCCATTGAGTGGCTGGCTTCCTCCTGCAGGACAGACAGCACAGGGTCACCTCCAAAGCATAGGCCCTAGTCAGGATAACTGGGCCTACCAGACAGAAATGCAGCCTCGGGCCAGTATGGCCCCAAGATAAATAATGAGACAACACATACCTCGCACCAGAAGGGCCATGAGGCGAAGTGAGCCCCCGTAAAATGGCGTCTGCCCCTTAAGTACCCTTCCCCAGCATGCCCAGCGGGGAGACCACTTCCACTGGGCTGTTCCTGAGGAAAGACACCCAATACACCATGGCTTGCCTTAGTTCCAACATTGGCCTGTGGTGGTATCGCCACCTACAGACAAGCAAAGGGAAAGGGAAATCCCTCCAGCACAGCCATAGCAGTAACAGAGTTTGAGCCAAACTATCAGCCCTCTAAATTTGACATGCCTGTCATCAGGAGCAGGGCGCTACATTACAACCAACATTTTTTATGTATTTTATTGGAATTTTATGTGATAGACCAACGCAAGTTGGCACATACTTGTGAGGTGGAAGGAACATGATAAATGGTTTTCAACATTTTTACAAATAAGAATCTGAAATGTGTGGCGTGCATTTGTATTCAGCTCCCCTGAGTCAATACTTTGTAGAACCAACTTTCACTGCAATTACAGCTGCAAGTCTTTTGGGGGATGTGTCTACCAGCTTTGCACATTAGCAACATTTTTGCCCATTCTTTGCAAAATAGCTTAAGCTCTGTCAAATTGAATGATGAGCATCTGTGAAGAGCAATTTTCAAGTCTTGCCACAGATTCTCAATTGGATTTAGGTCTAGACTTTGACTGGGCCATTCTAACACATGAATATGCTTTGATCTAAACCATTCCATTGTAGCTCTGGCTGTATGTTTGGGGTTGTTGTCCTGCTGGAAGGTGAACCTCCGCCCCAGTCTCACATCTTTTGCAGACTCTAAGGCCGCGTACACACGATCGAATTTGTCCGCTGAAACTGGTCCGACGGACCAGTTCAGCAGACAAATCCGATCGTGTGTACTGGCTAGCGGGCATGTCTGACCGGCGGACAAATTTTAAAGCATGCTTTCAAATTTGTCCGCTGGCGACATGTTCGTCGGATATGTCCGCTGGTTAGTACGCATGCGTGGAAGTTTTTTACTTCCTGGTGCGGTGACGTGGCGGCATCAACGTCACCGCCACGTCACCGCACTGCACTGCCGGTGGGGATTTTGGTCCGATGGTGTGTACACGCCATCGGACCAAAATCTGGAGGAGAAATGTCCGCTGCAAACAGTCCGTCGGACAGTTTCAGCGGACATGTCCCTCCGTGTGTACGCGGCTTCACAGGTTTTCTTCTAAGATTGCCCTGAATTTGGCTCCATCCATCTTCCCATCAACTCCGACCAGCTTCCCTGTCCCTATTAAAGAAAAGAATCCCCACAACATGATGCTGCCACCACCATGTTTCACGGTGGGGATGGTGTGTTCAGGGTGATGTGCAATGTTAGTTTTCTGCCACACATAGCGTTTTGCTTTTAGGCCAAAAAGTAAAATTTTAGTCTCATCTGACCAGAGCACCTTCTTCCACCTTCGCCAAACTAAAAACAGGACTTCTTATGGTTTTCTTTCAATAATTCTTCTTGCCACTCTTCCAAAAAGGCCAGATTTGTGGAGTGGAAAACTAATGGTTGTCCTGTGGATAGATTCTCCCATCTGAGCCATCTCTGCGGCTCCTCCTGAGTTTAAACTGATTTCTTGAACATTGCCAATGAGTTCACTGTACTCCAATGGCCTCCACAGTCACCAGATGGAACGGGAGATTCCGGGACAAATCTGCAGCAACTGTGTGATGCTGTCATGTAAATATGGATCAAAATCTCTGAAGAATGTATCCAACACCTTCAGTTCTGAAGGAAAATGAGGGTCCAACCTAGTACTAGCAAGGTGTACCTAATAAAGGGGCTGGTGAGTGCATGTCGTTTTTAATCGTATGTCTCATATATGGCATGTGCTTTCCTTTTCATGTGTTGATAACTTTTTTGGATGTGGTACCTGGTTGGCCCACATCACTTTTATACATTTATAGTAAAATCAAGATATGCTTAAAATGTAAGCCACCTGTATCTCTGGAATTATTGATAATTTCTAACATAAGGATTTCAGGGCATCATGCCTAATGAAGAGAGATAAGTATTATTAAAAACTTGCCCAAAATAATATACCCAGTTAGCCAATGAATTAAGAAGTTCTATCATATATTTTTTACATTCCTGCTACTATCTATAGCTAACACAGTAGAATATTTTACTGCTAGCATAAGATAAAGTAAATTGATTTTAGTTTCCTCATATGCTGTGAGCCATCCTGTGGTTCTGCCTTTGTGATTCTTTAATAGATTGCTGTGTTTGCTTGATGCTGTTCAGTGTAGTATACGTAATTCTTTATACTTACTACCAACCTAATCACATTAGGTTGGGAGAAAGAATTACACTGATAGCAGATGGTACAGAATGCAGCTGCCAGGCTACTATCTAACCAATCATGCTAATGCAATTGTTTGCCCAGTGTATTGGATGCCGGTCAAATGTTGGATAACTTTTAGCATTGGTACACTGGTATTTAAAGTGGTAAATCACATGAGCCCTTTTGCCATGTGAAAGAACTCACGCACCCTTAAACAAGTAAAATGCTTAGAGTCTGAAGGAGGCACACTATATAAATCTTCTTGTAATGTATTGTAAATCTGCAAACCACTCCTTTTATCTAAGCATCCATATTCAGAAATCTGCATTTATCTTAAACTTAATCTGCAAGTCAGTTTTCCCATTTTCCAAACAGTATAAATTCTTTGAGAGGAACCTGACATTATCCTCTAACCTGTTTCTCTTTTACAGTTGTATGTCATTGCCAAACACTGAATTTGTCCCCATTAATATTTTGCCAGGAACAATTTAGTCTAATTTAGTGTGAATGATACATGACTATTTTTATGTTCCAAATGTATGTCTCCCCTGGATCAAAGAAAATTGCATGTGCTTTAATAAAAGATCAAGAGGATAGACAGTTTTTCTTGCTGACAAAATGGAGCAAAACGCAAAACAGGCAGGTAATCAAATTCAATGTGAACCGTGTAATAGGTAGACATGTGCAGACTGTAATATTTTGTTTTGTTTTTTCGTTTTCGTCTGTACAATAAATTTATTTAGTTACTCCCAAAAATCGTTTTGATTTATTTAGTTTTTGTTAGGGGATTGGTTTCGTCCGAAAATCCAATAATAATTGGTTTCTGTTGAATGGTCAACAGAATATTCGACGGAACTTCGAAACTTTACGCCAAATCGTACATTTCCGGTCGAATATTTCGCCTACAAGAATTCTAATGTTGTATGACTGGTTCTCTCAAATGTTCACCTACTGATACTTACCATCTCCACACTACCATGCAGCCCCAGTCTTCTGTGAGAACAGAGGGCCTAAACCCTGTATAAGCCCTAGACAGACCTAGCGGTTACACAGAGTTAATGACTTGCTCTCCGTATGTTTGCAACTACTGTACATCCTTGAACAAAGAAGAGAAGGTCACATACTTCCCCATACCTTGAAGAACTGGGTGTTTCCAAGAGGTCCAACAAAGGAAGAGAGCCCTTATGCCCCATAGAAACGATCAGAAATTCCAACAGCAAAAGTCCGATGTGAGCTTTTGAACAGAAATTCCGACCGTGTGTATGCTCCATCAGACTTTTGCTGTCGGAATTCCCGCCAACAAAAGATTGAGAGCTAGTTCTTAAAATTTCCACTGACAAAATTCCTATCGGAAAATCTGATCGTCTGTAGCAATTTTGACACATGCTCGGAAACAATTCGACGCGCGCTCGGAAGCATTAAACTTCATTTTATCGGCTCATCGTAGTGTTGTACGTCAACGCGTTCGTGACCGTGTGTATGCAAGCCAAGCTTGAGCGGAATTTTGTCGGAAAAACCATCCAAGGTTTTTCCGATGAAAAATCCGATTGTGTGTACAGGGCATTACTGAGCTGGTAGAGAGCTTTTAAGATAATCTATCACTTTGACCTGAATGGAGAAAGTGACATATTCTAGTTTTGCTAAATGCAGAAAAGTATCATGTTTGCATTGTTTGATGATGTCCTAATGGCAGTACAGTACTTTGCCCTCTGCACTTGCTGAGACCCTGCACAATGGCATTGTTCCAGTGTAAACCAACCATTTACCCCTGTAAACAATGGGGGATCACTGGGAGTTCTTCAAGCACACATACAAGGAGCTTGAAGAGGCATCCCAAAGCTTATCTTTGTTGCAAGAGTACCTTTAAGCTAATAAAGCCAGAACATTTTTAGATAGACTTGGGGAAGTAAACATTTATGTCAAGTCCTTATTTCTGTCTGTGGCTCTTTGTGGGAGATTTAAAGTGATAATAAAGATAATTTTTTTTTAATGATAAACATGTCATATTTACCTGCTCTGTGCAGTGGTTTTGCACATAACATCCCAGATCCACCTCTTCTCAGGTCCCCTGCCGGTGCTCCTGGCCCCTTCCCACCTGCCCAGTAACCCCATTGCAACCAAGTAGGCATGCTCCCGAGCCACTTCTCGGCTCCGCCCCCCACTCTCTCCTCATTAGCTTTGATTGACAGTAGTGGGAGCCAGTAGCTCCTGCCTCAGTCTCAGCCAATGAGGAGGAAGAGATCAGAGAGAGAGAGAGAGAAAAACCTTGAGCCTTTACAACCACTTTAACCTCAGGTCCTAACCTATCACCATTTTACTTAAAATGATCTTTGTCCTAGCTAGAGCGATTTCACAAAAGGAAATCTCTCCAACAGAATCACAGACTGCTGTAAAAACTCTCCTCACTTTGTCCAAAAGAAAAAAACTTTGGACAGGGCTTTAAATATATGTTTAGTTTGTAACCATATAAATAAAAAATGACAAACAAAAGACTAATATTGAAACGGAGGTCCTACATTTCATGAAGTAACGGAAGGACCGAGCTATGCCAATATTCTTCAAACACAGGGGATCGATTTATGGAAGAGGCCATCAGTGAAATCAGTCCTCTCCTTGGGTGGAATTTTTTCCTTGATAATGAAATATGTTAAAATTACTTTTTTTTTTGCTCATTAATAAACATATCTCCATAGAAGCCAAAAACAGTAGTTTGCACTTTCTGATTGCTTATAATTGGAATAGTCTAATACAAAACTCATCAGTGATTTAAAATGTAATTTCCCCTATTTAATCATATCATCAATATCAAGATGGCAAGAACATGCATTTTATCAACAAGAGATTAGGAGATAGCTGACAGCATGGGTCTGATTATAATAATGGGTTACACAACCTTAGAGGATGAACTAAGCTAACATTACTTAATATGTGTTTCAGTGCTTGGTCTCCTTTATTATACTACTAAACTAGGCAGATCTAAAACATATTCTTAAAGGATGTTAATGATTAGAAATAGAAAATAAGTATGCTTCTTTCCAGCCCTCTCCAATCTTTTTTTGAGTAAAACATACCTTCTGCTGCAGAAGCTGCTGTAGGCTGCGCAGAAAGTTAGCGATCAGGATTCCATGGAAACACGAGCGCTGAGATGTTTTCTTTGACATGGCGCATGCGTTAAATAACTCCATAGCCTGCATTTGACTACCATCAACCTGTAAGTTAAGAAGGAGTCAATTATAGCTCAAAAGGCTGCAGATAATATGAAAAACTATGCACCTATAGAATTAATTTGCTGACTTGCTGGACAATGCACAATGACCCTGAAAGTGGGAATTTAGGTAAAATTAGGGATAGAAGAGGGAACATATTTATTTTTTATATGTAATCATTTATTTATTCTTTAATGTGTATGTTTACCCCCTTGGCACTGACCGTATGCAAAATTGCCTGGTTCTTAGCGCAGAGGACCAAGCGCACACTCCCCGCACAGTTGCCGTTGCTTTACTGAAAGCTCTAGATCGCAAGGAGCTAGTTTTCGGAATATGTGACCGCTATGACAGACAATCACAACGGTCATGTGATCTTAAGCCGTGCCCCGACTGCTGGATTAATAAACCTCTTTAAAGCCCAGGAGGCGCCGGTGCCAAGAGGTTGATCCAATTTTATTATGGCTTAACTCCAGGAATTATTTATATGGCATACTTACATTGGTCCAGCTTGGCACAATGTACTGTAGGCATCCACTATTCATAGCTGGTGCACCTCTGGGGAAGATAGAAATCACTAGACACCCAATGTACATGGAGCATCACAAACATTCTTTGACATATTAATTATTACTAAATAGCTAGCTAGAGAATTTAAGTTAAAAGTGATACTAAAGGCTTGAATGTTGTGTCTAAAATAAACAAAAAGTTATACTCACCTGTTCTCTGCAATGGTATTACACAGAGTGTTCCCTCACCTCCTTTTCTCAATGTGCCCTTATAGCAAGCCGCTTGCTATGGGAAAGCACATGTGGGCATACTCCTGAACCGGACTGTGTGCTTCCATGGACACACACAGCACGGCTTGGCCCTGTTCCCTGCTCCTTCTTCAAAGGATTTGATTGACAGCAGCAGGAGCCAATGGGCACTTAGCTTTTGTTTGTAATGGCTCTCAATGCACCCTCTCTGCCATTGAGATCAGGGAGAGAGACCAAAGTTGCTGAAGACAGGAACAGCGCTGGATCGATACAGGACTCAGAAAAGTATTTAGGAAGGGGGTGGGGGGAAAATAGACAGTGGAAGGTTTTGTTACCTTAATGCAGGTAATGCATTCAGGTAAAAAAAAACTTTTGGGTTTAGAACCACCAGTTCTAACCACCAAGGAATTCCCTGCACTGCTGTTCTTGTCTGGTGCCTAGTAGTGAACTGACTATGTTAACATTTCTTCTGCTGCCTGTCCTTGATTTAGACATATTTTATGTTATGATCAACTACACAATTGATGTTGCCAGGTGCCACAGACAAAATTGCTATAGGGGATCCATGAGTTGTAATTATGCCCCTGGTGGCACTGTCTCCTTAACCACTTGCCGACCACGCTATAGCAAAAATACTGCTACAGCGCGAGTTGCCGTGACACGACGTCCCTGGGACGTCCTCGTGCACTTCGTCATTTGCGTGTCCCTTTTGACGCGCTCGCGAAAGTGTCCGTGCTTCCTGGGTCCAGGGTACCCGACGCAACAC
Organism: Rana kukunoris; assembly: GCA_029574335.1. Lineage (NCBI taxonomy): Eukaryota > Metazoa > Chordata > Amphibia > Anura > Ranidae > Rana > Rana kukunoris. The sequence continues at coordinate 24,947,055 of CM056055.1, read as the reverse complement.
GGATCACGGTGAAGAGCCAATGATAGCGGCTCTTCACCACCTGATCGCTCCAAAACAAAGGTCATCCTGAGGTCTTCTTCTCTTCTCTCCTCACACCGATACTGAGTGTGAGGAGAGAAGCGATTTTTCAAGTGAGTGATCGTATATTGTGCCCAGCAGTGCCACACAGTGCCACTATCACTACCCATCAATGCCTCTACAGTCCCAATCTGTGCCACCAGTGCCACTACAGTGCCCACCAGTGCCACTACAGTCCCCACCAGTGCCACCTCTGCCACTTCAGTGCCTATTGGTGCTGCTAGTGTCTGTCTGTGCCGCACCAGTGCCACTACAGTACTCATCAGTGCCGCCAGTGCTCCATCAGTGCCACTACCGTGCCCAGTGCCACTACAGTGCTCATCGGTGCTGCCAGTGTCCATCAGTGCTCATCAGTGCCACACCAGTGCCACTACAGTGCTCATCAGTGCCCATCGGTGCCACCAGTGCCCCACCAGTGCCACTACAGTGCTCATCAGTGCCGCCAGTGTCCATCAGTATACATTTTAGACCAAATTTATGAGGAAAAAATCATTTTTTGCAAAATGTTATGATACAAATGGAGAAAAATTCATTTGTTTTACAAAATTTTTCATTCTTTTTTCATTAATAGCAAAAAATAAATAAAAACCGCAGAGGTGATCAAATACCACCAAAAGAAAGCTCTATTTGTGGGAAAAAAGGGACAAAAATGTCATTTGGTTACAGTGTTGTATGACTGAGTTATTGTCATTCAAAATGTGAAAGCACCGAAAGCTGAAAATTGGTCTGGTTAGGAAGGGTGTTTAAGTGCCCAGTGGTCAAATGGTTAAAGTCCACCTCCAGTTTTATTTTAAAAGTGGAGTGGAGCTTTAACTTAGAAAGGTGGAGATAGTAGAGTTCTTATCATGTTATCTTTTTAATAAAACTAATACCAAACATCTGGTTTGCTCTAAGCAAGATGTTCAATTTTGAAACTTTACAAAGTGCTGACAGATTCACTGTGAACTTATATATAAATAAAATGCATCGGAAAGGTAAAATGAAACTTTAATGGATGCCTAGGTCATTGTGTTCTATCGCTTCTCCCTGTGGCTTCTTTCTGATTCCTTTTTCAAAGAACCTTTATTATTTTATATAAATTAAAGCAGTCTATTTAACAATCATGCCATCAACACCCTAGGATTAGAAAACTCATACATATATTTTGTTTTCACCATTTTAAACCTCGGGATCATTAGACTGTGAACAAAATGAAAGGAAACATGAAAAAGTATTAATAAAACATCAAGTAAAGAATTATATGTTTTGGCGGTGATATTTTTATTAGAGGATCCCCAGGCCCGCCCAAGGGAAAGTCAATAGCTCAGATTTCTCGCATTAATAAAAATTATTTGCATTTTGATATTTTTTTCCCCCCAACCTAGAAAGGCTTGTTGTACTGTGATATATGGCCAGCAGCAATATAAAGATTCACTGTCTTATGTAGAAAGGCCATGAACTATACACAGGATGTAGCCCTAACTAGCAAGGAATCAGAATTATTTCAGAACTCTGTCTTAAAGTACAGTAGATGCAAACAATCACATATACGATTTAATATGTTAAAGGGTATGTAAATGTTTAAATAACAAACATGTTATACTTACCTTCACTGTTTTGCACGGAGTGGCCCCCGAACCTGGTCTTCTGGGGTCCCTCGGCAGCTGTTTCGGCTCCTCTTCGCAAGAACTCATCACCTTTATGCGAGCGAGCTTGCATGGTGATGAGTTCTTGCGAGCGCGCTCCTGTGATAAAGTTGGCGGCCATAGCCGCTCACTGTATCACTCAGCCCCGCCCCCGGTGCGCCGCATCATTAAATGTGATTGACAGCAGTGCCAGCCAATGGCTGCGCTGCTTTCAATCAACCAATGAATGAGCCGATAAGCCTGGCCGAGAAGCAAGCGCGTTCACGGCGAGGGACTTTCCAGGGGTCAGATAAGTAAACGGGTGGCTGGGGGAACGCTAATCCTCAGATGTTTTTTCACCTCAATGCATAGAATGCATTAAAGTGAAACAACTTTTACCTTTACAACCCCTTTAATTTAACACCAAAAATAAATTTCAGTCTGTTTATATCCCTCTGATTCCTCCTGTATTGTATTGTAACTGTTTGCCCTTACGTTGTAAAGCGTTTTGCAAACGGTTAAATCCTGTATAATAATAATAAAAGAAAACCTGTGCTTAGAAATGCTATGCAGGTGTTGCTGGAGTACATTTAGAGATGAAGTGGCTGCTGGAGATAAGCATCACTGAGATTTAACAAAGGATAACAAAAAGTAAAAACAAAACAAAAACATTTGATTATAATACAGCACCTTAGCAAACTAAATATCATTCAGTTGGGCTTCCATCTACTTAAAAGTGGAACTAACAGATAAATATAAAACACTGTGAATAGGCAGGCTTTTTATTGCCGAGTAAAGCAGTCTCTTTTGCATTAAAGCACGCTTACCCTAAAGTGTTACTAAACCCACAACAGTAAAATCAGTCTGTATATGCAGTAAAGATTGTTTTTAAAACCTCGTACACACGGTCGGACTTAAAACAAACTTTTCCTTGGATTTTTGTCTGAAGGGAGTTGGCCGGGCACACCCATAGCATACACACTCTCGGACTTTTCTGCACACTTTCCCAAAATCACATGGTTTTTCTGCTCTTTACCGTCACCCTTTGGTCAACTTCTGCTATTGTTGGTTGATTTTAACATTGGTTCTGTGCATGCGTATTTGCACTTCGGACAAAGTGACTTTTGTTGCTGAAAAGTTTGTCCGTTTGCAGATCGAACTTTCGTCCGATAAAAAACTAAAAAGTTTGTCCGATGGAGTGTACACACGGTCGGATTTTTTGGAAAACTTGCTCATTTTTAATTTTGTTGCCAAAAAGTCAGATCGTGTGTATGGGCCTTTATACTCACTATGGAAAGAGGTCAATCCTCTGCATTGTGTGAAAAGGGTGTTTGATCCTGTTGTCTCTGATCCTTCCCTTCTTGCATGTGCATAGGGGAGTTATATTCACGATCTCTTGCTGTCCTTCCCTGTCCGTTGACATGTTTTCCACGCGCACACACGGATGTCTCCCTGATGTCATTGAGGTGTGGGCTGTGTGGGTCATCCTGAACGGTTGGGTGGTTGCAGCAGTTGCGCACCCCGTTTGGCGGTGGACGTCTCACTGACGCCTATGCATCACCGCCCCGTACATGGGGGCGGAGCCTTCGGGCCCTTGTGGGCATATCTTGGACGTTCAGCATGGTTGGAACTTCGTTTCGCAACTTGATGGTTGGATAGAGCAGTCACATCTTTAAGAACAAACTGAGGTACAACTTATATACTTTCCTTACCTCTATTGGGTCTGTTACATTGTTCTTTTACACATGTAATATTTATATATTTTTTACATTGTCCCGTAGTCTCCCTGCCCATACCAACTTTGTAACCATGTTGGTTTACATTCATGTATAGACCATATCTCAGATAGTCTTTCATGTTAACATACTTTACTAAGCTTAATTTATTTACTTACATCCTTATATATAGATTATACTCCATCTAGTATAACCTTACATATTAAGCTCATTTTGCAACCATGATGCCTTCTGATACATGTGCATCCTTGCAGATACTTTCTAGTTCACAAGGGGCTTAGTGGAGACAGAAATACCTCCATCCAGACCATGCTGATCCTCCGGATGTTCCCCTGTTGTGGCTTTTGTTTGCTCCGCCTCCTCAGCTCCCGAGCTGGATGCACTACACGGCCGCTATCCTGATATACAGCGTTTGGCAACTCATGGGTAAGTATGAGGTCCCTCTTCAGACCTCTTGTGCCAATCATTCCGCCTGCCCCCCATTTAACAAGATACATCTATTGATTTTATCACTTACATTGCAGATACAACATTCATGCATCCGCCCCTGAAGAAGCGAGCAGGGTCTCACAAAACTAGTAGGGCTTTATCGATGCTTGTTTTATGCCTGTACATACTGGATATTATTGATGTCTGTATTATGTCTACATACTTCTGTTTATATGTATGTACATTTTATTTGTTTATTGTATATGTGCATCCACTGGTCTTGCAACTTTCAAGTTTTACTGTCGCTCATTGATGTATAACAATTGTAATAAATCTTTATATTTATTTTCATTTGTGCTGTGTACAATAAAGCCAGGTAACTCACAATCATTGTTGTTGCCACTTTGTTACATAACACTTTGAAGATAATAAATAGATTTTGTCATATTGTTGGCTAAACCTCTCGCACCTCATTCAAAGTCCCAGGGCTGCCCCCTTTTGTCTTTTTGTGTACTAATAGTGATGGAGGTGTTAGCGGGGTCATGCCAGACCTTTATTTTATTTTTCTTCTTGCATTGCCCCAAAACGTATCTGGATAAAACCGAGTAAATGGAGTCAGACTGCACATATTTGGTTTGGTGTGTATTGCTAGAAAGTTTTTTTATTTCTTGGGAGAGTGCATGTGATTAGCACAGGGACAATCAGCACTGTCCAGAGTCAGACAGAGGGTCAGGGGTCCTGGATCCTGATGGGACAGCCAGTGTAGTATAAAAACCCCTCCTACAAGCTTTAACTAGGCACTGATAGAAGTCACAAGACTGCAATATACTGCTAATGTGAAAAGGTATTTTTGCAGTTCATATTTACAAAAATAATTGCACTGTGGGAGACCAGATTTAGTGAATGCAGGGTCCTGGGTTTAGTAACACTTTAAAGCATACTTTTGTATTAAAGCTCATTCCGCAATCCTCTGCGGAATGTACACTGAACTGCAAATGCACAGCTCAGTTTACATTCCAGCTCACTGCCAATGTGCCAGAATGACTGAACTCCCCCAAATGTGTGGGAGTGACGTCATACTGTGACGGCCAATTGAAGCAGTTGAAGTCTGGCTCATGGAAGAACCCAGGGAGATGGGTCAAGGCTTTCTTAAAAAGCAGATATCTTGGCTGATATGCAAATGTCGCCAAAAACTGCAGTATTACCCGCTGACTTCATATGTTTCTCTAGGACCTCACTATTGGGATTTTCCTGCAGCAGTTTTCTGTCTCTGCCCCTCTCTGAAGGTTATAAAGAAAGCCATCTTTTATAGCTGGAGTGTATCTTAAATGTCTATCTAAACACAAGAAAAAAACTATATTATATTACAACGTATTAATCCTTAGATGGGATGGCTGTGTTAGCTTTATTTATTCAAGCTTTTTGTTTCTTTATTTTTAGTTGGTGGTCTTGCCAGTAACACACTTCCTGTACTAGTGTGACAACGCTCACCTACTGTCCTTTGCCTAAGCAGTGTTGTCACCTTGGTTACTCAGTCCTGATTAGGACTAAAGAACATCTCCCCATTTCCTCTTCTTCATAACATAAGTGGGAGGTGTTCTATCCTTCGCAGAGGTGAGCTGGGTAAACCTGATAACACTTAAGTGCAGCAGCTGCAGACAGCACAAGAAATTTTCAATTTATTGGATTTTTAGCAACATCAGCAGGTATTTTACAAACTAAAATATGTTTAACAAACTGATTTTAGTGGTATATTTAACAGACTAAATGGCTACAGAGTTTATTGTTAGTGTTTTGATAAACTTTAACTGTGAAGCTTCGTACACATGATCAGATTTTCTGCGGACAAAGTGTAGGACTTTTGTTTAAAGGGTGTTTTGCATACAAGCTGCAAAGAATTGTCGGCCAACAAACATGAAAATATGTGGTTTTCAGCTCTTTAGCGCCACCCTTTGGGCAACTACTGCTAATGTTGTGTTATGGTTAGCAGTGCTTCTGAGCATGCATGTTTGTACTTTGGAGTTTTAGCCGATGGACTTCTGTACACACGATCGGATAATCCGACAACATACATTTGTTGGCAGAAAATTTTAAAGCATGCTATCCAACATTTGTTGGCGGAAAATCCGACAACAATTGTCCAATGGAGCGTACAAACTGTCGGATATTTCCAACAACAGCCTGTCATCACACAATTCCCATCAGAAAATCCAATCATGTATACGGCTTTAGTGGTTTATACTATGATATGATGGATAATCCATCAAAGCAGAATATGTAATGGCTGTAGCAGTTGGATGGAACTGAGAATGATGCTGTTCTGGTATAAGTGTTGTACATGAACCTATATATATAATGTATTAACATGTAGAAAGCATTCATTTTTTAAAACCTTCAGGTAAAGAACAACACTGCTCTCTGGTGCTCCAGACTATTTATACACTTCCCAGCCACCATCTGGACACATCTCTCCAGGAATTGGCTGGAGTCGCATAAATATTTAGACTGTCTATTTGACTCTCCCACCCACTATATTCTGGAAATGTACAGAAAACAGGGGGAACCAGTCAAATCTGCAGATCCCAGAGCAGCTCATAGGTACATATATAGTTACATAGTTAGTCAAGTTGATAAAAGACGTCAAGTTAATCCAAGTTAACCAACAAACAAGAAAAACTTTAATACAATCCCATATACACAATCCTATACCAACAGTTCATCCAGAGGATGACTAAAAGCCCCAGCAAAGCATGATCCAATTTGCTCCAACAGGGGAAAACAATCCTTCCTGATCCCCCGAGAGGCCTTTCGGATTTTCCCTGGATCAACTTTACCTATAAATGTTAGTAATCAGTTATATTATGTACATTTAGTAAAGATTCCAGGTCTTTTTTAAAGCAATCAACTGAGCTGGCCAGAACAACCTCTGGAGGGAGTCTATTCCTCATTTTCACAGCTCTTGATGTGAAGAAACCTTTCTGTGTTTGGAGATGAAATCTCTTTTCCTCTAGACATAAAGGGTGCCCCCTTGTCCTCTGTGATGACCTTCAAGTGAAAAACTCAACACTAAGTTCACTATATGAACTCCTGATGTTGCCCTTCTCTACACTTTCTCCAGTTCCCCCGATATCCGTTTTAAGAACTGGTGCCCAAAACTGAACTTCAAATTCCAGATGAGGTCTTACTAATGCTTTGTACAGTGGGGCAAAATTATATCTCTCTCTCTGGAGTCCATACCTCTCTTAATACAAGACTTTGCTCGCTTTAGAAACCGCAGCTTGGCATTGCATGCCATTATTAAGCTTATGATCTAGCAAAACCCCCAGATCCTTCTCCACTATGGATTCCCCCAGTTGTACTCCCCCTAGTGTGTATGATGCATGCATATTCACTGCGGGGCCTTCCATGGGGGCACTCGTGCAGGTGCGCTTGCGAGTCCTGCTGCTGGGTCCATTGACACAGACAGCAGGACTCGGCCCCATCCCCCATCTCCCTGGATTTGATTATCAATCTATCCAATGAGGACACGAGACAGCAGCTGGAGCTGCTGGGTGTATGCTCGTTGCTGGAACGATCTGGATCAGATAAGAAAATGGGGGGTTCTGGGGAGCTGCTGTAGCACAGAATGTTTTTCACCTTAATGGGGTTTACAGCTCCTTTAACAACAACTATGAATTCTATGTTTTCGACAGTTTTCTATCCTTTTACAAACTGATTTTTCCAAGCCTGTATACTTTACCTTACACATGAGCCGTGTGTGGGGAACTGTGTCAAACACTTTTGCAAAACCCAAGTACTGTATACTACGCCCACAGCCACCCCTCTGTCCAAGGTTTTACTTCCTCATAAAAAGAAAGAAAAGCAGAGGTTGGGGTGGGTTGTGGGGGGTTGACACTACTCTTAAAGAGGACCCTGTTACCTTGCCCATTTAGAACAAAGTGATAGGGAATCTTTAAAGTCCACCAGTTAGGCTGGGTTCACACTACGATTTTCCCGTCCGTCAGCCGCATACGATTTATATGAAAAAACGTATGCGGCTGAAACGGATTGAACCGTACGTAAACGTATGCCCAAAAGTGAAACGTATGCGTTTATAAAACGTATACGGTTTCAAAAAGTGCGTACGGTTCCATCCGGTTTTGATTAAAAAAACGCATACGTTTTTGGAATTAGTGTCATTTAATAAATAAAGATTTTCTTGTTTTATTGAAATTTGGCAGGAAGTAGGAGTGGTTTCACATTTAGATGAAAAACGCATACGGTTTATACGTATGGAACCGCACATATGTGCGTTTTCCATTGACTTTAATGTTAAAAAAAACGTATGCGTTTGCCATACGGTTTCAAAAACGGCCTCAAAACCGTGGACGAACACGGTTTTGCGTACTGTTAAAAAACGTTTTGCCAGCAAATCGTATGCACCCGGATGCATCTGAGTGCATACGATTTGCAATGCATTGTCTATGTATGCGTTTTCCTGTACGGGCCGTACGTTTTCAAAACTGAAATCGTATGCGGCTGAAGGACGGGAAAATCGTAGTGTGAACCCAGCCTTATATTGACCTTCACATTAATTACCCACCTCACCTTCTCCTGTTGGCAGCAGTCTGAAAATACCTGGTGCAGTGCTGGGGCCTAGTAGCCAATCTCTAGTTCAGAACACTGTCACATGACAGGGGATGACATCACTGCTCCGTATTGACTGTGACACCTGGTATGACAGCTGCAGCAAAAGAAGAAGAAGTAGCTGAGAAGTGCTTGGCAGTTACATGTGTTATACCAATGTTTGCATAACACATGTGAAATGTTTCTTTATATTAGCCCGTCAGTGTCAAGGCTTCAATATACTAACTTGGAAGGTGGGTTGAATCATCAGCTTGTGATCTTATGAGCTTTCACTACATCACAGAATCGTAAAAGATACCATCCACACTCATTAAAAGAATACAACTGAAAGAGTGGAGAAAAAAAAAGGTTTGACAAATCCTCTGATTGTGAGAAAAATTCAGATTTTTTTTTTTTTGTGTATGTGTGTGTACGGGGCTCTCTTTACCTTGTTCTCCCATATTATCTGAAAAAGCACTTATAGTCTGCAGTAGACATTATACACATCTCTTTGTGCGCCCTTCTTGTCAGGCTCGTCTTGCAATTGGCTTATTTCGGCTCTATTGTTGCAAATGGTGATGCCCATGCTGTTACATAATTATGTTTCCAAGAAAGTATGGATTTTTATAATGTCGCTGTGGGGTGGTTAGGATTGCTCTTGCTAATGCTGCCTTCTATTTAATGGAACTATGAAGGCACAAAAAACACTTGGTGCTGTCTCTGTAGAAGCTGCCTTTATTTTTGTCTTTTGCATTTTGCTTTTTTTTTTTTTCCCAAGAAGATGTTTATTCATTTTTGATGTTTGGAATTAAGCTTATTTATAGAAATCAGTACTATTTATCTTACAAAATGATGTAGAAAGTCATCCACCAAATTTTTAATGCTGAAACTCAGGCACCCTTGAAAAAATAGCCAACAGGGAGGTGAACCCCTGTTATGTCAATGTTATGTCAATGTTTTAAAGATAACTGTTCTTTTAGTTATCCTTTACTTTACGCCCCCCCCCCCCCCTAAATTGTATACTAACCTGTCCTCATTCATCCCTTATGAGTTGTACAACAGCCAATCCATACGTCCCTGTGGTGTTTTTTGTTTGTTTTGCATTATCATTTTATCTTTGAATCTCATGGTGGTTTTCATACTTATACAGTTTCATATCTAAAATTTCATACACAGTTATAACTGAATGTAACTTCTGCATAGGAATTTTTCTAGGTATGTGGACTATTTACTTTAAGGTCTGGTTCACATCTATGCTTTAGGACCTAAAGCATAGATGTGAACCCGGCCTTAAAGTAAATAGTCCACATACCTAGAAACTATCAAAACGTATGTTATGGAGTTTATTGGTAATGCACCTAAAGTTTAGGTGCATTACCAATAAACTCCATAACATACGTTTTGATAGTTTAACAGGAATAGGATAACATATAATAACATTCTGATCTTTAGCCTACAAGGCCTACATTCACAGTTACAGAACACACAAAGACAATAAGAGCAAGAGAGTAACAATTGCTTGCCGTAAGGAGCGTAGGTTATATCTCAAACCATCAGTTCTTTTAGGTCTAAGGTAGTGTCCCCCCTTTCCAAGGGGTTGTCCTATGGAGTCCTATCATCAGCTACCAGTGTCCTATGCTGAGAAATTCCCCTGGGATCACTAGAGGGGTTCAGTCAATCACGCCACTAGCCCGCCACACCATTGGGAGCAGGCAGGACTTTAATGCACTGCACCTAAAGGGCTCGTAAAACACACAGGAGTGAACAGGGCCTTAAGAGAACCTGTAAAGACAAAAAATGACAGCTGTCACTGCTGACTTGTTTCCAAAGGTACCATTCTGATCCTCCTGATACTGGAGTGCTGTGAAGTGGATCTACAGCTTACGCATGTATTTGCAAATGTGTGCAAACCCCTGTATTTAACACACTGTGTTTGGTTGCAGGTCAGTTAAGCTGGGAATATTCTTTGGATTTGTTTGACATGCGTCGGGAGCGGGGCTGAACCGAGGCTCTATATGTCTTATGGGCGCATAGAGCAGGGCTCGAAAGCGAGCATGCACCAGTCTTCCTATAGCAAGTGGGTTGGTATTGGTGGCACTGGTCAAGGGGAAGGAGCCAGGAGTGACAGCGGGGGACCCGAGAAGAAGAGGTTTGGGGCTGCTCTGTGCAAAACCACCAGCAGTATGTATTTCATGGTTTTTATTTATTTTTAAAAAGACCAGAACCTTTAATACCACTTTAAGCAAACACCTGATCATTCCATATGCCATTATTCACTTCACTGTGAACATCCTGTACTTAGTAAATCAATCATACATTTTTATTCCCATACATTAATACCCGTAGAACTAAGGATGAGGATCGTTTTTTGCTGTGACCATGAGTTCACTACAAAGACTTTGCAGATTCTTCCACAGAAATAGGAAACACCTGTTAATGAAGTCATAAAAAAATAATTTTAAGTAATAGAAAACTCATCCCCCATTTTATAAAAGGGTGGGCTCACAGCAGCCATATTGTCAGTGTGTCTTGGATCTGTTAAGCAGAGCTGACAATTATCTGTAGCAAGAGACACTGCTGTCTTTTTTTTTTTTGGTGACATTGGTATACTGTATGTTTTCCATGGCAGTGCCCAGCTTACCATGCCCTTTGTTTTACAATAGTTTGCCTATTAGCCTTACATATGACCAGGATTGAAAAACAAGATTTGCCTCCCATAGGCTTTAGTGGGGTTCACTACAAATTTTGAGAACTTCATGGAAGATTTGTGAAAATATTTACAGGCCAAATCAGGAAAATTCACTCATCCCTGCTTACCATATTCACTCACCCCAACTTATCAGCATACCTGAGTAATATTGCTGCAAATGTATCACCATGGTAAGGGGCGAGGAAAGTTAACAAAGTGTAAAAATAACAAAATCAATGAAAAATTGTTACTGGCATACACATTGAAGAAAGAAAATTTTAAAAAAGGTGAAGGACGTGCTTTATTAAAAACCTGCAAATGAAACTGCTTCCTAATCCTGGGAGGCCAACTGTCACAGAAACAAATACCCTCTTGTCCTGAATCCCATTAAACAATATACAATGGATCTCCCTCTTTGTCAGATAACTACTGATTACATTTTCCATCAAGGGCATTACAAGAAAATTATGGAAACAGCAAATTTGGTTTGCTAATTCGTGCAGTGTCCACTCAGCTCTACCAATGTCTAATTTAAAACACGTATAAAGTATCTCTTCTGGAGCTGTAATACATGGATAAATGTATTCATGATTAAGAGCTGCATTTTGAAATTTGCTCAGAAAATAAGAGCTGGAACACAATTAATTTGCCTCCAATGTAAATGGCTTTTACAATGGCAAAGTGAGGTAATATGCACTACATGACTGTTAATATTTCGTTGCGCACGCTTTGTACATATAAATAAGGATATGGAGGAAAAAAAGGCAAGAGAGGTTACGAGAGTTAACAGAACGGCAAAATGCATTCAAGCATTTACGCACATTACACAATAAAATGCAAGCTGTTCCAATGTCTATTCTATTCAGTGTTGGGTAATATATGATACTGTTCAACGTTAGGTATTATACTAAAGGGCTGCTTTATGAAAGGTAGAGCTTTTATCCATAGCAACTCATTAAGCATTCGCTGCAATTTGGTTAGTATTGGTTGGTATGGTAGTTTCATGCTCAGGTTCAACTTCTGAGATATCATCTCAAGTGTTAGAAAATTGTGGTTATATTCTCTCTTAAAATGTTTTTTTTTTTGTCACTGTGTACTTTTTTTCTAGATATTGCCTTAATTCCTGTCCTAATAATGTAACAGGGGGTGTACTGTGTCTTCCCAATAGGGATGCAGACAGCAGTAAAAGCAGGTCAGACCTTTAATTAATTTATCCCTAAAAAAGGAAAGTTCCATATAAGTATACCTGCCTATCACATTTACTATGTTCAGCTGCTGATGCAGACAGTGAGTGAGGAAATACAGCCCTGTGTAAGGCTAACCATTAACACAGACTAATCAAGTGTAACCACTCAATTCCCCCTTCCATTTTAAACAACATGATTGGAGGATTCTCCCCTGCCAGCTGTTGTATTCAGATAACCGCAGCCATAGGTGTGCACAGCCTATTTCATTAGGATGTGCACCCCAAACATGCATGTGTGTAACTATATATAGGGCAGTAGGGCAATGGACAGTGGTGAGTAGAGCAGTGGATTGTGTCAGAAGGGCAGAGATTGGTGTCAGTAGTTTATTTTTTTATTTATTCTTTTCAATTTTCTTTTATTACTTTTTTGGAGCCCCATTAGGGGGCTTTGGTAAAATATCAGGGGGTAGATTCACATAGAGATACGACGGTGTATCTACTGATACACCGTCATATCTGTGGGATCCGACGCTCAGATCTATGCGGCTGATTCCTCGAATCAGGTTCCGCATAGATCTCCCTTAGAGCCGACTGGTGTAAGTGAGTTACACTGTCGGATCTTAGGCTGCAATCTCCCGCCGTCCTCTAGGTGGCGCTTCTGTTATTATACGCGACGAATATGCAAATGAGGAGAACCGCCGATTTAGAAACGAACGCCCGGCCGTCGTTTTTTTTTTACGTCGTTTGCGTTCGGCTTTTTCCGGCGGATAGTTACCCCTGCTATATGCAGGGTAAGTGCGGCGTATCCTATGTTAGGTATGGCCGTTGTTCCCGCGTCGAGTTTTTAATTTTTTTGACGTCGTTTACGTAAGTCGTTCGGGAATACGGCCATACGTTAATCGCGTTAACTTCGAAAACAATGACGTCCTTGCGACGTCATTTGAGGCAATGCACGCTGGGAAATTTAGCCGGCGGCGCATGCGCAGTACGATCGGCGCAGGGTTGCGCGTGATTTAAATAGTAAACTCCCCCTAGCCGCGGAATTTGCATTCCGCCGGGGAATTTACGATCCGCCAGGGCAACTTACGAGGCAAGTGCTTTCTGAATAGAGCACTTGCCTCAAAAACTGGCGCAGGCGGATCGTAAAAAAGATAGATCACGTGATCTATGTGAATCTACCCCCAGGAGTCTAAACAGACCCATGATGTCTCTGCAGGGAAGAGGGATATTAGAGAAAATCGTTGTTTTGCCCTACATGGGCAAATCACAGGTCTTCTTTGAGGTTGGACCTGAATCATGACTCTGTTGCTTGATATTAAAACAGTATTTAACAGTTTAACAGAATTTGCTTTTCCAGGTGACACAGCCACATTATTAGGGTTGATGTTACCTTTTAGGCAAAACTGGAGTAAACGATAATGATAATTCTTTATTAAATTAAGGCATATCTGAGCGCTTACATGTTCGATGTCACAAACAAAAAGTGTGGAAATTTAAAACGTAACTCTGTACCATTAGGGATAGTAAGTGCCATAGTTAGCACAAATGATGTATGCCATAATTTAAGACCCAACTCTTGACTCAGGTCTTGCAACCCAAATTATATGCCCCCTCCCATGAAGCACCCCCCAAAGGTATATTTACCTTTTTCCAGTTGTCCTCAACTGGGTTGGATAATGTCACAGGTCCTGTTTCTCTTCTGGCATTGGACAGATCCTATATGCTGCAAACAGCGGCATCAGGTAAATGATGGTGTGCCGCTCTTTGTAGCATTCCTCCTGTGAGTTTAGGAGGGATAGGTGGCCTTGTCACACTTGATTTATAAGAAATAGGTTGAATGACACTGGGTGTCGTTCAACGTGAAAGTGGAGTAGTGCTGCATTACGGAATCAGTGAGTTTGCGGGGAACAATGCCAGAGATAAGATGAGTCTAACAGCCAGAGCAGCCTATTTGTTTTGAGCAGCCGATGATTCAAATCTTTATTTAAATGTCTAAACGTTATCTAAGCTCTAAAAAAGAAGTCAGCCTGCTATCTAGTGAGGTGGTTATCCAATATGATTGTTCCTTGTTGTTGTGGAATAAACTAACCATACGTACCTAGCACCTAAAAGTGAAGAGGAGTGGAGTGCATTGGGCCACCTAGAGTAGTCTAAACTACATTGCAGGCCAAGCTCCTGGAACCTACTGTAGTATAGACAAAGGCTGGAGATATCATATCTGCAAAATCCCTCATTGGAATCTAAGCTAGGCAAGATAGACTTATGATGCAAAGGCATTAATGTTTTTAAGATAACTGCTTTCACCTTTTCAATCACTGAAGCATAAAGACGAGGTCATCCGCGTTGCCTTGCCTGATACAAAAAATTAACTCATGCCTTTGCTGGGAAACCGATTGTTTTGTTCTCTCACATAAAAATCATAAGGATGTTAATCTAATGATGGCTGGGTGTAGAATGCATCACAGACAAATGTAATTTGCGGGGCTGGCTTGTTTCTGTTCATTTCATGGTTCTTATTATCTCTCAGCAGCGCTGCAGGTATGTAATTGCACGTCTGAAAATTTTGGTTTTGTTTTGTCATCGTGACAGAACATTTTGTCTTGAGACTTAATTAAATCTGCCTAGTTTTAAACATCTACATACGAGAAGCAAAAGAAGGTAGGTACTTTCTGGTTGCGTTGGGAAAAGAAAAGATTTATGAAAAATAGTGAGATGAGTGAAACAGCGCGCTCGGGGGCTTATCTTACGGCCTGGAAGCGGTGGATCCTTTTACAATCAGACATAAATTTCCTCTTTATGCTGAATAGGTGTCTTCTGTAAACCATTCCTTTGGTGAACAGCGTCTGAAATATAAAGATGCTAAAACAACTGTGTTCATTGCTACCGGTAAAGGGGAAGCGCTATGGGACTGGTTTTAAAGTGATATGAATAGTAAAAAGTTTCCATATATATATCCTTTCATGGATTACACAGTTATCTGTTTTTTATTTTCTTTTTAGCAGATGAATTATTTGTCTGACAGACACTATGGTCTTTGTATATCTGTTGTACTCATGATATTAATCAGTCAGTCTGGTGACCTTAAACATAGCTGTAACAGTCACCACCGTTTATGACCTTCCATCCACCCACGACAAGCTTATCCGACACACTGCGACAATCCTGCATACCCGATCCATTCCATTTCCCAGAATAAGACGAGACTCCGCTCTGTACTCTCTGGTTTCAAAATGAATGAACACTTTATTGGTTTCTTAGCTTGCTTATATATCTAGTACAGCATGTTACAGTTAATCACAGGACAATGCAATCTCCACCCCCCTATTCACACACTATGGCTAATTCTCTAGCAGACATTTCGGCACCGATACTGACGAGATCTATCACATTCCAAAATACAATTACACAATGCCTTGACCTCAATCTACATATCTAGACAGATGTACTGTCTCTAAAGGGTCTTGACACCTGGGCATCAATAGGCTTTAAACCGTGTTATCAGACAATTGAAAGGTCTAGCAGCAGACCTGAATTAACACCTTTATACAATGGACAATGTAATGTATAGGAGTAGATGCAATTAACATCTTTCAAAAGCATGTGTGCCCACATTGAATAGCCAACAACTTGTGATATCTCAAGACATCCTGCAAACATGAATTATTATTAATGTCCCATCTCATGTAATACATGAATCATGATTTTATTAGCCACCCTACGCCTACAAGGGCACAGGGTGGACTTATACCCAGGAGTTATTAGTTTCCCTGGCACAGGAGTATCTCTCATCCTTCCAAAGTCTCTGGTTGTCACGGTTAATTCCATTACAATAGCTAAACCTAAACACAAAACATTGCAGCTTACCAGGCATTAGATGTGGTCACTGCATTGGTTTTCTTTTTACAAGCTTTTTTTCCTCAAAGTAGAATTCAATGCTAATCCTAACTAATCTTAAAAAATGCTCTCTTCCCCCTCCCAACACGTATGATGTTACATCACTTCCTTTAACAAAATTTCTCTAAAATCGAGCTAGTAATATCCCCTCGCTCATGCCCCCCTCCATGACTTATCCATCAAAATCAAAATTGCAACCATCAATCTCTCCCCTCATGCCAGGGTGTAATTCTAGACTCTGACCTGTCCTTTTAACCCCAAATCCAAACATTGTCAAAAGCTTGTAGATGTCACCTCCATAACATCTCTAAAATATGCCCTTTTTAACAAATTAAACCATCAAGCTACTCATTCACTTCCTTGTTATCTCTCAGCTTGACTATTGCAACTCCCTTATCATTGGCCTACCTCTCTATAGGCTCTCCTCTCTTCAGTTCCTTCATACATAGGCAGATCGCTGTTCTGCCTGTGTACTGTATAGTTGGCGGGTGCCGGCAGACATCGAGTCCGTAGCACCCTCCGCTGGGCTCCCACTGTGTGTGATTACAGCGGTAGCACACACCCCAGACCCGGAGATGTCAGATCATGTACCTAGTCTGGCACACAGCCGCCAGCCTGCTGCAGTATATGTACGGTGTGTGGTCCGCAAGTGGTTAATCTTTTTCAATTGGTATATATACTTATCAGAATGATGAGTAGATATTATAACCCAACTCTGGGCACAAGAAAAAACTACCTTTGCAGTAGGGCTACCCTCACAGGCCAAAAAACAAACAGCAGAAATCCCCACCCCCTTCCTCCTCCCCAGTAGAATCCCCCCGTCCCTCTGTAAAAAGCACAATTCTCCCTCCAGCAATATTCACCCCTCACAAAAAAAAACACAAATCTGCCTCCAACACAATCCGCCCACTCCATGCAGGCCACTCACACCTCAGATATTGACTGATGCCCTGGGCATAGTGAGTTTAAGTCCTAGGACTCCCTAGGATGTCATGCAGCATTACAGAGACCCCTGCATTCTGTCACAGTCTGGGTGTTGCTAACCTGGGGGGCACTGAAGAGGATTCCGAAGACATGTGCTAATGATAGTCATGGCAGATGATCTGGGGGTTTTTGGTATCCCGTACCCCTCTAATCTATGCTCCAGACCACTTTAACTTCTTTTTCTCTGTGTAATCTGTTTATAAATACTTATAATTCAACATTTTTCTCTAATGTTCCTGGAGCATCACATAGTTGCGATAGCGTGCTGCCTATTTTTTTTGTTATAGTTTTCAGTTAAAAGACATAAAAGCCATTAAACTCCTGACTGATTTTCTTTCCAACCGAGAAGAAAATACCATACGTACTTAAAAGTAGGTGTTATTATAAAGCGTGTTGCACTTTAACATTTTAACTGCAACCAGCGCACAATGCTACATTCTATCTCACTTTTTGTCAGCTTGAAAAATTAAAGTAGAAAAGAGATTTAAAACTTTAAGAAAAAGAGAGGTTTAAAAATGTATCGCTCTTTGGTTTTCATTCCAGCATTACACCAAAGGGAATTGTATTTCACAGAAGAGGTCACAAAGTTTAGCGTAACTGGAGGAGGAGAGAACAAGCTGATGCTAAAAGAAAAAGAAAAAAAAGTTCTCAATGAAAATCGTCTTGTTTCTTGCCGCAGACTCCCAGCAGAGGCCTGCATAAAAGTCTGTCTAGACCTGATGTATTATAAGTGCATTAACAATAATAATCTGACTTGGAAAGGTCAAGGATTAAGTGGGGTCCTATGCCCCGAAGCAAAAGGTAATGCTGCAAATTACATAGAAGAGAGTTTTACAACCAGCCTTTCTACGAAGCTGCTGACACTTAAGTAAGAACTCCTGACAACATTTTGCATAAAGGAAATGTATATTATTTTCTGTTATATTTTTATGTGCCTGCATAACACAGTAAAGCACTCATAGGACAAAAGGGATTCATTTGTCCCATCATGTTTCAAAAAGAGAAGGATTATTGCTCATTTCAGGACAGTGGACAGAGTCATGCAAGTCATATGCCTATGCCCTAACAGCCAGGTGCACATACAGAACCACTGGTGGTACAGATATAGCCTAATGATACAGAGCCAGTTTTTCCATGCTGCATTCAGCGGTTTCTAGCTTTTTATATAAAAAGCCAATAGAAATCATGGATTTTCTTGGTACCCCCTAAAGCCATCAAACAAACAACTTTAAAATATCAACATTTGCAACAAAAATCTAGAAAAAACACAAAGTATTCCAAGATACAACACTTATTCTTTAAAAATTAATAAGCATTGGTCCCCTCTAGGCATGACATATTTTCTACCCGTCTTCTGATTGGCTGAAAGGAGAAGCATTCCGATTGACCACTGAGAAGGAGGGGGAGGAGGGAGGAGATGGATGCTGTCGTGATGACCGTGGAGGGAGCAGGGGAAGCGGAAGCTGCCCGCGATGCCTACCGTTGTCAGGGTGAAGCTCTGCCTGCCATAGATGGGGCAAGTCTCCAGACCTGACCGATAGACCAGCTGGATGGGGGGGGGGGGTTGTGCGTGGGTGCACTGTTTGTTGTTGCACCACCAAAATTACCACTGATTTAGATAATGCACCATTAAACAGTATACATTGCCTTGAAAAAGTATTCATACACCTTCAAATGTTCCACATTTTGTCATGTTACAACCAAAAACGTAAATGTATTTTATTGGGATATTATGTGATAGACCAACACAAAGTGGCACATAATTGTGAAGTGGAAGGAAAAAGAAAAATGGTTTACAATTATTTTTACAAATAAATATGTGAAAAGTGTGGCGTGCATTTGTATTCAGCCCCCCACCGAGTCAATTCTTTGTAGAACCAACTTTCACTGCAATTACAGCTGCAGTCTTTTTGGGGGTGTCTCTACCAGCTTTGCACATCTAGAGAGTGACATTTTTTGCTCATTCTTCTTTGCAAAATAGCTCAGATTTTATGGAGAGTGTCTGTGAACAGCAGATTTTAAGTCTTGCCACAGATTCTTAATTGGATTTAGGTCTGGACTTTGACTGGGACATTCTAACACATGAATATGCTTTGATCTAAACCAGCACTCCTGTGATCCATAGAGGAGTACAGCCAAACACCCTCTGGGTGATCTGTGTACAATACAGGGATTTTAACAAATTGTATTGTATTGTCAGACAGACTTTTTCCATCTAAAATTCCGACCGTGTGTATGCCCCATCGGAGTAATTCTATCGAACATTCAGATGAATTCCATCGGAGTTTACATAGAGAACTCTTTTCCTCTGATGGAATTCCGCCGGAATTCCGATCTGAATTTGGTCGGACAAAGGTCCGATCGTGTGTACAGGGCATAACAGGGAATGTCTAAAATCTGACATGCATCTTAGTGCAGATTTCTGGAAAAATCAGTGAGCCAATCGCACAAGCAGGAAATTACATTTCTGTACCTAACACCTCCAGATTGCCATATGGCATCGACATTTCTTTGCAGTTTTAGAACATTACAGTAGCTACAGACTAAAGAGAAAACTGTATTTTACTAACATTACTGCCTTTTACTTTTGCCTCTAAGACCGCGTACACACAATGAGATATGTCTGCTCAAACTTGTCCGACGGACAGTTTAGAGTGGACATGTCTCATCGGATTTTGGTCCGATGGCGTGTACACACCATCGGATCAAAATCCCTGCCGGCAGACAGTGCGGTGACGTGGTGGTGACGTTGACGCCGCCAAGTCACCGCACCAGGAAGAAAAATACTTCCGTGCATGCGTCAAATCCATTCAACGCATGTGCGGGAAGATATGTCTGCTGGTGAGTGTACTGACCAGCGGACATATCCGACAGACATGTCTCCGGCGGACAAATTTTAAAGCATGTTCGCTAGCCCATACACACGATCGGATTTGTCCGCTGAACTGGTCCATCGGACCAGTTTCAGCGGGCAAATTCGATCGTGTGTACACGGCCTTAATGTCCTTGCATGTTAGCCTATGTGTCCATGTACACATAGGTGCTTAGAGGCAGAAAAAAAACTGTTAGTGCGTCCAGGAGCAGTAGCGTTTTGGCACAAAAAAAGCTTAACACGTGTAAACACGTCTAAATGTGTGTTAAAACTAGAAGCATCAAGTGCTTATTTATTATTATTCTGAGAAATAAAGTGAATTAACACCCAAGGGCTTGATGCACCTAAACATGCCTAGATGCCTTTATATGTTTTATTTCTGAAAAAATGTTGCTGCCAGGAGGAAAGTCATCTAGGAGAGATGAATAATTGCCCTGTGTGCATGATGCCGAACTTACCAAATGGCCTGTGTAGCAATTTTACATATTATATACATTTTTGGTAACAAAAGTGGAGTTCTTTTTTAAAGAAATAGTTCAGAAGCAGTTTCCTGCATGACTAATACAATTATGTGAACATAAGATCCCTCTTAGTCTTAGAGCCAGCTTTGCAGAATAATGGCTTGTCAAACTGTCATTTGCAAGTGAGATCATTCATTTTACGGTTCACATTAGACTGTGTTCTCTTTCTTTTTTGTTGGGTCACATACTAATAACCATATTGTGCATTAAACCCAGTGATTATCTGAACACTTGACAGATGGTGGGCTGACTGAATGTTAGAGACAACGAGTGCCAACCCTGGAAGATCGCGACGCAAAATACAAAATGTCAAAATAATTTTTTTTGGCTATGATTTTGCCTACCTTATATAACTAAGAAAATGTTGTGCTTTTATCCATAGTGAAATACATCTATCATTATGTGCCAAATGCAAGACTAATAAAGCAAAACAGGGTAAACTGCATTTAATGTTGATTATTTTGCGTTGAACCAAATAATGCATTAAAAGGGTAAATTGTTATTGTAAAAAAAAAATTACAAAATTAGTCTGACCTTCTTAGATCAAGAAAAAACATGGCAAATGTTATAACATTTGTTTTAAAAAAAAGAAGACAAAAATATTGAATAAGACTCAATGGAATGAGCTTTCATTCTGTGGAAGTTGCATTAGAATACTAGAATCTGTAGGGTTAGAGATTGCGGTGGAATGATCCAGTCAGTTGTAGGTCAATGGTTTGGTGATGGTGGGGGCAGATTGGAAGAGTTCTCTTCTGATGCTTTCTGCCCCACTACACTGGAAGAATGTGGTGAACCCTTTTTTGGGGACTAGGCTGCTGCCTTAGAGTACGGTCTAAAAGACATTACCACATGCAGTAGTAGAGGTAGAGAAGGGGGGGGGGGACGCGCCCAATATCCAATGAGGTAAAAGTCGAGAAGTGAATTTAAGGGTCTTTATTGAAAGTAACAACAAATGATCAAGCTAGCATATTTTGGGGGGGAAAGGCTCCCTCTTCCTCAGGGCTGCTTGCTGATGGTGAACGGGGGAAGACCGCAAACCAGTGTGTCTGTGACACCAAAATCGGAGAGATCTGGATCTGCTGTGTTTGCAGCGGTAGCATCAAGACTTTTCCCCCGAAACATGTTGGCTTGACCATTTGTTGCTACTTTCAATAAACAACCACAAATTGACTTCTCAACTTGCATTTGATTGGCTATTGCCCCCCCCCCCCCCAATCTTTTTTTTTTACCTCTAATAGAAACCTAGAAGGAATTCCTGGGAGCAAGTGTGACCAATTGATGAGCTACTAATACTCGCTAACAGATTTTGTAGTTGTGCTTTAAAGAATATGTTACTCCAAAAAAAAAATCTTGATATGTGCCTTCTGTACCATGTACTTGTATGAAGAAGTATCCTGTTCTCCTTGTATTGCTTTCTTTGTGTGCAATCTCTATGTATCTTATACAGCTGAGAACAGATTACATCATTACTTATTTAAAAAAAGGAAAAAAGGTATTTATAATGTTTTTTTTACATATCTATACATAAATGGTTGCCTTTCCTTTCTATTTTAAACTGAATGGGGTGTTTTACAAGGTGGGGGTTTGCATACATTTTAAAGAAGCACTGTAACTTTACCTATTCAGCTATATTCACTTTGGTTGCATGGGTGCCTCTACTGCAAGGGTGCCCAAACATTTGAAGTGCAAGAGCCACTTTAAGCAACTTGGTAAATGGTTGTGGGCCACAATCAGCGGAGCGGGCGAATGGCAGGTCCATGTCCACTCTGCATATGCAGACACAGCCAAATCATATTGGAGGTAGGACACAAATTGGTTTACATCCGCCGCTTCTTAGAGGTGAATGGAAGCTCCAATTTGGTCGTGCTGCTTTCACACTGATGTGCTGCGGTTTACCCGCACAGCAGGTTCGACGCAATGTACCTTTGGCTTTTCTGCACTTTGCAATAGACTTCTATTATATTCTGCAGGTTTGGTGCACTTTCAGAAAGCTCACGAAAATTGCAAGTAATAACAGAAGTCTATGACTCAGTGCAGGTAACCCGCACTGAAAGCAGCCCAGTAACCATTGCAGAACAGATGTGCCCATATATACACTGTGATTTTAGTAATACACTTACCTTAAATAACAGTATTCTATTCCATCCCAGAGCAGGAGGTCACGGGCCACATAAGAGGGCTTGGGAGCCACATGTGGCCCCCGGACACTGGCTGGGAACCCCTTCTCTACTGCCTTTGATCAGTTGATCTGTTTCCTACAACCTGTGCAACCTTCTGTCTCCATCATCATAATGTATTAATTATTAGCTTGGATTGTGAATAGTGGCTGTATGTATTTATCACAGGTACTGTATATTCATTCTAAGGTCATAATAAAGAAAAAGGGTGGGTGGAAAAATGTCTCCCAACTGCGATTGATAACAGCTCACAATCCTATGAAAGAACGTATTAAAAATGAAGCAAAGAGGGTAGAGGAAGCTCCTCTTACCAACTCTAATGCCGCGTACACACGGTCGTTTTTTGTGATGAAACAAAACAACGTTTTAAAAAACGTCATTTAAAATGATCGTGTGTGGGCAAAACGTTGTTTTATGTCTTCAAAAAAACGACCAAAAAAAAATTCGAACATGCTTGAATTTTTTATGTCGTTTTTCAGAATGTCGTCTTTTGTTTCACAAAAAATGATCGTGTGTGGGCAAAACGACATTTAAAACGACTTTTTTAAACCCGCGCATGCTCAGAAGCAAGTTATGAGACGGGAGCTTCAATGGAACAGAGTGCCGTCGAAAGTGTCTTACGTAACCGCGCTTTGCAAGAGCATTTTCAGAAAACGATGGTGTGTATGCAACATCGTTTTTTAAAATGAAGTTTGAAAAACGTTGTTTTGTTTCATGAGATAAAACTACGTTTTTTACATCACAAAAAGTGATCGTGTGTACGCGGCATTAGGATTTTAATGTGAGATATCAATCGTGGTAATAAGGTAGGCACACCAAACACGTAGGTTATATATCAAAAATAGAAAGTTTAATTTACATAAAATTAGTATACATATAAAACAAATCAATTGAAAAACGACCACAATATTTGCAGAAAGCAAAGACAGAGTTTTATGCGCTATTTGCCAACTAGTTTCGCACTTGCGTGCTTCTTCAGGGCTTTACACCTCTGTCTTTTCTGAGAAACGGTCATCTGTGTGTGACAATAGATGCCATTAGTACAGAACAACAAAAATGGCAAATTGTATAATACAATTCTTTCAAAATTCTCAACATTTAGTACAAGAGACAAATTATTATATATAACAAAAATCTGGAAGTAATATATAAATGTGTGCTTACCAATCCTGTTTTAAAAAGTGTAAGGTCCTTATCACACATAAATGTATAATATACTCATCACACACATTCCTGGAAAAGGCAAGAAGGAATTGGGTGCTACAGCAGCCGTCAGCTGGAAACTGGAACCATAAGTCAAAGTATATGTTGCCCGCACACCACCAAGGATCTTTGAAATAAAGTCCAAGTATTTATTAAGTGATCACAACAGAGTATTAGGTACAATGTTTCTGGGGCCATGCAGGACCACTTTGTCAAATTGGCACCCTTAATGCACCAAATAAAAAAATAATTACCTTCAGTTTGCAGATGACGAAACTGGAGGTAATTAAGACTTATTCAAAGTTAGTGTATAGAGACAAGCTGAGTGTCTGTCTCTGTATACTGTGTAGAAGAGCGACTTCCTCCTGCCTTCCCAACAGTCACTGGTTGCTATGAAATTGATGTTGATCTTGGGCAATGGGGTGGTGAGGAAGACACTAGTTCTGTCAAGAAGGGCAATCCAGTACCCAAGATGGAGGAGAGTGTCTGTGCGAGGTCTCCCGCGAACGGTACTGTTTGGCCTGCATGCATGCACAGTAGCAGTGTGTGCGGCCGCAGTGACAATTCTTGGCACCAAACGGGGCTATTTAAAGAGACTGATGCCTGGGCTCCTTGCGGTTCAGTCTACAGCTTTCTTGAGACCCATATGCTACCTGTTTAAGCGTTCTGTTGATCTGTTCCTATGACCCGGTTTGTTTTTGACTGCTCCTGCCTTCTGCCTGCCTTTTGTTCCCAGCTTGCTTTTGCTTCTCCCCTTGGACTGTCTGCGACCTGCCCGTTGCTGACCCGGCCTGAACCACGACTCTGCCTCTGCTTCAGAACCTATACCTGATCTGCCTGCCTGTGTATGACCCAGCCTGCCTGGACTTGCTTGTGTTCTGAACTATAGAACCCCTCCCCCGCTGCCTGCTCTTCCTGTCTTCTCCTGCACCACTGGCACCGGTACAGAGTCTTCTGAAGTTCAGCTCAGCCCAGCACCAGTGCTTCTTTTAGGCTCTTGTGCAACTCCGCACTCCCGAGCTCCCTGTTTAGACTTTCAGGGGTTAAAGTAGGGGTCAGAGGGGTTAAAGTAGCCGCTCCCTACATATCAGGCTCTACCACCAGGTACGTGACAAGTTCCCTATCAGGTTCGCTCTCCTTGTAATTGGCAGCAGGCAATAGACAGATTGCACAGTCAATAGCAAACTGTCTGTTGGCTAAGATCTGCCCACTGCTTGCTGTCAGTTACAAGGGGAGTGAACATGATGGGGAACTAGTGTCTGCAAATAACCTTCAGGTTTCGTCCACTCAGAGTTACAACTCCCTGTCTTTTTTACAGCACAGAGGCAGGAGGAAGCTGAGCTGCCCTGAGGATGAACACTCCGATCTTAGTGCATCTCCATGCCTGGGGTTTGCATGTGTTTGCAGCCGGGACATAAATCTGTCGCCTATGCCAGTTTGTCATGTGAAGGCACGTTAGCATTCTAGAGTGTGTGGGAAGACTCTTGGGAGTCAGGGCAGCAGCACTATTTTGCTTTTGCATGTGGGGTGGGACAGAGAGAGGCAAGAGATTGATAGAGTTCTGTAGTCCAGCAAGCAGGACTGACAACGTTGATTGGGATTTTTTTGCAGCAGTGTGCGGTCAGCTTAACCACAGATTTAGGAGCACGCTGGATTTCTCGCAGATAATCAGATATTTCTGAGTATTTGCAGCATTTTTAAAGGGATAAAACATAGGAAATGTGTATGTAGTGCAAGCATTTTCCACATATTATAGCTTTGGCATACATTTCTCTCTGGCCTACACTTTCATTATACTTGTAATTTTAAATCCCTTAGTTCTATAAATGAGACATAATTCTTTATTGCAAACATTTACTCTACTAAATACCTTTGTATGTAGCTGTGTTCCCCAAAACAGATTAATTGGCAGTCATCTCCGGTTAAACCTGTTGACAAATTGAGACCCATGAAAACTCATGCTCCTGGTAATATAGCACATCATTTAAAATAAGCCTATAGAGAGGGAAGCAGATTTTCTTTCATTTAAAATGCAAACTACCTAGGCATAATACACAGCTATTGTTCTGAGTGTCATGCATTGCTGAAATAGTGGAAATTCGTAACAATTTGAAATATGAATTTCAATCTGCAGATTGCATAATAATTCAATGTGGCAATTCTAACAGTATAATTGCAGTTTTGTGTGTTAAGAGGAGGAAACCTTTATTATTCCTACTGTCATTTTGCATTGAACCTTTATGTGTTATATCTTTATTTATATAATGGTTTGCAAATTAAGAATTGTGAGCTACTCTATGTTAAAGGGATTCTTCATTTTATTAAATTCAGCTCCAGCATTCGCAACACATTCATTTGGTTCCTTCAAGTGCTCAATAAAATAAAAATAAAAAATACAAAGCAGCTCCAGCTGCTATAGCCACCTTATTTCCAGAGATGTCCCAGGAGATCCTCAGATTTAGCTATGTTGTACTGCTCCTCTTATTGGTTGATTGATGCCCAGCATCATTTAACCCACTTCCTATGCATTCAAAGTGTCAAGACTCTGCCCTCCCACCCTAGACTCACAGAAGAATGTTTTATGTCATTGTCACGATCTGACCTCCGCTGGAGGATGAAGAGGATGGTTGACATCACCAGACCAAAGACACTTGGTAAAAGGAATGTATACAGATTTTTTTTTAAGGGGTACTCCAAGTAGGGGTCAGAATGCGGTTTAATAAGCTTAAAGTTGGGTTTTAACAAGAACATAACATATGCAAGTATGGAGTTTTGCAAAATTGTCTTAAGTGCCACCTGTAGACTGGAATTAAGTATGATCACACCCAGAAGAACAGATTTATTTGGGACAAAAAACACAATTGATGATTCTCTGGAATGAATTGTTAACATTATAAGAACTCCATGTATCATCATGGAATGGGCTTTTATAATCTACATATGTATTATGGACAGTAAAGCATTGTTTACTATTTTACTTTTTTAAAGGAGTGTGGGGGTCCGCCAAGGAGGGTGAGGGGTCAGAATGGCGTTTCCTGAACTAATAGTTGATTTTTAAAAAGAACATAACATATGGCAGTGTTAGAGTTTTGAGAACTTGTCTCAAGTGGCATCTGTAGTGGTCTAGTTAAGTATCATCACACCCAGAGGAGCAGAATTATTTGGCACATAAAATGTAATTGATGACTCATGGGAATGAATTACATTTATAAAAAACTGCATGTATAATGATTGCAATGTGATTTTATCTACCCATAAGGAAATCATCATTTTTTATGGACAGCACAGCATTGTATAGATTGTAGATTGATAATATGAGTGGGGATGCAATGCTTATTTTTGGACAACATTGTCCTAAACCAGCATGTTTGTTGGATTTTTAGGATGTGATTATTGCCAGTGGCTATAGCCCCTAGCAATAATCACTGTGTTCTCCCAGTAGGGATGGCTCACCTTGCCCTCTACCCCACTGTCTCTGTTGATGGGGGAATTGAGAAATTCAGTCTGCATCTTAAGTCTGCAGGGGACACTGTAGAAGATAACTTGAGCATTACAATGATTTCTGCTCATTTTATTTTAACAGATACATGGAACCTCTTTAAGTGAACCTGTTTCTTTGTCCAGTGTGGCGAAACTAAAGGTTCACCTTAACCACTAGACCGCTTGCCGACCAGCCGCCGCAGTTATACGGCGGCAGGTCGGCTCTCCTGGGCGAGAGCCCGTAGCTCTACGTCGGCACTTTCGACGGCCACTAGGGGGCACGTGCGCGCCGCCGGCAGCCCGCACTCGCCCCCGAGTCCTGTGCCCGTGCCCGGAGCGGGGAACAGAGCGGGAAACGGGAGCTATGTGTGTAAACACATAGCTCTCGTTCCTGTCAGCGGGGGAAACGCTGATTTTCTGTTCATACAATGTATGAACAGAAGATCAGTGATTTCCCCTAGTGAGGCCACCCCCCCATACAGTTAGAACACACCCAGGAACACACTTAACCCCTTCCCCGCCCCCTAGTGTTAACCCCTTCACTGCCAATGGCATTTTTATAGTAATCCAATGCATTTTTATAGCATTGATCGCTAAAAAAATGCCAATGGTCCCAAAAATGTGTCAAAAGTGTCCAAAGTGTCCGCCATAAGATCGCAGTACTGAAAAAAAACGCTGGTCGCCGCCATTACTAGTAAAAAATAAATAAATAATAAAAATGCCATAAAACTACCCCCTATTTTGTAAACGCTTTAACTTTTGCGCAAACCAATCAATAAACGCTAATTGCGATTTTTTTTTACGAAAAATATGTAGAAGAATACGTATCGGCCTAAACTGAGGAAAAAAAATTTTTTTTTATATATTTTTGGGGGATATTTATTACAGAAAAAAGTAAAAAATATTGCATTTTTTTCAAAATAGTAGCTCTATTTTTGTTTATAGCGCAAAAAATAAAAACCGCAGAGATGATCAAATACCACCAAAATAAATCTCTATTTGTGGGAAAAAAAGGACGCCAATTTTGTTTGGGAGCCACGTCACACGACCGCGCAATTGTCAGTTAAAGCGACGCAGTGCCGAATCACAAAAAGTGCTCTGGTCGTTGGGCAGCA
Source organism: Rana kukunoris (assembly GCA_029574335.1). NCBI lineage: Eukaryota > Metazoa > Chordata > Amphibia > Anura > Ranidae > Rana > Rana kukunoris. The sequence goes on along the minus strand of CM056055.1, from coordinate 24,918,482 downwards.
ATATGGTCCGGGGCTGAAGTGGTTAAAGACTGTCCTGCATACATTTACTGTGGCAGGGCAGCCCATAAGCACAACATCATGTACATGTATGTGATTATGTCATTATTATTCTTGTGTTAGAATGGTCCAGTGAAAGTCCAGACCTAAAGCCAATTGAGAATCGGTGGCAAGACTTACAAAATTGCTGTTCATAGATACTCTCCATCCAGTCTGACAGAGCTTGAGCTATTTTGCAAAGAAGAATGGGCAAAATGTCACTCTTCACATGTGCAAGGCTGGTAGAGACATCCCCAAAAAGACTTGCAGCTGTAATTGCAGTGAAAGGTGGTTCTACAAAGTATTGACTGAGGGGGGCTGAATATAAATGCACACCACACTTTTAACATATATATTTGGAAAACCATTTATAATTTTCCTTCCACTTCTCAATCATGTGCCACGTTGTCTATCATATAAAATCCCAATAAAAGACATTTACATTTTTGGTTGTAACATGACAAAATGTTGAAAATTTCAAGGGGTGTGAATACTTTTTCTAGGCACTGTATACGACTGCTTATTTTTTGGACAACACTGTCCTATTTATTATTATGTGGTGGGAGGTATATGAGATATTTTAGCAATGCTGTATCTTAAAAATAATCTTGAAAATCTCCACTTGCTGCCTCCTATTGCCTTTTTTTATGTGCTTGGATTTTGGGAAAACCTAATACCCTTTTACTGTGCCGATATAAAAAAAATATATATATATATTGGCGCTAGTTCAGTAGAATATGGCATAACTATAGCATCAAAAATTATGTTAGGTACAAAGTGTGGGTTTAAAGTGGAACTTTATCCAAAACAAGAAAAGGGAGTCACTGCTCCAGGTGGGTCTGCTAAGCAATCACAAACTCTTCAGGATACCGAGGGTGCTGGCAATGCACTAGGCAAATGGTAGAGATTTCGACAGGATGGACAGCCGCACTCCAAAAGAACTCTTGAGTTGTCTTTATTAATAAAAACAGAAAAAAATGCACTACAAAGACACAGCAAAAATCGAGAAAAGGGACAGCCGACGCGTTTCACACTGGTTCAGTGTTTTGTGGGGCATTTTCTACTGTTTTTATTCATAAAGACAACTCAAGAGTTCTTTTGGAGTGCGGCTGTCCATCCTTTTGAAATCTCTATCATTTATCCAAAACAACTTGATAAGAAATAATGTTATGCTACCAAAATAAGTGCATGATGTAGATCACTCCACCAGCAATGTTCCTGTTTCTTCTTGCTGAAAGCTGTCATTTTAAATAGAGAGCATCTGAGCATGTGCAGAGCAGAGTGTGAGACATTATATTACTGGATTTCAAACAGCATACAGGCACTCAATTTTAATGTTTTACATAGCTATACCTACAAAATGGCTTAAGCCCTGTGCACACGGGCCAGAATCTTGTCAGGAAAACATTTTTGTTTTTCCCGATGAGATTCTTGGAAAGAATCTCTTGCCGCCCGAGTGTACAGTGCTTATGATGAGAATGCGCTTGTCACATTCGATGCCATCGCCGCCATTTTGCCGCACCCTATCTATGCCTAGGAAGCTACCACGCATGTGTCAAAGTCATTTCGAGCATGCACGGGTTTCCACGGCACACGCTTGGGTTTCTCGGCAGGAAAACACTGCCAAGAATCACAAGGAGAAAATAGAGAGCAGATTCTCTATTTTTCTCGTCAAGATTCTGGGTAGTTTTCTTGACGAGAAACCTGAAATTCTCTTACACACGCACGGTTTACTCGGCAAGAAAGCTCTGCCAGCAGTTTTCTTGCTGTTTCTTGCCGAGAAAACCAAGCGTGTGTACGAGGCTTAAGCCTAAAGTGATCTAGCAGAACTTAATTTTCTGACTAAAGTTCTATTTAATCACCTGCCGCCCGCCATATAACAAAATGACGGCGACAAAGTCATTGTGTTATCCTGATCGGACGTCATGTGATCAGAATAACAAGCCACAACAAGCTGGGGGAGCGCATTGCGGCGATCGTTGTTGCGGCGTGTCACTCTGATACACTGCAACTCCGATCTTGGTAAAGAGTCTCTGACGGCCCTTCCCTCTAGAGGATGGTCCTTTAAGTGAACCAGTTTCTTTACTTGGTGTGGGGAAAGCAAAGATTTGCTGTAAGACACTATCATGAATGAATTCTATTATTGAGACCTCTAAGGTACCTTGAGGAGAAAATGTTTACATGTTAATCACAAAGCTAATGAATCTTACTATTGATTACTTAACCCGTGAATCCAATCTGAATCATCTTCCAGACATCGCAAGTCATAGTCAAAGGTAACTGTTCTCTATCCCCTGGAAGACCGTGGATGCTTAGCATGAACACTATTGATTGAAAGCTCCAATTTTCTCCTTTTTGTTTTTCTAAGGTGTTGTTCATTTTTGCATAATCCAACCAATTTTATAAATGAAAAGCTAAGTGAGAAAGATGCTGAAAAGCTTGTTGAGGTTTTCCAGTATTCATTGAAATGCTAATTTGCTCATGTTTATTCTCAATGAAAAACTTTAGAAAGCTTTAAGAAACACAGCTCTGGGGATATAATTTTCCCACTTAGAATTTGTACATAGAATAATATTATCGTACAACGTAAGCAGAACATAAATTTCAGGTTAACAGAGAAGTATCATCAATAGTTGCACTGCCAAAATAATACAAAAACTTTAAATGGCCTGAGCAAAAACATTTGTCGAGAAAGTTCAACTAAGTCCAACCACCAACAACACATACTAGTTGATATAAAACAGTAATGTACAATTCAAACTGCTATTAAATCCAAATGCAAAAAATTTTTATATTGCAGTTTACAAATTCTTAGATGCATTTGTTTTCTTTTTGTAGGCGTTCTTTCTTTTATTTTGACCTAGTGATCTGTCCAGAAAGTCTGTTGTTTATCAACAGAACAAGCTCGTCTGCAAATGTATCAGTTTAAAGTCTTGAGAAAAATTATTTACCACTGACAGGGGTGATTACAATGATCAGCTTTTATTTATTTATTCCTTTATACCTTTATTCCAAAAGTAAAAAATAAATAAAAAATCGGTATCTGCCTGTGTAAGTGCAGCGTGAACTGGAGTTTGGCTTCAATTTGTTAGTGTATCAAAATCTGCTAGCACATCTAATGCCCTGTACGCACGATCGGTTCGTCTGATGAAAACGGTCCGATGGATCGTGTGTGGACCCCATCGTTTTTTTCCCATCGGTGAAAAAAAATAGACTGATGGTGTATAGGCAAGACTGATGAAAGTCAGCTTCATCAGATATCCGATGAAAAAATCCATCGGTCCGTTTTCATCGGATGAACCAATCGTGTGTACGTGGCATAACACCCCCCCCCCCCAGACTGACAATGCTGCTGCCTGTTGTGCCCATGCCCTGTGCTCCTTTATCCAGAGTGGAGGCGCTCTTTTACAGTAGGGGTGTTAATGACCAGATCACCTAGTGAAAGCAGGGAAAATGAATGCAGCCACCACATCTAATGATTGGTAATTTGCAATATATTACATTTTGGGTTTTGGGCTTAACCTCCCTGGCGGTATGATTCTTTCTGGTTTTAGGTGCTGAAAGCGGTACAATTATTTGCAAGGAAATTTGGCGTTTTGTACCGTGGCCTGTAATTCTTAGGAATAACTCACTTAAATCTGACCAAACAAGAGTCTAGTAGGCATCCTGGGTATGATTTTTTTTTCAAAACAAAATGATAAATTATAATATAATAAATAATTATAAATTATAACAAATAATAAAATATTTATAATAAAAATTATTCAATAATGTAATCAACTCAAAATCACTGAAATTTGCTCAGTTGCAGAATTGTCGCTGTCATTACTTTTTTTTTAGGACGAATTTCCCCACAAATCGCTATCGCTTTCTGCAAGTGATTATAATTTATTATCGCTGTTTTCTAGCTGCTCTAAAATCACTTTTGACATAAAGTAACACTTTTGGTTGCTATTGACAATCTCCAGTTTCCAGGCAGAAAGAACAGTTTTTATAATATAAAAGTGCATGTAGGACACTGGGCAGACCACTAAGGACAAGGGTGGTGTGTATTTTTTACATACAGTACTGTAATCTATAAGATTACAGTATACTGTATGTACTGTGTTTGTTTACTTTTTTAAATTTGGAGCAGATCTCCGCCGCCGTGCGTCGTAACGTCGCAGGGAAAGGAGATCAGCGGCACACGGGGACACTGTGTGAATCGAGCGAGGACCCGCTCACTCAAACAGCGGGGATGCATCGCTGGATCCAGGGACAAGGTAAGTAAACCATGCCTATGGATGCTGTGAGGCGAGCCCGAGTCTGACTCAGGGTTACCGATCGCAGCACAGAAATGTAACCCCAAGTCAAACTCGGGAATACCGCCAGGGGGGTTAATACCACTTTAATGAAGCCACATTTGTACATACAAGTCGAGTGGAGAGCCTTATCTAATGTCACACCTTTAATATTTAGGCTTTATGAAGCACTGAAGACCCAGGGTTTAGGATATAGGATGGATTGGGCATATTGATCATAATAAAACCAAGCAAAGACTGGCAAATAACAAGGATTGAAAACGAAAATGGTGCTTAAACTGCCCTAACAACAAAGAGCACCGCTTGGGAAAAAACAATCAAGATTATAAAACATTGTAATGTAATTCCTAAAACCTGCAGCAGCTGCTTAAAACGAAACAAACATAGAAAATAGTATTATTAAAAACTCTAAGGCCGCGTACACACGATTGGTCAAAACCGATAAAAACGGACTGAAGGACCGTTTCATTGGTCCAAACCGATCATGTGTGGGCCCCATCGGTCAAAAAAAAGAAACTTGCTTTAAAATTTGACCGATGAACGCCTGACCGATGGGTCAAAACGGATTGTTAGTATGCAAAAGCTTCGGTTAAAAGGCCGTGCATGCTGAGAATCAAGTCAACGCATGCTTGGAAGCATTGAACTTCATTTTTTTTCAGCACGTCATTGTGTTAAAACACGTAAACGTCACCGCGCTCTAACACGATCAGTTTTTTAACCAATGGTGTGTAGGCACATCAGACCATCAGTCAGCTTCATCGGTTCTGACCGCTCTCATCGAATGGACTGATCATGTGTACGCGGCCTAAAAGTCCCAGAGTCCAAAATAGTGCTGTAGCAGCGCTCCAATTACGTGTTTCGTAATTTCCTGACTTTGTCTAAAGGGCGTGACTCCCAATGTCAACAACTGGCTTAAATATAGTTATTCCGCCCCTTGCGTGACGTCAGACAAATTCGCGTGTGTTCACCGCAGACGCACTAGCCTGACTAAACATGTAAACACTGCCAGGAGGCGGGCGGAAGTAAGGGGATCGGCACCCTTAGATAGTATGATGAGCAACCGCTCACACTGCGCAATCGCTGGGTAGTGAGCGGTGGTCCTGGACACCTCCAGTATGCCGATATATACATCTATACAATCATTGAATTTACAATAAGTAGACATCAAAAACCTGTCAATAACTTGAGCCTGTTTAGAACTGATTGTTATGTCATCGACAATAAGCCTGTTGACCACTGTCTGCTGTTTCCTTTTTGACCTCCTGGTGTACACTGCTCTACATATACATTAGGCAGTTTTCATTCTTTCCTACCACAATTGGAAGGAAAGAAATCTTCTAGATTTTCCCATTAACACTGACTGCGTTGATGGGGAAATCCCTGTCTCGGCGCTATTGTGTTCTGCCAGTGGTGAGACTTCTCTGTCAGCAGTACACCATAACTTATAGCCTGTGGCACTAATATTTTGGGGAAAACCTGACAGGCTGGCTGTACACAAGTTGATCAATGGATCAACTTGTGTACAACCTCATACGTGGATCAAAATTTGTCCTGAGGCTGTCCCTGCTGAACTGGCTGAACTTCAATCAAAGTATTGGTGGTTATGTTGGCTATTTTCCCTGGTGACACAGTGGGCCCACTGAACTCAATGAACATGCAGATTTCTATCATGGACAATGATGTTTTTTAAATAGATATTAATCAACCTAGAACAATATGAAAGCCCACACATCGCCAAGTCCCAACGGCAAAGGTCTGAAGCCACTTTACTCTGCCCCTTTATGAAAACATTTTACAAGAAACTCCTACACCCTGAGCCATACAGGTATGAGATACGCTGACTGGACAGGAAGACGTCTGAGTGGTGAACTCTACTTATTGCATTATTTCTATGTGGCAGCAAATTGCATGAGATTGATTTTCCATTCGCCAGTTTAGTCATCGTAAATGGAGAAGGCATTGTGATGAAATTTCAAACTGCATAGGATATCCTTGGGAATTAGCTGCTGTAGGAGTCAAGGGCTATGGTAATAAAGAAAGGTGCTCTTAAATTGTGCAGATTATTAGATTTGGAAGTACAGTACAGTGTGGGATCTGACACTCCAGAGATCTAACAACTGATTAATCATATTTTATTGATATCAGATTTACATACCGCCAGCAGCAGATTTAACTCGCTCATAACCAAAGACTGTTTGCACATTATTCATGTGTTTATTTTATTGTGGTTATTAGTTCTACAACAGTTTAATATTTTAAAATCCTTTTTTATGATAGACGCAAGGTGATTTAAAAAGACTATATATGCAGTATGTACAGTATATATACCGTATTTATCGGCGTATACCGCGCACTTTTTTGCCCTTAAAATCAGGGGAAATCGTGGGTGCGCGATATACGCCAAAACTCACTTCCTGCGCTGTGTTTGAACTCAGCCGCCGACATATACCGAGCGCAGTACACTCGGGTACACTCGGCAAGGCTCGGCTCCCATCGCGGTCACGTCCTGTGCATCCTGTACGTCCTTTACGCGAGAGGAGCAGAGCGTGGCCGAGCGTGCCCGAGTATACTGCGCTAGGTATATGTCGGCGAAGTGCTTCAAACACAGCGCGGGAATCAGGGATTGGCTGAGAAACACAGCGGGGAGGACACCACAATGGCCGCAGATAGACAAGACACATGCCGGACCGGACAAGGCTGCCAGGCAAGACACCAAAACTGTAAGTAATTTTTCCAGGAATTTCATGTCCAGATTAGGGGTGATCGCTATACGCAGATAAATACGGTATATATATATATATATATAAAGTCAGTTTCTGTATATATATATAGTTAGTTTCTGTATTTATGTACATTTGATTGGAAGTTATGAAATCATTGGAATCTTAGATGTAATGAGACAAAAATGCAGAGGAAGAGAGAAGTGCAACCACCATAGTGTAGCATAAAAAGTGTAAGTTTAAAGGGGTTGTAAACCTTCCTGTTTTTTTTCACCTTAATGCATCCTATACATTATGGTAAAAAAAAAAAATATATATTTGCCGCCCCCCCCAGCCCCCCGGTTTACTTACCTGAACCCTCGAAAGTCCAGCGTCGAGAACACACTGGCTTCTTGGCTCTTCTCGTCTCTTCATTGGATAGATTGATAGCAGCGCAGCCATTTGCTCAGGCTACTGTCAATCAAATCCAATGACACAGGTGGCGGGGGCGAGCCCGGCATTTGTATCTATGGATGCAAATGCTGGACTCGGGAGCACACACGCAAGGTAACCCCAGTGGGAAAGCGCTTCCCAGAGGGGGTTATCTGATGCGGTGAGGAGCCGTGACAGCCGCCAAGGGACCCCAGAAGACATGGATCGGAGCCACTCTGTGCAAAACAAGCTGCACAGCGGAGGTAAGTATGACATGTTTGTTATTTAAAAAATAAAATAAAATCGAACCTTTAATATCACTTTAATAAAAAATAAATTAAAAAAAGCACTCACAAAGCTAAAATGGAGCTCAGCATGGCACCCCCCTTCACTACCAGAGTCTCCAGAGTGTCTTTTATACCAGCTTTCTGGCTAAAGCACTTAAAGAAGAACTTCATTAAAACCAGCACCTTCCTGGAGTTCACTGAGCCCTCATCTAAATGTGAAGCACGGAGAAAGGGGGGAACTGGCAGCACTCAGGTTAGTAATGAGAAGAATGTATAAGGTATTACATTGTATTATACAATAAATGCCACCGTAGTGCTATAGTGAATAATAGCTCTATGTCATTAAATCAGTAAAAAAAAAATGTTTTTGACTTTACTTGTTTATTAGAGAGTTTAATGTGAGAGTCACTATGGTGAACTCCAGCACCCTCTGTAGCTTAGAAATGTCTTCTTAAAGTAGTTGTAAAGGCACAAGGTTGTTTACCTTAATACATTCTATGCATTAAAATAAAAAAAAACTTTAGCGTGCAGCAGCCCCCCTTGGCCCCCCTAATACTTATCTGAGACCCATCTAGATACAGCAATGTTTACAAGTGCCTCGGTCGTCCGGGCTCTTCCTCCTGATTAGCTGAGACACAGCAGCAGTGCTATTCACTCCCACTGCTGCCAATCAAAGTTAGTTAACCAATGAGGAGAGAGAGTGAGCAGTGCCACGGCTCTGTGTCTGGACACATGGAGCTGCGGCTTGGCTAGGGTACCCCCATTGCAAGCTGGTTGCTGTGGGGGCACTCAACAGGAGAGAGGGGCTAGGAGCCCCCAAGAGGGACCTGAGAAGCAGAGGATCTGGGCTGCTCTGTGCAATCCACTGCACAGAGACAGGTAAGTATACCATGTTTGTTATTTGTTATTTTTTTTAAAGAGACTTTAGTATCACTGTAGCCACCCTGGCATAATGATTATGTTAGATTTTTGCGTTTCAAATTGGTAAATAGTTTTGCATAGAAATTTGGCTTTTTTTTTTTTTCGGCCTGTAATTCTTAGTAATAACACACTAAAATCTGTTCAAACAAGAATCTAGTAGACATCATAAAGACAACATAAAGTTTGAAACACGAAATCATAAATTATAATATAATAAATAATTTAAAAAAAAATAATATAATAATAATAATAATAATACAATGAATTTCCCCACGATTCACTACCGCTTAATTCTGCAAGTGTTCTAAGTTATTATGGCTGTTTTCTAGCTGGTCTCAAACCGCTTTTGACGTAAAGGGACACTTTTTGGTTGCTATGGACAATCTCAAGTTTCCAGGCAGAAAGAACAGTATATATAATATAAAAGTGCTTGCAGGGCACTGGACAAAGTATTAAGGACAAAAGGGAGGTAAAATGATTTCATACAGTAATGTAATCTGTAAGATTACAGAGTACTGTATGTGTTATGTATTTTGCACTTTTTGAGCGTTGTGACGCTCGCAGGGAGCGGAGCACGGCACACAGAGGCATTGGGCAGAGGACACAGCCTGCAGACACAATGGGAGGACATTGTGGAATCCTGGGGACAAGGTAAGTAACCTGCACCAGGATCCTGAGATGCAATACCGAGTGTGGCTTGGGGTTACCGCTAATGGTACTGAAATTTAACCCCGAGCCACACTCGGGAATACCGTCAGGGAGGTTAAAGAACAAGGGGTACCCTAAATGCAAATGGAATTATATCTCAGATTACAGTATTTGCAGCCATCATTTTTAATTTGGTATATTCATAAGCACCAGGCATAGCCAATGCTTTCCAAAATGTAACACTGTCTAAGCACTGCATATTGCTTTCCAGGATGATTCCAGCAGCATGCATGGCATCCATCAATGACAACGTTGGTATTTTTATATCTTGGAGCCTTGTGGTGTTTGCTCTTTTTACAATATTTCTTTTCATAGCAAGCAGAGTAACTCTCCATGTAACCCCTGGAAAATGTCTCAGACTTTAAAGTTGGAAGATTCTTATAAATCCTTAAAATCTTCGCCAGCCTGTCTTAAAAGTTATATGAATGCAAGAACAAAAATGTAATATATGTCATCTTACAAGTCCTTAGATGTGCTGGTTGTATTAGTTATCCTTTGTTATGCTTTGTATGCCCCTCATTCACCTAGTAATCCTAAAAAAATAACACACATTTGTCCCTGGTTGAAGACGCTCCTTTTCCGTATTCTGTATTTGAAAGGAGCAGTGTTGAGCAACAGAGAAAAATAGGAACAATGCTAATTAATATTTCAGTAGAGAGGCAGAGAACATAGAAAATGAACAGTTCCCTGGATTTTTGGCAGGGACAATAGGTATTTTTTTCAAAGTATATTTAACAGACCAAAAGGAAATGATAAATGTAAGGCCGCGTACACACGATCAGACCGGTCTGATGGAACTGGTCTTAAGACCAGTTTCATCGGACCAATTCGATGGTGTGTATGGCCTATCGGACCGTTGTCCGTAGGACCAAAGTTTTAAAACCTGCTTTAAAATCTGTCCAACGGACACCTGTCCATCGGACAGATTCGACGGTTAGTACACAAAAGCATCGGACCAAAAACCTGCGCATGCTCAGAATCAAGTCGACGCATGCTTGGAAGCATTGAACTTCGTTTTTTCAGCACGTCGTGTTTTATATCACCGTGTTCTGGTCTGATCGGATTTTTGGCCCGATGGTGTGTACGTACATCAGACCATCAGACCACTTCAGCGTGGTCCAATGAAAGCGGTCCGTCGGACAAGTTTCATCAGACCGGTCTGATCGTTTGTACGTGGCCTAAGAGTTTACACACACTCTACAATCACAAAGAACTTGTATAATCATTGCCCTTTTTTAATACAATAGTCAAAAGTAAATACATATATTTAATTGGATATACCCTGGGTGTTGCCAGAGGGGCTGGATCACACCACAAGACATGGAAAGTTTATTGAATGTTGACCCAAGACAGCTGTAGCCATACTGTGTATGTATGTTTTTTTTTTTTTTAATTCTTAAAGATTTTATTGAAAAATTCAACACATAATACAGGTATATCAACAGGAGTAAGAGAAGAAAAACGCAAAGACAAGGAAGCTCTGGCTCCATATGGAGTACAGTAACACATTGTGCAATCGTAGTAAAACCCATGAAGTACTCTCAATATACAATTTAATCAACATCACCTCACAGGACAAGAAAGACATACATTAAGCTATCGGTGAAGGATCATGTCAATGCGGACGTAAATCAGATGCTTCTGGACCCTTCAAGACTAATGGCAAGTCAAGCCTTTGTTACATTAGCTCAGAGCCTTTGTTTTAATGTCTATACCTATCCCTAAAGACCTGCATACCCTGGAAAGGATGGGCAGAGAGATCAACGGAGGTAGACCCATCCTCCCAAAGTCTCCATTCTTCAGAACTAAATATGAAAGGAAGAAGACAGGTAAAGGGAGGAAGAACCAGAGGGGGAGTAGAGTAGAGATAAAGATTAGGAATAAAAAAGAAAAAAAAGGGGGGGGATGGGGGAGAGAGAGTCTTGAAGGCAAATGCCTGAAGACAGGGTGGGGATACCACCAGCTACCCTCTTCATCTATTTCCGGTATAGGAGTAAAACGCTCTTAGGTTACAATCTACCAGTGACCATTCAGACAGAGCTCTGTTAAGGAATCCCAGTCAACCAGTTTTTTGTAACAGGTCTTGGTATTCTGCAGAAGTTCTAAATTCAGTCTTTCCAAATATTGGAGAAGCTGGAGATTCTGTCTTGTGCAGTGTATATTATCTCCTCTATCTTTGCAATGTGATTGATGCGTGTCATCCATTCTTTCATAGATGGTGGCACCTCAGATCTCCAATGAACGGGTACACATAGTCTGACTGGGTTGCTCATATGGATCGCCACTGATTTGTGATACCTTTTCCTGGATATTTTGGAGAGATGAAGAAGATACTGTGCTGGTGTAAACTGAAGTGGGATTGAAGAGACTGCAGTGGTCACATCATGTACCCCATGCCATGGCATGGCTGAATCAGTGTGCACTTCCACCTAACATGGAGGAAAGTACCCAAGCCCTGTCCACATCTCCAACACCAATCTGACAGTCGGAAAGAATTTGTGGATGAGATCCGGTGTCTTGTACCACCGCATTCTAATCTTGTACCCATTTTCCTGGGTGTTCAAAAGGTTCTCTGAACATGGAAGCATATAGCATCGAGATCATCTGCCTCTGGGGGGACAGGCCAGAGCCCAACGACTCAAATACTGTGGATGTTTTTGTAAAGCATTCTCTGGACCTCGGGTTATCAAGAAAATGCTTTATCTGGAGATAAGCCAAAAAGGGCAAAGATTTGGTCAGGGATAGTGTTGTAGTTCTCTCTGGTTAACCTATCTCTGGAGAAGAAATGTTTGGACTGCATTTCCGCATGTGGCCACTCCTTTATCAGATAGGATCCCTCCAACCCAGGCATGAAGTCTGGATTTCCCCTAATGGGAGTTAACCTACATTCTGTAGCTGAAACTGCGTGCGCTCCACAGGCCTTTTCAAATGCCAAGAGAGTTGCCAAAAGAGGGGTGGGATTGAACGTTAGAATTCCAGTGTTTCTTAGAGAACCAGGTAACTTTCCCAAGTTCAGCTTCCGTTATCAGATTTTCCAGGAGTACCCACCCCTTACAGCGAGCATGCACCTGCCAGTCTACTACTTGTGCTAGATGTGTGGCCCAGTAGTATCTCTGTATGTCCGGGAGGCCAATGCCCCCATCCAATTTCTGCAGCACCAACTTCGCCCAACTGATTCTCGGTGCCTTGGATCCCCACAGAAACTTCCTGCACAGCCTCTTATATGTCACAAAGAAGGAGGGTGGCAAGTCGATTGGGATTGTTTGTAATTTATACAGCATGCAGGGAAGCACTGTCATTTTTATGATGGAGGCACGTCCAAACCATGAAATTGTGGGGGTGTTCCACCGAAGGAGGTTCTGCTGAATAGCATTCAGTTCAGTTAAGAAGTTATTGTCATAAAGGTCTGCTAGTTTGCTCAGAAGCCGAATACTCAAATAGGTCATCCGTTTTCCAGTGAAAGGGGAAATTCTCTTGGCATAGGTTAATTAGCGATGAGGGTAGCAAAACATTAAGAGTGAATGATTTGGAATAATTAATTTTGAAGTGTGAAATAGTTCGGAATTGTTCAAGGGCTTGCATCAAATTAGGTAAATATGTCAGGGGAGAAGAGAGAAAAAGCAAGATATTATCTGCAAAAGCTGCAAGCTTAAATTCTTTTTGCCGTGTTTCAATGCCCTTTATGTTAGGATTCGCCTGGATGTAGCAAAGGAGAGGTTCCAGCGTGAGGATATATAGGATGGGGAAAAGGGGATGCCCTGTCTGGTGCCATTGTGGATAGTGAAGGCCTCCGACAAGTAACCATTGACCCGGACTCTAGCTAGTGGGTTTGTGTATAGAGCTCCAATATAAGCCCTCATTCTGGATCCTAAACCTAAAGTTTCTAATACTGAGTCCATATAGTCCCAGGCCACTCGGTCGCAGGCCTTCTCCACATCCATCGACAGAAAAAAAACTTGGTTGAGGGCCTTGATGGTGTTGTTGTGTGTATGTTTTTGACAGGTATAATTTGCTTATAGCAGGGTACAGACTCTCGTTGTAATACATTTAGTGAGATTTCTATGTAGTTCTCACTTTTGCCACTAGTTGCCCCCCTGCCGTTATTCATTAGTGTGGAACTGTTTTTAGGAGTTTTTGTTAATTCTAATATTGGGGGGGGGGGGGGGGCGTATAGAACAAATGTGTACTCTGCTGTGGGCTCCAGGTGTCACCTTAGGAAGGTCAGTGTCAGGTGTGATAAAATGTAAATTAGGAATGCTTTCGGAAATGGCAACACACACTGACATTTTTCTGCACCCCAGTTCCTATATTTTCATGTACAGTCACTGTGCCTTGTTTCTGTGTCCTTTGCACAAAAATGTGGAAACTGGGGGTGCAGAAAAATGGCACCGGTACTCTGAAATGATGAGTCAAAATATGAATTGGTTGGCTGTAGCAAAAGGCAGTTTGTTCATGATAGGCTGGACAGTGGTACAATAATTTGTGTCTGCAGACAACAGTAAAGCATGGTGGACGTTCCTTGCAAGTTTGCAGCTTTCTTATCCATCATACCATCAGGGAGGCGTGTGATTTGCCTCAAATGTATTCTTCTGCAGGACAATGACTCCAAACATACAGCCAATGTCCCTAAGAACTATCTTCAGTGTAAAGAGGAACAATGAGTTCTGGAATGGTTTGGCCTCCACAGAGCCCCGATTGCAACATCATCAAGTCTGTCTGGGATTACATGAAGAGACAGAAGGATTTGAGGCAGCCTACATCCACAGGAGATCGTGGTTGTTCTCTAAATGTTTGGAACAGTGTACCTGCCAAATTTGATTTATATTCTGTTCATTTAATTTCTATTTTGTTATTTAATAGAAATAAACTATTAACACACAATTGGTTGTGAGCAGTAGATAACTTGTGAGGAAGAGCCGCCTTTTCACTCTGCGAGAAGTCAGCAACCATGTTAGTGCTTCTGGATCATCTGCTCACTGCCCTTACTGGGGCTAGAAGTACAGAGTTTCTTCTAGAAGGGCATGCCTTTCTCAGGACAAAGACTGTATGAACACCAGTTTCACCACCTAAGCAAAATTGAATTCCACTTGATCATTGTTTTCTGTTTAACTGAGGATGTACATCGCTGTTTATGTTGAAGAGTTATACCTTATAAAGATTCATTACTAATGCAATTACATTCTAGTTGGGACAATGAGTATTGGGAATGGAGACTTTATTTAAAGGATCCTATACGAGGTGAAGGGATTTTGGCACTTGTGTAATGAAGGATTCTGTAGTGACTCAGCTGAAAGCTCATCATGTTCCTGTAGGGTGAGGGTGTGGGTCCTCATGTTATGCCTCATTTCCACTGAAGGGAACGGTTCGGGTCGGTATAGTTTGGAACGGTTAGAATGGTCTGGTCTATTCTGGTGAGTGTATCCAGTGCAAGTCGGACCGTCAGGGGCCATACAGGGTTTAGAAAAAATGCCTAGGGTGTCCACCAATCAGTGGAATGTATTGTGGGTCTCCCCTAACTGAACCGTTTCATTTTCTATGGCCCCACATCTGAAGCAGGACTCAGAATGGTGCGGTACGGTTCGGTTTTATGGCACACTTTCATTATGGAAACACCCAAAATAGCAAACCGTACCGAACTGATCCACTCAGTGAAAACATGGCATTAGTGTCCATTGTTTGGTATATTTGGTCTTTGGTTTGGAACATGGCAAGCTCTAGCTGGAGTGGTCAGAAGGCCATGATGTAGTCCTGGGCCTGGGATCCCCCTCCCAGGGATCAAAAGTAAGAGAAAAGATTCCCGAGTTTAGGGAAACCATTTCAGATAGGCCTGAACTGAAATTATGTAGGTGCGTTAAATATTTTCTGTTCTATAGAATATGAATAAGATCATGTGAGGTGAACAAGCTTTGTTTGGGAAAGGGGTAGTTGACCTGTTGGGTGGTACGCACTGTTGTGGTATGAAGTAATTGGATTTCCTTTCTTCTAATATGCACCACTAAGCACTTTAGGTTCTGTTGTCCCAGTGGCCCTGGTGTTGCAAAGGTACCTCTGGGTGATGGCCTCGAGCTACTGGAAAAAGAGTGGCCTCTCATGCATAAAGCTACACCTGTATTTCATGCTTGATTGGTAAAAAAATATATATAAAGCATCTTTTTATAAGCTTGTAAACAATTTAAATTATATGCAGTTTGAAGTTGTGGCATGTTTTTAGAATTATCTCTAGCATATTATGAATGCCAATGTATTTCAAGGGTTGAACAAGAGTTATAAGAGTCGTTTTTGTGTTAATGAAATTGTTTTGAACATAAGCTGTTCCACTACTTACAGATGACAATTATTTCTGGCAATCTTTTTTAATACTAAAAGGTAGCTCCTTTTCCATTTTGTATGAATTTTAAAATGAAAGTTTGACAAACTCCACTATATTTAAATGCAATCCATAAGCTGAATTACAACAGATGTATTTTTTTTTATTAGAATACTTTGCAGGTAAATTACAGTTTTGGCATGTCTGCGCTCACAGGGGGGTAAGTTCCAGTTACAAAACGCAATTTGCCTCCTGGAGTTGTGACGGGCTGTCACACCATAAAAATTATATATTTAATATTTGGCCCGTGTATTCAGCAGGCTTTTTCAAAGCAATAAAGCAGCAGTCTGCAAGCTGTTCAGTTCCTGCAGATGGTTTTGATGGAAAGCGCTAACCAAACTATGCAGAATCTGAGCAGAATTCAATTTAACCTCAGAGCGCACCTGTAATTTAGCAATAATCATCTTAATGCTGTGAAGTAAGGTTGGGGAGGTGTATGGGAAGGCTTAGGTCCCCTCAGTGATGAATGAATTAGTTGTTTTGTTGGCTTAAGTTGGCTAAGGCCGCGTACACACGATCAGTCCATCCGATGAGAACGGTCCGAAGGTGAAGCTGAAGCTGACTGATGGTCTGATGTGCCTACACACCATTGGTTAAAAAAACAATCGTATCAGAACGTGGTGACCTAAAACACAACGATGTGCTAAAAAAAAGGAAGTTCAATGCTTCCAAGCATGCGTCCACTTGATTCTGAGCATGAGCATTTAACCAATGCTTTTGCATACTAACGATCGGTTTTGACCTATCGGTTAGACGTCCATCGGTTAAATTTAAAGCAAGTTCTCTTTTTTTTGACCAAAGGATAACTGACCGTTGGGGCCCACACACGATCGGTTTGGACCGATAAAACGGACCTTCAGTCCGTTTTCATCGGTTTTGACCGATAGTGTGTATGCGGCCTTACACTTCCTTAGATAAGGTGACAATGCTCACTTACTTTGCTGTATCTATGGAGGAGTAGTGTTGCCACCTTAGGACAATAAGTGTACTAGGAGTAAAGACCACCTCCCCTTCTCATTAAGTGGTATTCTATAGTTATCAGAGGTAAATTGGGAATTCTCTAGTGTAAAAGACGAGTAGTTGTGTTGTTTTGTGTATTTTTTATTATCAACTTCTTTGCATGTTGCAAGTATGTTGCTCTTCCCCCATCTTCCTGAGGTGGCAGCGTCCCCCTACAAAACACGTTGACAAATCAAACTCCCCATGGACATTCCTATAAGTCAGGCATGTCCAAAGTCTGGCCCGCATTCCCGTTTTGAATAGGGCCGCCTGGGCCGCCTGGGGCCACAAAAGATATATATCAGGCATCACTAAACGGTGAATCGTGGGCCGAATCCTGCCCGCTACTAACATCATTGATTACATAGGAGGCACGGCAGGTCTCTCCTATACATCGCATCACTCCCCCTTCCTCCCCTCCCCACACATCTTATTCACACAAGCCTGGAAGCGCTGCAGGTCCGGACAAAGGGCGGGACCTTTCAAGTTACAAAGCAGGTGATTGGTTGCTAGACAGTCCCAGCAACCAATCACCCGCCTTTAACTTGAAAAGTCCCACTCTTTGTCTGGACATGCCATGCCATGCTTGCTTCCCGGCTTGTGTGATTAAGGTAGGGCAGTGTGGGGAGGGGGAATGCTGCGTTGATGAAAGGGACAGTCTGTCTGACTCTGTAATAACGAGGGAGGACTGTGATGGAGGGAGTCTGTAATGGGGGTCTGTAATGGAGTGGGGTCTGAGATGGAGTGGGGTATGTAATGGAGTGGGGTCTGTGATGAGGGGGATCTGTGATGAGGTGGGGTCTATAATGGAGTGGGGGGATCTGTGATGAAGTGGGGTCTGTAATGGGGAGATTTATGATGAAGTGGGGTCTGTGATGGGGGATCTGTGATGGAGTGGGGTCTGTAATGGAGTGGGGGGATCTGTGATGAAGTGGGGTCTGTAATGGGGGTCTGTGATAAAGTGGGGTCTATAATGGGGGGGGATCTGTGATGAAGTGGGGTCTGTAATGGGGGCGGTCTGTAATGGGGGGGATCTGTGATGAAATGGGGTCTTATTGGGGGATCTGTAATGGAGTGGGGTCTGTAATGGGGGGGGGGGACTGTGATGGAGTGGGCATCTGCTTCACAGACCTTTATTTAACATTTTAGTTTTTTTCCTGAAACTTCCCTCTTAAAGTGAAGGTGTGTGTTATACGCCAATAAATACAGCATATCCAAATAACACACAGAGCTTCTCTCTTTACTCACACACAGCCACAAAGGCAAGAGAATTCTTGGTGGGCAATGTATTAGGCCTCGTACACACGAGGGGATATGTCCGCTGAAAACGGTCCGATGGACCGTTTCAGCAGACATCTCCGCTCGTGTGTATGGGCTAGCGGACAGATTTCTCCACCCGACAGATTTCAAAGCATGCTTTGAAATCTATCCGGTGGGAATCTGTCCGCCCGACATGTCTGCTGGTTAGTACACTTACCAGCAGACATGTCGTCCCCCGCCGCCGCGCCGCCGCCGAATGGATTCAGCGCATGCGCGGAAGTGTTTAACTTCCTGGTGCGGTGACGTGGCGGTGACGTGGCGGCGTCAACGTCACCGCCACGTCACCGCGCCGTCCGGCGGCGGGGAATTTGATCTGATGGTGTGTACACGCCATCGGATCAAACTCCCGATCGGACATATCCGATGGAAATGGTCCGCGGACCGTTTTTATCGGATATGTCCGATCGTGTGTACGCGGCCTTAGTGCTCGAACGAACTCACTTAGACCAAATTTTTATGGTTCAAAGAATGTCAGGCAAAATGGTCGGCCTTCACGCATGTTCACTTCATCAAATCTGGCCCTCTTTGAAAAAAGTTTGGACACCCCTGCCATAAGTAAAATATTTGTTGCTGATACTGATGGGCAACAATTGTTTGAATTAAACTACAGATGTATGTTGCCAATATTGTAAATAGGAATGTGAAGGGTCGTGGTAAAGTGTGTGTATACCCCAGCAATGGACTTCTCTTGTTTGTTTCCTTTTGGTGCTCATGATGTGTATTTAAGTCCTCGGTTAATGGGTATTTTTTAATCACTTATCCAACAATCCCCAGTTCCCTATGATTGGGCTCCAAGGGGTGGAGCGGGATGCTTTGGGGGCGTGGCCTGGCTGGAGTCCAGGCTGAGTCTTCCATTCACCTCACTTCATGCACATGAGTCTGCTTCATGATGTGCAGCCTATGGACCTTTTTGTTTGACGTTCTTGGAGCTAGGACAAGCTCCCTGTCCCCTGCCTGCACTCACAGGGTCTACTTGGACTTTACCTCTCTAACTGAGTGGCACCCAAATGTTGTCTTTTTGATCAAAATGCTTCCAATGCTTTATTAACAGACCAAAAGGAAGCAAACAAGAGAAGTCCATTGCTAGGGTATACATACACTTTACCATGACCCTTAGGCCAGGTTCACATACAGTATGTGCAAACTGGATGCAGGTTTTCCCACATGTTCACACATGTCAGAGGCGGCCGTGGTCCACATTCCAAAAAGGGTCCTGTGCGTGTTTGGGTCTGGTTCAGGTGCAAATTCAGGCAAACATTTGGACCTGATTTGCACCTGAACCAGTGAACAGGAACGCTCTGGACTCCATACTGGGAACCCGCGGCTGCACATACTGTATGTGAACCCGGCTTTAGGTAGATTATCACCCTAACACTTTACTACAATATATCAACCACAAGTTCATATTTCTGGGAAAGAGCCAGTGAGAAAATTACAAGAGTGATGGGCTAAGTATTCTGGAAAATACTGACAACAAATCCATTGCTCTGAACCAGTGAAGAGAAAATAAAGTAATTTTTTTTACTATCAATGGATTGAAATTTTAAGGCAATTTATAATAACAGTAAGTTACTTTATGACTTATACAACAAGCATTTATCTTTCATTGATTTTCAACAATGATGAAGTTTAAGATTTTAACTAGCGCAGTGATAAAAGTAATTTGAGTCCCAAAGGTACAACTTTCTACAAGCCCTTGTACAATCATCGAGTGGCAATGCCTGCAGCAATGATAAGGGGGAGTTATATTTGTTGATGCCAATGGCATAACTGAGCAAAGTGGGAGCCCTGTAGCTTTTTTATCCTGCTACCAAAGGGAGGCAGTTACCAAAGAGTCATCTTTGTAACCTTCTCCCCCTCTCCTAGAACCAACTTATGCAGCCTCAGGCTAAGCAGTAAGCATGCATGGTAGTTGTTTCATCTTAGCTTGTAAACACCGGTCTGAAAAGCATTCAGCTCTGTAAATATTTTCAAACAGTGTTAAAGCCCCAAAAAAATCACAAAAATAGATATACAGTCAAACATTGAACTAACAACCTCAATCTTGATAGCTTTGTCCCCATGTTTCTGTTATAGCAAGTGCACTTTAGACCCAGTGCACTCAGTAATCAGCAATTAGTAACAGAGCTGGTCAGTCACACCCCTTTCTTTCATTGCAATACAAGCCTACGTGAAGAAACTTGCTATGATGAGTGTGGCTGTTGCTCAGCTCTGCCACCACAGGGCACTGCAGGGTGAGGGTAGGATGCAGTGTTTTTGACTAAGAGAAAATGGTATTTTAAGGTATTTCAACATGAAGGAATGCAGAAATATACAGAGATAAAAACACCTGACACTTTAACTGGGCTTTGACATGCTTTCTTAAAGTGGTTCTAAACTCAGAAGGTTTTCTATCTTAATGCATTATTTGCATTAAGATAAAAAAGCTTCTATGTGGAGCAGCACCTCTCAGCGCTCCTAAAACTTACCTGAGCCTATCTCAGTCCAGCGATGTTGCACAAGAGTCTCGAATGCTCAATTGGTTGAGACAGCAGCAGGAGACTATTGTCTCCTGCCCATGGCAATCAAAGTCAGTGAGCGGATGAGAAAATAGAGGGGGTGGGGCCCACGGAGCAGCGGTTGGATGCCCCCATAGCAAGCTGCTTGCTGTGGGGGCATTTGGCCAGGGGCACGAGCAAGGGACCCAAGAAGAGGCGGAGCAGGGCTGCTCTGTAAAAAACTATTGCACAGAGCAGGTAAGTATAACATGTTTGATAATGATTTTAAATGAAAAAATTTGACTTTAGCGTCACTTTAAAGCCCTATAATCTTCAGTTTAGGTTTAAGAGCATGGCATTAGAATCCTAACAGGCGTTCTGACAGTAGGAAAGAAATCTAACATGAAAGAAATATGGAGGCAGCCATTTCAGATCATTTACTGAAAATCATCCTAAATTCCTCTGGCTTCAAGACATTTTTAGACACAGAGGGCCAGATTCACGTAGAATCCGCTGCGGCGTAGTGTATGCTATTTACACTACGCCGCTGCAACTTACTGGAGCAAGTGCCGTATTCTCAAAGCACTTGCTCCGTAATTTGCGGCGGCGTAGTGTAAATGGCCCGGCGTAAGGCCGCATAATTCAAAGGGGGCGGCTTGTATTTAAATTAAGCGCGCCCCCACGCCGATCGAACTGCGCATGCGCTGGCCGTAAAAATAGCCCAGTGCGCATGCTCTAACTCACGTCGGAAAACGTTAATGAAGCCGAGGTGAGCGTCATTTATGCAAAGCCCTATTCGCGAACGACTTAGGAAAATGACGTAAACGACGGAAAAATACAACGCTGTCCCGAGGCCATACTTAACATGGCATACGACGGACCTTCTTAAACTTACCCCTCATATAGCAGGAAACGACGTAAAAGGACGACAAGGCGGCGCAAAAACGTTCGGGAAAAGGCGTATCAGGCTCATTTGCATAGTCAAATGAGAAATCGACGTAAACGCCACCTAGCGGCCGGCGTAACATTACATTTAAGATCCGACGGTGTAAGTGACTTACGCCAGTCGGATCTTAGTGTAAATCCGAAGCTACATTCTCAACTATGTACTTGAATGTTGGAGCCCATGAAAATAGACAATGTCCACATGGATTGGTAAAATTTGTAAAAAAACACCAAAGCTCACTTACCAACCAAACTGCAACAAACCAAATTGTCGTGTCTAACAGTTTACTTTAAAACCAGGGGTTTAGTTTGCACACAAATACATGTGTGAGTTGCAGGGCTACTTCATTGCACCCCTAGTATAAATTTATAGAGTTAGAACTGCAGTACATTAAGGTGCTGTAATCTCTGCAGTTTACACATGTATTTGCAAATGCATGCAAATGAAACCCCTGGTTTTAACACAAACTGTTAGACAGGAAAATTCAGTTTGTTGCAGGCTGGTTGGTAAGTGAGCTAGGAATTTTTCTTGGGTGCTTTTTGACATGCGTCGCCCTTCCATGTGCTCCGTGCTACAAAGGCCAGTTATAGGTTGGGGTGGTCGCCATTTGTTTGTACTGTTGGTAAATTGGTTAGGGGGTGCACTGGATACCTTTGCTGTCATTATGCTATTGCTGGGTGTCCTGTGCCTTCCTATAACTTTAAGGAGGGGTGGGCTCCCCCCAGGCATACTTGCCGTCAATCTATCCATTACTATATATGTACTCCAACTTTGGAGACTCTCAAAATTAGGACTGCAGTACACTAGGGTGGAAAAAGACACACCCGGCACTCCAGGTGAGAGCAGGAAGCCTAATGATCCAGTAGGTGCTCGCCTCCGCACAAATTGAAACTAGAAGGAATGGGCGCACAACACTGTAGATCAAAATCTTTTTTATTTGGACATCCCAAAAACCACAGGAATCAGAATGCTGGGTAGACGTGTTTCAAACACATCACGTGCGCTTAGTCATTTCCATTGCAGTACACTAGGGTGCTGTCAAGTAGCCCTGCAAATTTACACATGTATTTGCAAATGTATGCACATAAAATCCTTGGTTTTAACATGAACTGTTAGACAGGACAATTTGTTTTTTGCAGGCTAGTTGATAAGTGAGCTGGAAATTTTAGTTTGGTGTTTTTTCGCCCTTCCATGCGATCCTTGCTGCAAAGGCCAGTTATAGGTTGGGGTGGTTGCCATTTGTTTCTACTGTTAGTAAAAATAGTCCCAGGCTCTTGTCCAAGGCAATCAACAACAGAAAATCTGAGCGGACAGCATCATATGAACCACGTCTGTCTGTTTATGGTTTTCAGTATCGTTTACCTCAATATGAGATTTATGCTGATCTTTTTTCCTATTGTTACTGTACGTGATGTTAGAACAATTTTGCACATTTTACATAATCATTTTCTGTGAGCTATAAAATGATGAAGCGCTCTTTGGGCCTGTATGTTCACAGCCTTACAAAATAAATACTTTTCTGTTTTTTGAAACCTTCTGGTCAATAAATATAGCAAAGAAAAAAAAATGTTCTTTCCACAGCAATTTCCTTGTATTGGTTTAAATTGAAGCTTCTTTGTAATCTTTTTCCATCGTGTGTCTTATTGCCACCATTATGTAGTAATCATTTTGTCAATGTTATTGCGGTAGCCATAATTTACATGAACAGATCTCTCCTGCAGAAGACCTCTCGCAGTCTGGGTTCAAAAATAAGCACCATTTAAATTGTAAAACTAAATAGCATGAAATGGAACATAGCTAGATATGTCCAAAATTGCAGCGGGTTTTGGATAATACTGTGAAGTATCCTCTCTCGCTTCCCCGCAGAACATTGTTTCGCTTTGTTGTTATTTTTTAAACAAAAAAGGAATGAATATGACTGAGAAAGAAAAGCAGTTCTGATTTTTCTGTATGGTAGTGACCAGCATATGAACTATCTGTATAAAGACTGAGCAACACATATCTCTGATCAAACACAAGTTACTTTTATCAAGTGTTGCAAACTGTTTGAACATTGCTCAAAATCGCATTCGCCCACACTTTAAAGGGATAGAATGGTAGTATGGTGGTTTTTAAGTATGTTTCTTATTTGTTATGATCAAGTCTATTTTTTTTTTTTACAACGGATGCTTTAGGCTTCTTTTTTCTTTTCCAAGTCTCTCTGTCAGGATCAGCGGGAGACTGCTTGTTGGATTTAGGGGGCTTAGACACTTCTAAAGAATACATGGCCAACATCAAAGTCTAAAGCCCTGGGGCAACATGCAGACCTTTGTCTCTTAGGCCGGCCATACCCGGTGCAAATATATTTCCTAGAACCCCCCGTCAACTTGGATAATGCTGACAGGGCAATCCCTCCTACTGAAGTATTGTCTGCTCCAAGTGGGGGGACAGGGGCGAGCAGGGGAAGACGTCTTTGTTAGAAGAAAATAGTGTTTATCGCTAGCAGCTATAGCAAAATAATCATAAGAGAATCCGGCAGGATGGTTGTACACAAGCTGATGAATTGATCAACTTGGTACATTCAGCCTGCTCATTAATGGTTCGAATCTTGGGCAGTTCCTGCGTTTTGAGACTTCGAACTGTGTATGGTCGACCTTATTGTATGTTCCTTGGGGCCTATGCTGACCAAACTCTGTTACACCTTGCCCAGGTGCTTGCTCAGTTCAGTAAAGGTAAAATAATTCTTTAGAATGAGTTCTATAAGCTAAATGGCTTGTTTTATTTACAGCGGAACCTCGGATTACGAGCATAATCCGTTCCAGTAAAATGTTCATAATCCAAAGTACTCGCAGCGAGTTTCCCCATTGAAGTCAATGGTAACTAAAATAATTTGTTCCGCATTGACATCAATGGCAGGCAGAGGCGGGGGGGGGTGGGGCATCGGAGAGCCTCGGAAATGTCCGGAAAGGCCCGAGGACAGTTCGGCTGACCTCGGGAAAACCTCGGAGAGACTGCGTTCCCAAGCCATTTCAAGGTTTGCCGATGTCAGATTTTCGAACAGCACCGTTCAGCTCTGGCACCCCCCCAACTCAGGCCAAATGCAGTAATGCACACCATTTTGGACTGGATCATGCTCGTTTTGCGAGACAACACTCTCAAATCGAGTTAGGATATTTAAAAATACAGTGCTCGTATTGCGTTACCGCGTTACTCGCAATCCAAGGTTCCACTGTATTTCAAATTCTTATATTTTTGTGCTTCCCATCCTTTTTCACTTTTTATGTATTTTCCCTCCAATTTTGGCTGCAGGGAGCACATATGTGGAAACAATGCTTTGTAAAAGGCTGTAATAGCAATGATCTCTAATTTGTCTCTAGTCTGTAACTCTTTAGTCTCCAATGAGCAAGTTTTCAGTTTTTGGCCATCACTTGTAGCATGTCTATAGATTAGTGGTCGCCAACCTTTTGGACCTCATGGACCACTAAATTCACAATTTTGAATCCTGCAGACCACTAACATGAATTTTACATGTCTTATAAACACAATGCTCCAGTTTCTTGCCCCCCTCCCCCTGGATCACACTGCTGTCTTATACACACAATGCTCCTGCTCTCTGCCTCCCTCCCTCTGCATCACACTGCTGCCTTACACAGACTCATTATTGGATCTCACCTTCTTATCCAGCCATGTCCCCATGTTCTCGGTCTCACTGCTCCCTCCCACCGTCTGATCAGTGCTGTCATTGGAAGTCCTCCCCTTCACCTCCCTCTCTCTGCACTACTCCCCGTTCCTCCCTCTGAGTTCACAGGAGCTAGAACTACAGAGAAGACATCTGGTATCAATCTGTGCTGACAGGATTGACTGTGAGCACGCATTGAGAACAACACTGGAAACCACATTGGGCATTACACAGATGTGCTCATAAGTTTACATGCCCAGGCAGAATTTCTGATTTCTTGGCCATTTTTCAGAGAAGAGAATTATGAATGATAACACAAAAACATTTCTTTCACACATGGGTAGTGTTTGGGTGAGGGCATTTATTATCAATCAACTGTGTTTACTCTTTTTAAATCATAATCACAACGGAAACTACCCAAATGACCCTGATCAAAAGTTTACATACCCCAGTTCTTAATACCATACATTTCCCCTTTAACATCAATGACAGCTTGACATTTTTGTGGTATTTGTGGATGAGGCCCTTTATCTTTCTCAGATGGTAAAGCTGCCCATTCCTCTTGGCAAAAAGCCTCCTGGAAATTCTTGGGCTGTCTTGCATGAACTGGACGCCAAAGTGACTTAATGATATTGAGGTCAGGAGACTGAGATGGCCACTCCAGAACCTTCATTTTATTCTGCTGTAGCCAATGACAGATCGACTTGACCTTGTGTTTTGGATCATTGTCATGTTGGAAAGTCCAAGTACGTCCCATGCGCAGCTTCTTGGCGGATAAATGCAAATGTTCCTCCAGTATTTATTGATAACATACTGCATTCGTCTTGCCATCAATTTTAATCAAATTTCCTGTGCCTTTGTAGCTTACACATCCCCAAAACATCAGTCATCCACCTCCATGTTTCACAGTAGGAATGGTGTATCTTTCATCATAGGCCTTGTCTCCAAATGTAGTGTTTATGTTTGTGGCCAAAAAGCAAAATTTTGGTCTCATCACTCCAAATGCCAGAAGGTGTGAGGCTTGTCTCTGTGCTGTTTGGCGTATTGTACGCGGGATAATTTGTGGAAATTGCGTAGAAAAATGCTTACTTCTGGAGATTCTACTATCCAGCCCATCTTTCTTCAAGTGCCTCCTTATTGTGGCAACAGCCACACCACATGTTTTCAGAGAGTCCTGCATTTCACCTGAAGTTATTTGTGGGGTTTTCTTTGCATCCCATACAATTTTTCGGGCAATTGTGGCTGAAGTATTAGTTGGTCTACCTGACCGTGGTTTGGTTTCAACAGAACCCCTCATTTTCCACTTCTTGATTAAAGTTTGAACACTGCTGATTGGCATTCTCAATTCCTTGGATATCTTTTTATATCCTTTTCTGTTTTATACAGTTCAACTACCTTTTCCCGCAGATCCTTTGACAATTCTTTTGCTTTCCCCATGACTCAGACTCTAGAAATGTCAGTGCAGCACTGGATGAAAGATGCAAGGGTCTGTCAGGAGTCCAGAAACTAATTGACCTGCTATATACATATACAGTAATTTCATGCAAACAGAACACAGATGAGGATGGTTATCTTTAACTACTTGCCGACCGCCCAGCGCAGTTATACGGCGGGACGGTGGCACTGCTGGGCGAGAGCACGTAGCTCTACGTCCTACCTTTAGCGGCCGCCGGTGGCCCGCGCGCGCGCCCCCGCTCGTCCCCCGATTCCCGTGCGCGTGCCCGGCGGGCGCGATCGCCGACGGGCACGCGCGCTCATTCGTTACAGAACGGGGAACGAGAGCTATGTGTGTAAACACATAGCTCTCGTTCCTGTCAGCGGGGGAAACGCTGATCTTCTGTTCATACAATGTATGGACAGAAGATCAGTGATTTCCCCTAGTGAGGCCACCCCCCCATACAGTTAGAACACACCCAGGAACACACTTAACCCCTTCCCTGACCCCTAGTGTTAACCCCTTCACTGCCAATGGCATTTTTATAGTAATCCAATGCATTTTTATAGCATTGATCGCTATAAAAATGCCAATGGTCCCAAAAATGTGTCAAAAGTGTCCGATGTGTCCGCCATAATATCACAGTACCGAAAAAAAACGCTGATCGCCGCCATTACTAGTAAAAAAAATTATTAATAAAAATGCCATAAAACTACCCCCTTTTTTGTAAACGCTATAAATTTTGCGCAGACCAATTAATAAACGCTAATTGCGATTTTTTTTAATGAACAATATGTAGAAGAATACGTATCGGCCTAAACTGAGGAAAAAATATGTTTTTTTATATCTTTTTTGGGGATATTTATTATAGCAAAATGTAAAAAATATAGAATTTTTTTCAAAATAGTCATTCTATTTTTGTTTATAGCGCAAAAAAAAAAACGCAGAGATGATCAAATACCACCAAAAGAAAGCTCTATTTGTGGGAAAAAAAGGACGCCAATTTTGTTTGGGAGCCACATCGCACGACAGCGCAATTGTCAGTTAAAGCGACGCAGTGCCTAATCACAAAAAGTGCTCTGGTCTTTGACCAGCAATATGGTCCAGGGGTTAAGTGGTTAATAATAGCCATTCAAACCCCTTGTGTGCATGATATCAGGCCAAAATCACCAGGGTATGTAAACTTTTGATCAGGGTCATTCGGGTAGTTTCTGTTGCCAGTATGACATTATGATTTAAAAAGAGTAAACACAGTTGATTGATAATTGTGTTATCATTCATATTCTCAGAAAAATGTCCAAGAAATAATTAATTCTTGTAAACTTATGAGCAAAACTGTACATCCCGTACAATGTTGATTTGCAGCAGAAACCCTGCGGGCCACCAATTTTTTTTTGAGGACCATCAGTGGTCCATGGACAACTGGTTTGGAATCGCTCTCATATACCGTACTTCTATTGCATGCCTGCAGTGAGAGCTTTCTTTAGCATTCATTAAATTCACTGCGTGATGTGTACAGCTCTTTGCTGATGTAAGAGGCTACCCATAAGGACCACCAAGTCAAGAAGGTTGACCACCATTGGTCCAAAGTGATGCCAAGAGTCAAATGCCCAGACCGGTAGTGAGACAAGATCTAAATTGTGTGGATTGTTTTAAATTAGACAACTACAATGTACAGAGACAGACAGAAGATAGGCTAGAAGTTGTGTCACCAGTGGCCAGCAGTAGCTCACCTTGATCTTTACCACAGCTTCTGATAGTAAAGATTAATTTAAGGTGCTCTCTTATGACACAACATAGGCAAACATAAACACTCTAAACAGCAAAAGCAGACTCAAGACAAATAAGCAGGCAATCAATTGGATGGTTTAAAGTAGCAATCACACAGACAAACGCAACCTGACAGCTTGCACTGCAACTGAAGGTTAGCACGAAAGCAACAGACTACATAATTGCAAGACTAAGCAGGCAGGGGCTAAATACACATAGGCTGGTCAAGGACCATAAAAGGATTTTTCATCAAGAGGCAAATGGTTCCATTAAGTAGCCATAAGAAGAGTGGAAACACTATGAATGTGGGAATGGAACAGGGTGGAGCTAGTGAAGGATGAGAAGAAGCTAGTGAATGATGAGAAGAAGTGTGCGAAAAGGCTAACATACAGCTAGAGGTAGAGCAAAATGCATAACAGGATGCCTTCTAAAAAAGAGGATGTTGTTTACAGAGTTGAATAGCTGAGGCTAAAATTTACACATTTTAAGTGAATAAATTAAATCATTGACTCTCCTATTTTCTCCTCCCTATGAAAAGGTCTGTCGGAGATTTTAAAGGGGTTGTAAAGGTTAGTTTTTTATTTTCTAAATAGGTTCCTTTAAGCTTGTGCATTTTTGGTTCACTTAACTTTTCCTTCGATTTCCTTTCTAAATGTTTTTTTTCTTTGTTTTCTTTGTCTGAATTTCTCACTTCCTGTTCCTCCTCAGTAAACTGTTCTGGCTGACTAACCCCCATGGATGATGGCGGCAAGAGTACTGAGGAGAAGCAGGAAGTGAGAAATTTAAAACAAAGAAAAAAAAACATCTAGAAGGGAAATCAAAGGAAAAGGTAAGTGAACCAACAATGCACTAGCTTAAAGGAACCAATTTAGAAAATAAAAAAATAAAAAAACAAACCTTTACAACCCCTTTGCATTGTCTTCCCTGGGCACATGACACCTCCGCACAGCTTTATGGGGGAGGTTATTTAAAGACTGGGAGGAGCTGAATTCTCTCTCTTGGGACCTGCACTTCGCCCTCTGCGGAACGGGGGAGAGCACCACAGCCGACTATCTAGGCCTGAAGCCTGGGCCTGAAATCACCGAAAAACCAGCTTTCGGAGAGAGACAAGATCAAGTGCGTCCAGCTTGTACTTCCAAGAGACCAGAGTCTTCCACCAACTGACGATTGTAGCAGTGGCGAGCAAGAGACCAGAGACTGTGTGTTGCAGAGTGGCCACCGATTGGTGTGTTTGTCGTGAGGAACTCAGGCGGACTAGGCCTGCTCGGGTGAGAGGGCAGTGGCCCAAAACAATCAATACTACTTTAGCTTTGTGACTTATTCAAGAGACCTAACGTCTGGAAGCCACTCTAGCCAGACTGAATGGCACTAAGTTAAGGATCATTCCGCAAGCACCGGTATCGATTGTACCCTTAGACTTAGCTTGACTACCCACTCCCTGTGGATTACAAACAAGTGAAAGTGCACCAACGTATTTACAGTAGATCTCACCCCTGAGGAACAGTCTGGAGTTATCTAGGCCAGGCCTGGTCAATGTTATCTGCAACTGTACCTGAAGGAACTGCCCACTAGGGGAAGCTCGCGAGCATAAACAATTTCAAACTACTTTCAGTTTTTATAATATTAGCATTTAGTTGGTTCTTACTGACTTTCGCAAGGGCCCTTGCAGAGTCAGCTGTATATATATATATATGCATATATTTGTAATCTGTTGTTGATCTGTTATCTTTTCTTATTACATGCCAAGTAAAGTTACCCTTGGTTTTACTATATTGATTGTGTGAGGTGTGTTTGCTCCTGAGGACTGCATTCAGAGAAAGGTAACAACAATATTGCATGTCACTGTATATTTTATGTGTGTGTTATTGTGGTCCCAGCACACGCGGGATTCACAATATATTTGCATTTGCCTGGTGTGCCAAGGGAGGGTTCGAGCCACTTAAAGGGGTGAACAGATAAGAGAGTATACCCAAAACTAATCAGCAGCTCCTTCGGGAGTACCGCTACAATAACATCACTTCGCCCTGTGGCCACTGCCCCTGCTCGCCCCCCAGTGCCGATGCGAGTGTAAAAAGTGTAAAGTCCCGATAAAAATCGCAGATCACTGTATTTACTAGAAAAAACAATTATACAAAAATACAATAAAACTATCCCCTATTTTGTAGATGTTATAACTTTTGTGCAAACCAATCAATATACGCTTATTGCCAAAAATATGTAGAAGAATACATAACGACCTAAACTGAGAAAAAAAAATATATTTAACCACTTTAACCCCCGGACCATATTGCTGTCCAAAGACCAGAGCACTTTTTGTGATTCGGCACTGCGTCGCTTTAACTGACAATTGCGCGGTCGTGCGACGTGGCTCCCAAACATAATTGGCATCCTTTTTTTCCCACTAATAGAGCTTTCTTTTGGTGGTATTTTATCATCTCTGCGGTTTTTATTTTTTGCGCTATAAACAAAAATACAGCGACTATTTTGAAAAAAATTCAATATTTTTTACATTTTGCTATAATAAATATCCCCAAAAAAGATATAAAAAAACATATTTTTTTCTCAGTTTAGGCCGATACGTATTCTTCTACATATTTTTCGTAAAAAAAAATCGCAATTAGCGTTTATTAAATGGTTAGCGCAAAATTTATAGCATTTACAAAAAAGGGGGTCGTTTTATGGCATTTTTATTAATATATTTTTTTTACTAGTAATGGCGGCGATCAGCGTTTTTTTTCAGTACTGCGATATTATGGCGGACACATCGGACACTTTTGACACATTTTTGGGACCATTGGCATTTTTATAGCGATCAATGCTATAAAAATGCATTGGATTACTATAAAAATGCCATTGGCAGTGAAGGGGTTAACACTAGGGGGCAGTGAAGGGGTTAAGTGTGTTCCTGGGTGTGTTCTAACTGTATGGGGGGGTGGACTCACTAGGGGGAATCACTGATCTTCTGTTCATACATTGCATGAACAGAAAATCAGCATTTCCCCCGCTGACAGGAACGAGAGGTATGTGTTTACACACATACCTCCCGTTCCCCGCTCTGTAACGAGCAATCGCGGGTGCCCGACGGCTATCGTACCCGCCGGGCACGCGCGCGGGACTCGGGGGCGTGCGGAGGGCGCGCGGGCCCCCTAGTGGCCGAAAAGGAGGGGACGTAGAGCTACGTGCTCCCGCAGGGCCGCGCCACCGTCCCGCAGTAATATGACGGTGGGCGGTCGGGAACAAGTTAATAATTTTGGGATAATTATTATGGCAAAAAGTAAAAGATATGGGGCCAGATTCAGGTAGAGTTAGGCTGGAGTATCAGTGATACTCCAGCCTAACTCTCACGTTGAGCCGGCGTTTCTGTTTTCTGTAAGCAGAAAACAAGAAACGCCGGGTTGGAGATCCTATACGAGCAGCGTAATTGTATTTCGCCGTCGTATCGGAACTGCAATTTTAAAAATGGCGCTCAGGGCGTTCCCGCTGATTAACGCCGAGAATGTTAATCAGCGAGAATCGGCAATTCACGATCGTATTCTGGCCTGACGCAGTGACTTTCCGACGTTTCCGTAAGCGATACGCGGCGTAAAGAAAAACAAGCCCCCTAGTGGAGTATCCTATGTTAAGTATGGGGGTGATAGGGGGCGCTAAATGTGTACCTAGAATCGCTTCCTGATGACGTAAATCTTACGAAACGTACATCGAGGCGCAGACCAGTCACGCATCCCCACGCCACTTCCGGATCCGTTGGCTCACGGCGGGTGGAACGCACACCAGCCAAACAACGCTACCACAGC
The DNA here is from genome assembly GCA_029574335.1 of Rana kukunoris. Lineage (NCBI taxonomy): Eukaryota > Metazoa > Chordata > Amphibia > Anura > Ranidae > Rana > Rana kukunoris. Next base: position 24,886,332 of record CM056055.1, on the reverse strand, counting down.
GACGGACATCCAGCTTTCCTCTACCTAAACACGCTGACAAGCCTCAGTGCCGGGATCGGGCACTGTTTAAAGTAAGCAGCCACTTGGCTTGTATTTTATATGTTCATTTTTAATAAACAATATCACACTATGATGGTTTTCTCGTTCTGGCTTATTCGAATATTGGATAATCTCCTGGAAAAACCCTGACCGCTGGGAAAATACTTTCTGATAAAGTGTTGCATGACTTCTTTTTTAAATAAAAGAGTCAATTTGTGTCGGTAAGGAGCCATTTTGTCTGATCACTTCGGGTGCAAATAACTATTTCCTAGGTGGTGGTCTTATATCTACAGCCTATACTACATACAGCAATTGAAGTTTGAATATCTGTTGGGAGCATTCCATCCAGCATCTTCTGTTGGAATTTGTTTTGCACTGTTTGCACTTTATTGCATGGACTTTTGTCTCAGTGTTACTGAGCATCACGGCCCAGATTCACGTACATCGGCGCATTATTGGACCGGCGTAGCGCACCGCCTTTACGTTAGACTTGCGCCATCTAGCCGCGTAATCCCCCGATTCACGTAGCTTTTGCGCAGGAAATTGCGCAAGCGTAAGGTTTTTTCCTGAGGCGTAAGGAGGAGTAATACAAATTGGGAAGGACGTGGGCGTGTTACATTGAAATGAGCCGTGACCCCATGCAAATGAAGGGCCGGCCGGCTCGCGCATGCGCGCTTGAACGAGACCATGGTCAGCTCCGCTGTGCGCATGCTCACAACTCGGGAGCGGCGCAATCAGTGAAATTGGAAATGGACTAGGGCAACTTTGTGAACTACGCAGACAGCATAAATAGACAGACACAAATGCACTTCCTTTGCAAAAGTACATCCCTTTGTATCCCTCCCTCTACAGCAAGGTGCTTTTGTTTGTTTGTGACGTGTCTTTGAGATATTTGGGGACTGTTTTGCAGAGTGATTTTTGTCTTTTATGGGTTTTCTTTGTTATTTTGTTTAAATTATATTTTTGCTGGGCATTTTTTTTTTTTGCTCGTCATTTATTTAATTTTTTTGGTTCTGTTTGTGTATGATTTTGGAATGTGGGGGTGATATTCCTGCGGGAAAAGGGGTGTCACCCTCATTTGTGGTGGAGAAGTGATCCCCAGGTCTGTGTGAATGGTGTATGAATGTACAGTGACATAATTGGAGCCGTGGCATGGCGTTGCAGCTCACAAGTCCTGCATGGTGGACTGGTGCCAATCCAATGTGATGAGGATGTGGGGTGTCTGTGCTAGGGACCATAGTGGTGTGCATGCATGCATTCTCATTGTGCCATGATTAATGTGTGTGTTTAACGTGCAAAGATGCCCAATATGAGCTGCCTCCTGACTGCTCTTCCCTCAGAAGACGGGGTATCCTCGGTTAGGGGTTGATTGTCTGGTTGGGGGGTCAGGTCATCACGTAGCTCAACCTGCAGGCCCTTCCTCACTGCGAGATTGTGCAGCATGCAACATGCAACGATGATATGGCACACGAAGTTTGGGGAATACAACAGTGTACCCCCAGACTTATCCAGGCATCGGAAACGTGACTTCAGGAGGCCAAAGGTGCGCTCCACCACTGCTCGGGTTTTGATGTGTGCTTGATTGTATCTTTCCTCCCCTGGGGTTTGGGGGTTCCGGATAGGAGTCATGAGATGGGGTCCCAGTGCATATGCAGAGTCACCTGGAAGGGAAAAGACAGGAGAATGTTAGTCATGCATGTGCCACTTGTGAGGTGTGCATCACGGGAGGGGATAGTCATGCCTGACTCCCATGTCACTCACCAACCAGCCAGGTGTTCCCATACACGTTCTGATCGAATTCCATTCGGATGTGGCATTGATTGTATATGTAGCTGTCATGGGTGGATCCTGGGTGTTTGGCACGGACGTGCCATATGAGGCCTTGGGCATCAACTATCACCTGTACGTTGATGGAGTGCCAATTCTTCCGATTGCGGTACATGTGCTCTGTCTCATGGGGGGGCTGGAGTGCCACATGTGTGCAATCAATGGCCCCGATGGTGCGTGGGAATCTGGCAATGCTGTAGAAATCTGTCATTGCCTTCAGCCGCAGGTCCATTGCCTTCAGCCACCACTCCACTTGTACGCTGAAAAGAGCCACTGGCAAGGACATGGAGTGTTGCCAGGACCTTCACCAGTGGCTGCACTGCTTGTGAGCGGTGTGTTGGGCTGGTGATGTCCTCCTGCAGGGTTGTGGTTAATTCCAGGATGGCATGAGGGGTGAATCTGAAGATGCGATACACCTCAGAATCACTCATGCCAAAGAGGTCTATGCGTGTGCGGTATACCCTCTCCCGTGCCATCCTCCGTGCCCTCCTCCTTCTTTGGTCATCTAAATTCACTAGTGCAGCTATGAGCGACGATGCCCCTGGCATGTTGGCAGTCAAATTGTAGTGCAACACGTGTGTGTGGTCTGCTCCTCAGTAACGGTGTTGCTTTATGTGAGATGTAGACGTTTTTTTCAAAATTTAGACCAGCTTTTAGGTGCTCTAACTTTAGACAGGACATTTTGCTGTTGCGCACATCGCGTAGCCTGCGCAGCAACTGCGTTTTTTTGTGGATCCCCGCAACTCCCTCATTAGCATATTTGACTAGCAAATCAATGGTGTGTCTAGCGCATTTTTGCGCGGACGGATGCGTCTGTCTAACGAAATTACGCCGGACAAAAAAAAGTAGATTTCTGGCGTAATTCGTTTTCTGAATCGCGCGCATCTAAACGCACGCGCACATTTAGACTTACGCACGCGCAACACCAGTTGCGCAGGCGTAATCGCTCTGTGAATCTGGGCCCACATATATATCCTATGTTGGAGTTCTAGTTATACACGATTTTTTTGATACATTATTTACTATTAATGATCATTCATATGTATTGCAAGTATATATGATCTGTAGTTTAACACAATATTAATTCTAGGTAAACATTTAGCGCCCCCTATCACCCCCATTCCAATATACTATTCAGACACTGAATTTCTGGGGAGGCAGCTCACAAACATATATATTTTATTTATATTTGATTGCACATTTGGTTATTAGCCCATTGTCTGGAGCTTGTCATCATTTGTCTTTCCGTGGCGCGAATTCTACACACATTTTTTACTATGTTAAGTATGGCCGTCGTCATCGCGTCGAATTAAAAAATGTTCACGTTGTTTGCGTAAAACGTCCGTGAATGGGGATTGACGTCATTGACGTTCCCTGACAGAATTTGGAGCATGCGCACTGACAGTCGACGCATGCGCAGTACGTTCGCCGCGGGATCGCGCATAGTTAACATAATACACGCCCCCTACCCGCCCAATTTGAATAACGCCGGCTCATTTTCGCTACGCCGCCGCAACTTTAGGAGTAAGTGCTATGTGAATAACAGTACTTGCTCCTAAAGTTTCGGCGGGGTAACGTAAATGAGAAACGTTACTCCACCATAAAAATGCGCCCATCTACCTGAATCTGGCCCATTGTGTTTTTTTTTTTTTCAAAATTGTCGCTGTTTTTTTGTGATCAAATACCACAAAATGAAAGCTCTATTTGTGGGAAAAAAAGGACGCAAATTTTGCTTGCGATCCACGCCGCACGACCGCGCAATTGTCAGTTAAAGCGAAGCAGTGCCAAATTGTAAAAAGTGCTTTGGTCAGGAAGGGGGTAAATCCTTCTGGGGCTGAAGCGTTTAATGAATGGCATCATGCCTAAAAGGTGGCAACTACCCCTGTGATGCTTGTACTTGGAGAAGTGCAAAGGAGAACAGTAAGCTCAGCAGCCTGATAAAGTACTGATTAAAGTACAAAAAGTTGGAGCACTCGGAATCGAGTGCAGTTGAGCATGGTAGCCAATTAGCTTTTAACTTCAGCTCGTTCAATTAAGCTTTGAAAATAAAACCTGGAAGTTGATTGGTTTCTATGCAGAGTTGGACCAGATTTTGCATGCTTCAATTTTAGTAACTAACCCTTTATAAGTGTTAAAAACAAATACAAATATAAGCTATAAATGCTGTTTGTGTCCCCAAAGAGGGAATTTCTCTGACAGATTTTAAATGCTGTCTTTGTCTTCCTGCTCTGTCTGACTCCTGTTACTTAAATAGGAAATGAGGAGAAATATCCCTCATCGGGACACGGATGGAATTTCCTCACATAAGTTCTACCCTTTACTCTACTGTTTGTTGCTGCCTGTGTCCTCACGGGAGAGATTTTCTCTCACTTCCTGTTCTGTGAGATGCTTGTTGGTAAATTAGCAACTGAAAGTAGGGAGGTTTTTCCTCTTTACAAATGCTTAATCTATAGCAGCCACCTTTACTTAAATGCTAGTAATGCCTAGCACTACTTGGATGCCCCCAGAATTTTAAGTGCGATACTATATTAACAGAATTGGCCTGATCCCCAGCAACCTCAGAGGGAATTCACTTACCATGTCTGATGGCTTTAGGATGCAGAATGGTTCAAGTTAGGTGTAGCATGCAGGAGTGACCAGGACTATGACTGGCTGGATGACAAGCAGGGCTGGTGCAAGGATTTTTGACACCTTAGGCAAAACCTAATTTTGCCATCCCCCCTTGGCTCAACCCCTGACAACACCCCCTTTGCCCTGCCCATGTACTGTATACCCCACCTTTTTAATGAAGTGCCCATCAAATGCAGCTCACCAGTGCCCATCAAATACAGCCTCACCAGCGCTCATCAAATGCAGCCTCACCAGCGCCCATCAATGCAGCCTTACCAGCGTCCATGAATGTAGCCTTTACCGGCGTCATCAAATGCAGCCTCACCAGCACCCATCAATGCAGCCTTTACCGGCGCCATCAAAAGCAGCCTCACCAGCGCCATCAAATGCAGCCTCACCAGCGCCCATCAATGTAGCTTACTAGTGCCTGTCAATTTATGTTTGCTTGCTTCCATTCCTTCAGGAGTCAGGACACAGACACAGTCCTCCACCACGGCGCCTCTGACACTATGTGCGAACGGAGCAGCGGCTACCTGCTAAAGCTGAGACTTAGTTGCTTACTGCAGAGTAGGAGCACCAGTGACCAGGCACCCTAGGCAGCAGTTTAGTTTGCATAGTGGTAGCACCAGCCCTGATGACAAGCTTGCAGGGATTGGAGGTGGCATCAGACAGTGTCAGAGTTCACAATCTAAGCAAGGTTCAGGGCAAGATTCAGTCAGTAGCAAATACATTATCAAGGCAAGGGTCTGGGCTGCAGACAATTAGTAGCATACTGTATCTCTCATCCGGGCAAGGGTTGGGGCAGGTGGTAATCAGTATTGCATACGCTGTTTAAGCAAGGAACAGGAAAGGCACCAGTAGCAAATCCATTATCCAGGCAGAAGTCAGCAAAAAGGAACAGTCGAAGGTAAGGCAAGACATGAGTTACAGAACCAGAAAGCTTAACCATATTACAAGTCTGGAAAGTTGGGATTGTCGGTCAAATAGAGTGCAGCCAATCAGGGCAAAGGAGGTGGAACAGACAGCACTCAGCCATAGCAAGGACTTTTGCCCGGCAAATGCCAACGCTCAGGCTGGGAAAAGAGAGCTTCTGAGCAGCATCTGCAGCAAAAAGGAGCAACTGCAGCAAAAAGAAGCAACTACAGGGGGTAAGAAAATAGGAGTATGTGTTGTATGCTTCTAACAGAAATGAGAAGAAATCACGTGAATAAAAAAAAAAAAACTCCCAGTTCTCCCTTATTTGGGAGGGCTGTCTCTCTTTTGGAGCCAAATCTCTGTCATACAGTACATCCTGATTTTTGGTGTGATATTCAAAAAGTATACAATATTTATTGCACAAGCGCAATATTAAAAGACCATGATATCCAGTGAATAAAAAAAAACATCCCCCCAATGTACAATACTGACCCTGAGCTTTCAAAGCTCAGCAAGTATCAGGGTGATGGCATCCAAACTCAGAAAGTGGGAAGTCGGCTGTCAGCTCTATAGCATCCCACATAAGATTGCACAGGTAAATCAACTAAATAATATCATCCGTTCTTCATACAAGTAAAGTTGGGTATATATGTTGAGTTTTTTTTTTTTAGTTGAATGAAAAAACCTTCACAGATCCTCACAAGTGATGTGATGTGAATGTAGGGATCTCTCCTGCTCCACTATTGCATCTTACAGCAGGGACTCCTCCCCATCAGAATACACTAATCAGCACTGCAGCCATTAACTGCAGTGGCTGCCGAATGAGGTTTTTCCAGCAGTATCGTTCTAATGACTGGCTTCTGTTGAACAGAGGGGGTATAAATTTGTCTGGTACCTGCTGAAGCAGCTGCATTTTGATACTACTTGTATACCCACCTTTAGTTCTTGTATATTGAAAGTGTATTGGGTCTTCACTGCTTGCTTTAACTCCTCGATCCCCACACTAGTGTGTTCGCAGTTGTAGGGCAATTACAGAGCAGCCCCTTTCACTCGAATGGGTCACATTTGGTGGGTGCTATGCATGCTGAAAGCAATAGGGGGCATGATTCCTTTAGTGGCCACGGAGCAAAGCATTGTGACCGCAGCATGTTTACACCCTCAGCCACTGTCTCTGTAGCTATAGGGGTAGCGTTTTTTTTTGGGGGGGGGGGGGTAAAGCCCAGTTTAACCACAGGGCTTTACTGCCAACCATCTGCTTGTGTGAATGAGCCCATACGTTTTTCAGAGCATTGTTATCTCTAAAACCTACGCATATATCTCTTTTACAAACGCAGATATGTTTCCTTTGTATTAACAATCGTTCCATTTATCATTTAATATTAACACCTGGATCTGCGCTAGACTTTGCATTGCTATGCAAGGTGTACGGTAAATATATAGCTCAAAAACTTCCAAATATAAATCAGGTGGAGCACCATATTGGAAGCACCAGGGAACATTACTGCAAGATGTCACTTTTTTCTTTAATTAGTGTACGCTAATGATAAGTATATGTCATTCTCGAATAATGAACGCTAGGAGCATGATAAGAATCTGGGTCAGGGAGAGTCCTTGGAGAATATGGAAGCTCTGTTATAGAATGCACATCAGGAGACAATGTGACGATCTCCTTCATCTTTCTCCTGAAAGTCCCCATTTATTAAGCTTGGTAGTTACTCTATCAGCCGGTAAAATAACTACTTGCAAGTTATGAATTTGTTTGCATTTGCAATACACCAGTTTATATATATATATATATATATATATATATATATATATATATATATATATTTCTTGCGCTTACGTACAGAAAGTATGTTTGTGTGTCAGGACCAAGATGGAAACCAAGGCCACCTACACAGAGAGAGAGATTCTGCTCCACAGCATTCGAAATTCACTTTCTTAATAAAAACGGGGTCACCGTGATGAATGTCATGTGAACTCTGACTGGAAATTCTTTAATTGAAACCAAAATAAGATATAAGTAAAATATTCAGTCTATTTTGGTCTTTTGTGCTGTCTAGTTGAACGTGCCACGGGAGACAAAACTCTGAGGTCCTAATTTAGTCAACTCAAATATAGCTCCTGCATAAAACAATCCAACAAGAATAATTGCTGAATTATAATACAATGGTAAGGCAACTCCTTTCAGAAAGAAACGTAGAGCCTGACACTTCTGCTTCACCTTCTGTAAATGCTAGTGCCCTTCTATCTTCATGACCCACCGGTACGACACTTCAACAAACTGATCTGTAAAATGGATGCAGATACTGTAAGAACTCTGACTTTACATATCTTCATAGTCGTGGTGGGTAAGTGGCTTGCTTCTTCAGAAGGAAGAAAGCAATGGGAACTCCACTGTATAGCAGCCTAGCCACGTGCTGGGTTGCATGTCCTTCAAGTGTTCAGCATTCAACATTTAAGGCCCTCTGCCTGATGCACAAGTGTGTTCAAGGAATCGCTCCCCAATATTTATGTGATAAAATACCACAACCCCAATCGCTTCTAAGGTTAACGAACCAAAATCAAATTCAAATCCTCAAGGCCCATTACAAGACAAAAGGAGAACGAAGATTTGCAGTCCAAGGACCCTGACTGTGGAACACATTAGCAACCAATATCCGAATGGAAATTAATCACCAGGCCTTCAGAAAAAAACTCAAGAGCCACCTGTTCTGAAGGCCAAAGTAGAAGGAAATGGATACCAAGCGCCTTGAGGTGATTCAGTTCGCAAGTGTAGCGCTATACAAGTTTTTCATTCATTCAACAGGGTTAATTGACGGAAATATTTTTGGAATCATTTTCGTCAGCTGAATGTTTTCAGTAATGAAAACTACACTATATTGACAAAAGTATTGGGACACCCCTTCACATGAACATGAACTTTAATGACATCCCAGTTTTAGTCTGTAGGGTTCTATATTTGCATATTTAAAGCAGAACTTCGCCCAACTGGGTAAGTTCCAGGTGTTTGCAACCTCCTTATCTTTAGCAACTGTCACTTTCTTTTTTTTTTGGGGGGGGGGGGGGGTACCTGTTTTTTTCCACTGTAATCCGAGCAGAAGTTTGGCCCCCTCTTTCCCCTGCAGACTTCTGGGTCACATTGGACGTTTGACCATTCTTCCAGAAGCATATTTGTGAGGTTGAGTTGGCAGTCAAATTCATCCCAAAAGTTTTCTATCATGTTAAGCTCAGGACTTTGTGCAGGCCAGTCAAGTTCCTCCACCCAAACACACTCATCCATGTCTTAATGGACCTTGCTTTGTGCCCTGGTGTGCAGTAATTTTGGAACAGGAAATAGCCATCCTCAAACTGTTCACACAAAGTTGGGAGCAAAACATTTTCCAAGATGTATTGGTATGCTAATGTCTTAACCTCCTTAGCTGTAATCCAGTGTGTGGCTCGGGGTATATTTTACATACCAAAAGCGGTAAACCCGAGCCACACTCAGGATCGCATCGCAGGATCCAGGCAAAGTTACTTACCTTGTCCCCTGGATCCTGCAATGTCTCCCTGCTGTGTGTGAGCTGTCTTCTCCTCCACTCAATTTACAGTGCCCGAGTGCCGAGCTCCGCTCCTTGTGAGCGTTGCGACACATGGGAACGGAACTCGGCGACAAATTCAAAAAATTAAAAACACAGCATACATACAGTACACAGATTACATTACGGTATACAATTATTTCACATCTCCTTTGTCCCTAGTGGTTTGCCCAGTGCCCTGCATGCAGTTTTATACTATAAATACATTTTTTTCTGCTTGGAAACTGGAGATTGTCCATAGCAACCAAAAAGTGTCCCTTTACGTCAAAATTATTACGCCTAATAATTTAGAATCACTTGCAGAATTGAGCGATAGTGATTTTTGGGGAAATTCATCATCAAACACTGAAAGTAATGACAGCGACAATTCTGCAACTGAGCAAATTTCTGTGTTATTGATTTGATTACATTATTGAATCATTTGTATCATTATTATTATTTGTTATATTTATTTATAGTTATGTATTATATACTAACAAGTGCGGGTCTGGAAGAATGGTCAAACATTCCCATAGACCTTGTAGACTGCCTCACCAGAAGAGTTAAAGCTGTTATAGCTGCAAAGGGTGGGCCAACTCAATATTAAACTCTACCGACTAAGACTGGGATGCCATTAAAGTTCATGTGTGTGTAAAGGCAGGCGTCCCAATACTTCTAGTAATATATAGTGTATATACAGCATCCTGATGTCCTCTCTCATTAGCCATGATCTGTCTGCATTGTGTAGAGAAACAGAGACCCAGCGATGATGTCACTGGATGTAAACTAACTTTCATAGCATGCTGACAAGGTGGGAGGGTAGAGAAAAGAGAAGGCCAAAAATAAGCAGATTAAACTTTAGCTTTAAATATGCACTAAAAAATAAAACTTCAGTTGGACTTCAAACAAGAAGGTCAGCATGGCAGACAGCTAATCACAAGACAAAGCAGAACCTCCAAGCCTCAGGATGTAGGATCCCAGTTAAAAGGATGCCGAGGAGGGCAAGAAGGGGTTAAAAAATCACCCCGTTGTCAACATTTCCAGAGCCATTTTGTTGAAGTCAAATTTAACATACTCATCACATCTTTTACAGAATTGTGCATCGACCTGTACACATCTGAAAGTTTTTCCATAAATCCTCTGCATAATAAGATGCAAGGTTATTTGGGGAGCAGTAAAAGTTCACAGACGTACTCAAGAGCCTACTTTAAAATACATTACGAAAAACAGAGCCAGTTACTTTCATTTCTTTCTCCGTCTAGAGCACTAGAACTTTTTAAAATTTCCATTACTGCGCTCAATTTTTCTCCTGAAATACAGCATATTATTTCCCCTTAACCACATTTAATAGAGTCTTTTAATAGATTTAGCCGCTTCGTACAATGCCTATTGAATTCCAGGCCGCGCTCACAATCCACGTTTTGTGATCTTATCTAAGTTTGGAAAATTACATTTACTGTAACTTATTTTAAAGACAACATTTTAATTACCAGGCTATAACCCTTATATTGTTTGTAAATGTTAGTGACAAATAATGTACCTTCGTTTCTTTTCTAAGGCCGCAAAATAACTATAGAGGGAAAAAATAAATAATAAAAAAAAAAAAACACACAAAGAAATACAATTCGCATTATTTATTTATGGGCTTATTTAGAATTGTAACGTTTATTTTGTGGTAGAATGGGCATAAACAGCATGTGAAGCGAACCGCGAGACAAAAACACAAAATACTTCCAGTTGTGTTATTAAAAAAATCACTTTTTCTGACGGGGAAAGACATATTTGGTGTAAGGTGTATATATATTTCACCCTATTTTCCATGTTGCTTAATTGAAACTATCCAGGAGTGGATGGAATAGATTATGAATATTTAATTTTTGTTTTTTACAAATAGATTGATGGTGACTGGTAAATTAAAGGAATTCAAGCTGTGTACAATGAATCACTGTTAGCAAAATATAGTTAGCAAAATATAACCGAGATTGGATCAGCAAAGTATTTTTTATTGGATCAGCAAGGTATAAGGCCTCGTACACACGACCGAGGAACTCGTTGTAAATTAAACATCGTTTTCCTTAACGAGTTCCTTGTCAGGCTTGTCGAGAATCTTGACAGGCTTTCTTTGCGTACACACTGTCAAGACAAAATCTCGTCATTCTCAAACACGGTGATGTAAAACACGTACGACGGCACTATAAAGGGGAAGTTTGATTCCACTGGCGCCACTCTTCTGAGCATGTGCGGGTTTCAAAGCATACACACCAACGTGTTTCCCGTCTAAAACCAGCCCGAGGAGAAACACGACAAGGAAATTGAGACTCCCAATGGGGAAAAAGAGAACCTTTTTTTTTTCTCATTGAGTTCCACGACAGTTTTCTCGATGAAAAACATACACATGCCCGTTTTCCTCGGCAAAAAAAGCTCTGCCACCAAGTTTCTTGATGGATTATGTTGAGGAAAGCGGTCATGTGTAGAAGGCCTTACTGTGCCTGTTTGCTAAAAATTATACAAATAAAATGCTAATTGTTCTGTAAATGGCGCCCATACTAAGTGAGCAACCTCCTGTGTTCAGTAGGGAGCAGGGCAGCGGACCTGGAAGTTAATTTAGATCACTGTAGTAATGGTGCCTACTACAGGGTTTTCCAGCTTCCACAGAGATCCAAAGGGTATGGCGCAGACATACTTACATTGGTCAAAGCTGCACTATATAATAATAACCATACCTAAACATAAGCTTTAAAAATACAGTTTACACGATTTACTAAATCTTAAGCACTCAGAGTCTGGTGCATGGTAGCCTAATCAGCTTCTAACTTCAGCTTGTTCAAATAACCACTTGCCAACCGGCGGCGGCAGTTTTACTGCGGCAGTGTGGCATGGCTGGGTGAAACGACGTTGTTATGTCGCTTCGCTCTGTGGCCACTAGGGGCGCGCGCACGCCGGCGGCGGCACGCACGCAACTGCTGCTCGTCCCGGAGATGATGCGAGTGCCGGCAGGCACGATGACCGTCGGGCACCCGTGATCGCTCGTGATACAGCGAGAACCAGGATCTGTGTGTGTAAACAGGGGGGAAATTACCGATCGTCTGTTCATACTAATTATGAACAGCAATTTGTAATTTCCCTTATTAAGTTCAGTTAGAACACAGAGAGGTAACACAATTAACCCCTTGATCGCCCCCCTAGTGTTAACCCCTTCCCTGCCAGTGCAATTTTTACAGCAAACAGTGCATTTTTAAAGCTCTGATCACTGTAAAATTGTCAATGGTCCCAAAAATGTGTCAAAAGTGTCAGATGTGTCCACCATAATGTCGCAGCCTCAATAAAAAATGCAAAAAGAGTGTGAGTGTGTAGCGCTTACACAATGCTAATTATGGAAAAAAACATTGTGAATTAATGGAGCATAAAACAATGATTCACATCAATAATATATGCAAACATCAATATTAGATCAAAAAAAAATAAAAAATATATATATATATATATATATATGAAAAGAAGTCCGTATGATGAAATAAGGCGTATGTATGTCACACCGCTATCAAGACACACAGACGTTATAGTGCAATTGTTAACACACAAAGACAATAATAAAGTCCATATGAATCCAAAACAATCAAGTGAAAAAGTGAATGGAATATAACAGGTGACTTTCTTCAAGTGTGCAGTAATCCCATCACCGAAAGTAATGCAGGCTTACCAGAGCCAATGGACTTAAGGTAACATACGCCACCAAAAGTCTAAAAAGGCTTATAGTGATAATATCACAGATGGTCACAACTCAGCCGGTCATCAACTCCTCTCCAGGATGGATGAATGGAAGTGGATGGGAAGCTATGCAGGAGATAGTATTCCCTGGGCTGGTGGTCTCATAAATGGTTAAAGGTATAAAGGAAAGAAAAAGTGGCCACATAGCGTGATACCGTATGGATGAATAAAAAGGTTTATTACAGCTGTCAAACTTACATTTGGCTGAGATAAAATGTGCTTGTATACAAGTGGGGCGGCAATGGAGTCATTCCGACGCGTTTCGTGGAAAAGCACTTCGTCTGGGGTATCTCTCCACTGTAGCTCCAATTTATAAAAATTACATTGCATGTGACCCAATCAATGGAGATCTAACTCACCATGTGTACTCAGCTGGAGGATTCAATGTTACTTCCTATCCAAAATGGCGTGACAGCTTGCACACCAAGCCTCATTCTGGAGGAACCAAGCCTCTTTGTGAAAACCAGAAGTGCTGGAACAACAACAGGGTTTAGCTTGTACACCAAGCCCCATTCTGGAGGAACCAAGCCTCTTTGTGAAAACCAGAAGTGCTGGAACAACAACAGGGCTCAGCTTGCACTCAATAAAAAACGCAGATCGCCGCCATTACTAGTAAAAAATAAAATAATAATTAAAATGCCATAATTCTATCCCCTATTTTGAAGATGTTATAACTTTTGCGCAAGCCAACTTTTCACTAATCAAAGTAAATCTCCCCCAGTATGTATTTTTGTTTTTCTGCTGCAGGCGGTAAGGGTTAGATCCTTGTTTAATCTAGAGTAGCCTTTCTGACCGAAGTTCAGCCTTAAACATTAGCATTAGAGCCTTTTTAGGGGGTAGTAGATACAAATTAATTATGGGAAAGGAACATATTTCAAAACATGTATTACAATTTGAAAATATATTTTTGTTATTATTATTATTCTTATGAAGACATCAAACCAATTGTTTTCTGCTGAAATACCTATGTGACCATGAAACAAGCTAGGAGGCATTGCATGGCTGACTTAATGCTGCAGAGCAGATACGACCGAATGTGACGTTCTTTAGCCATAAAGTAATAATGCAGTTGTGTAAATGTTATAGACATACTTATCACTCATTAAGTGTTATTGCCTACATTGTTAAACTCCTGACATTGTGGTTTATGACATAGAAAATATGCATTATTGCAACATGTCTGGATGGAACAGTAACAGAAAACATATGGAACTTCTGATTAGATAGTTCTGTGCACAAAATAAAAGCTCTGCCGAAAGAGGAAAAGACGATGGGATCTTGTACAAACTATGAAACAAGATAATGCTGTCACTTTAATATATTTATTTTTTTCACAATTTTTTTCTTTATTTTAACCACTTCAATACTGGCCACTTTCCCCCCCTTCCTGCCTAAGCCAATTTTCAGTTTTCAGCGCTGTCGCACTTTGAATGACAATTGCGCAGTCATGCAACGCTGTACCCAGGTGACATTTTTATCATTTTTTTGAGACAGATAGAGCTTTCTTTTGGTGGTAATTAATAATCACTGGGTTTATTTGTTTTTGCTAAACAAACGGAAAAAGACAACATTTTGAAAATGTTTTTATTTGTTTTTGTTACTTTTTTTGTAAATAAGTAATTTTTCTCCTTCAATGAAGTGTACTGATGAGGCTGAACTGATGGGCACTGATAGGCTGCACTAATGAGGTGCCACTGATGGGCAAACCTGAAGCCACGGGGACTGCCGCAAATACCGGGGGGAGGTCCCGATCGGACCCCCGACCCACGTCTAGGCAGGGACATACAGGTACACCAATGTGCCTGTACGTGCCATTCTGCCAACGTATATGTACATGCGGCGGTCCTTAAGGGGTTAATATACCTCAACCATGACTTAAAGCGGTGTTCCACCCGCATTTTTTTCCCTCAAAATTCAGCAACTACAAACACTGTAGCTGCTGACTTTTAATAAGGACACTTACCTGTCCAGGGAGCCTGCGTTGTCACCCCCCTCCCCAGGCCGATTCGTCCATCGGATTTGGTGCAAGTGCCGCCATTATAATTAAAAATGCGGCTTCACTCCCCGTTTCCTACTGTGCATGCACGAGTCGTGTGGCTCTTTGTGAATGGCCAGCTGTCTTCTGGAACACACACAGGTCCCAGAAGACAGCAGGGGGCTCGTCGCACAAAAAGGAAATGACGTCCTGCGCCCCCGGTCCTGAAGGATCGGAAGTACGTAATAAAAAGGTAATATAGAAGAATTTTTTTTTTTACAATCCAAAAACAAGGTGGCTTTTCGTTTAACACCACCTCTTAAATGTTTATTATTATTGTTTATTGTTTGTTTCTTATACAAGGCGCATAGTTCACAAAACATGTTTGCATCGATGCGCCTGCTTCCCATCCAGTCACGTTACCAGAAACATACCAAAAAGAACAAACTTTAAAAACAACATAAAATCGAGTGGCGGTTACAATAAACATATAGACATTCTAACACTCGGTACTACATGTATACATTATAAAAACGTTAAAAACTGTATAAAAACAACAAAAAAGGAAGAGGGGGGAAAGGAAGGAAAGGGAAAAAGGGAAAGGGGAAAAGATAGAGAAAGAGATATCTCACCCCAAACCACTAAAGGCCCTAGTAAACAACAGAGTCTTCAGATCTTTTCTGAATACCTGGTACTTCTCCTGTTGTTGCAGGTGGCATGGAAGCAGATTCCATAACTGGGCAGCTTGAACTGAAAAAGCTCTGCCCCCCCCATTTTTTCAGCCTATAAGGCCGAACCACCAATCTAGTTTGTGACGTGGCCCGTAAGGCTCTCGTCACAAACTGTCGCCGCAATTTCTTGCGGATATAACATGGGCCTAGATTATTAAAGGCTTTGTAAGCAATACAAAGAACCTTAAACTCTGATCTCTCCCGTATTGGGAGCCAATGGAGGCTCTTCAGGTGGGTGGAGGTGGACGTTCGCCCTGGTAGCCCGAGTGCCAGCCGAACTGCCTGGTTTTGGATTTTCTGCAAGCGTCTAATCTGGGTCTGAGGCAAACCCATGAAAAGAGCATTGCAGTAATCCAAATGGGGTAAGACTAGCGCTGTAACTACAGCAATTCTGGCAGAGCTTGACAAAAAGGGTACAACCTTGTACAACTGCCTCATCTTGAGGAAACATAACTGGGTAATACTGCCGATGTGTGCATCCAGGGACAGACCGGAGTCCAGCAGAACGCCTAGGGTCTTCACCTTTTCGGCAGTTACAGGGAATCTCCCCTCCTCGTCCGGCCAAGGCAACACCCAGTGTAAGTTCTGGGCCGATACCCGTCCAGAATACCTCGGTCTTTGCCTGGTTCAATTGGAGACAATTGTCGGCCATCCATTGTTTGATGGCCCCAAGAGTCTCCAGAAGATCCACCTCGTCCCCCGGCCCTCCGGCATCAATCCTGGTATACAACTGGGTATCGTCAGCATACGACTGACATCTCATCCCACGGTCCTTTATCATATCCAGCAGAGGACGCATGTAGATGTTAAAGAGGAGGGGAGATAAGGGGGAACCCTGGGGTACCCCACAACCAAGGCGTACTGGGCCTGAATAGAATGGGCCCAGTCGTACCTTGAATTCTCTACCCTTTAGGAAGGCTATGAACCAACCTAAAGCCTCTGGACTAACATGCGCGACCTCAACTAGTCTACGCATTAGGATCTCGTGGTCGATGGTGTCAAATGCTGCCGAAAGATCTAGTAAGACGAGGACGGAGGTCTGCCCTGCATCTGCCTCAAACAGTAGGTCATCCATGATGTGGGTGGAAATCCGCTTTAAAACAGTGTAGTTAAACAACTACCAAAATAAATATACATTTATATTACTGTACAAGATTTATATAGCATTAACAGGTTGCGCAGAGCTTTACAAAACAGGAGACAGTATGGTTACAATACAATTCAAGATAGAAGGGTTAGGAGGGCCATGCTCATGAGAGATTATAATATAAAAGGAGGGCAAGTGGTACAAAAGTTAATAACCGTGTGGGGATGAACTGAAGGAGAAAGTATATTTCAGGTATTATTTAGAGGTGTGAAAGGCTTCTCGGGAAAAAAATAGTGTTTGGGGATCATCACCTAAGGGGTATTATACTTACCTGCTCTGTGCAGTGTTTTTTCCCAGAGCAGCTTCAACCTTCCTCTTTTTGGGTCTCCCGCTGGTGCTCCTGGCTCCTCCCCCTCAAGCAGTGCCCCCAGAAAAAACATTTGCCCACAGGACAGCGCTGCATGCTTGCTCCCGAGCTGCTGCTCTGCTCATCCATAAGACACATAGGGGTTGATTTACCAAAGGCAAGTAGACTGTGCACTTTGCAAGGTGCAGTTACACTCTGTGTGCAGTTGCTCCAAAGCTTAGTAAATGAGGTAAAGTTTCACTTTGCAAAGAATACCCAATCACATGCAAAAAAAAAATAAAAAAATTTATGCTGGAACATGATTGGATGATAGAAGTCAGTAGAGCTTCTGCTCATTTACTAAGCTCTGGAGCAACTGCACTTGTAGAGTGCAACTACACTTTGCAAAGTGGACAATCTATTTGCCTTTAGTAAATCAACGCCACGGCTCGACCCGCACACCTGCTATGTCCTCATTGGCTCACAAGCTGTGATTGACAGCAGCGAGAGCCAATGGGAGTCTCCATACAGCCAAGGCTATCAAGAACATCGCTGGATCAGAGGGGGCTCAGGTAGGGCTTGGGAGGGGGGGGGGGGCTGGGGAAAGCCGTTGCACACAGAAGTTTTTTTTAACCTTTATACAAAGAATGCATGAAGGTAACAAATCTTCAGCCTTTAGAACCTATATAACAGTGCACAGAGTAGGGCACTGCTAAACAAATTGAAGTATAGAGCTCAAGAAAATTTGAGAGGCTCTGGGGAAGTCCTGAAGGTAACCTTGGGTGACAAGGAAGCTAGAGACCAGGTCTTGGGAGAATTGTGGATGGCTTTGTAAGTTGTTAGGATTTTGAATTTGAATTTGAATTTGTATTCATTAGGCAATCAGAAGCCAGTGGATGGTTTGGCACCAAATGATTAGCAAGGTGGCAGAGTCTGGCAGCAGAATTTATAATAGACTAAAAAGAGAATAGTCTGTGTGGAGGTAGGCCAATGAGCAGGGTGTTGCAATAGTTAAGGAAAAAGATAAAGAGAGAGTGACTTAGTAGCTTGGTGGTGTCGTTGATTAAGAAGGGACGAATTATAGAAATGCTACGAAAGTGAACAAAAACACCTTAATATGAATTAGTATAAAATCCCTTTGTATGCTAAATGGTGCATCTCCAAATTTACCTTGCCACAACTTTACATTTTGGAGCCAATTCACCTCCCAGCTGCAAAGTCGAGGCTCAGGGACCTATTTGGGCTTCTTGCCACCAACTCTTTGGAGTAACATAACACTGAATATTAGTAAATGATCAAATTTCCGAAAGTTTAGTTATCACCTTACAGCTAATGCCAATCTATCAGACACCTGTCACCTCAAATCCTAAAGGGATACTGCCAGCTGTAGCATGAAATCTGCATCAAGAGCCTGCATCCCGTCCTTGCAGTCATATACTTTTTTTTTGTTTTGAAGAGGCCAATTTGTAACTTATTAATATTCATAAACTATAGCTGTCCAGTGTCCATAAATGAGTCAGTTTTATTTGCTCAATCAGCAGATCATCCCCACTGAGCTGTTGTATTCTGACAGAGAGGAGACTTAGCAAAACTAAAGCTTTAAAGCATCAGTAAAGATAAAAAAAGTTTAAAAACAATAACAAACATGCTATACTTGCCTTCACTGTGCAGCTGGTTTTGCACAGTGTCCCCGAACCTGGTCTTCTGGGGTCCCTCGGCGGCATTCTCAGCACCCCCCCGCAAGAGCTTGCATGGTGGAAAGCTCTTGCGCGCGCGCCATAGCCGCCAACTGTATCACTCGGCCCCACCCCCGGCGCGATGCGTCATTGGATGTGATTGACAGCAGCGCCAGCCAATGGCTGCACTGCTTTCAATCCATCCAGTGTAGCCAATCAACAGCCAGGCTGAGAACCGAGGAGGATGATGGGGGCGAGCGCTGGACTTTCAAGGGGTCAGGTAAGTAAAACAGGGGCTGAGGGGGCGGTACTGTTAGATATTTTTTCACCTTAATGCATAGGACAATGATGGCAAAAAATAAACCTTACAGGGGTTATAATCCTTCCTTAGGCCTCGTACACACGACCAAGGAACTCGTCGGAAAAGACACATCGTTTTCCTCGACGAGTTCCTTGTTAGGCTTGTCGAGAAACTTGACAAGCTGTCTTTGCGTACACACAGTCAAGACCAAAACTCCTCATTCTCAAACGCGGTGACTTCAACACGTACGACGGCAGGGAAAGTTTGATTCCACTGGCACAACCCTTGGGGCTGCTTTTGCTAATCTCATGTTACTGCGTGTTAGGTAAAAGTTTGGTAAGAGACATTTGCACTTTTCAGTCGGTTACAGCGTGACAAATGTGCTATCTCCATTACAAACGCTACTTTTACCGAAGGTGCGCGGGTTTCTAAGCATACACACCAACGTGTTTCTCAACGAAAACCAGCCCGACGAGGAACACGGCGAGGAAATTGAGACTCCCGTCGAGGAAAAAGATTTGCTCTCTTTTTTCCTCGTCGAGTTCCTCGACAGTTTTCTCGATTAAAGACATACACACAAACGTTTTCCTCGGCAAAAAAGCTCTCCCACCGAGTTGCTTGATGGATTCTGTTAAGTTTCTCGGTCGTGTGTACGAGGCCTCACTCTATCCAAAATGAAAAAAAAAGATGCCTTTAGTTCTACTTTAATAGCGAGGTTACTCCTATGAGTAAAGCAGGTAGGTCGAGTATTGTACTGTTATACAATCTGGTGTGGAAGAAGTCTTCAGCAGAGGAGTAATAGGAACAGGCTACCGCTGGTATACACTATGTAAGTTTGTAGCCTAAGGAAGAGAACTCTTCAAGGCAAGGCCCAGATAGATTCTAGAGGAGAACCCACTGCTGAGGGAACCTTCATGGATGAGTGTGGCAGAGTTGCATACCCTCCAACTTTTTGAGATGGGAATGAGAGACGCCTATTAGCAAAAGTATGTTTGCATAAGACACACACCCTGCTACACCCCCCTTAAAGGAGACAAAAATATAAGTTAATCTACTATTCCTTTCTACTGGCCTTTGACAAATGCAGCAATTTAGAAATTGGATGAAAGGTTTAGCACTGTGAAACTCTTTTTAAAAGATAAATAGTGCATTTTATATACAGTCAAATAGATGAGAGCAAAATGAGGGACAAATGAGGAGGAATAAGGAGCAGAGGAACTTTGTTCCAAATCAGGGACAGTCTCTCAAAATCATTGACAGTTGAGAGCTATAGAGTTAGTCGGACATTCTAGTTCATGTATTTGTATCCTGTGGTGAACTGTATTACTGCACATGAAGTCATGGAACTGAGCAGTGCGATGTAAAGGTCTGTAATATGTTGCTATAACAGTTACATTTTTAAAAGGCTGCTTGTGTTGACATTCCATCATGACATTATTATCAGAGGTGGGCCACGGGCAAGGAGAATGTGAGTAACTAAGATGGTGGAGTTTCACCCTATACAAGTGTGTGCCTACCCTATACCCTCTCAAGCATGAAGGCGATAGGAGGCGCCCCCTGCAAGCTTGGTGGGAGCCGGTGGAAAATCAGGGATGCTTTCATACCTCACTGGCAACGGACTGGACTATACATATCTTTTAAGTTTGGGCCTTTAACCATGGATGGACAAATCTGCTGCAGAATAAGTACTCTGCCTTTGAGAAATTTCTTGAACAGGATGTCTTGAACAGCCCAATCTGCAAGTATATGGCCAAGCTTAGATGAAAAAAAAAATTAAAGAGTTTAAAGTGTTACTAAACCTACAACAGTAAAATCAGTCTGTATATGCAGAATAGCATGATTGTCATACTCACTATGGAACTTAAGGGGTTAATCCTCTGCATTGTGTAAAAAGGCTTTTTGATCCTGTGTGCACAGATCCCCCCCCCCCCTCCTGCACTGTCTATCTGGGGAAGGCCAGCTAACACAGGCAGGGTAGCCAACCTGCACATGCTCAGTTATGTCTTTTATGCTGGAGAGAACATTTACTTGTTCTTAGAGCTAGCCAGGTCCCATGATATTGACATCACACATGTGAGAGTGTATACAGGCTATAGTGGAAATCTTCTCCTACCTAAACACACAGCTCTGAAAAAACTCTGCATGTAATTATGTGACCGCGGTAAACAGATCATCCAAAAAGGTATATAGTGGCAGTATTTTAATGTAAAAACATTTTTTTATAAGATTTATAAGCTGTGGGCAGGCAGATGAATTATTTTCATATTACTGGGTTTAGTAACACTTTAAATCTTTTTTTTTTAATATCTCGCTGGGTACGGATGCCCCTAATGTTTACATATTTTCATACAAAATGAGCCGACTACTGGCTGCTATTTATTTTTACTGTCAGCCCAAGCTGCTCAATTCTGCCATACCGAACCCATTACCCGATCTACACCAGGAAAGCGGACAATTACAGACCTGTTAATGTATAGTAAGAATAACACAATACAGAAAGAGTGGTTCACACATAAGATGTGTTAATGGAATTTTCAAGATAATGGCTTCCTGAACTAAACTGTTTTTCTTTCTATAATGCATTCATTTTTTCCTCCAGTTTTTAGATAGCTGGTAACAGTACCCTTTATATTTAGAGAAATCACTCTCCGAAAATTGATTATATATCACATCCTCCAATGTATCCAGTGCTAGCGAGTGCTGAAGAAGAGTCAGACGTGGAGAATATCAGTATTTTCATAACTGTCGGTCATCTGATACTTTCAGTAAAACACATTCAATTAGAAAATTAGGCTAGCAGAGCATTGAAAGCATTTGATTTTGCTTCTAGGAGAATTTGTAACAAATCTCTTCAGTCAGAATGACTTTAGAAAATACTTTTGCAATTGTAGAAGAGTCTAGGGAATAAATAGACCCATTAACACAAGACATATTGGAATATTTTTGTAGAAGTAATGCATTTTTTTTTCTTCCTTTTAAATTAACTTTTGAAGTTGTTCAAAAGAACTTTTTTTTTTTACAAAAAAAAAAGAAGTAAAACCACCCTAAACAGACATTTTAGGGTTCGTCCATGCTGCATCATATTCACACTTTAGAGCTCCACCTACTGGTTGGACGAGGTAAAGGTTGGAACAACAAGGCAGAGAAGGAGGTGCTCCTAAGTGCAGTAATAAAACACTAAAGACAAGGAAGGGTTAAAAACACTTACAAGATGGAAGTAAAAAACAGCGCAGTGCCTCCTGTATAGACAGCTGCAGGTGGAAGTTCCAGCTGACCAGCGGTGGGAAACATTGTGGTTGATTTACTAAAGGCAAATAGACTGTGCACTTTGGAAAGTGCAGTTGCATGCTGCAAGTGCAGTTGCTCCAGAGCTTAGTAAATAAGCAAAAGCTCTGCTGAAACATTGTGTTTTTAAAATTTTCCTTTCACTTGATTGGGTATTTTTGCAAAGTGAAGCTTGACCTCATTTACTAACCCCTTAAGGACGGCCGCATGTACATTTATGTCGGCAGAGTGGCACAGGCAGGCACATCAACGTATATATACGTGCCTGCCTTGACGTGGGTCGGGGGTCCAATCGGGACATGCGGCGGTCCCCGTGGCTGTCCGAGCGATCCGGGATGAGGGAGCGGCTATTCGTTTTTGTCCGCCCCCTCCGGATCGCTCCCAGCCAATCCGCGCGCTCCCCCGCCCTGTCACTTCCTCCTCCTGTGTAAACACAGGAAGAGGGAAGTGATGTGATCTCTGCTCTCGGCGGTATTTTCAACCGCTGCTTAGGAGAGATCACAACACACAGTAAGTCTGCACAACACTACACTGACACCAGGACACACAGGCAGACTTAACCCCTTGCGCTCTCCCCCCCTCCCCCCCTGTCACAGTGTCACTGAATGCAGTGATCATATGCATGATCACTGCAGTTAGTGTCAGTGTGACAGTCGGTTAGTGTTAGGTTCAGGGTAGCCCCCGTACCCCCCCCTAATAAAGTTTTAACCCCTTGATCACTGCCCCAGTTAACCTTTTCACTCCCTATTGCCAGCGTCACTAAGCGATCATTTTTCTGATCGCTGTATTAGTGTCGCTGTTCCCGCTAGGTAGCTATTTTTTTTTTATTGCGATTTTTTTTTACTAAAGACATGTGGCTAAATAAATTTTGGCCTAAATGTTTGACTAAAATTTAGTTTATTAGATTTTTCTTATAACAAAAATTAAAAAATATTGATTATTTTTCAAAATTAGTCGCTCTATTTTTGTATATAGTGCAAAAAAAAAAATACCACCAAAAGAAAGCTCTATTTGTGGGAAAAAAAAAGGACGCAAATTTTGTTTGGGAGCCATGTCGCACGACCGAGCAATTGTCAGTTAAATCGGCGCAGTGCCGAATCGCAAAAAGGGGCCTGGTCCTTTACCTGCATTTTGGTCTGGGTCTTAAGTGGCTAAGCTCTGAAGCAACTACAAATGGAGAGTGCAACTGCACTTTGTAAAGTTCGCAGCCTATTTGCCTTTAGTAAATCAACCCCACTGTGTCTCTGAACCAAGATGGAGAGCCGTACTATAAGGATCAGCATGGAGTCCTGCCAACCAGAAGTGACGTCAGAGTGGGCAAGACATTTTTCGGAAGATGCACAGGCGCTCTTTCTTTAAATCAATTCTGAAGTGCTTCTGTGGTGCATTCATCACATTTCAACAGCCAGTCATGTAGTGTTTGTCAAAGTCTTCATGTTATTCAGAGCTCCCTATTCTCCACGTTCACATGTAATATTTAAAGTGGTTCTAAACCTAACATAACATAAACACTTTACATTCCTTGCATCAACCTCCCTGGCGGTATGATTCTTTCTGATTTTAGGTGCTGAAAGCGGTACCATTATTTGCAAGGAAATTTGGCGTTTTATACTGTAGGCTTGTAATTCTTATAGCAATAACTCACTTAAATCTGACCAAACAAGAGTCTAATAGGCATCCCGGGTATGACATTTATATATATATACATATATATATACATAGTATAATGTAATAAATAATTATAAATAATTATAACAAATAATAATATAATTATAATTAAAAATATTCAATAATGTAATCAACTCAAAAACACTGAAATGTACTTTTTTGAATTTGGCGCCGTTCCCCGCCCCCGTGCGTCATAACGCGGAGATCGACGGCACACGGGGACACTGTGTGAATCGAGCGAGCTCCCGCTCACTCACACAGCGTGGCACCAAATTCAAAAAAGTAAATGCACAATACATACAGTATACTGTAATCTTATAGATTACAGTACTGTATGTAAACAATACACACCCCCCTTGTCCCTAGTGGTCTGCCCTGTGCCCTACATGTACTTTTAGTTCATAAAAACTGTTCTTTCTGCCTGGAAACTGTAGATTGTCCATAGCAACCAAAAGTGATTTTAGAGCAGCTAGAAAACAGCGATAATAAATTATAATCACTTGCAGAATTGAGCGATAGTGATTTGTGGGGAAATTCGTCATAAAAAAATAAAAGTAATGACAGCGACAATTCTGCAACTGAGCAAATTTCAGGGTTTGATTACATTATTGAATAATTGTTATTATAATTACATTATTATTATTTGTTATAATTATTTATAGTTATTTATTATATTATAATTTATGATATTGTTTTCCAAACGTTATCATACCTGAGATGTCTACTAGACTCTTGTTTGGACAGATTTAAGTGAGTTATTCCTAAGAATTACAGGCCTACAATATAAAACGCCAAATTTTCATGCAAAATAATTGTACCGCTTTCAGCACCTACCGCCAGGGAGGTTAAAAAAAAAAAGAGACTTTGCAATCACTTTAAAGCTGACCTCAAGCTTTTGTTACACATTACATAGTTTGTTTGGGCCAAGCTGAATCTACATACAGCACACTGCACTGTGTTCCTGTCTCATACCGGAAACGCAATGGGGTCTATTTGATTGGCACTCAGCAATTCAGAGAAAGCAATGTATTCTAGCAATGAATACAAAGGGGTTGGTTTACTAAATGCAAATATACCGTGCACTTTTCAAAGTGCAGTAGCTTTAGAGCTTATTAAATGAGGTAAAGCTCTAGTTTAAAAAGAATACCTAATCATGTGCAAGGGAAAAGAAAAAAAAAAACATAATTTTTGCTTGCACATGATTGGATGATAGAGAGTTTGGGCCAGCTATTAAAATATAACAAAAGCTGGAGTTCAGCTTTAAGGTAAAAAATGTTTAGGCATTGGTTTGGCCTATCACCCCCTCCCTTTTACTTACCTAATCCCTCACTGGATCCAGTGCTGGGCACATCTGCAGCTCTTCTCTCCCCTCACTTCTGTGTCTCACTGGCTTTGCTGGGGCATCAGAAGCCATCAGAAGCCATTAGCTCCCACTGCTGTCAATCAAAGCCAGTGATAAGGGAGCCGGGGGGCAGGGCCGAGTCCCACTGTCTATGTCAATAGACAAGCGACCTCCCATAAGGGGACCAGGAATGCCAGCGGGAAACCCTAAAAGAGGAGGTTCGAGGCAGGTAAGTACAATAGCTAAGTAGCACCCGACTAATTTTTTTTTCCAGGGGCATGACAGGAAGTTCCCATCGCACTGCGGAGGCACAGCACTGTCCCCCACACAGTAGGCTCATCTAGTAGCGAAGGCAATAGTTTGTTCGGACCAACTTGGTACATATAAACAATTTAATTTTCATCTTTAATATTTTTCTAATTAAATTCCAGGATATGTGGGAAAAATTGCTTTGATTAATATGAGTGTGGCAAGTGAACAGAAGCAAGGAAATGTCTATAAAGGCAAGAAAATATAAAAGAAAAAAACAACAGATATGGCGAGGCACATAACTTTAACAATTAACACGGTGCCATTGAATTAATATGGAAAAAACAAAGTACAGGATTCCTTGAAAATAGATCAGCAAGTGTATCTAAAATCAAAACTTGAATAGTTTTGAGTATACAGTATGGAAGAGTAAAAACACCCTTTATTTAGCTGGTTGTGTCCCATAGACACACCGGTCTGCAAAAGGAAACTTCTCCAAATTAGGCTGTCACCAGAAAATGTGAACACTGTTAAAAGACGAGTACCTCGTCACTGCAGTTGATAGACAGTAGGGAGAGCCAATGGCTCCCGCTGCTATTATCAATCTGTCCAATGAGGAAGCAGACAGTGAGGAGAGCCGCTGCTTTTGTGCACATCGCTGTATCAGATCAGCGAAGAATAAGGGGGGGAGGGCTGGGGGGATCGTGCTGCAGAGAAGGTTTTTTTATCTTAATGCACAGAATGTATTAAGGTAAACAAACCTTGAGGCTTTAGAACAGAGCTAAAGAAGAAAGCGGGGGCCCCGGCAGAACAGGAGAAGACATTGGTGAAGACCGAGACACCCGCCCCGGCAGAAGACGGCGAAGAAGCCCAGGGCCCCTGCTCATAAAAGAGCTTAAAGAAGAAAGTGCGGGCCCCAGCAGAACCCCCCCCCCTGAAAGAGCGGAGAATTCAGAAGAAGACCCCGGAGCTGACTAATAAATTACTTTAAAAACCTGTGTAGTGTGTTTACATATTTTTTTTCCTCCAGGTGAATGGGTAGGTGTACGATGTACCCCATACTCATTCACCTAGGGTGGGGGGCCAGTATCTGGGGGCCCCTTTATTAAAGGGGACTCCCGTATTTTGATATGCTCCCCGCCCGCAGACCCCGACAACCAACGGCCAGGGTTGTCTGGAAGAGGCCCTGTTCTCATCAACATGGGGTCAGGGTGCTTTAAGGGGGGGGGGGGCTGCAGGGCGCCCCCCTGCCCCAAAGCACCTACCCCCCATGTTGCCTTGTACGGTTAAGGAGGGGGGGAACTTGCTCGTCCCCACCCCTTTTCCTGACCGTCCAGGCTGCGTGCTCGGATAAGGGTCTGGTATGGATTTTGGGGGGGACCCCACGTCGCTTTTTTTAGCTGTACAGGGGTTCCACTTAAAATCCATAGCAGACCCAAGGGCCTGGCATGCTCTGGGAGGGGGAACCCATGCCGTTCTTTTATTTGAAATTTGCCGTGGAGTTGGCCCGCAAGATTCATACCAAACACAGTGCTTGGTATTGGCAGGGATCCAAGTCGGATCCCCGTTCAATATCGTGCCTCGGCTAAACGCAACCGCAGCTAATCGCACTGTACAAATGCAGCTGACCGCTGTGCCTGGAGTCTTGAATTTCAGATGAACATAAACATGCTTTTAACTGCGGCAGAACAGCCGTCTGTGTGAAAGGGGCCTTACTAAAGGCAAAAGGCTGTTCGCTTTGCAAGAGAATTTTCACAGTTTGTTAAAGCAGCTGAAGCTTTGCTGTCTTCCATCATCCAATCATGTGCAAGCAAACATGTGTTTTCTTTACTTTGCTTGCATGTGATTGGGTATTCTTTGTGAAATGTCAGCTCATTCACTAAGCAAGAAAAAAAAATTGTAAAAATAATAACTTTACAAAGTGAATGACATATTTGCTTCTAGTAAATCAACCCGTAAAGTCTCTTCTACCAATAACTACCTATTAGCTTTTGTCAGTCTGCAGTTGTGACCGGGAAGACTACCCTGCAATAGAGCGATCTGAAATTGTGGCTTGAGGCGCTCGTGGAGTGCAGCGTGGAAGGGATGACATCAATGGTGGTGAGGACGATTGTCTATGTGTACAGCTTTACCCCGGATGGCTGAATGAATGAATGAATGACTATAGCGCTACAAATGCAAACTGAATCGCCTCAAGGTGCTTTTTGCAGTCAGTGTCTTGCTGGCTGGTGCGGTCATTTACCCCGTAGGATCTTGACACACTAAGGACACACATTTGTACACATATATTACACATATATACTGGGCCAACTTAGACTGGATCCAATTAACCTACCAGCATCTCTTTGGAGGTTTTAATTATAAACCATGTGAGTTGCTAAATGTTGTACCTTCATTAAATGTGACCATATTGCTACTTTTAGAGATGCCTCTCTTCTTTTTTATAATCAGTTGTGACATGATGCTACTTGTATATCAAGACATCGCTTGTATATCAAGTCAAAGTCTATTAAAAAATGTTGCTTGTCTTGCAAACCGCTCTCAAACCAAGTTACTCTCAAACCAAGGTTTTACTGTATAGGTGTTTTTTTTACACTTTACATCACGCAGCTCTTTATAGTTGTTTATTTGTTTTTTTGTCATTGATTTGCACGGTTTGGAGTTTATTTGTTTATTCGCTATGGTGATATGTAATTTATCATTTAAGAGCATGGTTCTATTGCACCAGAGCTTAGTAAATGAGCAGAGCCTCTTGGTCCTTAACCCCCCTGGCGATATGATTATGTCAGATTGTTGGTGCTGAAAGCGGTACCATTATTTTGCATGGAAATTTGCCGTTTTATATTGTAGGCCTGTGATTCTTAGGAATAACTCACTTAAAGTGGAAGTAAACCCTCCTATCGTTTTTAGCCAAGGAAGCTGCCATCTTGGCCTCTACAACTGCCATGACGCTGCACATGTGATCAGTTATGAAACCAGCCATTGGATGGTTTGACAGTTTGGTTGAGAGCACAAGCAAATGTGACAGCTAGCATTTCCGGCATGCTGGGAATGTTAACAGTTTTTTTAAACTATCAAATCGATGGGTTTACTTCCGCTTTAAATCTGTCCAAACAAGAGTCTAGTAGACATCCCGGGTATGATAAAGTTTGAAACACAAAATCATAAATTATAATATAATAAATAACTATAAATAATTATAACAAATAATAATAATATAATAATAATACAAATTATTTAATAATGTACAGTGCAGAAAATAAGAATTTGAACACCCTGCTATTTTGCAAGTTCTCCCACTTGGAAATCATGGAGGGGTCTGAAATTGTCATCGTAGGTGCATGTCCACTGTGAGAGACATAATCCAAAAAAAAAATTCCAGAAATCACAATGTATGATTTTTTTAACTATTTATTTGTATGATACAGCTGCAAATAAGTATTTGAACACCTGAGAAAATCAATGTTAATATTTGGTACAGTCGCCTTTGTTTGCAATTACAGAGGTCAAACGTTTCTTGTAGTTTTTCACCAGGTTTGCACACACTGGAGAAGGGATTTTGGCCCACTCCTCCACACAGATCTTCTCTAGATCAGTCAGGTTTCTGGGCTGTCGCTGAGAAACACGGAGTTTGAGCTCCCTCCAAAGATTCTCTATTGGGTTTAGGTCTGGAGACTGGCTAGGCCACGCCAGAACCTTGATATGCTTCTTACAGAGCCACTCCTTGGTTATCCTGGCTGTGTGCTTCGGGTCATTGTCATGTTGGAAGACCCAGCCTCGACCCATCTTCAAAGCTCTAACTGAGGGAAGGAGGTTGTTGCCCAAAATCTCGCAATACATAGCCCCGGTCATCCTCTCCTTAATACAGTGCAGTCGCCCTGTCCCATGTGCAGAAAAACACCCCCAAAGCATGATGCTACCACCCCCATGCTTCACAGTAGGGATGGTGTTCTTGGGTCATTCTTCTTCCTCCAAACACGGTTAGTGGAATTATGACCAAAAAGTTCTATTTTGGTCTCATCTGACCACATGACTTTCTCCCATGACTCCTCTGGATCATCCAAATGGTCATTGGCAAACTTAAGACGGGCCTTGACATGTGCTGGTTTAAGCAGGGGAACCTTCCGTGCCATGCATGATTTCAAACCATGACGTCTTAGTGTATTACCAACAGTAACCTTGGAAACGGTGGTCCCAGCTCTTTTCAGGTCATTGACCAGCTCCTCCCGTGTAGTCCTGGGCTGATTTCTCACCTTTCTTAGGATCATTAAGACCCCATGAGGTGAGATTTTGCATGGAGCCCCAGTCCGAGGGAGATTGACAGTCATGTTTAGCTTCTTCCATTTTCTAATGATTGCTCCAACAGTGGACCTTTTTTTCACCAAGCTGCTTGGCAATTTCCCCGTAGCCCTTTCCAGCCTTGTGGAGGTGTACAATTTTGTCTCTAGTGTCTTTGGACAGCTCTTTGGTCTTGGCCATGTTAGTAGTTGGATTCTTACTGATTGTATGGGGTGGACAGGTGTCTTTATGCAGCTAATGACCTCAAACAGGTGCATCTAATTTAGGATAATAAATGGAGTGGAGGTGGACATTTTAAAGGCAGACTAACAGGTCTTTGAGGGTCAGAATTCTAGCTGATAGACAGGTGTTCAAATACTTCTTTGCAGCTGTATCATACAAATAAATAGTTAAAAAATCATAAATTGTGATTTCTGGAATTTTTTTTTTGGATTATGTCTCTCACAGTGGACATGCACCTACGATGACAATTTCAGACCCCTCCATGATTTCCAAGTGGGAGAACTTGCAAAATAGCAGGGTGTTCAAATACTTATTTTCTGCACTGTAATTAAATCAAAAACACTGAAATTTGCTCAGTTGCAGAATTGTCGCTGTCATTACTTTCAGTGTTTGATGATGAATTTCCAAACAAATTCCTGTCACTCACTCAATTCTGCAAGTGATTCTAATTTATTATCGCTGTTTTCTAGCTGCTCTTAAATCACTTTTGACATAAAGGGACCATCTTTGGTTGCTATGGACAATCTCCAGTTTCCAGGCAGAAAGAACAGTTTTTATTATATAAAAGTGCATGCAGGACACTGGACAGACCGCTAGGGACAAAGGGTGTGTGTAATTATTTTATACAGTACTGTAATCTGTAAGATTACAGTATACTGTGTGTGTATTGTGTTTTAACTTTTTTGAATTTGGCGCCGATCTTCGCCCCCCGTGCGTTGTAACGTTGCAGGGAACGGAGCTCGGCGGCACTCGGCACTGTGTGAATCAAGCGAGGAGACAGCTCGCTCACACAGCGGGGAGACATCGCAGGATCCAGGGGACAAGGTAAGTAACTCCCTGCCTGTATCCTGCGATGCGATCCCGAGTATGGCTCGGGGTTACCACTATTGGTGCCAAAATTCCACCCCGAGCCCGACTCTGGAATACCGCTAGGCAGGTTAAAGCGGTTGTATACTTATTTTTTTAACTTTCACCTACAGGTAAGCCTATAATAAGGGTTGCCTGTAGGTAAAAAAATATCTCCTAAACCTTTACGGTTTAGGAGATATTCCCCTCGCAATGAGCCACTGAATGCAGTGGCGCATGCGCACAGGGCATTTTCGGCTTAAAGGGTTTGTAATGGATTTTTTTTTTATCTTAATAGCTTTCTTTACCTTAACCTCCCTGGCGGTATGATTCTTTCAGATTTTAGGTGCTGAAAGCGGTACCATTATTTTGCAAGGAAATTTGGCGTTTTATACTGTAGGCTTGTAATTCTTAGGAATAACTCACTTAAATCTGACCAAACAAGAGTCTAATAGGCATCCCGGGTATGATTTTTTTTTTAAACAAAATTATAAATTATAATAAATAATTATAACAAATAATAATATAATTATAATAAAAATTATTCAATATTCAAGTGATTATAATTTATTATCACTGTTTTTTAGCTGTTCTAAAACCATTTTTGGCATAAAGGGACACTTTTGGTTGCTATGGACAATCTACAGTTTGCAGGCAGAAAGAACAGTTTTTATTTTATAAAAGTACATGTAGGGCACAGGGCAGACCACTAGGGACAAAGGGGGTTTGTATTTTTTACATACAGTACTGTAATCTATAAGATTACAGTATACTGTATGTAATGTGTTTGTTTACTTTTTTGAATATGGCGCCGTTCTCCACCCCTGTGCATCACAACGTCGCAGGGAACGGAGCTCGGCGGCACACGGAGGCACTGTGTGAATTGAGCAAGCACCAGCTCACACAGCGTGGATGCATCGCTGGATCCAGGGACAAGATAAGTAACTTTGTCTGTGCACTCTGCGAGGCGAGCCCGAGTCTGACTCGGGGTTACCGATCGCAGCATAAAAATTTAACCCCGAGTCAGACTCGGGAATACTGCCAGGGGGGTTAATGCAGTGCTGTTTTCATGTCCTCATTGTTCATTTTCGCTCTCAAGTTGCTGTAATTCTTCTCTGATCTCCACACTTCCTGGTTGTCTGTTTTCTGATAACCACAGTACTGGGAGCTTTCTCTCTGTGGTCACTAATCAAGGAGGTGTGATTACTGTGTGTCTAAAACCCCTCAGCACCAATCAGTTTCGTTTTCAAAACCATCACTGCCTTGTATTGGCTCTGTGGGTCTGTACATCAGAGAGACAGGAAACAGCATGCAAAAACGAAACTAGAAACTGCAGGTACATTATATGATTGATTTTTATCTATTTTTAATCATTTTTAAAAGGAATCAGTTAACTATTATGGGCCAGATTCAGGTAGAGTTAGGCTGGAGTATCAGTGATACTCCAGCCTAACTCTCACTTTGAGCCGGAGTTTCTGTTTTCTTTAGTCTGAAAACAAGAAACGCCGGGTTGGAGTTCCGATACGAGCGGCGTAATTGAATTTCGCCGTCGCATCGCAACTGCAACGCTGGGGGCGTTCCCGCTGATTAACGCCGAAAATATGTTAATCAGCGGGAATCGGCAATTCACGATCGTATTCGGGCGCGACGCAGTGACTTTCCGACGTTTCCGTAAGCGATACGCGGCGTAAAGATAAAGCAGCCCCCTAGTGGAGTATCCTATGTTAAGTATAGCCGTCGTCATCGCGTCGAAAAAAAAAAATTTGCGTCGCTTGCGTAAAACGTCCATGAATGGGGATTTGACGTCATTGACGTTCACTGACAGAATTTGGAGCATGCGCACTGGGATGCATTGACAGTCGACGCATGCGCAGTACGTTCGCCATGGGATCGCGCCTAGTTTAAATAATACACGCCCCCTACCCGCCAAATTTGAAATACTCCAGCTCATTTTCGCTACGCTGCCGCAACTTTAGAAGCAAGTGCTTCATGAATAACAGCACTTGCTCCTAAAATTTCGGCAGAGTAACGTAAATGAGAAACCTTACTCCAGATTAAAGATGCTCCCATCTACCTGAATCTGGCCCTATGTCTCTATACCCTGTAAACAGTCATTTCAGCAAAACAATTTTTTTTATTTACAACTTCTTTAAGGCCCGGCCGCCTCCGGACCTTGCCGGAGAAGAAGTCTCCCGCGCATATGCGCAGGAGTGACGACATCGCGGCTCCAGCCACTCAGAGCGCTGGAGCCGTGATACCCGGAAGACACGCTGAAGCGAAATGTCATCTCCCTCGGTGAGGGCCAGGTAAGTTACTGATGCCTCGTTCTAAGGTAAGTATTTCATAATGAGCTAGTATGCAGTGCATACTAGCTCATTATGACTTTTGCTTTACAGGGTTAAAAAAAAAAAAAAAAAAGTTCAGCGGGTTTACTACCGCTTAAAGTGAATATTATACCTAGAAACCTGAAATGCATAGGACTGGTAGAAACAAATGCAGTGTAGGGTATTATATGCAATATATGAGTTCTTCAATTATCATTGAGTGCACTTATTTCTTTGACATAAGTAAAGCAAAAAAAAATAAAATAATTGACGGTCCTGAAAAACACAAGAGATCTATAAGAGCATGGATTAAACAGAGCAGAACACACACTTTATCTAGTGATAAAGCCACACTGGCTCCTTCCCTCCCGCAAATAATTACGATTGCATATATTATGAACCAATCTGAAAATATGCCGCATTGTTTGGAGTTTTATTGAGCCATTTATTCTTCAGGCTAGAAGATCCACTAACCAAATGTCTACCACAACATTATAAAACATTTATTTTTATAGCAAACGTAATAGAAAGTGATGTCTCTCATACTTCTCTGTACTTTCTATTACCTATATCATGACCCAGCACGTCGTTTTATGTGATCTGGAATTATTCATAGGTTTCCAGCAATATCATTTATCTCATCCCTTCCAGGGAATGCAAAGAAGTCAAGATTTTATACTTAAGAAGCACGGATACGACGTATGGAAAGATTTCGAGGGATCCTTGTGACTCGGAGGTGGTAATTACTGAATTCACGTCCTACTTAGTTGGAAAGCGGATGAACCAGAGGTGACCTCTTTAATATTGTCAGAGAATGAGGCCAGCAATCAGATCCCTCAGAAGAAAGATATGTTTTAGATTTTTTTGTAAAAAAAATAAAAAATAATTGTCTAATGGGGAGAATAGTTTAATGCAATGTTGTATGAATGGTGCACAGTACTATTTCTCTTATTCTATATGATCAGTGTAATTCTCTGTATTTCTACTTATTCTGCATGTATGGACCATGCCTAGTCCCACTATTCTTATACTGTATTTTGGAGGTAATTGTCAGTATCTGTTCCTATTCTGTATGCATGGACACTGCATAGTACCACTTCTCATGTTCTGCATACTGATTGTAATTCTTGGTATCTGTTGTTTTTCTGCATGCCTATATGGTGCATAGCAGGACTTTTTTTCTCAGAGAATAAGTGCAGGAACCGCCCCCTTTTCTGAGTCACTTAATTTCTCCGCCCCAACTCACCTCTGAGCACCGTTCCTTGGTTACACCCCCATCCACCTCTGTGCACCGTTCCTTGGTTACACCCCCGACCCACCTCTGTGCACCATTCCTTGGTTTCATCCCCCACCCACCTCTGAGCACCGTTCCTTGGTTTCATCCCCCACCCACCTCTGAGCACGGTTCCTTGGTTTCACCCCCCACCCACCTCTGAGCACCGTTCCTTGGTTTCACGCCCCACCCACCTCTAAGCACCATTCCTTGGTTTCATCCCCCACCCACCTCTGAGCACCGTTCCTTGGTTTTACCCCCACCCACCTCTGAGCACTGTTCCTTGGTTTCATTCCACACCCACCTCTAAGCACCGCTCCTTGGTTTCACCCCCCACCCACCTCTGAGCACTGTTCCTTGGTTTCATTCCACACCCACCTCTAAGCACCGTTCCTTGGTTCTTATATGAAGAATGTCAGTCTTTGATGTAAACACTGGAATAGGAAATCTTTACCCAAACAGAGTCCACTTAAGCCCAAGATTTAGAAAAAACACCACTCCACGCATGTGCTCATAGAAGAAAGAGGGGGATGTGTGAAGAGAAGACCCCCTCTTCTGTCCTCTTACCCTAAAGCGTATGTAAATCAGCGTGTTCTCTTAATTTCGATCTCTGGTCACCTTCTCTGTATTGCTCAGGGTTAAATCATAGAAAGAGGTAGAAAAAACAGACACATAGCGTGATCCCGTTTTAACTCTTTTAATCTCCCGATAAAAACATCAACCACTACACTCACATGTAATCAACTTTGAATTGGCATGTCTCACAGTTACCCACATTCGGTCAGCCTATCTGCATCTCCAGACACTCTCTGCTGGTCTAGCCGCGAGGAGGGGAGCGATCGCTGATGCCGACTGGTGTTCAGACAGTTTAACTTGGTTCCGCCCTGACTAGTTTCGTCAAATGGGACATCATGCGCAATGCTCAATAAGGCACATATGCCGATTTGCCACATTTGTCACGCTTAGGGCCTTTACAAAGTGGAAAATGTTTACGCAGTCTTAGTATTTTGTAAAGCACACACAGAATTTGCGCAATTTTTTACGTGTTTACGAAAGCACACAAAAAGTGCATTACGCTTGTCCATTGTCCCCAAATGCGGAAAAATTACCCATGAGCTAATTTGCTGCATTTGTCTCGCTTATGGCAGCCCACTGAAATCAATGTCCTATGCATTTGACGCAAAAATGTGCAGAAATTTGATGTGCGCAAAGTGCAAAATGTGAACACAGCAATTTGTAAAGATTTTAAAATTAAGCGATTCTGTGTGCGCTTAGGAAAACACATGAAAAAAGCGTGTCACACTTGTATTGCCATTGATTGTTAATGGCAACCCAAATGTTGCAAAATACCCAAAGTTTAATGCTCAACAAGCTGCATAAGCTACTTTGGCGCATTTGCCGTGTTTAGGGAAGACCTTTGAAATCAAGGTGCTGCCCTGCGCATTTAATGCAGAAAAAAAAAAGCGGAACAATTTTGTGCATGTTCACACAATGCAAAATGTGAATGTACTTTTAGCATTTCATGAAGCAATGCAAAATCGCATGATTTAATGCGTGTTTACGGAAATGCACGGAAAACGCAATTCGTGCTTGCGTTGCTGTTTATTGTAAATGGCACTTAAATGCCTCAAAACGTGTGAAGTTTGATGCTCAAATAATCTGCCCTATGCATTTGACGCAACATGTTTAAAAATACGCAAAAATGTATCACAATTTTGCACGCATTTTCAAAACTGCAATTTCGCAATTTCACGTGCATTTACAAAAACGCGTGCCGTGCTTGTGTTGCTATTTCTTGTTAATGTCACCCCAAATGCGGTAAAACGTGAACTTGAAATCAATGGTCTGCCCTATTTTTGATGCAAAAACACACATAAACTCGATTTTGAACGTATTTACAAAACGCTAAATGTGATTACGGAATAAAATGACATTATGGGGGAAACCCCCAAAAATATGCTATGTCAAAGCGATAGCCAGACTGCGTCAATGCATTCTGTACATCACC
This sequence comes from Rana kukunoris, assembly GCA_029574335.1. Classification (NCBI taxonomy): domain Eukaryota; kingdom Metazoa; phylum Chordata; class Amphibia; order Anura; family Ranidae; genus Rana; species Rana kukunoris. The sequence continues at coordinate 24,849,981 of CM056055.1, read as the reverse complement.
GGTGCTCATTACAGGTTTAAAAAAAAAAAAGCTAAAATGTGTTTCAAGCAGCTCAACCAATAAGCACACTTTTAACTGCATTCTAAAAAAGTAAACCCTCCCCCTCCCCCCCCCCTAAAAATAACTGCCATCCCAGCCTTTGTTTGAATTGCAGTTGCCATGGTGATCAACAGTTACAGTTAGGCTGAAAACAAAAACAAGTCTGTGTCAGCATACAAGCTTTAAGCATTTTCTTTCCTTTTAAATGTGTATATTAGAAATTAATAAACCTAAAAAAAAGTTTATATTTTTTAGAAGTGACATCAATGAAGCTAAAATATGTCTGTATATTAGAAATGATATCAATAGAGCCAAGATAAACAGGGATTGTTTGTTAGAAATCATCTCAATAAAGTTATTGAAAAAAAAAAGAATCCTGCTCTCTGATGTCATCACAGCTTGTGATAAATAGCCGTGCAGCTGAGACTTCAGTCAGTTGTAGAGAGGAGAGCGAGAGAGCAGGAGTGCTAACCAGGAGCTCTGCAATAGATAATTGTTGATACTAGAAATTAGTGATACGATTGTTATTAGGATAAACTATTATTATCAGATCGACTACATATATTAGTATTTGGATAGATTACTAATAGAAGAGGAAAAAAAAAATGACTCAGAAAAATAGACCAGACGTGGTCATTCAAATAGAAGACGAGGATGTGGTGCAACCCACCACAAGGACCACACCAAAGAGAAAACACCATCGTGGCGCTCACACCACCAAACGCGACCGCAAAAAGAAGGGGGAGAAACCAGGAGGCGCCACTACAAGTAAGAGTTCAATCCTAAATTCTCATATTACCACTGAGTGTAATATAGAGGAGGGGGAGGGGGGTTATTTATCAATATTTTCCTGGAGAGGTGACATTATTTAGTTGCGGATCATATGATCACTTCCAACTGAAAAAGAGAGAGAGGGGGAGGAGAGATAGAGCGAGAGAGAGAGACTATATTAATAATATAGTCTCTCTCTCTCTCTCTCTCTCTCTATCTCTCCTCCCCCTCTCTCTCTTTTTCAGTTGGAAGTGATAGGGGAGGAGAAGTGACAGTTATTTGGTGGCAGATCACATGATCACTTCCAACTGAAAAAGAGAGAGAGGGGGAGGAGAGATAGAGAGAGAGAGAGAGAGAGAGAGGGAGAGAGAGAGAGACTATATATTATATATAGATAATTTTTAAATATATATTTAAAAAAATATATATATTCCCCATAGAGAGGGAGTATACATTATATATATATATATATATATATATATATATATATATATATATATATATATATATATATATATATATATATATTCCCATTGAGTGTATTATAGGGGAGGAGAAGTGACAGTTATTTGGTAGCAGATCACATGATCACTTCCAGCTGAAGTGACAGTTTTTTTTTTTAATTCTCCCGTGTCTTTTTCCTCCCTTCACCCCAGAGCCAGGTATTATACATTGCACTGTACACCCCATATACAGGACATAGGCTGTGCAGATTGTTATTTCTACATATAATTACAGCTCACACATACCTCCCACAGTTCGAAATTGCGTGACACATCGCACCCTATTTGTGCCTATGGAACCGTTCAAAATGACCCGACCCCGACTTGCACCGATTTGAAAAAAGGTTCCTGCACCATTTTTGGTGATTTCATGTGCGACTTGCATTGACATCTGGCATGAAATCGCACAGATGTCGGCAAGCTGCACTGACCGGTGGTTTTCAAATGGCGCTGAAGCAGCCGCATTCGGTGTGAATGGGGGCTTTTTATTAAAGCTTCATTGAACAAGCTAAAGTTAGAAGGTGATTGGCTACCATACACAGCTACACCAGATTCACCGGTTTTAGTAAATCTCCCCCCTATATATATATATATATATATACACCTATGGCAGAAGTATTGGGAAAAAATTAAAAAATCGGGACAATTTTATGCAACTATTTACTGATCGTTATGCAGGGACTTGTTTACTCCCATGTGAATGTAAGCTTTATAAAGAAAATTGCTAGAAGGCAGGCTGCTATTGCAGGACAGACTCGGGAAGCCATACCTGCTGGGAATCTTCTGCAGCCCTACAGCTGTTGTGGAACTACAAGTCCCATCGTGTCTCCGCCTGTCATGATTGTAACTGTCAGTCTTGCAATGTCTCAGGACTTGTAGTTGCGAGTCCCCAAGGCAAGACTGACAGTTACAAGCAGAGGCTCGATGGGACATGTAGAGCCACAACAGCTGGAGGGCCACAGTTGCCCACACCTGATTATACTGGACCCTTAAAGGGAACCTGATATAAAACTAAACACCTTTGATAGAAAATTCTCAAATAGAACAGAAGAGTCAATGAAATGATCTAACAATTATCTCTCTTTTATTCTTTCTTTTCAGCTTTGAAACGATTTGCGGACTTCGCTTTTCCATCATTTCTCACCCACTTCCTATTCGGGGAAACGGATGTTTTTAAAATATCCAAGTTCTTCCTCGGATTCGGCTTTGGAAGCTTCATGGGACTTGGTAAGATTATCATTCATTTCTTAAATTTTTATAGAGGAACATTTGCATAGTTTGCATCTCTCTTAGGGCTCTTTCACACCGGTGGACCGCATGTCCAAGTTTTCATCCATCCGTGTGCGGATGAAAAAGGGACATACATTGCACCCTATGAGATTGCGGGTGTCGGGGGAGGAACATCCGCTGACACCCGATCTCACCCGGTTCCGCAATCCTCCGATTCTACAGACGAAGGAAAACCCTATTTTTCCATCCCTCTGCAGATCGGATCGGGTGAACATGGACAGACGGTCCATGTTCATCCGATCCCCCCATAGAGGAGAGCGGAGAAAAGACAGGGCGGTCCCTGCAAAGTGTGTGGGGACCGCCCTGTCATCCGCCGGCTCAGTGGGGATCAGCGGAGTGATCCCGCTAAGCAAGTGGAGGTTCACGGGGAGGATCATCACTGAGCAAGCCGAGGTTCACAAGGAGGATCATCACTGAGCAATTGGAGGTTCACAAGGAGGATCATCACTGAGCAAGCCGAGGTTCACAGGGCGGATCATCACTGAGCAAGCGGAGGTTCACAGGGCGGATCATCACTGAGCAAGCGGAGGTTCACAAGGAGGATCATCACTGAGCAAATGGAGGTTCACAGGGCGGATCATCACTGAGCAAGCGGAGGTTCATGGGGAGGATCATCACTGAGCAAGCGGAGGTTCACAAGGAGGATCATCACTGAGCAAGCGGAGGTTCACGGGGAGGATCATCACTGAGCAAGCGGAGGTTCACAAGGAGGATCATCACTGAGCAAGTGGAGGTTCACAAGGAGGATCATCACTGATCCGCCCCGTGTGAAAGAGCTCTTAGATTTTCAGGGACTGCCCCAGGTTTTCTGTATTTATTCTTGCTGCTGATTTTTGGACCTCTGAGATGTTATATATGGCAAGTTCAGATACAATAGCTGGGCAACAGTGTCCCTGAAAATGATCCTACAGGGTCCTGTCACTACAAGGTCACTACAAGGTCAATACTAAATAAGGCTAGCCGATTAAAGTGGTAGTAAACTCTTTTACCTACAGGTAAGTCTATAATAAGGCTTACCTGTAGGTATCAAGAATATCTCCTAAACCTGTACGGTTTAGGAGATATTCCCCTCGCAATGCGCATGCGCAGCACGGATCCTCGGCTAAAGGCCCGGCAGCCGCCGGACCTTGCCGGAATGAAGTCTCCCGCGCGCACGTGACGACATCGCCGCTCCAGCCAATCACAGCGCTGAAGCGGCGATACCCGGATCCGATACCCGGGTGACATTTCGCTCATCGTGGACCAGGTAAGTTCTCCACACCTCGTTCCAAGGTAAATATTTCATAATGAGCTAGTATGCGGTGCATACTAGCTCATTATGCCTTTTGCCTTTCAGGTGTAAATAAAAAATTGTTGCGGGTGTACAACCACTTTAAAAAAGATGCACCTTTCTGGTGGCCTGTGCATTCAAACTCCACTGCTTTTCTGATTCTGGCCAATGCAGGTTTTCAGCCCTCTTAGATGTGTGAATATCTACTACCCCTCCACATGCTGTTGTGTCTTCTGCCGGCTTTTACCTCACTATAGGGCAGGGGTCTTCAAACTATGGCCCTCCAGTTGTTCAGGAACTAAAATTCCCATCATGTCAGAGTTTTACAATTCCTCATAGGATGTGTAGTTCCACAACAGCTGGAGGGTCGTAGTTTGAAGATCCCTGCTATAGGGCATAAAGCCTGTTAGACGAGACCACAGCGTGGTGATGGGGAGCCGGCATTCAGACATCTGAGGTTTGGAATACCTGCAAACCAGAGGAGTATGAAGACATGAGCCACTGGATAGGTAAGTATATAACACAGGTAGGCCTTACTGTAGTATCAACCCTGTAGTTACAGGGTCACTTTAAAGTTTTGACCATTATGCATGCAATGGGGTTGATTTACTAAAACTGAATCCCTTGGAATCTGGCGCAGTTCTGCATAGTAACCAATCGGATTTTAACTCCAGCTTGTTCAGTTAAGCTTTGATGATAAATCCTGGAAGCTGATTGGTTTCTGTGCAGATCTGCATCAGATTTTGCACTCTCCAGTTTTAGTAAATCTACCCCAATGAGTGTCTGTGCCGTGTTCATTTTTATAATTGACCGTGTTTTCTTATGTTCTCTTCAACAGTCATCTACCTATCTCTGATTGATGGCCTAAAACTACCGGAAAGTGTGAAAATACTCCTTATATTAATTCTTACAGGTACGTATCTACATTATATATTCATCCTTATTTCTGTTTGATATGCAAAATAAAATGACAGTTAAAATGTTTTTGGTTTTGAAAAGGGTGGGGAACAGGGCTCAAGTCCTGTGGGAACGCGTGGGAATGGAGTTCCTGCACTTTTTTCACAGCAGGAACTCAGTTTCCTTTGCAGGACTAGAGCAGCCGAGAGCAGCCGAGCCGCCCGAGCCAGTCCTGATCACCACTGTCCCAGGAACAATAAAGGCCCCTTTCACACGGGGTGGACTCCGGTTGTGATCCGATCACTCAGCAGGGGATCTGTCCAATGATCCCTCGCCAAGCAGGAGGATGACAGTTCCATGTCCGCTCTACAGCCTGCTCTGCTCTATAAATCATTGGATGTAAATGGCCCGGCTGTCCGTTTACACCCAACTGCCCTCCAATCCCAGACAGTGGGGAACGGATCCCCTTCCTGTTGTTCTTGGCAGATTGGATGGGAGGAAGGCAGGTGTGAATGGACAGTAAAGGCCATTTATACCCGCTGCTCCAGAGAGCAGATTAGAGGGTGCCTGAAAAATGGACTGACAGACACATTCGGAATGCTGTGAAAGGGGCCAAATTAAGGAAAATCTCCCCTGAAAGTACTTAGACGGCAGGAGCAGCCTGGCAAAGACTCAGCCTTGTTGGGGAGATTTCAGGGGAAATCTCCCCAACAAGCAAACTTGCAGTAATAAAAACCCAGCAGAAGAACCCTCCTTTCCTCACCCTATCCCACACTTAAAGCGGTTGTTTACCCGCAATGTTTTTTTTTTGCACCTGAAAGGCAAAAGCCATAATGAGCTAGTATGCACCACTTACTAGCTCATTATGAAATACTTACCTCGGAACAAGGTGTAGAGAACTTACTTGGTCCACGCCGAGCGAGATGTCATCTTGCGTCAGCGTGTCTTCCGGGTATCGCCGCTCCATCGCTGTGATTGGCTGGAGCGGAGATGTTGTCACGCCCGCAAATGCGCGTGGGAGACTTCAATCCGGCAAGGTCTGGTGGCTGCCGGCCCTTTAGCCGAGGCTCTCCACTGCGCATGCGCCGCTGCAATCAGTGGCGCACTGCGAGGGGAATATCTCCTAAACCATACAGCTTTAGGAGATATTCTTTATACCTACAGGTAAACCTTATTATAGCCTTACCTGTAGGTAAAAGTGGTAGTAAAGAGTTTACTACCACTTTAAAAAAAAAAAATTTTGCTGAAGTTCTATTTTAATAATTATTTTTAGTACTCCCCCATGACAATGTAATTATATCTATAACCTGTTTTTCTTTGTTTGTCTTTTTAGTGACCTGCGGCTGTGGGTGGGGCTTATCCACCGTTTTCAGATGCACCACCCTGAACATGGGACCCGCTATCCTGGGACAGGAAGGACGCGCATTACTACTGATTATTGCTATCGCCGGTATATATGCAGGTAAGTATTATACTTATTACTATGTGTTCTTACATAAAGGGGCAATGGATCTGACTTTCACCAACTATTCACTGCAGTGTGATTGATTCACCACTAGTGAATGTTTACTGAAAGTGATTTCACTGCTTTCTAAATATGCCCCAAAGTTTTATAGAAGGAAAATATCTCATTCTCTTTATTTATTATGCTTCCTATAGGTCCAGGAGCCAATATCAAGCACAACAGTTGGGAGGTAGCACGTTCGATTGGCTGTACAGCAGAACTTCAAGTCAATAACACAAAGCTGCTGTGGAAGATGTTGTCAGCGCCGGTGAAAAGCATCCTAAAAAATGTCATGGTAAGTATACAGATCACATACTAAAATGGGTAAACATGCCATAGAAACACATTCAGCACCATACACAATCAGGACCATGCCATAGAAACACATTCAGCACCATACACAATCAGGACCATGCCATAGAAACACAACCCATATCATACAGAAACAATTAGGACCATGCCATAGTAACACAACCCATATCATACAGACACAATCAGGGCCATGCCATAGAAACACAACCCATAACATACAGACACAATCAGGGCCATGCCATAGTAACACAACCCATATAATACAGACACAATCAGGGCCATGCCATAGAAACACAACCCATATCATACAGACACAATCAGGGCCATGCCATATAAACACAGCCCATATCATACAGACACAATCAGGACCATGCCATAGAAACACAACCCATATCATACAGACACAATCAGGGCCATGCTATAGTAACACAACCCATAACATACAGACACAATCAGGACCATGCCATAGAAACACAACCCATAACATACAGACACAATCAGGGCCATGCCATAGAAACACAACCCATATCATACAGACACAATCAGGACCATGCCATAGAAACACAACCCATATCATATAGAAACAATCAAGGCCATGCCATAGCAACACAACCCATATCATACAGACACAATCGGGGCCATGCCATAGAAACAGCCCATATTATACAGACACAATCGGGGCCATGCCATAAAAACACAACTCATATCATACAGTCAGAATCAGGGTTAGGCCATAGAAACACAATCAATATCATACTATCACAGTTAGGAAAATGTCACTTGCAGGCCAAATCACTGCACAATTCTGCTTGCCAGTGATGGAGCAGTAAGGGTCAGGCCAGTGGAGGAATGATGCCATTGGAACAGGTGTGTGGTCTTTACCAACCCTGGTGTTGGGATGCTGCCACCTATTTTTTTTCCAACAAATCATGGTGCAACACATGTGTTTTCCAGTGTGTTGAGGGTCAAGTGCATTGGTTGACACTGGAGATAAATGGGTGTGCACCCTTTAGTGTCTAAACCATGTGTTGTTGTCAATGCATTTAGGGTCATTCACACCATGGCATATTATTGCCAAACCCAGAGCAGATCTTCCCATGTCTGGCCAGTAAAGGCATTTTCTTTACACGGTCCTAGTATATCTATTCCACAGACTTTCATTTAGTGTGTCTTTTCATTTATGGGGGTACAAAATAACTAAAGACTGAAATCTAAACAAGTTCTCTATTATATTTTCTAGAAACGAACGGGCGAATTTAAGGGCATTGGAAAAGAAGTGAAGTCTTCATTTACAGACACCAAAGAAGAAGTCGAAGGTGAAAAGGGATACAACGTTCAGAAAGAGAAAGAGCTGCACCAGAAGAGTTTTGTGTCGACAACACAGAAGAAGTTTGATTTGAAGACTATGCTACGCTGTGAATGTAAGTATGAGATCTCTTGGAATTTGTAAAGTATTTATTTCTACATCTCAACACCAGACTGTGGAGAGACCAAGACATTGTAAGACTTTTAAAATATTGAAATCACGTTTAAAAAAAAAATGTTTTAATTTCTCTAAACTTTGTCTCTCTCTTTCCTTACAGATATCATTGAACTTGGTGTCACCAAGTGTGTAGAATGGTTCCAGATAAAATATGACGACTGCATGAGGATAATTGCAGTGCCGCCCTTCAACTACATCCTGTGCTCACCAATGCAGCTTTCAATTCTGTGTTCCATTTTAAACAGTAAGTACTTTTTCCAGTGATAATATTTAACTTTAAAAATGTCATTTAGACATTATCCAGATCAACACTTACACCTTTATACCCCTTGTGGACCACAGCAAAGTTTACATTTTAGCTATGGTCCTATTGATTCCAAGATAACTTTGTCATTACAACAATTGAATACATAGATTGTCTTTTTTGTATGTGCAATGCTTTTTATGGGGGTCCGCTCCTCTCAGGAGTAGAGTAGATTCCCTACTGAATTAAAGCCGAACGGATGTCAGTTTTTTTTACATTTGTACCCATTTGGTTTGTGCCCAGTGGACCCATGACAACTGTTTGGGGGGGCTGGGTGTAAACAGACTCTGATGTCAGTTTACATCAGGCCACCTCTGATCCATCACATTTAGGTCCAGAAAAATGGAAGAGGACACAGCCTTTTCTCTTTTTTTGTCCAGACCTGTACAGGCTTGGAGGTAGGTGGGTGTAAACGGACATCTGCCTGTCTATAAGGGCTGCATGGAATTTCCGATCAGGTCCACCTGAAAAACTGACACCTGAACACCGATCAGAATACCTGTGTGAAAGGGCCCTTACTTGCAAGGCTGCTGTATTACATTATATGTAGATCAAAGGTCGCCCTTTTTATCTGCTGTACAATGAAGCAAAAATAACATTGCTACATATGAACTCTTCTTGACACTATAGGCATGGTTCTGTAAGACCCGTTCACATCCAGCAATTTGGAATCGTGGGTGGATTTGCCGTGATTAAAAATTGTACTGCAATCCTGGCAAAACGCACCATGCAGGTATGTGTGCCATTTATTTTTAATGGCACCCAAAACGCAATGCGATTTTGCTGCGATAGGATCAGATTGGATGTCGGTGGGTGTCAATCAGGGTGGATATAAATCAATGATTTAAATAAAAGAAAGAAAATGATTTTTCGATTTAAATCTTTTTTTTTTATCGATTTTTTTGCATTTTAATCAAGTTTATTTTAATAAAATGCTTTTGGAGTAAAACATTGATCCAAAGATAGATGTCTATTTAACATACATTAATAATTTAGTTTTTTCAGCATGAAATGGAGCTTAGTTGTGTAGCATGAGGCTGTATATTTATTCACTTAATCCAAGCTCTGAAAGATGAGATAAATTGCACTGCATTGATGCATTCACACAATTTCACAGTAACCATGAGATAAAACAAAATTCAGGAATATTCCTTTATGCCATTGTTTTGCAAATCTATGTACACTACAAACTGTATGATTGAATCGGTTCTGATAGTGCTGTCTGACAGCTTATTATTCAAAATAAAAAACCTTAAAGGGGTGTTCCAGCCAAATTTTATGTTTATTAAAAGTCAGCAGCTACAAAAAGTGTAGCTGCTGGCTTTTAATAAACATACACTTACCTGCTCCAGCGTTCCAGCGACGCGCCGGCTGGGGCTCCGCTCCGCTCCCCCCTCCCTGACCGGCATCCTCATTGCTACTGTGGGCACCCGGCCGTGACAGCTTTCGGGTTCACGGCCGGGCACCCACTGCACATGCAGTGTCCTAGGCCATCGCCTACAGGGAGGGGCTGCAATAAGGCGATTAAGCTTAATCGCCTTACCAGCCCCTCGGCGGAAGAAGGAAGTGGGACAGGAAGTCCCACTCCTCCTGAAGCCCCCACTCCCCCCCCCCAAAAAAAATTACATGCCAAATGTGGCATGTAAGGGGGTGAGGAGTGGGATAAGTGGAAGTTCCATTTTTGGGTGGAACTCCGCTTTAATTTTGTTTGCAAGTATTAAAGATTCCAACTACCAGCAAGAATAAGTCCTTACATTTAAAGAGCACCTGTCATTTCAGACCCATTATGGCAGGGCCTGTTAGCGGGCATCCACTCACCTGCTGCCACTACATCCCTCACCTTGTTGTGTCACTGCCACATTACCAGCCATCCCCATTAAAGTGAATGGGACTGTCAGTGAGACAACAACGGGTCAGAGGAGGAGTTACTGTGGGACAGACATGACAGTTGCTCTTTAAAAATGATTTAAATCAAGCCTATTTACTAGTGATGTCATTACATGCATCTGTTGACAGTGTCTTCTATAACTTGTATTTCATGATGCATTTCTTTCTTTTTTAGTTGGAGAATCATGGTGCAAGAAACGTATTCCTTATGAAAATCAATTTGGAGAGATATACGATCAAGCCAACTCAGCCGTAAGCAATGTGGGCAGTGCGATTTCCAGCAAACTGGTCACAGAGGTAAGTGTGTTAGCCAAAGCTCTTTGGATGGGTAATGCTCATTAACCCTTCTTCTAGAGTTTTTTTTGGACCAAGTGTTTCTATTATATGTTTTATTTAACTCCCCTTTTATCTTAACAGAAGGAAGACGATGTTGGTGCTGGAGAAAAAATAACCAAGATGAGCATGAAGGACAAGATCTTATTGGCGGTTGAAAGGAGAGGTGCGATATTGGAAGGATGTACGGCTTTAATGAAGAACGTACTTGTGCTCACCTTCATTTTCATCTTCTACTCGTAAGTAATCCATAAACTTTCTGAAAGTATCTCTGTACACAACAACTAGGGGTTACCACACATGATAATTGGCAGGGAGCCTTCAAACATTTCAAACTGACTTTGGAAATCAAAAAGGCCACATACACACGATCGAATATATCTGCTGAAACTGGTCCGACGGACCGTTTCAGCAGACATATCCGACCGTGTGTACGGGCTAGCGGACATGTTTTCCCAGCGGAAAAATTTCAAAGCATGCTTTGAAATTTGTCTGCCGGAGACATGTCTGTCGGATATGTCCGCTGGTTAGTACACTCACCAGCGGACAGAAATCTCAGCGCATGCGTCGAATGGATTCGACGCATGCGTGGAAGTATTTTACTTTCTGGAGTGGTGACGTGGCGGCGTCAACATCACCGCCACGTCACCGCATCCTCAGCCCGAGGGGATTTTCGTCCAATGGTGTGTACACGCCATCGGACCAAAATCCGATGAGACATGTCCGCTGGAAACAGTCCGTCGGACATGTTTGAGCGGACATATCTCATCGTGTGTACGCGGCCTAAGAAGTAAACAAGAAGAACAAATATCTGATATACAGTAGCATATCGGTTCTTAGGCTTGTTGGCTGCATTTGTTTTCATTTTTCACACCAAGAACATTAATTGTAAGTACAGCTGAGTACCTGTTAATTATGAGATTTACGAGTTCTTTGTCACTTTGACCATTAACCTAAAATCTCAAAAATGCTATCAGCTTTCTCTGCTGTTAACTAGGGAACCACTCTCTCCCCCAAGTAATGGAGATTAGGTGAGGGGAAGTGTTTGTACTTCAAATTAGAACATACAAAAAAAATTAACAAACTCTGCCATGAAGCTAGAAATTTAGATATGCATTTTTTTACCAGGTCACATTGATATAGCTTGGACCAATATAAGTATGCATATGTCATTCCCGGCCCGATACCCATAGAAGCTGGAAATGACTGCAGGGGGAACCGCTACTAAAGTGATCGCCACTAGCTTCCAGTTCCCTTGCCAAGCGCCTGCTTTGCTGCTTAGTGAACACTGGAGGTCTCTCGCTGGGCATGGGTACTGTTAGGAAAGCACTTACGCGCTCCCTGATTGGATGAGGTGGAGATCATGACACCATAAACATTAATGGCTCCTAGTAGGGTGGGAAGGAGTATACATACATATTTACCAGGTAATTTGTACATGTGAGTTTATCTTACAAATGTCTTTTTCTGTTACAGGGCCTTCAGCTACACCAAGCAATATAATTCTGACATCCGGCATGACAACTGCTATGTGACGACCTACTTCAGACGGATTGATGAAAAGCGTAGGAAACAAGTAAGTATATCTATGCCTCTGATCGTTAAGTTTGAATTTAATCTTTAAACTTGAATCAAGAGATTAACTGTTTTTTGTCTTTGCAGAAGAAAAGATATCTACTGCCGATAAAGAAAGAAGAAACGTCAAAATTAGTTTTTCCATTCAGTCTCAAACTCCAGGGACAAGAGGCGGCATCAATAGTGAGTACATTGTATAGTGACTGCTACCTCAGCAGTTATTAAATAAATATATAGATTTCTATTTGGATATTGTAGGGAAACTGTAAAACTGACTGTTGTCTTCTCTTTTCTTCAACAGAGAACAGAGTTATACATATGTATCGTACTCTTAGCATCTCTTATTCTCATTGTGGCGTTCGACAGGACCCTCTTTCACATTCTGGATGTAATAAGGAAGCATTCAGCCATTTCCTATGTCTTTGCAAGTAAGTAACTCTTTTCCTCATATGGTAATGGTAATATCACAGATCACTTCATCCATGGGTAGCACAAATTACATACATACCTTATGCAAGTTTAGTTTTTGGCTGGGGGAGGGTAGTCAGCCTAATTTTTGATTTTTTATAGTTGTGTGTCTCTCTAAACTCAGTGAGGTTGCAGTTTCTCACCATTTTCAATAGATGTCACTAGTGCCACTGGCTCTACTATGACGTTTCCCTGAGTTATTAATATTTCCCCTAGCCATCCTTTTATTAGGGTCGGACGACTGGGGCATGATGGGGGAGGGTATAAATATTTTGGGAGGCCACATACTTGCTCACTTGCCTCAGGCTAAGGCCTGCGGGTTGCTTGTGGACTGTTTATGCTGCTGGGCCCAGAAGCCTGATTGGGGCCTAGCATGCACTGGTTGAATTACCCTACACATTTGGCCTTGTAGATTCACCTGCTGGGGAAGTTGCCAGCTCTAGAGTCCCAACTGTGGCAGAGTAAGGGGGGGGGGGTTGGGCTGGCATTAATATGAAGCACACAGAATGATATTCCTAATTGCAGGGCCAGAGAGACAAAATATATTACAGATAAATGTCATATCTTTTTCTCAAAACTTGTCGCTTGGTTCTAATCTTGTATTCTTTCTCAACAGGTAATCACAAACTGGAGGTCGAGGTGGGAGGAGACACCTTGATGGCGAACATATTAAGAAGAACAGTTGGCCTTCTAAATTCAACGTCAAACACATTCGAGACCAGCAGCAATGAAGGTAAGTGTCCAAATATTGTCTTATCCTGTTAGTATTTTGCAGACACTAGAGGAAGAAAGGCTGCTCTAAGCCAAAGACTCAGATCACCCATTTTATGTTTGGAGGGCATTTGACGGCAGAGTATTTAAAGTGGTTGTTAACCCCCCTTTGCCAACTTTACATAATCCTCCTTGTTTTATAATGACAGGAGCTCTTGTCTTTGGCTTTCATAAAAAAAATGCCTCCTTTACCATATTTCAGAGCGGCTTCCTGCAACCAAGTGACCCGCTGGCTCTCTCCTCTGCCCGGCTGACAGATGCAGCGGGCGGGGCTGAGATTCTCCCGCTGACGTCAGCCAGTATGCTAAGAGGAGAGAGACGGCCAGTCATATGATCGTGGGGCGCTACTCTGAAATACGGTAAAGGAGGAATTTGAGTTACTCTCCAAATCTATGTAGAAAACGGAAATGCCTAGAATCTGCAAATCTGCTGCTACAGCTCATTTTAGTTTTAGCAAATACAAACTTAGTGAACATTTATTGTATTTGTATATATTTTACAATTCTTGATTGTTCTAATTTGTAACATCTTTTTTTCCATAGCGTGCCTCCTGAAACCAACTAAACTGACGTTCTGGGATTACGTCATAACCTGTCTGCCCATATTTGGACGTATTCTCTTTATATTCCTTCAAGTCTACCTAAATCGCCTGCGCCGAGTCATAGCATCTTATTACTTTCCAGAGGTAAGTCTCAACTTTAAGGGCCCATTTAAGGGCCACTTAGTGCCATTAGAACTTTAAATGTATTTCAATTTCTTTTCTGATTGTTTCCTTTATTTTTTTCCCCAACAGAGAGAGAAACAGAGGGTCATGGGTTTTTATAATGAACAACTCCGGAAGCGGACCATCTATGCTGACATCATGAGGAAGAAAATCCTGAATAAAGCCCAGAGCGACCGACTAAATGTAAGTAAAACTACAATATTGACGTTAGCACTGACTCCCCTGTTTCTCCTTCAGCTGTTTACTGACTGGTCGGGCGATAGATTACACTTAGCTTACTACTATCAGCCATTTCAGTGTCTCTGGCCATGTATATTGTAATCATGATCTGCATACTTAAAACAGATCAGCCTGAATACCATCCTTTTCAAAAGGAGGACAGAAATTGCAGCCTGCGTAGCTTTTTCAGCACTGGTTTAATGGGGGCCACTTGTTTTCTAAGATCTTCAGGGTACTAAGATCATACGTCAGGCTGTACTTCTGATAGATCTAGTGATTGGCTTCATTTCATGGTGCACCTAGGTTATGTATTGCTAAGTTTTAGCAATACATGCCTATAGATAAAAAGATTGTCAATTTGTCCTTTCATGGTAAAATGACAGGGCATCCTGAACCCTTTAAACCTAACTTGTCTTCGTTCCATTGTAACTTCTTCCTCCTCTTATTCCTAAAGCTGAATTTCATGTATGGATATTTCTGCATAATTACAGTGGTTCAGCTTGAACCAATAGAAGTATGCTTGTTCCATACCTACCCAATTCCTGGGGAAGCGGAGAATCACTTTAATAGTCACCTGTTATACAAATTTTCCTGAAAATGAAAGAAAGGACACATTGTTTGATTGTGATTTTGCTTCTTTTCCTTTAGGTGAAGACCACAATGGGCGCTTTCACCAATCGTTGGACTAAATGGATGGGAAGATTCATCAGAAGACGCTGCATAGTGTGTAATCGAAGTGAGACGAAGAAATCGTTTGTGTGTCCAACGCCGGATTGTGAAACCGTCTACTGCCGTGTGTGCTGGAGGGACATGAGAGAAATCTGCTTTGCATGCAAACCACATGAGGATTTTATTCTAGGTCCTGAATACAGTGACACCGAGTAGGGCAGTGACTAGACTGGAATGGCTTTTGACATTTCCTGGGATTATTGATTCATCTAACCCCCCCCCCCAAAAAAAAGGCAGAGGGACGCAGTGGGAAGGGGACAGAGAGACGCCATGAGAAGGGGACAGAGGGACGCCGTGGGAAGGGGACAGAGGGAAGCCTGTAGGATGAAGGCAGAGGGACGCCATGGGAGAAGGACAGAGGGAAGCCTGTAGGATGAAGGCAGAGGGACGCCATGGGAAGGGGACAGAGGGATGAGGACAGAGGGAAGCCTGTAGGATGAAGGCAGAGGGACGCCGTGGGAAAGGGACAGAGGGACGCCGTGGGAAGGGGACAGAGGGGCGCTGTGGGAAGGGGACAGAGGGACGCTTGTAGGATTAAGGCAGAGGGACGCCGTGGGAAGGGGACAGAGGGATGAGGACAGAGGGAAGCCTGTAGGATGAAGGCAGAGGGACGCCGTGGGAAGGGGACAGAGGGATGAGGACAGAGGGAAGCCTGTAGGATGAAGGCAGAGGGATGCTGTGGAAAGAGGACAGTGTGAAGCCGTGGGAAGAAGACAGCGGGAAGCCGTGGGAAGAAGACATCTGGAAGCTGTGGGAAGAAGACAGCGGGAAGCCGTGAGAAGAGGACAGCGCGAAGCCTGTAGGATGAAGACAGGGCGATGCCGTGGGAAGGGGACAGAGGGACACCGTGGGAAGGGGACAGAGGGACGCTGTGGGAAGGGGACAGAGGGATGCTTGTAGGATTAAGGCAGAGGGACGCTGTGGGAAGGGGACAGAGGGATGAGGACAGAGGGAAGCCTGTAGGATGAAGGCAGAGGGACAGGGTGAGAAGGGGACAGAGGGACGCCGTGGGAAGGGGACAGAGGGAAGCCTGTAGGATGAAGGCAGGGCGATGCCGTGGGAAGGGGACAGAGGGACACCGTGGGAAGGGGACAGAGGGACGCCGTGGGAAGGGGACAGAGGGACGCTGTGGGAAGGGGACAGAGGGACGCTTGTAGGATTAAGGCAGAGGGACGCCGTGGGAAGGGGACAGAGGGATGAGGACAGAGGGAAGCCTGTAGGATGAAGGCAGAGGGACAGGGTGGGAAGGGGACAGAGGGACGCCGTGGGAAGGGGACAGAGGGAAGCCTGTAGGATGAAGGCAGGGCGATGCCGTGGGAAGGGGACAGAGGGACACCGTGGGAAGGGGACAGAGGGACGCCGTGGGAAGGGGACAGAGGGATGCTGTGGGAAGGGGACAGAGGGACGCTTGTAGGATTAAGGCAGAGGGACGCCGTGGGAAGGGGACAGAGGGATGAGGACAGAGGGAAGCCTGTAGGATGAAGGCAGAGGGACAGGGTGGGAAGGGGACAGAGGGACGCCGTGGGAAGGGGACAGAGGGATGAGGACAGAGGGAAGCCTGTAGGATGAAGGCAGAGGGACGCCGTGGAAAGAGGACAGAGGGACGCCTGTAGGATGAAGGCAGAGGGACGCTGTGGGAAGGGTACAGAGGTTGAAGCTGTAGGAGGTGATTTCACCACCACAGTTAAAAAAAGAGCATATATGCCGAAGCATGGGGCCATTAGGGGCGGAGGAGCGATTTTGCTCCTAAAGCCGCGTACATACGGTCGGAATTTCAACGGAGGCTTTCCTGTGGAAAAGTCCAACTGGGTGTACGTGGCATACCTTTTTTGCAGGAGGATGCCCCCATGCTTCGGCATATATATATTTTAGGCACAGGTTGCGTTAGGGGCGGAGGAGCGATTTTGCTCCTAATGTCGCGTACATACGGTCAACATTCCTACGGAGGCTTTCTTGTGGAAAAGTCCGACAGTGTGTACACGGCATAACTTTTTATGCCGCGTTCATACGATTGAAATTCCGACGGAGGCTTGTCTGCGGAAAAGTCCATCTGTGTGTACGCGGCATAACTTTTTTGCGGGAGGATGCCCCCATGCTTCGGCATATATATATTTTAGGCACAGGTTGCGTTAAAAAATGTTTTATTTTTTACTATGTTTTTTTTGGTATTTGCTTTGCAGTTATGCTATGGTCTTACTGATATACTGTAATGTTAATTTGTTTTAATGTTAACCATCATTTGCTTAGCAGGTACTCCATTCAGTTGCAGCACGGATTTATTTAGCTTGACAGCAACAGCGTTTGCTCCCACGATACATAAAGCCGCGACTCCAACGCTGTAGGAGGTGATGTCACCACCACAGTTAAAAAAAGAGCATATATGCCGAAGCATGGGGGCATTAGGGGAGGAGGAGCGATTTTGCTCCTAATGCCGCGTACATACGGTCGACATTCCTACGGAGGCTTTACTGCGGAAAAGTCTGACCGCGTATACGTGGCATAACTTTTTATGCCGCATACATACAGTCGAAATTCCGACGGAGGCTTGCCCATGGAAAAGTCTGTTCGTGTGTACGCGGCATAACTTTTTGCGGGAGGATGCCCCCATGCTTCGGCATATATATATTTTAGGCACAGGTTGCGTTAAATATATATATTTTTTTACTATGTTTTTTTTTGGTATTTGCTTTGCAGGTATGGTATTGTCTTACTGATATACTGTAATGTTACTTTGTTTTAATGTTAACCATCATTTGCTTAGCAGGTACGCCATTCAGTTGCAGCGCAGATTTATTTAGCTTGACAGCAACAGCGTTTGCTCCCACGATACTTAAAGCCGCGACTCCAACGCTGTAGGGGGTGATTTCACCGCCACAGTTAAAGAAAAAAGCATATATTCCAAAGCATGGGGGCATTAGGGGCGGAGGAGCGATTTTGCTACTAATGTCACGTACATAGGGTCAACATTCCTACGGAGGCTTTCCCGTGGAAAAGTCTGACTGTGTGTACATGGAATAACTTTTTATGCTGCGTACATACGGTCAAAATTCCAACGGAGCCTTGCCCGTGGAAAAGTCCGACCGTGTGTACGCAGCATAACTTTTTTCGGGAGGATACCCCCATGCTTCGGCATATATATATTTTAGGCACAGGTTGCGTTAAAAAATGTTTTATTTTTTACTATGTTTTTTTTTAGTATTTGCTTTGCAGGTATGGTATGGTCTTACTGATATACTGTAATGTTACTTTGTTTTAATGTTAACCATCATTTGCTTAGCAGGTACGCCATTCAGTTGCAGCACGGATTTATTTAGCTTGACAGCAACAGCGTTTGCTCCCACGATACATAAAGCCGCGACTCCAACTCTGTAGGAGGTGATGTCACCACCACAGTTAAAAAAAGAGCATATATGCCGAAGCATGGGGGCATTAGGGGAGAAGGAGCGATTTTGCTCCTAATGCCGCGTACATACAGTCGACATTCCTACGGAGGCTTTACTGCGAAAAAGTCTGACCGTGTATAGGTGGCATAACTTTTTATGCCGCATACATACAGTCGAAGTTCCGACGGAGGCTTGCCCGTGGAAAAGTCTGTTCGTGTGTACGCGGCATAATTTTTTGCGGGAGGATGCCCCCATGCTTCGGCATATATATATTTTGGGCACAGGTTGCGTTAAATATATATATTTTTTTACTATGTTTTTTTTTTGGTATTTGCTTTGCAGGTATGGTATTGTCTTACTGATATACTGTAATGTTACTTTGTTTTAATGTTAACCATCATTTGCTTAGCAGGTACGCCATTCAGTTGCAGCGCAGATTTATTTAGCTTGACAGCAACAGCGTTTGCTCCCACGATACATAAAGCCGCGACTCCAACACTGTAGGAGGTGATTTCACCACCACAGTTAAAAAAAGAGCATATGTGCCGAAGCATGAGGGCATTAGGGGCGGAGGAGCGATTTTGCTCCTAATGTCGCGTACATACGGTCAACATTCCTACGGAGGCTTTCTTGTGGAAAAGTCTGACCGTGTGTACACGGCATAACTTTTTATGCCACGTTCATACGATTGAAATTCTGACGGAGGCTTGTCTGCGGAAAAGTCCATCTGTGTGTACGCGGCATAACTTTTTTACGGGAGGATGCCCCCATGCTTCGGCATATATATATTTTAGGCACAGGTTGCGTTAAAAAATGTTTTATTTTTTACTATGTTTTTTTTGGTATTTGCTTTGCAGTTATACTATGGTCTTACTGATATACTGTAATGTTAATTTGTTTTAATGTTAACCATCATTTGCTTAGCAGGTACTCCATTCAGTTGCAGCACGGATTTATTTAGCTTGACAGCAACAGCGTTTGCTCCCACGATACATAAAGCCGCGACTCCAACGCTGTAGGAGGTGATGTCACCACCACAGTTAAAAAAAGAGCATATATGCCGAAGCATGGGGGCATTAGGGGAGGAGGAGCGATTTTGCTCCTAATGCCGCGTACATACGGTCGACATTCCTACGGAGGCTTTACTGCGGAAAAGTCTGACCGCGTATACGTGGCATAACTTTTTATGCCGCATACATACAGTCGAAATTCCGACGGAGGCTTGCCCATGGAAAAGTCTGTTCGTGTGTACGCGGCATAACTTTTTTGCGGGAGGATGCCCCCATGCTTCGGCATATATATATTTTAGGCACAGGTTGCGTTAAATATATATATTTTTTTACTATGTTTTTTTTTTTGGTATTTGCTTTGCAGGTATGGTATTGTCTTACTGATATACTGTAATGTTACTTTGTTTTAATGTTAACCATCATTTGCTTAGCAGGTACGCCATTCAGTTGCAGCGCAGATTTATTTAGCTTGACAGCAACAGCGTTTGCTCCCACGATACTTAAAGCCGCGACTTCAACGCTGTAGGGGGTGATTTCACCGCCACAGTTAAAGAAAAAAGCATATATGCCGAAGCATGGGGGCATTAGGGGCGGAGGAGCGATTTTGCTACTAATGTCACGTACATAGGGTCAACATTCCTACGGAGGCTTTCCCGTGGAAAAGTATGACTGTGTGTACATGGAATAACTTTTTATGCTGCGTACATACGGTCAAAATTCCGACGGAGCCTTGCCCGTGGAAAAGTCCGACCGTGTGTACGCAGCATAACTTTTTTGCGGGAGGATACCCCCATGCTTCGGCATATATATATTTTAGGCACAGGTTGCGTTAAAAAATGTTTTATTTTTTACTATGTTTTTTTTTAGTATTTGCTTTGCAGGTATGGTATGGTCTTACTGATATACTGTAATGTTACTTTGTGTTAATGTTAACCATCATTTGCTTAGCAGGTACGCCATTCAGTTGCAGCACGGATTTATTTAGCTTGACAGCAACAGCGTTTGCTCCCACGATACATAAAGCCGCGACTCCAACGCTGTAGGAGGTGATTTCACCACCACAGTTAAAAAAAGGGCATATATGCCGAAGCATGAGGGCATTAGTGGCGGAGGAGCGATTTTGCTCCTAATGTCGCGTACATACGGTCAACATTCCTACGGAGGCTTTCTTGTGGAAAAGTCCGACCGTGTGTACACGGCATAACTTTTTATGCCGCGTTCATACGATTGAAATTCCGATGGAGGCTTGCCTGTGGAAAAGTCCGTGTGTGTGTACGCGGCATAACTTTTTTGCGGGAGGATGCCCCCATGCTTCGGCATATATATATTTTAGGCACAGGTTGCGTTAAAAAATGTTTTATTTTTTACTATGTTTTTTTTTGGTATTTGCTTTGCAGATATGGTATGGTCTTACTGATATACTGTAATGTTACTTTGTTTTAATGTTAACCATCATTTGCTTAGCAGGTACGCCATTCAGTTGCAGCACGGATTTATTTAGCTTGACAGCAACAGCGTTTGCTCCCACGATACATAAAGCCGCGACTCCAACGCTGTAGGAGGTGATGTCACCACCACAGTTAAAAAAAGAGCATATATGCCGAAGCATGGGGGCATTAGGGGAGGAGGAGCGATTTTGCTCCTAATGCCGCGTACATACGGTCGACATTCCTACGGAGGCTTTACTGCGGAAAAGTCTGACCGTGTATACGTGGCATAACTTTTTATGCCGCATACATACAGTCGAAATTCCGACGGAGGCTTGCCCGTGGAAAAGTCTGTTCATGTGTACGTGGCATAACTTTTTTGCGGGAGGATGCCCCCATGCTTCGGCATATATATATTTTAGGCACAGGTTGCGTTAAATATATATATTTTTTTACTATGTTTTTTTTTGGTATTTGCTTTGCAGGTATGGTATTGTCCTACTGATATACTGTAATGTTACTTTGTTTTAATGTTAACCATCATTTGCTTAGCAGGTACGCAATTCAGTTGCAGCGCGGATTTATTTAGCTTGACAGCAACAGCGTTTGCTCCCACGATACATAAAGCCGCGACTCCAACGCTGTAGGTGGTGATTTCACCACCACAGTTAAAAAAAGAGCATATATGCCGAAGCATGAGGGCATTAGGGGCGGAGGAGCGATTTTGCTCCTAATGTCATGTACATACCGTCAACATTCCTACGGAGGCTTTCTTGTGGAAAAGTCCGACCGTGTGTACACGGCATAACTTTTTATGCCGCGTTCATACGATTGAAATTCCGACGGAGGCTTGTCTGCGGAAAAGTCCATCTGTGTGTACGCGGCATAACTTTTTTGCGGGAGGATGCCCCCATGCTTCGGCATATATATATTTTAGGCACAGGTTGCGTTAAATATATATATTTTTTTACTATGTTTTTTTTTGGTATTTGCTTTGCAGGTATGGTATTGTCTTACTGATATACTGTAATGTTACTTTGTTTTAATGTTAACCATCATTTGCTTAGCAGGTACGCAATTCAGTTGCAGCGCGGATTTATTTAGCTTGACAGCAACAGCGTTTGCTCCCACGATACATAAAGCCGCGACTCCAACGCTGTAGGAGGTGATTTCACCACCACAGTTAAAAAAAGAGCATATATGCCGAAGCATGAGGGCATTAGGGGCGGAGGAGCGATTTTGCTCCTAATGTCGTGTACATACCGTCAACATTCCTACGGAGGCTTTCTTGTGGAAAAGTCCGACCGTGTGTACACGTCATAACTTTTTATGCCGCGTTCATACGATTGAAATTCCGACGGAGGATTGTCTGCGGAAAAGTCCATCTGTGTGTACGCGGCATAACTTTTTTGCGGGAGGATGCCCCCATGCTTTGGCATATATATATTTTAGGCACAGGTTGCGTTAAAATTTTTTTTATTTTTTTACTATGTTTTTTTGGGTATTTGCTTTGCAGTTATGCTATGGTCTTACTGATATACTGTAATGTTAATTTGTTTTAATGTTAACCATCATTTGCTTAGCAGGTACTCCATTCAGTTGCAGCACGGATTTATTTAGCTTGACAGCAACAGCGTTTGCTCCCACGATACATAAAGCCGCGACTCCAACGCTGTAGGAGGTGATGTCACCACCACAGTTAAAAAAAGAGCATATATGCCGAAGCATGGGGGCATTAGGGGAGGAGGAGCGATTTTGCTCCTAATGCCGCGTACATACGGTCGACATTCCTACGGAGGCTTTACTGCGGAAAAGTCTGACCGCGTATACGTGGCATAACTTTTTATGCCGCATACATACAGTCGAAATTTCGACGGAGGCTTGCCCATGGAAAAGTCTGTTCGTGTGTACGCGGCATAACTTTTTTGCGGGAGGATGCCCCCATGCTTCGGCATATATATATTTTAGGCACAGGTTGCGTTAAATATATATATTTTTTTACTATGTTTTTTTTTTGGTATTTGCTTTGCAGGTATGGTATTGTCTTACTGATATACTGTAATGTTACTTTGTTTTAATGTTAACCATCATTTGCTTAGCAGGTACGCCATTCAGTTGCAGCGCAGATTTATTTAGCTTGACAGCAACAGCGTTTGCTCCCACGATACTTAAAGCCGCGACTCCAACGCTGTAGGGGGTGATTTCACCGCCACAGTTAAAGAAAAAAGCATATATGCCGAAGCATGGGGGCATTAGGGACGGAGGAGCGATTTTGCTACTAATGTCACGTACATAGGGTCAACATTCCTACGGAGGCTTTCCCGTGGAAAAGTCTGACTGTGTGTACATGGAATAACTTTTTATGCTGCGTACATACGGTCAAAATTCCGACGGAGCCTTGCCCGTGGAAAAGTCCGACCGTGTGTACGCAGCATAACTTTTTTGCGGGAGGATGCCCCCATGCTTCGGCATATATATATTTTAGGCACAGGTTGCGTTAAATATATATATTTTTTTACTATGTTTTTTTTTGGTATTTGCTTTGCAGGTATGGTATTGTCTTACTGATATACTGTAATGTTACTTTGTTTTAATGTTAACCATCATTTGCTTAGCAGGTACGCAATTCAGTTGCAGCGCGGATTTATTTAGCTTGACAGCAACAGCGTTTGCTCCCACGATACATAAATCCGCGACTCCAACGCTGTAGGAGGTGATTTCGCCACCACAGTTAAAAAAAGAGCATATATGCCGAAGCATGAGGGCATTAGGGGCGGAGGAGCGATTTTGCTCCTAATGTCGCGTACATACGGTTAACATTCCTACAGAGGCTTTCTTGTGGAAAAGTCCGACCGTGTGTGCACGGCATAACTTTTTATGCCGCGTTCATACGACTGAAATTCCGACGGAGGCTTGTCTGCGGAAAAGTCCGTCTGTGTGTACGCGGCATAACTTTTTTGCGGGAGGATGCCCCCATGCTTCGGCATATATATATTTTAGGCACAGGTTGCGTTAAAAAATGTTTTATTTTTTACTATGTTTTTTTTTGGTATTTGCTTTGCAGTTATGCTATGGTCTTACTTATATACTGTAATGTTAATTTGTTTTAATGTTAACCATCATTTGCTTAGCAGGTACGCCATTCAGTTGCAGCACGGATTTATTTAGCTTGACAGCAACAGCGTTTGCTCCCACGATACATAAATCCGCGACTCCAACGCTGTAGGAGGTGATGTCACCACCACAGTTAAAAAAAGAGCATATATGCCGAAGCATGGGGGCATTAGGGGAGGAGGAGCGATTTTGCTCCTAATGCCGCGTACATACAGTCGACATTCCTACGGAGGCTTTACTGTGGAAAAGTCAGACCGTGTATAGGTGGCATAAATTTTTATGCCGCATACATACAGTCGAAATTCCGACGGAGGCTTGCCGGTGGAAAAGTCTGTTCGTGTGTACGCGGCATAACTTTTTTGTGGGAGGATGCCCCCATGCTTCCGCATATATATATTTTAGGCACAGGTTGCGTTAAAATTTTTTTTCTTTTTTACTATGTTTTTTTTTGTTATTTGCTTTGCAGGTATGGTATTGTCTTACTGATATACTGTAATGTTACTTTGTTTTAATGTTAACCATCATTTGCTTAGCAGGTACGCCATTCAGTTGCAGAGCGGATTTATTTAGCTTGACAGCAACAGCGTTTGCTCCCATGCTACATAAAGCCGTGACTTCAATGCTGTAGGAGGTGATTTCACCACCACAGTTAAAAAAAGAGCATATATGCCGAAGCTTGGGGGCATTAGGGGTGGAGGAGCGATTTTGCTCCTAATGTCGCGTACATATGGTTGACATTGCTACGGAGGCTTTCCCATGGAAAAGTCAGACCGTGTGTACGCGGCATTACTTTTTAATGCCGCGCACATACGGTCGAAATTCCCACAGAGGCTTGCCCGTGGAAAAGTCCGACCATGTGTATGCGACATAACTTTTTTGCGGGAGGATGCCCCCATGCTTCGGCATATATAAATGGTGCAGGTATGCCCATCATTAGAAGTGGGTGGATGAAGGGAGGTATTCTAATAGTGGGCATACCCACCGATCAATCTTTTTTTCATTCAGTCAACAGGCTGCATGAAAAAAATATTACAATACATGTCCAACAAGAACCATCAACGTACTGGTATGTTGCTGGACTTTGAATTGTTATACCAGAATGATGCCTGCAGGTTTAGGTATCATCTTGGTATCATTATTTTCAGCCAGCGGTCAGCTTTCATGTAAAAGCAATCCTAGCAGCTAATTAGCCTCTAGACTGCTTTTACATTCAGTGGGAGGGAATGTCCCCCCCTGGAAATAAACAGCACCATTGGGAAATTGGGAAAGCATTTTATCACACCGATCTTGGTGTGGTAAGATGCTTTGAGGGCAGAGGAAAGATCTAGGATCTAATAGACCCCATTTAAAAAAAAAAAAGAGTACCTGTCACTAACTATTGCTATTATAGGGGATATTTACATTCCCTCAGATAACAATAAAAATGGTAAAAAATAAATAAAATGGAAGTAACAGTTTACACAAAAAAATAAAAAAATTATAAAAAAAAAGCATCCCTGTCCCCCCCCCCTGCTCTTGCGCAAAGGCGAACGCAAGTGTTGGTCTGGAGTCATATGTAAACAGCAATTGTAAAATGCATTTGAGGTATTACTGCGAAGGGCAGATCGAGTGCCGTAATTTTAGCAGTAGAACTCCTCTGTAAATCTAATGTGGTAACCTGTAAAGGCTTTTAAAAATGTATGTAGTTTGTCGCCACTGCGCGTTTGTGTGCAGTTTTAACCACTTAACTACCGCCCACTGTAAATATACGTCCTTTTTTTAAAGATGGATATCTCGGTAACAGGAGCATCTGCTGCCACTACCAACATATCCATCTCTTCAGTGAGCGGTCCTGTCAACGATAACGGCGGTCTCCGCGGTGGATTCGTCACGAGATCGCCGTTATCAGTGGCGGCAGAGGGTCCCCCGCGCGCCCTCCACTGCTTACCGGAGCCGTCGGTAGCGGCGGAGGCGATCGGGTCCTGTGTCCTGCTGTGTGGGGGTGCGAGTGAGGGCAAGATGGCCCCCACCCATCCCCATAGCTCTGCTGGGCGGAAGTGACGTCAACACGTCAGTCCCGCCCATGCGTCTTAAAGAGACATTTTTTTGTTGTAATTTTTTCAAATGACAAAATTTCCTTTTTTTTGTCTAAATATGAGACCTGAGGTCTTTTTGACCCCCAGATCTCATATTTAAGAGGACCTGTCATGCTTTTTTCTATTACAAGGGATGTTTACATTCCTTGTAATAGGAATAAAAGTGATACATTTTGTTTCAGTGTAAAAAATTATAAAATAAATAAAAATAAACAATAAAACAAAAAATAAATGTTTTTAAAACGCCCCGTCCCGACGAGCTTGTGCGCAGAAGCGAACGCATACATGAGTAGCGTCCGCATATGAAAATGGTGTTCAAACCACACAAGAGTGAGGTATCGCCGCGATTGTTAGAGCGAGAGCAATAATTCTAGCCCTTCTTTCTAACTCAAAAAATGCAACCTATAGATTTTTTTAAACATCACCTATTGAGATCTTTAAGGGTAAAAGTTTGACGCTATGCCACGAGCGGGCGCAATTTTTAGGCGTGACATGTTGGGTATCATTTTACTTGGCGTAACATTATCTTTCACAATATATAAATATATATTGTTGTCTTATTTTTTAATTCAAAAAAGTAATTTTTTTCCAAAAAAAGTGCGCTCGTAAGACCGCTGCACAAATACGGTGTGACAAAAAGTATTGACTGACATTTTATTCTCTAGGGTGTTAGAAATAAATATATAATGTTTGGGGGTTTTAAGTAATTTTCTAGCAAAAAAAACACCTTCTGTCCTTAAGTGGTTAACCACTAGCCGACCAGCCACCGTCGTTCTACGGCGACAGGTCGGCTCTCCTGGGCGAAAGCCCGTAGCTCTACGTCGGGACTTTCGCGGCCGCTAGGGGGTTAGATCACAGTTAGAACACAAATAGGAACACACTTAACCCCTTTCCCGCCCCCTAGTGTTAACCCCTTCACTGCCAATGGCATTTTTATAGTAATCCAATGCATTTTTACAGCATTGATCGCTATAAAAATGCCAATGGTCCCAAAAATGTGTCAAAAGTGTCCGATGTGTCTGCCATAATATCGCAGTACCGAAAAAAAGAAACGCTGATCGCCGCCATTACTAGTAAAAAAAAATATTAATAAAAATGCCATAAAACTACCTTCTTTTTTGTAAACGCTATAAATTTTGCGCAAACCAATCAATAAATGCTGATTGCGATTTTTTTTTACGAAAAATATGTAGAAGAATACGTATCGGCCTAAACTGAGGAAAAAAAATGTTTTTTTATATCTTTTTTGGGGATATTTATTATAGCAAAATGTAAAAAATATTGAATTTTTGCTCTATTTTTGTTTATAGCGCAAAAAAATAAAAACCGCAGAGATGATCAAATACCACCAAAAGAAAGCTCTATTTATGGGAAAAAAAGTACGCCAATTTTGTTTGGGAGCCACGTCGCACGACCGCGCAATTGTCAGTTAAAGCGACGCAGTGCCGAATCACAAAAAGTGCTCTGGTCTTTGGACAGCAATATGGTCCGGGGCTAAAGTGGTTAAAGTATGTCGTGTTTGGTATCCATGTACTCCGCCTAAGATCATCTTTTTTTTTATTTCATCAATACTTTGTCAATATAGTGTGTTTTAGTGCTTTAAAATAAAACAAAATTGTTTCGGTACAACATTGCATGACTGCGCAATTACCAGTTAAAGCAGCGCAGCGCCAAATTGTAAAAACACCTTGGGTCCTTTACCTGCATAAAGGTCTGGGTCTTAAATGGTTAAATATTTTTTTAAATATCGTGCCTGGGAGGATGTCCTTAGTATGCCTGTAAAGTAGCACATCTTTCTCATGTTAAGAACAGTGCCACAGCAAAAGTACATTTCTAAAGGAAAAAATGTCATTTAAAACTGTTTGTCGAATCCCGGCAATATAGATAAAAAAATTATAATATATATGAACTCCGAATGACAGATGAGTTTGGCAACATGCCTAGGTAAAAACAAGACTAACATTTATTTACTGACACACACATACAATGACTGGCATGCACTGACCTACACTGGGGACGTCCAGATGAACATAAACTGACTGGTCCATGCTTTAGAGAGATGCACACAGACAGACAACCAAATTAGGAGAGAGTAGATCGCACACACAGATTATAGGATGAGGCCTACTACAAACATACATCCAACATTAGAAAAAGGATGACTAGCATCCAGTAGGGTAGCTTAGTGTAGTTTAGTGTAGGTCCTGCCCTAGAAGAGTCTACCTTGCCGTGGTGGGCAGGCTTGGAATCTCTTGGTCAAAAGTGTCAGCGAATGGGCGAGAGGATCACTAGATCTTCACTTCTGGCCGGCCAGTTGATTTTACTAAAGGACTCTTGGTTTAATCAGAGTATATATAATTGGAAAAGAAAAAAATGTGTATATGTCCATAATTATACTTTCATAAACACACACAATAGAAATGTGGTATATTTACATTTGAATTGCTTCCTCTTTTATTTAATCCTTTCATGGCCGGGGGTTTATTACCCCTTGGATACACAGAACACATTTGCAAGGCTGGAAGGGGCTCTATGGCTACTTCTTCCACTTCAAGTGTGTGTAGGGATGTGTAACAGGTGTTTATGTATTTCCATGTGTCCTAACCATGTATATATGTATGTACTGACAAGCCCATTATGTGACAGTAGTGACCAGGTCCTCTCAATGGTATTCCAGCTTCACCCCAAGAACAGGATATACAATTAAATCCTGTAATTAAACATTCCCCTTAACTAGGAAAAGATATCAAGTTCTCATGGAATTTTATATTAATTTTTAATACATTTTATATTCCTACACATTCCCCTTACAAAATATATAGGGAATTCTTTCCTGTTATCCAGGGCTAGAGCATCTGCTCTATTCAGAAGAAGTGTTTTCCTTCCCTCACAATCTATACTTTAGTATTAAGCTTTTCTCTAGTCTCAATTTTAACCGCTTGACAACCAAGTTTTTACATCAACGAAATGGCATTCCTTTTAATTTGCCGGGCGTGTGGTTGCGCACGCCGCAGGCGGCATGCTTGTGATCCTGTCGTGAGCTTCATGACCATGGCCGCGGGACCCGCAGACTCGATGTCCGCCGGTGTCCCGCGATCGGGTCACGGAGCTGAAGAACGGGAGATGTTAGTGTAAACACAACATCTCCCCGTTCTTCCTAGTGACATGTCACTGTGAGAATGGTCCCAAAATGGTGTGAAAAGTGTCCAATGTGTCCACCATAATGTCGCAGTCACGATACAAATCGCTGA
Organism: Rana kukunoris; assembly: GCA_029574335.1. Lineage (NCBI taxonomy): Eukaryota > Metazoa > Chordata > Amphibia > Anura > Ranidae > Rana > Rana kukunoris. The sequence goes on along the minus strand of CM056055.1, from coordinate 24,820,642 downwards.
ACGCCACCATTACTAGTAACATTTTTTTTAATAAAAATGCCATAAAACTATTCCCTATTTTGTAGATGCTATAACTTTTGCGCAAACCAATCTATACACTTATGTAGCACTACCCCCGGAGGAGCTGCTGGTTTGTTTTGGGTGGCACTACCTTGTGGCTCTCCGAATTCCTAGGGGGGTATGGTGCATATAGCAGAAGGAATGTCCGCAACAGGTGGCTTTTGCTGTGCTCGTTATTACACTGCCGGGTAAAAACATAAAACTTGTGGTGAAGAAGGTAGAGTTGAAAGAAGAAGGAGAATGGCAAATTCAGACGTAGCAATAGGGAAACAGTCCTGCTCCCACGTGTAACACTTCTTGCGCCACTCCTGACTGAGTGGGATTAGCGTACCCGGACAGGCCTCTCTCACTGACCTAGCAGCCAGAGTATCACTCGAACCTTTAAGGATAAGTCTCTGCCACAGACCCTCCTGGAGTGAATTCAGTGAGTAACCTCTGCCACAGGCCCCGCTGATTGTGATTTAGGAGATGAACCTCGTTGGTAGAATTACACCTGGATCTCATTCAAGTTGCTTTTAGGTACCGACTGACAGGTGACCAGCCTCTCAGTGTCCGGATACCTCGATCCCTGGTGGATTACCGAGACCATATTGGATCGCCAGCCTCTCATTGGCTCTCCTCAGATGGACTCCCCACCGAACAGCTATACCGCTTGGGATCTTCAGTCGACCACTGGGCTCCATGCCACAGCTTAAATGTTCCGGACCAACATGGTCCCGGAACCAGGAACTCCACGTGGCATGCACGCCCCTCCGCAGTAGGCCATAACGCCAGGGCTCCGTGGTGCAGAAACCCTAAAGGTGGATGCCGCACTTGAAGAAGACCCAGAACTAATGTAGAAGAAAATATGTAGAAGAATACGTATCGGCCTAAACTGAGGAAAAAATATGTTTTTTAAAACAAAAAAATTGTGATATTTGTTAAATGAAAAGTAAAAGATATTGTGTTTTTTTCAAAATTGTCACTCTTCTTTTTGTTTTATAGCACAAAAAATAAAAACCGCAAAGTGATCAAATACCACGAAACGAAAGCTCTATTTGTGAGAAAAAAGGCCATCAATTTTGTTTGGGAGCCAATTGTCATTCAAAGTGCGATAGCGCTGAAAACGAAAAATTGGTCTGGGCAGGAAGGGGTTGAAAATGCCCGGTATTAAAGTGGTTAACTTTCTATTGACACCCGCAGTGGTTCGCAGAGCGCAGAATCTCTATACAACTATACAGATTGGCCCAAAATAAGTGACAAATGAGTAGGACAGAGGGACACTGCTCCAAATCAGGGACAATCCCTCGAAATCAGGGATAGTTGGGAGCTATTGAATAGAGATGAGTTACTAAATCATGATTCAACTGGGACATATTTTTTAGATCTCACTTTAATTTGCTTATATTAGTTCTATTTCCCACATATAAATCATATAAATAATGTTTTCACTTTACCGTCTTCTGTATAATCCTACTACAGCTACCAATGAGCACCTGGACACAGGGATGGGCTGAATAATTATTTCCTACGCTCAACATTCTCGCATTGTTATTATGACAATCAGCACCGAAGCCATTATCTTGGTGGCGAGTCATGGCTGCATTGTGCTGCTTGTGATATATTGAGCCGTGGACGATGGGCGCACATTTCCGTGCTCCGCTTTTCCACAGAGGGCTTCCAAATGATGAATTGTCCTCATGAAACTGCTCGTCCTATTATTTTATTCTCCTCCAGATACTGTAAATAAGATTTGATAAAGTAATAGGGATTCTTTGAACCTGCAGTGTATTAGAATTATCTGGAAATGATGTGTAATCTCAGGAGAGAGACAACGAAAACGTAAATTGGATTTAGTGAGCAACATGACCATTATTCAGCAAAAGTCAGGGCCATTGAATTAGATTCCCTTTCAATTATTGCATGTTTTAGGGTAGGACACAAATTATACATATGACAGGTTCTGACCTGTTTGAATTTCGCAATAGCCACTTTCCAGGATTTGATTAGCCACCAGCAAAATATGGAGAACTTCAGAGACTGGAGTATTCATGTGCGAAGATGGAAAAACATGGACTACTATCATATTCTGTTGTCAAAACGTGTTTTTGTCATTGGAGCAATTTACAAAAACCTGAAGAAATTAAATGGGAACAAAAGAAAATGTGCAATAGTCCTGTTTTTGTTTACATCTCTTTATTTCCATATATATATATATATATATATTTATTGTGACAGGAAGTCAGGTAAATATGTGGGTGTTGTCACAGATGGGAGATACATTTTTGCCTTGTTTAGACAACTCACCAATTACTATTAGGTGTCGGCTGCAGAAATAGCCAGAAAGGTTTAGGGCGTTGGAAAACTTCAGCTGTTCAGAATGAGGCAATTAAGGCCTCTATAAGTTATCCAAAGGATGACTACTGATTGCTGCATCGTGAGGCTTTTTGAATTAAGGAGAGCAGTCAGAAAGACTTCTGAAGAGGTAAGGTGGTTGTTGATTTTTCTGTGTGATAAAAATCAAAAAGACTATTGTTTCTCTGCTGTATGACCAGCAGTGTCTGCCCAGCAGTAGGCTGTGCCAGACTCCATAGATAGGTTCCTGTGTGGTGAAGGTAGACGCCCCAAGTGGCCAGGGTTAATTTTATGTTTTGTTTTGTTTATGCTGTTTGGATGATTGCACTTGTTTCCAGCAATATGGAAGAATAAACCAAACTCTTTGTTTTCAATCGTCTTCGGCTGCCTCTCTGTATAGTTCAGTGTGTAGTGAACCCATCCAGAGGGTCACACACCCCCGCTACCGAGCTAACCCCTTACAATATGTATATACATACATACACACAGAGTATATATGGTTGCCACCTGTTTCACCCGGACAGTTGGGTTTTTGAATCATGTGTTGAGTGCCCCCATAGCCGCTTGCAATGGGGCATTCATGTGTGCCAATCTGTGTGTTTATAAGGGTTGATCTACTAAAGGCAAAAAGACTGTGTACTTTCCAAAGTGCAGCATCTCCAGAGCTTAGTAAATAAGGCAAAGATTCAAGGATCACTAAAGAATTTTTTTTTTTTAATAACAAACATGTTATACTTACCTCCACTGTGCAGCTCATTTTGGTCTTCTGGGGTCCCTCGGCGGTTGTCTCGCCCCCCCCCCCCCCGCAAGGTTGCATGGTGTTGAGTAGGGTTGTCCCGATACCACTTTTTTAGGACCGAGTACAAGTACCGATACTTTTTTTCATGTACTCGCCGATACCGAATACCGATACTTTTTTCATGTACTCACCGATACCGAATACTGATACTTTTTTTAAATGTCATGTGACAATTTTCAAATTTTCAAATATTTTCTTTAGAATTATGAAGAACTCAAGACATTATAAAAGAATAAAAATGAGTAAAAATTAATAAAAATGTTTTATTTGCTTGTCACGTAGTAGCAAAAAACTCAAAGAATTTTCACAGCACATGTTGATAAATACAAAAAAAGTATTCTATTTAGGCATCGGGAGCATTTGTGCGAGTACAAGTACTCCCGCAAATACTTGGTATCGGTCCCGATACCGATACTAGTATCGGTATCTGGACAACCCTAATGTTGAGTGCTTGCGGGCGCGCTCCCGTGATACAGCCGGCGGACATAGAATGCATTAAGGTGAAAAAACATTTACCTTTACAACACCTTTCACTTTGCAAAGAATATCCAAACATGAGCAAGGAAAACAAAAAAAAATAGTTTTGCTTGCACGTGGTTGGATGAGGGGAGTCAGAAGAGCTTCTGCTAATTTACCAAGCTCTGGAGCAACTGCACTATACAAAAGGGGCTGTATTACTAAAGCAACGTGCAGTTGCTCTAGAGCAGTGGTTCTCAACCTGTCTAGTGCTGTGACCCCTTGATAACATTTCCCAAATTGTGGGGACCCCTAACGGTAAAAAAAAGGTAAGACAAGTAATTGGCGCCCCTAACCCATGGACATTTAGCGCTCCCCGAGTCCCTTCCACTTGTACAATATTAAAACCCCCTTACAGTACATTTTAGGATGTGCCAGTCGTTCTTTGTTCTCCTTTCTTTCCCTTTCATCTCTCTCTATCCTAATTCCTTGTTTGTTATCCCCATCCCTCTCTAGACGTCCTTCTTGTTCTTTCTCTTATTCGTTCTCTCCCTTTTTCTTTGTTACTCCCCCTCTTTTCCTTTCTATTTCATGTATTCTCTATTTTTATTCCTTCTCTTACTCCCTGGTGGGGAGTATGGGATCAGTGGCAGTGCTGGGGGGAGTTCTGATCAGCCAACTTAGATGCTCTTGATCAAGGCCATCTGCTGATCTGAGAACTGTAGTGGGGACTTTTAAAGGCAACACTAATCACAGGTAGTGTTACTCACTGTGCCTCCAACTTTGTGATTTCTCGTAGCAGTGACACCTATGCTGAAATCAGCAGATAGGGTCTTCTCCAGCCCTCGAAACGCGTCAGCCAGCAATAACATACTTCCAGTCCCCCCATTGTGGAGTGTGGTCTGAGGGGAACATACCTCATTGCCTGTTGACAAACCTGTTTTGTTATGTCTTTTGTGAGTAGTTTTTAATATTTTTATTATTCAATAAATTGTCAAGCAGTAATACACCAGGCTGGTGCGCCTTTTTTTTTTCTGTCTTCTCCAGCCCCTCCCACTTCATATTCCTCGCCAGTCAGCTGACCTCTAGTCCCTGCCCCCAGCTATGCCGTAAACTGCCTAGGTTTTGGTGACTCCTGGCAAATCCTCATTTGACCCTCAGGTTGAGAACCACTGCTCTAGAGCATAGTAAATGAGCAGAAGCTCTGCAGACTTTCATCATCCAATCGTGTGTAGCGCCCCCTTGCTTTTTGCATGGGCGCTGCGTTAAAACTAGTTGGACTAGGAGAGTTAAGTTGCTCCTAGTTGTGATTTGTTTAGGTTGTTGACCTATGTCATTCTGGAAAGGTCCACTGGCTCGGACTGCATTCTGGGGATGTCATTTTATCCTTGGCCGGCAGTGGGAGCCAGCGGGATTTCTGGCAGATGGAGTCTTCCTCAGCAGCCAATTGAAGAGGGGTTTTCCTCGCTGGGCATGCTGGGGAGGGGTATATCTGGGACCTAGGTGGGGTCTTCGTGGTTCTTCTTCTTCACGTGTGCGGGGTCCCTGACTCGGGGTGCGGCATCCACCTTCAGAGTGTGCGCACCCATGGACCCCGCCGGCGCGGCCCCGCCCGGCCAGGTTCCTGGGCCTTCCTGAGTCTCACCTGGAGACGAGAATCAAGGAACCTTAGTGACTTACTGGGTTCCCGAAGCTTAAGAGAATCCCAGATGGGGATTCGGTGACCGGGATGCTGGCAGGTACGCTTTACTGCCACCCGGTGACTTATGCTGAGATATTACTGGGAGGATTCGCTCTGTTCGCACATTTAGTTTATCCAAACTAACTGGACTGTGGCAGACGCCTAGAGCCGGGCCTGTGAGAGAGACCTGTTCCTCCCAGCTAAAATTTGAGGTGGCGCCTCGGCTGCCAGTTCTGTGTGAGAATCACCTGTCTGGGGGCACCTTACCCACTCAGTCTTATAGGAGTGGCGACGTGTGAAAGTTTGTGCTATTAAGGGCTGATCTGCCTTCTGTATATCCAGGCCTGACATCGAACGTTTCTCTTCCCTCTTCAACCTATTCTTCCTTCACCAAAGTTGATGTTGGCTAATGTTGGCCTGGAATTAAAGCATTGAGAAAATCTTTATTGACTGTGTGGGCCTCCGTTTACTACTTAGTTCTTCTGGTCCACCCCTAGACCAAGCTGGGGTAACTTAATATACCGATCCCAAAACAATCCAGCGGCTCCTTCGGGTGTAGCGCTACACATGTGCAAGTAAAAAATGCAGTTTTTTTTTTCTTGCACGTGATTGGGTATTCTTTGCAAACTGAAGGTTTACCTCATATACTAAGCTCTGGAGTAACTGCACTGGCAGAGGAGAAGGATAGGGACATGTCATGCTTCCTGGAAGCCTTCCCATTTGGACATGGACCAATCAGACAGCATTCTGCCCTTCAAGACAGATACTGTGGGGTTGACTTACTAAAGCCAAATAGACTTGCAGTTGCTCCAGAGCTTAAAGCGGAGTTCCACCCAAAATTGGAACTTCCGCTTGTTCCACTCCCCTCCCCCTTACATGCCACATTTGGCATGTAATTTTATTGGGGGGGGGAGTGGGGGCTTCAGAAGGAGTGGGACTTCCTGTCCCACTTCTTGCTTCCGCCGAGGGGCTGGTTAGGCGATTAAGCTTAATCGCCTACAGCAGCCCCTCCCTGTAGGCGATCGCATGGGACACATGACAGGTTCTAATGCGATCGCCTGTCCAATCAGCAGCGGGCCGCGCCGCTCGTGCATGCGCAGTTCTGCTCGTGCATGCGCAGTGGGTGCCCGGCCGTGAAGCCGAAGGCTGTCATGGCCGAGTGCCCACAGTATCAATGAGGATGCCGGCCGGGGAGGGGGGGAGAGGAGCGGAGCCCCGGTTGGCACGTCGCTGGAACGCTGGAGCAGGTAAGTGATTGTTTATTAAAAGCCAGCAGCTACACTTTTTGTAGCTGCTGACTTTTAATAAACATACATTTTGGCTGGAACACCCCTTTAAACCTTCACTTTGCAAAAAATACCCCATTATGTGCAAGGAAAATAAGAAAAATAGTACTATTGCTTGCACATGATTGGATGAATGAAGTCAGCAGAGCTTCTGCTCACTTACTAAGCTCTGGAGCAAATGCTCTAGCAGAGTGCAACTGCACTTTGCAAAGTGCATACGCTATTTTCCTTTAGTAAATCAACCCCAAAGTGTACAGTCTATATGCCTTTAGTAAATCTACCCCACACAGCATGGCTCAGCCACACCCTCTGCTCCCACCACACTCGTAGAATGCATGAAGGTAACAAAAACTTCAGCCTTTACAACCAATTTAACATTCAACTACTAGTGATAACCCATTTGGTGTGCTGCTGCACTCTCATTTTCCAGTTAGCAGGCTGGGGTTCATTCTTTACCCCTACAGTCGAGGTTGAGGATTTATCTCTGATGTCTGCCTAAATCACAAAATTGATGTGGAATTTTGGTACTTTTTACACAATAAAATAAGTACTAAATGCACTATATTACCAGAAGTATTGAGAAGCCTGCCTTTACATGCACATGAACTTTAATGGCATCCCAGTCTTAATCTGTAGGGTTCAATATTGAGTAGGCCCACCCTTTGTAGCTATAACACAAGGTTTAGGAGTGTGTCTATGGGAATGATTGACCATTCTTCCAAAAGCGCATTTGTGAGGTCAGGCACTGATGTTGGAGAGAAGGACTGGCTCGCAGTCTGCATTCAAATTCATCCCAAAGGTGCTCTATTGGGTTGAGGTCAGGACTCTGTGCAGGCCAGTCAAGTTCCTCCACCCCAAACTCGCTCATCCATGTCTTTATGGACCTTGTATTGTGCACTGATGCAAATTATTTGGTGGAGGAGGATTATGATGTGGGATTGTTTTTCAGGGGTTGGACTTGGCCCCTTAGTTCCAGTGAAGGGAACTCTTAAGGCATCAGCATTCCAAGACATTTTGGACAATTTCATCCTCCCAACTTTGTGGGAACAGTTTGGGGATGGCCCCTTCCTGTTCCAATATGGCTGCGCACCAGTGCACAAAGCAAGGTCCATAAAAAAATGAATGACCAAGTTTGGGGTGGAGGAACTTGACTGGCCTTCACGACCTCAAACAGATTGAACACCTTTAATTCTAATTAGAGCACAGACTGCGAGCCAGGCCTTCTCATCCACATAAGTGTCTGACCTCACAAATGCACTTCTAAGAGAATGGTCAAACATTCCCATAGACACACTCCTAAACCTTATGGACAATCTTTCTAGAAGAGTTGAAGCTGTTATAGCTGCAAAGGGTGGGCCACCTTAATATTGAACCCTACAGACCAAGACTGGGATGCTATACATGTGCGTGTAAAGGGAGGCATCCCAATACTTTTAGTAATATAGTTGTAGCGCCTGGCTACTTTCAATGCAGGTGCTGCTGTAAATTTAGAGGGGGTCAGAGAGTTAGTTGCCTCTGACCATGTTTATTTGGCTAAATTTAGGGCCTCTACTCCAGCTCTGGCTGTACTGTGTGCCCATGGCTGTTGTCTGGGGAACCCCTCTCCCCCAGGTGGCAGGTGGCAACAGTGGGGTCAGGGTCGTGTAGATGCTTCTCCTCGGCAGCCAATCAGGAGGGTTGATCACCTCGCTGTGCATGCTGGGAAGAGGTATTTAACCCTCCTATCGGTATTCCCGAGCGTGACTCTGGGTGGTTTTTCCATGCTAGGATCGGTTACCCCGAGTCACGCTCGGGGTAGATGTGCAGAGTGTGCAGCGGCGCGGCTCACCTTGCAGCATCCAGACAAAATGACTTACCTTGTCCCTGGATCCTGCTATGCATCCCCGCTGTGTGAGCAAGCGGGTCCTCGCTTGATTCACACAGTGCCCGTGTGCCGCCGATCTCCGTTCCCTGCGAAGTTACGACGCACGGGGGAGGAGAATGGCGCCAAATTTAAAAAAGTAAACAAACACATTACATACAGTATACTGTAATCTTATAGATTACAGTACTGTATGAAATAAATACACACCCCCTTTGTCCCTAGTGGTCTTCCCCGTGCCCTACATGCATTTTTATATAATAAAAACTGTTCTTTCTGCCTGCAAACTGTAGATTGTCCATAGCAACCAAAAGTGTCCCTTTATGTCAAAAATGGTTTTAGCTAGAAAACAGCAATAATAAATTATAATCACTTGCAGAATTGAGCGATAGCGATTTGTGGGCAAATTCGTCATAAAAAAGAAAATATAGACAGCGACAATTCTGCAACTGAGCAAATTTCAGTGATTTTGATTTGATTACATTATTGATTTTTTTTTATTATAATTACATTATCATTTGTTATAATTATTTATAGTTATTTATTATATTACAATTTATGATTTTGTTTTTCAAACTTTATCATACCCGGGATGTCTTGTTTGGACAGATTTAAGCGAGTTATTCCTAAGAATTGCAGGCCTACAGTATAAAACGCCAAATTTCCATGCAAAAAATTGTACCGCTTTTGGTACGTAATTCCAGACAGAATCATACTGCCAGGAAGGTTAAGGGCAGACGCCATTGGTTTGCATTGTAGTCCCGCCACCATCCGTCTGGGCAGTTGTCCCACCACCCCGTGTGTGGCCTTCCTGGCCGGGGTGTGTGTTAGAGTGTTCCTGGTTACGGGACCACAATGGTCCGGAGCAACTTATCTAACCGTTGGCCCAGTGGTTAGACTTGGTCCGCAATTTGCAATTTGGTTCCTCCAAAGTGGGAGGAAGCCAACCAATGAGGAACCTGTCCAGAGATTTACCCAGCGACAAACCCCGGGGACATATACTACCCCCCCCCCCCCCGAGACAAACCTCGGGGACATGTACTGCCCCACCCCAAAGATTTATCCCCGGGACATGTACTCCCCCCCCCCAGAGATTTATCCCCGGGACATGTACTCCCCCCCCCAGAGATTTACCACTGGGACATGTACTGGTTCTCCCCCAGAGATTTACCACAGGGTCCAGCATGAGGCTGGTGTTCTAGGAGAGGCCTATTGCTTCATCGAAGGATACATCGTTTTGAGAGGCTGAATGCTGGTCGCCTATCAGTCCTGAAATCACTAAAGCTGTTTGAAGGAGATCTGGATGCTAAATCAAGTTTAAGAAGAATTTCGGACCAAGAATATCTCCACTATTTGGAAAGGTCTGTGGCAGGGACTTTCTTAAAGCTCCGAGTGACACTCTGGCTGCTAGGCTGGTGAGAGAGGCCTATCGAGGTGCACTGTACCCACTCTGGCTAGAGTGGTGAAGAAAGTTGTCGTTGGAAGCAGGACTGTTTCCAGTAACCAGTTAACCTTGAATCCACCATCTTCCATTTCTTCTATCCCTTCAACTACTTTTACTATTTTACCTTGTTGGGTAATAAAGCACAGAAAAGACATCGACAGTGTGGACATTGACTTTATTACAGCTCTCATCCAGTACCCTAGACAGCGGAAAGATAGAGGTAACGTGCCACCCAAATCAAACCAGCAGCTCCTTCAGGGTAGTGTTACATAGTATATGTATATCAAAGGTGTATTTAGCCTCCTAAATGGATAAGTAAGATATGGAGTTGACTAACAAGCCACAGAGCAGGTATGGAAGGGATCAAGATCACATTTACTCAAAAGTCAAACCGTGTAGAACACAGGAGCAAGCAGGGTCTGGTCACAGGTCACAAGAGCTGACGACCATTCAGCAACCATCTATGGCGGGCTTAAGGCTATCATTGTAGTAGCACAACTACTAGCGATTTCCAGCTTGTATGCTACACATATAATTTCTTCAGTTCAGCTTTAAGCACACATGACATTTCTAGATGTTTCTTATAATATAGCAGTTTTTTCAAGTTTTTAATACAAGTTCATTTTAAATAGTACATTTTTATAAAGGTCTATAGTTCTAGCCAAGTAAAAAGATACCTTCGTATTGACCAAAGTAAATAGGCAGAATTTGGAGGTGCACAAGTTTTACCACGAAAGTAAATAGTTGGCCAAGAGTCATTTTGGTTGGAATGACCCATTCTATTCAGCTATATAATAGTATCAGATAAAATGTATTAAATAAAACCATGGCCTTTTTATATAAAATCCAAAAAATAAACTACTTTAAGAAAGTATTTTTATATAAAATCCTGATGCATCCTGTATGACCTTCTGAGACCCAATGTACCCATGTGCTCATTACCCTCATCACTGCGCAGTAGCAGACAAGCAACTAAGATCTGACGCACGTTTTGTCTGCTGGTATGAAAACCTGACAGAACACAGAAGCACATCGGATTCTGTCTGCTGTTACACAAAATATTAGACAGTTTTTTTATGCCTTACTGAATATAAATGCACAAGGACATGGTACTAGAAATCATTAAAAGTGGTGAGTGAAGAAATGGAATTCGCTCCTGGGTTCCTTTATTGACTTGGATTGCTTTTATTTCAGCCTAAAGTCTTTTTAGGCAACCTGCAGCAATGACCATTTTAATTTAGAAACAGTTTTTGTAAAGTATCAAGAAGATATGCTTCTGCAACATTCCCAAAGGGACTACAGGGAATTTAAAAAGAAAATATTCCAATGGCAGTTATGCACTGGAGCTGCACACAATTGCTCTCTTCCATATGGTACTGACTACATCAATGCTGTATCTTGGCCAACAAGGCCCAGGCCTAGGGCAGCACTTTGCAGGGGGGCAGCACGAAAAGTGACCCTGCCGGCTTGCACTACACTTTTAGTTCAGTGCGAGTCTTAAGGGGTGGACTGGGCTACGAGACAAATCTGTCTGCTGTCTGCTGCCCCTATACTGTAGAGTAAGGGATGGTTATAGCCCCAGTTATTTTATTTTTTTTGCCATCCGTTAATTTCCCTTAATTTCCTGCCCCAAAGCCAAACAGGAAGTAGGAAAAAATCTCTGCAGATGAAGGGAATCAGCCCCCCCCCCCCCGCAAGGCCCTCAGAACTAGTGTCCCCACTGGAAAAGTTCAGGGCAGGTCTTAAACAGGAAGGGGTGGATCATATTTAAATTAGGGGTTACATGAGTTTAGTCAGGCCTAGGGCAGCACGAAACCTAAATACACCCCTGGACTACATCATTACCTAACTTCCTGTACCCATCCCACTCAGTAAAACAAAAGGTAAGGCAAGGCTGAGAAAACGAGCTCCTGTAAATGGTGTAGCAGGGAGTACATAGTAAAGAGAACCAAAACAGCAAACATTTGCAGAAATCTGTATTGGGGAGGAGCACCTAGGACCCATGAGAGGCAAACTAAGGCTGCATACACATGAACGGTAAAAACCGATGAAAACGGACTGAAGGTCCGTTTCATCGGTCCAAACTGATAGTGTGTGGGCCCGATCGGTCAGTTATCCTTCGGTCAAAAAAATGTAGAGTATAAGATTTCCTATCATCTGTGCCCAGTCTTGCCACACAGAGTTAATCCAGATCTGATCAATCCTCTTTTATTGTTTAGTGAAAATTAACAGACTTCCAGATAAAAACCTGTCTAAATAAAAAGTCCTTTCCTCTCTCCTTGCTTTGAGTGACAGGTTATTTACATATCTAGCTTGGACATGTTTATCATATGCTATGTTATGTTTATCATAATATGGTATATTACCAGGATGTGTTATGTGGGGGAGGGGTGGATTTATCACTTTTTATACTGTGGATCACCTCATATTATGATAAACATAACATAACATATGATAAACATGTCCAAGCTAGATATGTAAATAACCTCTCACTCAAAGCAAGAAGAGAGAAACTGACTTTTTTTTAAGCAGGTTTTTATCTGGTATTCTGTTAATTTTCACTAAACAATAAAAGAGGATTTCTCAGATCTGGATTAACTCTGTGTGGCAAGACTGGGCACAGATGATAGGAAATCGTATACTCTACATTGTGACATAAAAAAAAAAAACATGTTTTGGGTTTACATCCACTTTAAAATTTAACCGATGGACGCCTGACCGATGGGTCAAAACCGATCGTTAGTATGAAAAAGCATCAGTTAAAAATCCACACATGCTCAGAATCAAGTCGACGCATGCTTGGAAGCATTGAACTTTATTTTGTTCAGCACGTCGTTGTGTTTTACGACACCACGTTCTGATACAATCGTTTTTTTTTTAACCGATGGTGTGTACGCACATCAGACCATCAGTCAGCTTCATCGTTTAACCGATGAAACCGGTCCTTCAGACCGTTCGCATCGGATGGACTGATCGTGTGTACGCGGCCTTAGGGCCTGCATGTGCCTGTTAAGAACAGGACAAATCTATAAACAAAGCTTGACTTGCATACACACGGTCACACCGAATTACGACCGTCAAGAACGCGGTGACGTAAAACACTACGACGAGCCGAGGGCAAGCGTGTTTTTTTCCCTGTCGGAATTCCATACAGACGAACGTATTTTCCAATGGGATTTTTTTCTGTCAGGAAAAATTGAGTGGACATCCATTGGCCAGCACCCACTCATCTGTATTTGTTGTGACCAATCACTGCAGAATCGGCACACGCACCCCCTATGTGAAAGTGCAGAGTCATATATAGTATATGAGTACACCCCTCACATTTTTGTAAATCTTTTATTATATCTTTTAATATATCTTTAAGAGTATCCGCTTTAACTTCTTAAGGACCGCCTCCTGCACATATATACGTTGGCAGAATGGCACGGCTGAGCACAACCACGTATATTTACGCCTGTACTAGTACCCAGCCGTGGCGCGCTCCCGTGACCCGGTCCAAAGCTCCGTGACCGGGACCGCGGGACTCGTGTACCCGACCGCCGCTGGAGTGCGGCGATCGGTCCTCGGAGCTGAAGAACGGGGAGAGCTGTGTGTAAACGTGGCTTCCCCGTGCTTCACTGTGGCGGCAGCATCGATCACGTCATCCCTTTTATAGGGGGGACGCGATCGATGATGTCACACCTACAGCCACACCCCCCTACAGTTGTAAACACACACAGGGAACACATAACCCCTACAGCGCCCCCTTGTGGTTAACTCCCAAACTGCAACTGTCATTTGCACAATAAACAATGCAATTTAAATGCATTTTTTGCTGTGAAATGACAATTGTCCCAAAAATGTGTCAAAATTGTCCGAAGTGTCCGCCATAATGTCGCAGTCACAAAAAAAATCGCTGATCGCCGCCATTAGTAGTAAAAAAAAAAAAAATTAATAAAAATGCAATAAAACTATCCCTTATTTTGTAAATGCTATACATTTTGGGAAAACCAACTGATAAACGCTTATTGCGTTTTTTTTTACCAAAAATAGGTAGAAGAATACGTATCGGCCTAAATTTTGGTTTATAGCGCAAAAAATAAAAACCGCAAAGGTGATCAAATACCACCAAAAGAAAGCTCTATTTGTGGGGAAAAAAGGACGCCAATTTTGTTTGGGAGCCATGTCGCACGACCGTGCAATTGTCAGTTAAAACTACGCAGTGCCGAATCGCAAAAAGGTGCAAGGTCCTTTACCTGCATTTTAGTCCGGGTCTTAAGTGGTTAAGGATATATTTGTGCTCAGTTTATTCTCTGCTATATACTGTATGTCCCAATGTGGGTGCTCACACTACACTGGAGTATAGTGACACTCTTTGGGGGCACCTTGACACAATGGTAATAATTATTGATGTTTATTGACATATTGTTCATTGCTTTGACTTTCCCACTTTACAGGCACATTTCCTCTGGTAGATATAAATTGCTTTGAGTGGCTTGCTCCTTTCTTGTTTTGCAGTCCTTGAAATTGGCCACAACCATTATCAAGAACACTTGAAATTTTCCTTATAAGCATTTCAGAGAAATATCACTCAGGATAAGAACCATTCAGGTTGGGGTTCAAACTCGCCGCCTGGGTATAGTGAGTGAGTTTAAATTATTTGTTACTTTGGACCAAAGGCTTGTCGACCTCTCTGACCTGAATTACACCCAGCCGACTGCATGCACATAAGATGTTATGCTGATAGAACCATGAATCAGTTGATTCAGCAAGAATTTAAAGAGCAACATCTGAAAGAATTGATTGGTTAAATATAGGCAGATGGGAGTATAAATATAAAGGAGAACAGTCCCTATCCTACAAATCCATTCCTCTACATTTTGTTTCAACTTCAACCTCTTGACACTAAGAGCCGGTTCACACTGGGGCAGCACGTCTTGCCGAGCGACTCGACAAGGAGATCTGCACACGACTTAAGAGGCGACTTGCAAAATGACTTCTGTATTGAAGTCAATGCAAGTCGCCCTGATGTCGTCCCAAAGTCATACAGGAACCTTTTTCTAAGTCGGAGCGACTTAAGTCGCTCCTATTAGAACGGTTCCATAGTGCACACCGGCGCACGGCTTGTCAGGTGGCTAAGTCGCATGACGAGTCGCCCCTGTGTGAACCGGCTCTAAAGCAAGAAAAGTATTGTTTTCCATTATGCATGTTGCTAGAAGCATCCATATTTGCTCATTATATAAACATGCTGGGCCAGATTCTCAAAAGAGATACGACGGTGTATCGCAGGAAACACCATCGTATCTCTGTTTTTTTTACTGGGTATCTATGCGTGTGATTCATAGAATCACTTACGCATAGATACAGTGAAGATCTGACAGGTATAAAACACTTACACCGTCGGATCGTAGATGTAATGACTTTCCTGGCCGCTAGGTGGCCTTTACATTGTTTTCTCATTTGCCTATGCAAATGAGCCTAATACGCCGATTCCCGAACGTTATTACGCCGCCCCGTCTTCGTTTACGTTGTTTCCATAAGCGTAAACCTACCCCTGCTATATGAGGGGTAGGCTTACGAAGTTCCGTCGTATGCCATGTTAAGTATGGCGTCGGGTCAGCGTCGTCTTTTTCCGTCAGTTACGTCGTTTTACTAAGTCGTTCACGAATAGGGCATTGCGTAAGTGACGATCACGTCGTTTTCACGTCGGGTTCAATGTGAGCTGGAGCATGCGCACTGGGCTTTTTTCCCGGCCAGCGCATGCGCAGTTCGATCGACGCGGGGGCGCGCTTAATTTAAATACATGCCGCCCCCTCTGAATTACGCGGGGATACGCAGGGCCATTTACACTATGCCGCCGCAAACTACGGAGCAAGTGCTTTGGGAATACGGCACTTGCTCCATAGCTTACTCTATGCCGCCGCAGATTGTATGTGAATCTGGCCCGCTGTGTTTCCTACTTAATATGGCTGTAGGGTGATTGGGCTTTATTGCTCCTCTTATTTCAGTGTAGATCCAAAGAGAGAGCTCTGATACCATTTTTATAATTAAAAAAAATCTAAATTATAAAGGTTTTTCTTATAATGATTATTGTACATCCTTACAACATTGGTTGGTAGAATACATTGTGGTGAGTGTGATAGCAAAGGCCACTATTGTCAAGGTTTGTTTGCATCAGAACGGCTTCTCTCCCTCTACATTTAAAAGGAAAAGGTTTGGGACTTTGAACAAAGCATGTGACACATAGATGGTAAAATGGTCAAATGCATGATGGCACATTTATTCTCTCATATCTATGTAGCACCCTCTACCTTAGATAGGTAGGTGCTAGGTATAGGTTTTTTGTGTAAGCTGCAAGCGCAGGCAAATTTATGCAGGCCTATGCTGTGAGCTAGGCCTATTTGTTTTGATCTGGGGGCAGGGGAGTTGTTTTAGTGTAGCAGTAGGTGACTGACATGTGCCTCAGCTCTTGGGCACCTTCTCTGTTTCCAGGGAGAAGGTTCTGGAAAAGGGGCAGGGCAGAGAGCTGCAGTGACATTGGGGGCATGTGGGAGCCCTGACCAATCCCAACTAGGATTGGCAGGGGGCAGGCCTCCTATATATATACCCATGGTAAGCCTGCTGTGGGAGGAGTTGTCGGGTGGAAGAACTGAGGTGATGGCATGTTAGACTGTCGTGGTCTGAGGGAACCCCCTTTCTGGGGGGGGGGGTGTACCTTAGGCCGGGAGCTCAAGAGCTGGGAAGAACCCTCTCATTACAAGATCATTGACAGGTATACTGGAACAGGAGCAGGAAGAGGACAGTTGAAGGGCACGGCCAGGCAAGTCACTCAGGATGGATGCCCGGGTCGGTGAGTGAAGTGCACAGTGGAAATCTCTAGAAGAGACATGCCAGGAGTTGGATGTGGAGCCAGAGGGAGAGACTGTGGGGTTGTTGTGAAGTCAAATTGCTGCAGCCAGAAAGGCTGGCAGGATTTGCATCAGACGTGCTGGGATCAGTAGTTCACCAAGTTTCAGCGCATTTATTAATTTATTCTTCTAAAAAAAGGGCTACCAAAAAGGGAACCTTGGGGGTTTGCACGTGTGTGCCTTGGGTTTCCATGGGCCACTGCCACAGCTCCCGGGACAGACTTATTCCTGGCAGCCCTCAATTTGCAACACTGCATGCTGAATCTGGAGCTGACTTTTACGCATCTTGCATCCTCTCTGGAAGAAGTGGAGTGATTTCCACAAAACGCACTTGAAAGTGAAAGAAAATCCCACATTTTGTGTAGTCCCCAGAAATTTAGAAGAGAGAAAATCTTCCAATGGGGACACTAGGGATTCCCTTATTTCTCATAGATTTTCTCTCACTTCCTGTTCTGGCTATGGAACAGGAAGTGATAGGAAATCTCCTCAACGGGACACAGATGACAAAACATAAACTGAGAGGGGTTATAACCGTCCTTTACTCTATCCAAAATAAAAAACAAAAAGGTTTGCCTATAGTTCTACTTTAACACTATCCCACCCACTCACCCAGCCTATAGCAGATAGACGGTCGGGTGACCCTTTCGTCTTTCTGAATGAACATCATATGACGACCTCTCAAAAGGGGCCGCGCAGCGATGCGATCTGTCATTACCTTAAATACACTCCAAAAATGTCACAATAAGTAAAGTAAATGTCACAACAGTAATCAGTGATATCACAGCTAAACACGTTTTCCTAAATACATTTGTTCATCCCAAATCATGAAAATGTGCTGCAGCAAGTGTCAATGTCCTTACATTAAAATAATGCAATAGTTCCCCTTTAATTAATATTCTTTTCTCTGATTAATATTTCTATTTTTCATTGACAGTCTACTCTAATACCTTATATCTAAATGCCCATGGTTAGGCTTCCTTCATATCCTCATTCATTGTCATTTAAATTGCTATATGGCCATTCGCTGTTCTACAACACTCTTACCAATCATTTCACAGGTGGTGAAGAGACAGAAAAAGATGAATAATATAAGGCTGATGAACATTACATATTTCACTCTTACACCTTAGCCGCATAAATGTCTAATAAGAGCCAGACACAGTGGCAGCCAACACCGGAGTCCATAGAGATCCACTATCCGCTGGGAGCGAGATCTGTAATGTGCCTAAGTGTTCATTATGCGCCAGAGCATGCTGGTCGATTTCATATTTATTACTACAGACAGCGACATTCTCCGTAGTAATCATTGACAAACAATCCAGCTAATAGGATGATGTGACGATGATGGCAGACTGTGTGAGTGACAAAGTGACATGCAATGCCAAGTAATAATGAGCGTAATCATTAGGAATGAGCACTTACACTCTGGACACAGTTTAATTATGTTCCCTGGGAATTGTAAAAACTATGGCTAATTAATCACTCTTCAAACATATTCCATAACAAGAGTTTCAAAAAGCACCCTCAATGTCCCTGCATGCCCAGCGTGAGCTAATTAAGGAAAATGTCTAGCCCTCTTTGAATATTTAGTGTTAAAGAGCATGGCTTCAGTATGTCAGGTGTTGCAAATGGAGTGGGACAGCATTTCTCGGTGTCTGATGACTAAGACTCTGCACAAAAGCATTCTACTCCACCGCTAATAAGAACAGAAGAATATAGATCAATGGTGGTCAACTTTTTTTAATAAAGAGCCTGACTCCCGTCATCACCAAAGGGCCACACATAATATTTTTAAAGCGGCAGTAATGTCACAGCTCCCCCTGGTCCCCAGTGCTTTCACTTCACCTGTTCTTCCTTCTAACTGCTTGAATGGCTGGATTGGCGTGACATCATTCCCACAAATGTGCATGGGCATCACATCACCATGGCACAGGGAGAGGGCCAAAAAATGTGGTCTGAGCTGTGCATCACACTTAGATTTAATATTTTAACTTTACTACCACATTAAGTGAATGCAATGCAACATAAAGCTGTTGAAGACAGCAGAAAAAACTTGGGATGGTCAAAGACTATCCAGAAAAAGTCTGCAGCCCCCTCTAGATAGTGTGCTCGGTGAAGTTTAGCTGTTAGCATAGGTAAATTTGAAAAAAGAAAGGTTGGACAGCCGCACTTCCAAAAATCCTTAAAAAGGTTGCCTTTTTAAGGGAGCTGTGGTGGCTCAACGTGATTGGCACTGCGCTGACAAGCCATTCACCTCTGCAGCCAAGGGTTCGGATCCCGGTCTCGGCTACATGTGAATTGAGTTTGGTGGTCTCAGCCCGGCTCCCGGTGGGTGTGCTATGCAAGGTACGCCTGTGCTTAGTTCGCCCACCCCCCCCCCCACAAAAACCACCACACTTGCACGCACACGAAATTGGTTTAAAAACACATGCACTTTGGCCATGCGGTCTCTTAAAATAAAGAGAGGCGAAGGACCTACGGGGCTGGCTGGGTGGGCTAGGCCCCCTCACTCCCTCATAGGGGGAGTCCCTCTGCCCCATTGGGGTCCCGTTGGGCCCCAGTTGGGCTCCCATGAGGAGCAGGTAGGGCGGGGTGAGTGGGAGGCCCCCCTTCACACCCGCCATTGCCACCAGGGGCATTGAGAAGGATGGCGATTGCCTCCGGGAGGGTCTGCCTACTCCCAACTCCTGCAGTCCGGCTCCTCTCTCTCGAGTTCACGCACAAAATACACTTAAAAAAAAAAAAAAAATCTTTAAAAAAAAAAAAAAAAAAAAAAAAAAGGTCGCCTTTAATAGCTATAGTCATAGCTAAGCTAAGCGCTGACTTTACAGTGCGAAACGCGTCAACTTATACCCAGGGTTGGATTTGCTCTCCCTGCCGCCTCCCCGCCAACCAAACCCCCCCCCCAAATCAACATTAAATGGTAACCGGATGGCAGGGGCGGCACAGTTAGTATAAATTTATTTTTATTTTCTTTATCACTTTTTTATTTTAATTTATTTGTAGCTGGTTGCTTACTTTTTTTTTTTGTATAATTTTTTTATTATTTTTCTTATTATTTTTCTTATTATTAACTTTTTTATTTTATTAATTTAATTATTATTTCTTATTATTTATTTATTTTTTGAGCTATTTTTTTTTTTTTGACTTAACTTTTTTGCTATTACACGGGAGAAAACAATTCCAAGTGTGATAGCAATTGGAGGTGACATGTTCTCTTTATTGACCCTGTCACCTCCAAAACAGGAGTCCTAGCGCTGTGCTAGAACTCCTGTCACAGCTGAGATGGGAAGTGTTATACCTGAAGGGTTCCACATGTACTGGCTCTCCCCTCTCACTGTGTACATCGGCAACAGGAACTGGAGACAGACTCGGTGGCCGGGGGGAGGACGGAGTCCTGAAGACAGAGCCAGCAGAGAGAGGTATGTGGGGTGGGGGGAGAGAGGAGGACGGACACTGATTGCTTAGTGCACTCACCTGAAGCGGAAGTTCCCTTCTTCTCTATAGCATAGGTAAATTGGCCTGGCTGAGAACCAGTCCTGAGCTGAATCTGGGTCAGAGTTTAGTGACTCAGGCAGGCTGCATAACTCATCTGACAGCTCTTCTGGTGCCTCCCCCTTGCTAGTAGGGGCTGTCATTCACATTTATGGGGACCATGGCCAATCCCCATTAAAAAAGGCTGGTAGGGGGCAACTCACCTCATAAATAGGTCATTAGGCGTGGTACCTAGTAAGGTGACGAGCCCTTTAGTAAAGGGAGTCGATGTTCTGACTCCAACCCTGGCTTCAGTATCCAATAGCAACCGGATCTGAACTTAAGTTACAGAGATATATGACCTGGTCACAATGTACGGGCAGGGAAGAGTTAAAGGTGTTGTAAAGACAAAAATATTTTCCTCTTAAATTAAAGTCTGACAGTAGCTGATAAAGTAAAAAGTAATGATTTGCATTATAACTAGTTTGATACCTGTTGAAATCGAGCTGTTTTATTCACCTCCGTCACTCCTGAATCGTTATTCTCACTGACTTCCTGGTTTGCGGTGCGCATTCATTATTTCTACATCACGGCCTAATGGGAACTACAGTTCCTATTAGGCTAAGCCTCCATGCCTGTGAGGGATAAGAGAGCATCTTCACGCAGGGCTGTAGTCATAGGGAGGGGGTGAGCACATTCTGCTTTCCACCATGCAGGTGCTGGTGGAAAGCAAGAAGAGGAGAGACAGGAAATGGCATTTTTAAACCTGGATTACTGTATTTTGGAGGTCAAAAGGAAAAATGAGGTAAGTGATATTTAAATGCTCTAGCTTACAGCAATCAATTGATCTAATAAAAAACGAGCCTTTAGTGTTCCTTTAAGTGAGAGCATACATAAGGTCCGAGCTATGTGCTCGGCGGAACCCCATTCTGTTACTGGGAGTGAGGTAACAGAGATACTCTGGAATAGTGGAAAGGATGCAGGCTCAGCACGTCGCTCCTAATGCAACATACAAGTTACGGTGTGTGTAGTGACCAGGGGAAGCCCTCCATTAAGGGCGCACAAGCGCCACCCCCCTCATCCATGCGTCCGGCCCTCCATGCAGGATGCCGTATGCATGGAGTCCAATGGGGGGTGTCTTTTTGACGCACCTGATTAGAGCCAGAGGGTGGGCTTGGGGCGCAGAGCACTGCAAACTGAGCCCACCCAGGTGTGTTACAAAATTGTAACACTGATCCTCTTCCCAGGCCACTCAGAAAGGGGGTCTTGAGACGCTTGGCTGCAAGGACAGGCGATCCTATTGGATGCCTAGGAGGAGGGGAGGAGACGCATGCGGGAAGATGCCGTGATGAAGGAGAGGACACAGGAGCCGCTACCCGTCGCCTGCCACACACCACCTAGATAGGGTAAGTGCCGAATCCATCAGCAGACAGCAAACAAATGATCCTTGGCTAAAGCTCCTTGTCCCTCCCTCCTGCCGAGTGCTCCCACATCAAGCAGCTTTCATTCAGACACAGAGCCTCTGCTGGGCCCCACCCCCCATCTCTCCTCATTGGCTCACTGGCTTTGATTGACAGCAGTGGGAGCCAATGGCGTTCTGCTGCTGTCTCAGTCAATGAGGAGAGAGAGTCCCGAGTCTCTTCTGCAACATTGCTGGATAGAGATGGGGCTCAGGTAAGTATTAGTGGGTGCTGGGGAGGCTGCACATAGAAGGATTTTTATCCTAATGCATAGAATGCATTAAGATAAAAACAAATTCTGCCTTTACAACAACTTTAACATCCCCCGGGCTAACAATGCTGCTGTACAAATGTGTCTCTGTTGCTCCTTCATGCAAAATACAAGTAAGTGCATTACTGCCAAGATCACCAGGTGAAATCAGAAAGAAAAACACCTAAACATAGAAAACAAATGCAGCCACCACATCTAGTGATTGCTAAGTTGCTATATATTACATTTTTAATTTTGGGTTTAACACCGTTTTAAACCATCAGTAAAGAAGTAGGAACTGTAACTATTCAGACAGTCTCAGAACGCTGCGGAATTAATGTGGACCAATTTTTCAATACTAAGGGAATGCATCTAAAGCATTTTCACATTCATGGCTGATTAATGACAATAGGAAGTTAATCTTTTCATCTGAAGTAAATGTCTCCAATCCATCAACAAATATATCAAGTTATGCCATGAAGGCCCTGGCATATGCGCGGAATTACATGCAATCAATCAGACAGACCCTTTCAGCTAAATAAAAATGAGCCTGTTTTGACAACTCAAATTTCCTTAAAAAAAAAAAAAAAGAAAAAAGACTTGCTTGTATTGTCAGCAGAGATACATTTTCCAAAACAGTATGTAAATCATCTCATTACAGTCACATAGCGAGGACACGCTCGGGCCGCAGAAAAATCACATCTCTGGAAATCAAAAGGAGATCTTTCTTTTTAATAAAAGGAACACTCATCAGCATTGTTTTAGGGGATCGTTACTTTCTTTCATTTCCTGCTGCTGCATATTTCTCATCGTACGGAAGAGATTCGCTGATCTTATGACAATGCTGAATGAGTTTTCATTCATGTTGGATGATGAATGAATTTCTCTTTAGTGAAAATGGTGAAATCCAATTAATTCCAGATTTTCAAGATGATTTTGTGCTGTTCAGTGATGAAATAATATCAAGTAATGGTTTAGATGTACTATTATATCTAGGATTGCAAAAAGCTTTTCAGACCTAATTCAGACTAGATGTTCGCCTAGGTTAATCCCCCCTGGAGGTAGACCAGCGGTACTCCAAAGCTCACAGTATTTTCCTGGCACTTTAAACCGCATGATAATATAAGCAGCTCGTTCTCCCAATAAAAGTACTTTATTGATAAAGAATACAGTGTGGAAGTTACAGCAGCTTATGCGTTTCGGTCAAAAACCTTGTTCATAGCAGGGCTTATACACACTAGCAGGCTGTTGTAACACAGTCATCGGTGTGGAATGTGGAGTACACAATGCTGATGTGCACCCCACACTTTTTCATTTTTTTCCCCAACTTTATTGGAATTCACAAAATAAAATTTCATTCTTGAGAAGGAATGTCTGATTAGTAAAATTTGTTTTATGGTACCTTCATCCCAGAAACGTGAAGAGTTTTTGGGAGGGTGGGGCTATAATGGACTTTAATGGTACCGTATACCATCTATAGTAAACAGTCGTGAATAAAATAATTAATAACCTTTATTACAAAAAATACATATGCATACACATTTGACAATTGAGTATTAAAAATCAATGATAATCAACAAACATTCTTGGTTCTATAGTCACATCAAGATGTGACAGCTGAATCATTTATATCATCTGTATATTGAGTGCTTGACATGTTTCGCGGATTATATTCACCGCTTCTTCAGGAGCTTTATTGCATATATACATGAAGATTAAGAGATGGTTATCATATAGCTACTGAATAAAGGATACATACATCTTTTGTCTGTTCAACTAATGTATATACAGTTGGTATACGGTACCATTAACCACTTAAGGACCCCCGCAAGCACATATACGGCCACAGAATGGCACGTACAGGCACAAGGGCGTAAATTTACGTCCCCGCCTGAGTGCGGTTCGGGGGTCCCATCGGGACCCCCTCCGCGGCGTGCGGGGGTCCCCCTACCTCTGGGAGCGATCCGGGATCTGCGGGCGGATGTCCGTGATATCCGCCCCCCCCGCGATCGCTCCCAGCCAATGGGAGCGCGCTCCCAGCCTGTCACTTCCTCCTCCTGTGTTTACACAGGAAGGAGGAAATTATGTATTCTCTCATCGCAGCGCTGTTTCCCAGCGCTGCTGATGAGAGAAGACATCACAAGTAAGTGTGCACCAACACAACACTGACACACACTCACATAGGCATATTAACCCCTTGTGATCGCCCCCCCCCACCCCCCTGTCACAGTGTCACTGAATGCAGTGATCTAATCACTGCATTTAGTGTCAGTGTGACAGGCAGTGTAAAAAACAGTTAGTGTTAGGTTCAGGATAGCCCCCCCACCCCCCCTAATAAAGTTTTAACCCCCTGATCACCGCCCTAGTTAACCCTTTCACTCCCTATTGCCAGCGTCACTAAGCGATCATTTTTCTGATCGCTGTATTAGTGCCGCTGTTCCCGCTAGGTAGCTATTTTTTTTTATTGCGATTTTTTTTTTTACTAAAGACATGTGGCTAAATACATTTTGGCTTAAATGTTTGACTAAAATTTAGTTTATTTGATTTTTTTTTTAACAAAAAGTAAAAAATAGTGTTTTTTTTTTCAAAAATGTCGCTCTATTTTTGTATATAGCGCAAAAAATAAAAATCGCAGAGGTGATCAAATACCACCAAAAGAAAGCTCTATTTGTGGGAAGAAAAGGACGCAAATTTTGTTTGGGAGCCACGTCGCACGACCACGTAATTGTCTGTTAAAGCGACGCAGTGCCGAATCGCAAAAACACCTTGGGTCATTTACCAGCGTATTGGTCCGGGTCTTAAGTGGTTAAAGTCCATTATAGCCTCCCCCCTCCAAAAAACTCTTCTTAATTCCATTCTTGTTGGCTCACTGAAAAGTATTGTGATGGGTTATAGTGTCTTGCAACATGCTGCAGTGAAAATATGTATTGTGTGTCCCATTTTTTTATTTATTTTTGTTTCAGTGGAATTTATTGAGGTTTTATAACATACAAAATGGTTGTACAATGTACAATTTTTAAGGCCTCGTTCACATCATGGTGCAGAGGCATTGGATAGAAGAAGATCCTGGACTGCCGCATTCCTTAAAACAATGTCTTTATTGTACAAATTAAATCCAAAAAACAACCAAAATTATGCAGTCAAAATGAAGTGAACAACAGAAAAAAGGTGGTATCAACTCTCACTTCAATTACATGGTGCAGAGGCGTCAGTTTTTCTGTATGCATTCTGCAAGGGCACAACAATAACAATTGTTCTCTATGTGCTCTGTTCACACCACAACGTGCAGATTTTTTTTTTGTGCAGGAATCTGCAACGTGTATGCAGTTTTCTGCTTGGGAATAAAAACTGACATGGCATCAACACTGGTGTGAACAGGGCACATAACTTTCAACACACTACCCCCAATGCACACGTTCCTGTAGAAATGGCTGTGCATATAAGTGGGTGCTGAAGCGACCATCAGCTGGAACCGTGTCAAGGCAGAGCAACAGAATGTCACCAGCACAAAAGGATCTCCAGAACGGGTCCAAAGCTTTAATCAACAATTACATCATTACAGCAGATTGCAATGTTTCTGAGTCACGCAGGACCCCTTCATCAGGCAGATAATCACATGCCTGATGAAGGGGTCCTACATTGCAATTTGTAGTAATAATGTGAACGTCGATTAATGATGTAAACTGATGTGAATCAGATGTGAACTCATGTTTCTGCAAGTGAAATCTGAACAGTTTTCTCGCCAGTTCCCATCTGTTTTCATGCACGTATGGTGTGAACGAGCCCTAAAGAGGTAAGATGGATCATAAGGCATAACAATACATACAAAATATGCAGTACAAAAAGCATGCCTTATATTGCATCAAAAAACTACAACGGGTACCAAGGCTTATAAGAGTATAGAAATGTGACAGCAAGATCCAAAAATCACCCCTGTACAACCATAAACAAGCAGTTAAGGTCCATATTTGTGATCAGGCAGATCGTAGAATGTACGCCATAGGCCCAGAAAATGCCGTCACAGGGTATGCAGCACCCCCCACAGAGGGAGCTGAGAGATTGTTGTCAAAAAATGATATGTCCTGTGAAACCAGCCTAACATAAGCAGTGGGAGGAGAAGAAGGGAAGTGGGAGGAGAAAGGAGAAAAAAAGGGGGGAAGAGGAGGGGATGGTTGGTAGGGAGGGAAGGTAGGGGAAGAGTTGGAGCAAGATCTAACTCCTCAGAAAAACTCCTAAGTTATAATGATAGACTGGTTAGAGCGACCACAGAAATCTATTTGGGTCCCCCCAATAACTGAGATCCAGGCCTTCTTAAGTTTATTGACTTTGTCCTGCAACACTGCTGCCAGTTTTTCATTAATCAGATACCAGGCCATCTTGCCTTTAACCTGTGCTATAGTCGGGCATGTCCCATTTCTTTTGATGCAAACCACAGCAATGCAATAGTATGACAAATAGACATATAAGGCAATTTGTCTTGTGCATGCATTCAGGCAGTAATGGGCAAAGCTGCCCAGTGCAGTATAACACACTTGATGTTAACCGGTCCTTCATTAGTTGTTTAATAAAGACTTTGCGTTATAAATGGCTCCCCACTGCACAGTTTTCTTCAATTGACCCATGCATACCACAGTAATATTACAAAATTCCCCCCTTCAATAAACCACAGATACAGAATTAGCCCAGATTAGCAGACCATTGGTCTCTTATAGGCACCCTCTAGGACAAATTTTTAAAAACTGAAAGTTTGAAGTCAAAGCAACAGGTTCTCTTGGGTGCTGCATTCACCTTCTATGTGCTCCCTTGACAGTCCAAATACCTAGTACTTCTGGATATGTAGATCATTTTACCCACCCCCCTTCCTTTAATGTGACAGTGGTGGTGCTCCTTAATTGGCCCACCACTGTCACATATAGTAGAGAATCCTAAGCTGTTTAGTGAACAAGTGAACCTAAACTTTGAAAGTTACAATTTGCTATGTTATAGGGAATATGGAGAACTAGTAATTGTGTACACTAAAATTGTGTACAAGTAGTACACTAAAAAATATATGGTCTTGAAAAATAAATATATCTTTCTGAAAAATAGCAGTGCACTTAGTCTCATAGCTGTATAGCTGCCGTATGACATTTTATAAAGCACTGCTGCTTCTGACTGCTAGTCTCACCAGATTTGAGGTGAGATTTGGTGATGTCACTGCCTTTGCTGCTCACTGTTCTCCTCGCTGGAGGAAAAGCTGTACCTGAGATATGCAGTGCTTCTGCTTCTGCTTTATTTTATTTATTTTTTTCTAATAAATGCTTTATTAGAAATAATTTACAAAGCCAGAGCATTCCACACATAGTGAGAACAATAGTGTTTGCCATACCATAGCACTGAAACCACAATATATCCACAAGCTCCATTATACTGTAAAAGACATTGCACACATATGTTTGAAAAGTAGAACAGTGACAGCTGCTTATTCCCCATACCCAGCATTGGCACACAAAAGCTTTTCCATGATTAATTCTATTTGCCCATATTTTCTTAAAGTTGCCTGGACAACCCTTAAGCAAGTACATATAATGTTCTAGCCTCATAGTATCTCCGACCCTTACAATCCACTCCCTTAAGGAGGTCTTAAATGCCTGAGCTTATACCTCGTCTAGAAAACCTCTCACAGTGTTTATTGGAAATGGCAGCAAGTCAGATACAGCCCACCTCATTTCCTGGTTGGAGAACTTGCAGCATTATCAAACCATTTTCTCCCCAGCCTGACTGTCCAAGGCTTGTCCTTTTTATTGTATTTCCATTCTTTCAAAGCTTGAGATTCAGCATGTGTGTGTTACCTCGGGTGGTCTCAGGGTATCACAGCATTAAGATATTTGATTAACTCGTCCCAATATTCAGCCCATTGCTTGCATCAGGGCTAAGTGCCCTTAAGATGAGTACTTAGGATGCAATGTTTTAATGCACAACACCCTGCCTGCCTCCAGTCATGGTCTGCTTACATTTCATGTAGCACCCTGTAGTTTAGGTAGGGTGCTCCTCACAAATCTAGTAGTAGTTTTCCTGGTTGATTGACAGAGATCTATTGATTTCTCCCCAAGTTTGGGCTTGTTGCACTTTTCTCTTCTACCACTAGGTGGCCGGCTATATGGTGGTACTAGATAAGAGAAGGGCAACCCAAGGTCAGGTTATGGGTATGTGGGGTATCACAGCCAATGGGCAGGGGTTTTCTTGAATCCCTTGGCCTGCTGGGAAAGCCTATATATTCAGGTGAGGTCATGTGATCTGTGTTCTGTGCCACCTGGACAGATGTCTGGGTGGACATGTGTTGTATTGCCCGGGTTGCTAGGCCGAAGATGGGACATCTGGCTGCTAGGCTGTCTGAGGGCCTATCCAAAAGCAAGAGAGCAGCGCAGGGTTGGTCCAAACAAAAGTGTCGGTTCTGCCGGCCGGAGAACCTGTCGTGGTCGGAGGTAGAGGGGAAGCTGCTGCCAGTAAGGGACTATCCGCCTTATTACCAAGGACCACAGTGAGCAACTTAAGAAATTACCGGAGCAGTATTCTCACCAACCGGGGACGGTGAAGAATCTGGAAACTTAAGTGGGAATCAGGCCAGGGACCCAGCCAGTGAAGGTGACGCATGCAGAGCAGCCTTGTGCTTCAAGCTAGGGACCAAGCAGGCCAGCGTGGGTGAAGCTTGAGAGGTCTCTGGAGTGCCAAGCTAGGGACCCAGCAGAGAAGCGGGGGTGACGCTTGAGGAAGATACCACCGTGAAGATTGAAGGAGCTCAAGGGATTCAGTGACAGTGAATCAGAGAGTCTAGTGAGATACTGGGAGCTCAGTGTGCTGAAGGTCTACAAGGAGAAGTTGTAGTGAAGCTAAAAGAACTGTTACGCTTTGTGTTAGGAACTGTTAACCACTTCAGCCTCGGACCATATTGCTGGTCATAGACCAGAGCACTTTTTGCGATTCGGCACTGAGTCACTTTAACTGACAATTGCGCGATTGTGCGACATAGCTCCCAAACAAAATTGGCGTCCTTTTTTTCCCAGAAATATAGCTTTCTTTTGGTGGTATTTGATCACCTCTTCGGTTTTTATGTTTTGCGCTATAAACAAAATTAGAGCGACAATTTTGAAAAAAAAATAATATTTTTTACTTTTTGCTATAATAAATATCTCCCAAAATATATAAGAAAAAAATGTTTTTCTCAGTTTAGGCCGATACGTATTCTTCTACATATTTTTCGTAAAAAAAAATCGCAATAAGCGTTTATTGATTGGTTTGCGCAAAAGTCATAGCGTTTACAAAATAGGGGGTAGTTTTATGGCATTTTTTTTTTTACTAGTAATGGCGGCGATCAGCAATTTTTTTTCAGTACTGTGACATTATGGTGGACACTTCGGACACTTTCGACACATTTTTGGGACCATTGGCATTTTTATAGCCATCAGTGCTATAAAAATGCATTGGATTACTATAAAAATGACACTGGCAGGGAAGGGGTTAACACTAGGGGGCGGGGAAGGGGTTAGGTATGTTACCTGGGTGTGTTCTAACTGTGGCGGGAGAGGACTCACTAGGGGAAATGACTGATCGCTGTTCATACATTGTATGAGCAGACGGTCAGGCATTTCTCCCCTGACAGGACCGGGAGCTGTGTGTTTACACACACAGCTCCTGGTCCTCGTTCTGTAACAAGCTATCGCAGGGTGCCCTGTAACGAGCTGGGCACGCTCGCGGGAGTCGGGGGCGCGCTTCCGTATTGGCTGCTCGCCGAGATGACGTATAGCTACATGATCTCGCCCAGCAGAGCCGACCTGCCGCCGTATAACTGCGGTGGCTGGTCGGCAAGCAGTTGAAGACTGTTGCCATAGGACAAAGCATTCCTGAGTGTGCAGATGTGGCTTCTTATTGGAGGCCTTTCCCTGCACGGCTGTTTTCCTATTGAAGTCTCGGAGTCTGCTAATTGAATTTGCAACTACCTAAGGGTGTCCTGGCACTAACCCTCTTTCCCTCAAAAATACAAAAAATAACTGTTAAGAGAAATAAAGCCTCTTTTACATCCATGAAGTGTCTGGTGCCCATTGAGTTTGAACAACTTTTCACCCACTTTGCCTTACAACCCACTACATACTATACAGAAGGATGTCAGCTATCTCTGGCCCTGGAGGTTCTCATTAGACCGAAGGAGGTCAGAGACCTCGCTACATAAATAAGCACAGAGACCTAGTAATTATGTCAATAGTTCTAAAACAAGGTATGTAAGAAAAACATAAAGAGGGGAGATTTACTTAAAACTGCTGTACACAGAATCTGGTGCTGTTTTAAAGCTCTAAGACTTTATATTGTAGCCACTTTAAATATACCTGAGCCTGTTTTTTATTTTTCCGGGAGCAGTCACGAACCTTATACATGTCTACAGGCTGATGCAGCTAATGTGGACACCCCATCAGCAGGTACTTAGACCACGCTGCACTAGCTAGAGACATCGCTGGTCTTCCACAC
This sequence comes from Rana kukunoris, assembly GCA_029574335.1. Classification (NCBI taxonomy): domain Eukaryota; kingdom Metazoa; phylum Chordata; class Amphibia; order Anura; family Ranidae; genus Rana; species Rana kukunoris. Next base: position 24,790,148 of record CM056055.1, on the reverse strand, counting down.
TCCTATAGAAATTTCAGCATGGCGGTATGTCCTTCGTGTGCCACTGACTTTAACAAGTCAACAATCTACAAACAGCTTGTCAGTGAAAGCTGCGGGGATTAAAGAAAAGAATTAGCTTGTGTAACCGTGAAAATTGTGAGTGGCAAGTTTTTATCTAACATCAAATCAATAGCTAAAAATCAAACACTTTCTCTATTTGGAATATAAAAAGAGGCTTTTTTCTTCCTAAAGCCTGCAAATTAATAAGCCGGGATGTACAGGAGCATCAGGACAAAAGATGACTATTTGCAATTTATCCCTTGATGGAACATGTATTGAGTTGATCATTACAGCCTGCTGAGCGCCACATCTGCTCTGACCAAGTCCCTAAAGGATGTCATTAGCAGCCAGATTTATTTCTACAGAATGAAAGAAAATATTGGAATCACAAACTAACACACCCCGCCGATGACAAATATAAGCATAGCGGTCATTCTTTTCTTAAGCCATGTTGCGTACAGTTCATAAGTAAATCAGGCTTATCTTTTATAGTGCTTTTTAAAACAATTTAAAGCAAAACTCCAGGAAAAAAGCCAAATACACATATTTAGCAACAAGTAAAAAATATATATATTTTTTTAAAATTTGTCGCTCTTTTTTTGTTTATAGCGCAAAAAATTAAAACCGCAGAGGTGATCAAATACCACCAAAAGAAAGCTCTATTTGTGGGGAAAAAAGGACGCCAATTTTGTTTGGGAGCCACGTCGCACGACCGCACAATTGCCGGAAGCTGAAATTTTACCTGGTCAGGAGGGGGTATATGTGCCAAGCAAGTGGTTAAAAAGATAAAGGCCAAAAACTTTTATGAAAAAAAAAAAAAACATAAGAAAAAATGTTTCTTGTAATCAATTTTATTTATTTATTTTTCAAAATATTTTGCAATGATTTTTAATGATTGGATTTGCATCACAATGTTTCTGCTTCTAATTAAGATGCATCGTGACTGAAAAATCAAATAATTAGAGACATATTGTGTTTTCTAAACCAGAGATGCTGCGAAATTAATAACAATTAGATGGTTTATAGTCTGCTGGAGCACCTCTGGCTGAATCAAGCCATGCTCATTTATGAACGGCTCTTCCTAAAGGTCTGTTACCAGCATATCAATTTACATTGTATATAGTGCTGTTCTTAATTGGAAATATTGTTGTACAGTATCTCTACAGTATCTTGTTAGATTTGTTACATTAAAGTAGCGCTAAACCTAGTTAAAACATATATAAACATATTTTAAATATTAGTCTTTTAAATGTTGCATTTACCCTTTGCATATTACAAGTAGAACTATAAACAAAACATTTTTTTTTTTACCACCTGTGTGCGGTTGGGTATATTTACCTTTATTTCCTGTCCCATAGCCAAAATAGGAAGTGAGCAGAAATTCTCACATTGAGGCCCCCAGGTCACCAGAACTAGTGTCCCCATTTGAAGATTTCCCCACTATTACTATTTTGGGGACAACTCAACATTTGAGGTTTTCTTTTACTTTCAAATTTGACGATGAATACGACAATTAGAGAGGTTAAATCTCCCTAATGGGACCAAAGATAGCAATAAAAGCCTGACAGATGTTCTAATCCATCTTCACTCTGTTAAAAACTTAAACCCCTCTGTTTTCTGTGCAACAATTCATTCTTGTTTATGTTCAATGGGACTGTGCAGAAAAAACTCCTCTTTTCCTACAATAACAGCAGGACTAAATGCTCCAGGATGCATTGCGTGCAAGGCTTATACTGTACACATACATGGCAGAGTCTTTGCTGGTCCAGAAAAAGGGAAAACTGAATGGGCAGGTGAGTGGACTGGTTTATTTTAATCTCCAGCCACTCTGTGCCCCCTGTGCGTGTGGGCACACAGCGTGTCTGCACATATACCTGTAGTTTTGGGGTTGGGGGGGGGGGGGTGGGTGGAGCACAGGGGTGGCTTCATAGACAGCCAACTAAAGACAGGAGCCAATGCAGAAATGGAAGTCAGGGGGAGAAAAATAATAAAGGATAAATCACAGGAAGCCTGAATAGTGGGGTTGATTTACTAAAACGGCAGAGTGCAAAATTTGGTGCAGTTCTGCATAGAAACCAATCAGCTTCCGAGTTTTATTGTCAAAGTGTAGCACACCCGCTTAAAGCGGTATTTCACCCTAAATATAAGATCTCCCATGCGCTTCAGCATACTGGCGTCAGCGCCAGTATGCTGGGTTTTTTTTTTTTTTATAGCACACTTACTGTTTTATCGTAGAAATCCTTTTCTGTCCCCCGTGGTGGACGGCGCCAGTACAGCGCGTCACATCTTCCTAAGATACCCGATATGGACTCGGGTATTTCCGGCGCTATGCGGCGCCTGCGCACAGACCTAGGAGCTGACTGCGCAGGCGCCGTATTTCTCCGAAATAGGACTCGGAGAAATACGGCGCCTGCGCAGTCAGCTCCTAGGTCTGTGCGCAGGCGCCGCATAGCGCCGGAAATACCCGAGTCCATATCGGGTATCTTAGGAAGATGTGACGCGCTGTACTGGCGCCGTCCAACGCGGGGGACAGAAAAGGATTTCTACGATAAAACAGTAAGTGTGCTATAAAAAAAAAAAAAACCCAGCATACTGGCGCTGACGCCAGTATGCTGAAGCGCATGGGAGATCTTATATTTAGGGTGAAACTCCGCTTTAAGGGCTGCAAGTAACCAGGATCCCCCACGCTGCACAGCCAGTTACACCGAATTTATACAGGCACTCAGAGTCATAGAACAGTCCGTAATATTGTTTTGTTTTATTATTGAGGGATATAACTTGAAAAGAGATGGGGAGATTATGGGATGCCGACTTGACTTCAAAACAACTTCAGGGACAACTTTTCCTATATACAGTCTATATACATTCCACTACTTCCTCCAACACTCACTTGCTTGCAGAACTCCACTGACACAATGTTAGTGAATCTGACAAGGCACTCAGATCAGGTCAGAGCAAAAGGCCTGTTTCAGGCAGGAACCCAAGGCCCCTTAGGTGTGAAGCAAAAAGTCAATGTCCAGCATGAATTACTCCTCTTGTGGCTACTGATCCCAGCACTATCTCTTTAGGCACTGCCAACCTGCCTGGCTGCAGCTGCCCTTTCACTAGTCCTTCTGGCTAACTTCTCCAGAGTCCTTCAGACTGACACTCTCTCCACAGTCCCCCCAGACTGATCACTCACCAGCCCACCCAGCTGACTTCTCAGGAGATCTACCAGACATACTGACCTGCTTTCCTCTTACTTTGCTCTTGTTCCTTCAGGAAGTGTTTCCTCTGTGTTGTAGGGGGAATCTTTCAGCACCCAAGCCCCAGACCCGAGGTCACTGCCCCCAAATTAGGGGGCCCCCTGTGAGGGCCTCCAACACCATCCTCAGCACCTCATCTTCCATGCTGGCATGGTTCATGTCTATTTATGAGGTGAGATGCAGGATCTTTTATTCTATTACTAAGGTAGGACCCACTAATTCAGGGTACTTTGTTGGAGTAAGTGGGCTTAGCACTATATAACCGTATAGTGTGACCAAACCCCCGTATTTTTTGGAATATGTTAAGGTGTTTTTAACTAGTCTTGCAGGATAAATGTCATTCTTGAATGTGTGTGCTATAATCTGTTTTGTACTATTTATGAGGCGAGTCTGCCCTCTGCCAGCCCATTTGCTGGAGATTGGCCAGGGCCCTTTAAATATGTGTAGCAGCCCCTCCTTACTCCCACCCTCCAGTTCTGGAAATTTCTACTAGAGTCATCCAGCCTCCCTGAGTCACTAAACCCTGACCCAGATTCAGCCCAGGCCTGGTACTCAGCCAAGCCAATTTGCCTACTTTAACAACTAACCTATTTACACTATAACACTAGCTAGAGCAGGGGTAGGCAACCTCGGCCCTCCTTCTGTGGTGAAACTACAAATTCCATCATGCCTCTGCTTCTAGGAGTCATGCCTGTGATTGTCAGGGTCTTGCAATGTCTAATAAGACTTATAGTTTCAAAACAGCTGGAGGGCCAAGGTTGCCTACCCCTGAGCTAGAGGGTGTTAATAAAGCTTAATCGAACAAGATGAAGTTAGATCCTAATTGGCTGCACCAGTTTTTGCACTCTCCTGCTTAAGTAAAATCCCCCCCAAGTCACGCACTTTATGAAGACTCAAGGGGAAATGTCGATGTGCTATGTTTATACATTTTTTTTAATTGGGTTTAATCATTCTTAAACTATTAATGAATGAATAATATCAGGAGTAAACCTGGAGTGAATGGAGCATTTGCAGAAACACTGGTTTCCATATGCTATATAAATAGCAAGGAGTTACAGTGCTCAGTGTATCTATCGAGAACAATCAACAATAAGGAATATTATCAAGTAAAATTAAAGTTAATAAAAAGCCACAGCGGCTGCATATGTGGTATAACAGTACAATATTTATAAGTCCATTAAATATAGTCCAGGGACCCAGGCCGTTGAGGTATTTTTATCAGCTGTGAAAGGTCAAGGCAGGTGTTTGCAGGTACTCAGGGCAGCTCTCCTAGAGCGAAGTCAGCTCAGAACATACCATAGAAAAAAACAAGAAAAGAAAGCGCCTCTGAATAATCTCTATTTTAATAGTTAAAATAGCCAGTATCCAACACTTACATCCAACATAACAATGGTGAAGTCCGGGACGCTGGTAGAAAGTCTCCAAGACAGTCAATGGGACCAGATTCGAGAACAGTGCAGCCTCAGCCAGTGTAGATCATCCGCTCGGAGCCGGGGGGAGCCGACTTCCACAATCATGTACGAGCGCTTTTACGGTGACAGCTCGTTTGCTGGTCTGTGACGTCAGTTGGACGGTGGCCGGGAGGGATCAAAACGCCTTTCAGAGCGTGCGCTGGTCAGAGGGAAGACCTGCGCGCTCCTTTCTCAAGTGACATGATCTACACTGACTGAGGCTGCACTGTTCTCGAATCTGGTCCCATTGACTGTCTTGGAGACTTTCTACCAGCGTCCCGGACTTCACCATTGTTATGTTGGATGTAAGTGTTGGATACTGGCTATTTTAACTATTAACCACTTTAGCCCCGGACCATATTGCTGTCCAAAGACCAGAGCACTTTTGTGATTCGGCACTGCGTCGCTTTAACTGACAATTGCGCGGTCATGCGACGTGGCTCCCAAACAAAATTGGCGTCCTTTTTTCCCCACAAATAGAGCTTTCTTTTGGTGGTATTAGATCATCTCTGCTATTTTTTTTTTGCGCTATAAACAAAAATAGAGCGACAATTTTGAAAAAAATGCAATATTTTTTACATTTTGCTCTAATAAATATCCCCAAAAAAGGTATACAATTTTTTTTTTTCCTCAGTTTAGGCCGATACGTATTCTTCTACATATTTTTCATAAAAAAATCGCAATAAGCGTTTATTGATTGGTTTGCGCAAAAGTTATAGTGTTTACAAAAAAGGGGGTAGTTTTATGGCATTTTTATTAATATTTTTTTTTACTAGTAATGGCGGCGATCAGCGTTTTTTTTCGGTACTGCGATATTATGGCGGACACATCGGACACTTTTGACACATTTTTGGGACCATTGGCATTTTTATAGCGATCAATGCTATAAAAATGCATTGTATTACTATAAAAATGCCATTGGCAGTGAAGGGGTTAACACTAGGGGGCAGGGTGTGTTCCTAAGTGTGTTCCCTGGGTGTGTTCTAACTGTATGGGGGGGTGGACTCACTAGGGGAAATCACTGATTTTCTGTTCATACATTGTATGAACAGAAAATCAGCGTTCCCCCCGCTGACAGGAACGAGAGCTTTGTATTTACACACAAAGCTCCTGTTCCCCGCTCTGTAACGAGCGAACGCGCGCGGGACTCGAGGGCGAGCAGGGGGTGCGCTGGCCGGCGGCGGCGAGCGCACGCCCCCTAGTGGCCGCTAAAGAGAGGATGTAGTGCTACATGCTCTCGCGGAACAGTGCCACCGTCCCGCAGTAATATGACGGCGGGCGGTCGGCAAGTAGTTAAAATACAGATTATTCAGAGGCGCTTTCTTTTCTTGTTTTTTTTATTTTTTATATATATGCTATATAAAGGAACGAAAAGATTGACAGATAAGAGAGCTTGTATCTTAAAAAAGACACCATATTTTTGTCCATTCAAGGCAAAGTGTAATTAGTCTACCCCCCAGGTAGCTATACTTACTCACCCACAACCTTCCCCATGTGATAATGCTCAGGTGTAAGTGGCCAATCACAAGACCTAAACACAGCCACATTAGGGATGCCATGACGTCATCCACTGTCTAAGTTATAACACCAGCCAACATCAGAGCTTATAGATGGGGATGCTGCAGCCATGAGTTGAGGAGGCAGCCTACTCACTGCTGTAGCCAGTTAAGTACACATGCCTGCAGGGTGGACTATGTGCAGACAGTGATTTTCCCCTGAATTTGCAAAGTGGAAATGGGGTTGGTTTACTAAATTAATAGCACATGTTCATTTAAAAAGAATCATTTTCACTAAATGCACAATATGAAGAATCTAATCATGAGCAAGAAAAAGTAAAACCACAACATGCGGAAACCCTTGAAATAACTTCCTTGCCTCAGGGGACCCTGCTAATAACTACTATTATCTACAGCTTATGGTACATTAGCGTGATAGCCAGTGGGAAGAATATGCCTTGCATTTGTGGTCATTTTGAAAAATTGCCCTTTTCAAATCACTAAAAAGATCATTGGTGTCTGTGGTTACTTATCTAAAAGGCATATATTGCTCACTTCCCAAGGAAACCCTAGTGACCCCTGGAGGAACCCTAGGCTTCCATAGAAATCTGGTTGAGAAAATTTACACTGAGATAAGTGAAAATTCAGTGAATAAAAATGAACACATTTTATTCCTTTAGCAAGTCAATCCCAGAAATCAGCCTTGATCAATCTGATCCATTTGCTTCAGAACTTCTAAATCACTGGAGCAAGTATGCTGATAAAGACTTTTGTCTGCTATTCGACTATCCCAACAGATATACAGTACTTGTTTCGGGACAGTACCAAAGTCAGTGAGTCAACAAATCAACTACGGGTTAAATGTACCAGTCAATGAATTCTGAATGATTTCTACCTATTTCTGTCATCTTGTTCTAGGGTGACAACACTGCTCTTCTATAGATAAAGTACAATGTGACTTGGTAACCTTAGGACAAGAAGTGTATTAGGTGGCGTACACACGACCGAGGTTCTCGCTGGAAACCAGCAAGAACCTCGCTGGAAGCTGCATTCCAGCGAGGACCTCGGCCGTGTGTACGCTCTCGGCGAGCTTCCCGTCGGGAAGCCCGTCGAGCAGAAATAGAGAGCACGCTCTCTATTTGCTCGACGGCCCGCCTGGATGAATGGCTGGTTTCAATTCCCGACGGGCGGGTCGCCGATTTCGACGGCCGGCAGAGAACCTCGACGGGCGGAACGATGTGTTCTGCCCGTCGAGGATCTCTGCCGTGTGTACACGGCCTGACTGACAGAATCACCCAGTGAACATTAAAGTGGTTCTAAAGGCAGATTTTTTTTTATTAAGCATTAAGTTAAAAAACCTTCCAGATGCAGGCCCCCCAGCCCATCATATACTTACCTGAGCTCCATCTCGATCCAGAAATGTTCATAAGAGCAGTGCCTCCCCTGGGTCTCTGTCTCCTTATTGGCTCACACAGAAGCAGGAGTAGCTTGCTATGGGGGCACCCGAGTCGAACCGCAACTTTGTGTGTCCATTTGGACATGGAGCCATGGTTTGACCCCGGCCCCTCTCTCTCCTGATTGGCTAACTGACTTTGATTGACAGTAGTGGGAGCCAATGGCAGGGCTGCTGTATCTCAGCCAATCAGGAGGGAGAGTCCCGGATGGCCGAGGCACTCGTGCCAATCGCTGGATGGGGCTCAGGTAAGTATTAGGGGGGCTGAGGGGGGCTGCTATACATAGAAGTTTTTTTTGCATTAGACCCCTTTCACATTAAGGAGTTTTTCAGGTGGTACAGCGCTAAAAATATGAAAGCTCCTGTCAGCAGCATCTTTGGAGAGGTGAGAGGAGCGGCGTGTATACCGCTCCTTCCCATTCAAATCAATGGGAAACCGTGTCAATTAACCCTTTATCGGCCGCTAGCGGGGGTTAATACTGAACTGCTAGCGGGCAATTCCCTAGGCAATCCCGGCGGTATAGCGCCGCTATTTTTAGCGGCAATATACCGCCACCGCGGTTCCCGCTCCGATGTGAAAGGGGCCATAGAATGCATATAGAATGCACATAGATTGCATTAAGATAAAAAAAAGTCTGCCTTTACAACCACTTTAAGGACGCGTACACACGATCAGACCGGTTCGATGAAACTGGTCTGCAGACCAGTTTCATCGGACCAGTTCGATGGTGTGTACGGCCCATCGGACCGTTGTCCGTCAGACCAAAGTTTTAAAACACGCTTTAAAATCTGTCTGACGGACACCTGTCCGTCGGACAGGTTCGATGGTTAGTACGCAAAAGCATCGGACCAAAAACCTGCGCATGCTCACAATCACCGCGTTCTGGTCTGATAGGATTTTTGGTCCGATGGTGTGTACACACATCAGACCATCAGACCACTTCAGCCTGGTCTGATGAAAATGGTCCGTCGGTCCAGTTTCATCAGACCGCTCTGATCGTGTGTACGTGGCCTTAGGCTTCATTTAGACTCGCGGTTAATGGGCAGCAAAAATGCACGGTTGAGCAGTGTTTTTGCCTAGCGCCAAACATGCCCAGTGTGAAAGGGGCCTAAGGAAAGAAAAGGACAGTAATGAAACACACCTCAGGAGTTAAAAAAGTGGAAAAGCTGAAAGAGCAGCCAGTAAATTTAATTTTTTTGGTTGGGACACATTTTAAATAAAAAAAAAAAGATTTACTTAAAAAAAACAGACATGCCTTGTTTTCAACCTAACAAATTAAATATCTATATCAAATTATTAAAATAAATGGATGAAGTGATTTACACTAAAGAAAAAACATTTACAGTGTCTTAGAATTTTTTTTTTTTTTTACAATCTTTTATCGTGAGGATCTACTTGGGTTTACTTGAGTGTAAACACATTAATTAATGAAACATCTTTCCATCTAGAGTAACATTTATTCAACCATGTAATTAAATGACACTTTCCTAGCTAAAGATGACCACTCGTATTTAATAAAGCTAACAAAATATATCCATCTCTAAAATAAATGACAGCAAAATTTTCTCTAATTGCAGTCTCAATTAATTAAAAATGTTAATCACTAGTTATCACTCACATGGTTAGTGAATGTGAATGCCCCCAAGGTGAAATACCTTTCTGTTTGTTTTTGCATCAATTTTTATTTATTTAACTGTACACATGGTAATTGAAGGAAAGGTGAAAAAATACATATAGAAAAAACTTGAATGTCATATGTCAGGCCTGAGATCATAGCAAATGGGCAATTATTATTTGCACAAGGAAACACCTTTGATATTAGGGAACACGTATTGGACCTCAGAGGCAGGAGCCAGGGATAAAGGTACTTAAAAACAAATGGTATTACAGGGCCCAGCATATGCCACGTAGATTTCATTACAATTAAACGCAGATGCATGCATGGCTTGTTGCAACTGGTTCAAGCGACCCTTGAGTTAAATTGTGGTGAAGAGTTTCCCTGGTGAGCATAATGAGCTTATATGAGAATTAAAGTGTTTGCTATTTATAATTTTTTAACCAATCATATTTTTGGCCAAAAAAAAGCTTGGCCCAGCCAGCCAATTATAATCAAAAAGTTGTGGTTGGGTTTATTCAAGACTAAGATCATTTATTGATATTTTAATGTATCAAAAAGTCTATATAAAATTTACAAAAGATGGATTAGCCCCCCAGTATTAGAGGATTCACACAAAATAAAAGGTGCAAATTGAAATGTTGCATACCAGGCAAACATAAAACATATAAAAAAATACAATACGCTTGGACGCCAACTATCGCCACACACAGAGCTGTACCATGGAAATTTGCCGCTATATGCATTAACCACTTCAGCCCCTTAATGACCAGGCCATTTTTTGCTATAACGCACTGCGTTATTTTAACTAACAATTGCGCGGTCATGTGGCGTTGTACCCAAACAGATGTCCTTTTTCTTCCCACAAATAGAACCTTATTTTGGTGGTATTTGATCACCTCTATGGTTTTAATTTTTTGCGCTATAAACAAAAAAAGAACAAACATTTTGAAAACATATCCGATAAAAAAAATGTAACTTCTTCATCAATTTAGGCCAATTTGTATTCTGCTAGATATTTTTGGTAAAAAAAATCCCAATCAGCATACTGTATATTGATTCGTTTGCGCAAAAGTTATCGCGTCTACAAACTATAGGATAGATGTAGAGACTTTTTTTTTTTATCGTTTTTTACTAGTAATGGAGGCGATCAGCGATTTTTAGTGGGACTACGACATTGTGGTGGACAAATTGGACACTAAGTAACACTTTTTGGGGACCAGTGACACCAATACAGTGATCAGTGCTAAAAACAATGCACTGGCACTGTATAAATGACAATGGCAGGGAAGGGTTAAGGCCCCTTTCACTTGTGCGGACCGTATGTCCGCATTTTCATCCATCCTTTGCGGATGAAAAAGGGACATACATTGGTCCCTATGTGATTGCAGGTGTCAGCGGATGAACCGATGTCCGCTCACACCCGTAATCATCCGCCTCCACAAAGATCCGCTTTTGCGGACGGAAGAAAACCCTATTTTTTCTTCCGTCTGCAGAGCGGATGGGATGAACACGGACACATGGTCCGTGTTCATCCACTCCCCCATAGGGGAGAGCGGAGAAAAAACAGGGTGGTCCCTGCACAGTGTGTGGGGACCGCCCTGTCAGCCGACAGCTTAGCGGGGATTTACAGAGGATCACCACTGAGCAGACGGACACACACGGTGCGGATCAATACTGATCCGCCCCGTGTGAAAGGGCCCTAAGTGTGTTCCCTGTTTTTTTTTTTCTTACTGTGTGGGGGATGCTGACACTAGACAAAGAGAGAGATCAGTGTTCCTGATTAGTAGTAATCACAGATCTCTCTCTTCCTCTGTGACAGAACAACGGTTCTGTCATTCCCCCGAATGATCGCGTTTACGATGTCCAATCACAGCGGGATAGGGTCGCCGGTGGCATGCGCCCCAGTCCAAGAAGTGCAAATAACATACAGGTACGTAGTTTCACACAGCAGGACAGCCGTGCCGCAATATATGTACAGTGCACGGTCCAGAGAAGTAGTTAAATAACCTACAATATAGGGGGACAACTCATGTGTGAGGATCCCTCTGGGAGATCGAGCAAATATACTGCAACAATTGGGTCCTGCTTGATCCCCTAAGCTATATTCATTATTGGGAACCATATTGACTATAAAGGTAAACATTCACACTTCTCAACTGATAAAAGCTTTAGAAGCTGGTAGTACCGTGCGTGTGTTTAATGTTGTAGTTTATGAATTGTGGCATTGTATATATTGCATAGTGTACACTACAGAGTGTAGGGGGCAGCAAATCTATCTGTATTGGTGATTTCATAAGTAAGGTGTGATTGGAAAAAGCAGCAGCATCCCAAATATTATTATTTATTTTATTTGACACACATTGATCTCATGGTTTGAGTTAACACAAGCTATTGTACAATTCATACCTTATGCAACACACCACAATGTGCAACAGGGGGCTTTTATTAAAGTGGTTGCACAGGCTGAAGTTTTTTTTACTAAGGCTCTTCCAGGTCTCTCCCTCCAGATTGGCTGAGATGTAGCATCAGGGGCCATTGGCTCCACTGCTGTTAATCACAGACAGTGAAGCTACAAACCCCCTCACCTTCGGGCAACCTCTTGTCCTCGAGACGGTGGGGAAACTTTCTATCCCTCTCTTATTCTGTCTCCCTCTGCTTTTTACCCCCCCCCCCCAAAAAAAGGAAACCCCCCCAAACAGCCCCTCCCTCTCTCCTCCGCACTCTCCATCCCCAACTCCACCTAAAGCTTTTCCCCTCCTCTGAGTATTTAAACGATTCCATTCTGCCCATGTCTCCAAATAGACCCCCCGTTTCTGCTGCGAGGTCCATACCAGATCCTCCATTCTATTCAAGTCTTCCACTCGTTTAAGCCACATCCCTACTGACGGGGGCTGGGTCTGCTTCCACATCGCTGGAATGCAGGCTCTTGCTGCATTCAAAAAATGACAAACTACTGACTTCCTATACCGTCTGACCGATATATCCGATTCTTGTAACAGATAAAAAGTTCACTCCCCCGGTAGCTCCTCCTCACTAAACTTTTGCACTATTTCCCGCACCTTTTTCCAAAAACTCTGTATTTTAGGACAAGCCCAGACGATGTGTATTAGCGTTCCTCTCAAACGTTTTACCCCTGAAATAATTCTCAGATCTCAGGGAACCCCCTACTAACATTCTTCCCTCATGAGACATTAGGAAAATGGTGGTCAGTAGGAAGAATGCCCCATTTACAGTGGTGGTTAGGAAGCCACCCCTAAAGACTGCTAAACAGATAATTAGTATTATGCTACTGGCTCAGCCAAGTAGCTTTGGCCTTGAACTATGCAGACACCATCAAATGGAAAATCAATTAGCCACAGCTCCAAGGGACCCCGTAGCAACCTCTGGAGCAGTGGTTCTCAACCTTTCTAGTGCTGTGACCCCTTGATGAAATTTCCCAAGTTGTGGGGACCCCCAACAGTAAAATTATTTACAAAGTGTATAGCACCCAAGCATGTATCTAGCACTGGCACGGAATAACCACTTTTAAGGAACCAACTGGGACGTTCATATATACCGTATTTATTGGAGTTTAACACGCACAGGCGTATAACACGCACCCTAACTTTAAGAGGGAAGTTTCAGGAAAAAAATATTCCACCGCCCCCTGCATATAACACGCAGGCACAATTTACCCTCTATTTTCAGGGTAAAAAAGTGAGTGTTATACACCAATAAATACAGTAAATGATATGTCTTGTTCAATATTCTTTACTTGCATAGCCATGTAATGTTGGACTTAAAGCGGAGTTCCACCATTTTTTTTTTTTTTTTTTAAAGTCCAACATGATGTGGACTTTATACATATGAACGTCCCAGTTGGTTCCTCCAAAGTGGTTATTCCGTGTCAGTGCTAGATATTCAAAGTGTATAGCACCTAAACATGTATCTAGCACTGACACGGAATAACCACTTTTGAGGAACCAATTGGGACATTTATATATAAATGATATGTATTGTACCACAATTATATTTTTCACAGTCATGTCAGAATTATTTAATCCAAATCGATGTATTAATTACACTGCTGTGACAAACAGTACAAAAATGCCTTAATTACCGGTATTTAGTGCCTGGCTTGCCAAAGTACCTCAGGTTACCTCAGGTGTTCCGTCAGCATCAGCAACCCGTCTATTATATTAACCGTAAGTGACGCCGCCGCCATCTTGGTACCCTCGTCCGCAGCAAGGCTACAGTTAGAAGTCGGCAAGCGGACATCTTTTTACACCCACCAAAGTCTTGTATTTTACATGTATTTTTACCAGTAAACTAAGCTTATATACTATATAAAGCTTATATAGTATATAAGCTCAGTTTACTGGTAAAAATACGTGTAAACTGCAAGACTTCGGTGGGTGTAAAAAGATGTCCGCTTGCTGACTTCTAACTGTAGCCTTGCTGCGGACAAGGGGACCAAGATGGCGGTGGCGTCACTTCCGGTTAACTCCGCTTGCTGACTTCTAACTGCAGCCTTACTTCACTTACGTCACTTCCACACGGTTCTCCTCTCCCGGAAGTGACGTCTTGCTGGCCGAGACGGACAGGCTCAGGCGTAAACAGTGATTTCGGGTCCGTCTCGGCCAGCGTTACAGTTTTGGACTAGCATTTGCGACCCCCGGCAAATTGCCAAACGACCCCGCAGGGGGTCGCGAACACCTGGGTGAGAACCGCTGCTCTGGAGGAACCTTAGGGTTCCACAGCACCCTGGTTGAGAATGGCTGGTTAAGTCTAACAACAAGTGATTTCTGATTGGCTGCAGTAAATTACATTGTATTGCACATCACTGTTCTCGTCGCTATTTTTAAATATGCCCTCTGGTAAAAGAAAAGAGAAAGTCTTTCTTATTATTTGCTATGGGTAATAAAATCTAAGACACCATACATATCAACTATATCTTCAATGCTTCGCTTCACAGAAATATAATATAGTTAGCAGAGCAAAGTAGAACACTGTCGAATATCTAAAGTTTGTTAATATTGTTAATGCCCTGACATATTAAGGAATGTAAACATAGCGTCCTCATTATAAATATCACATGCCTAATCATAAATAAACAACTTTTTTAGCCCAGCGTTTATTTACTGCGCAGCTTTGGCCCGGGTGACCCCGCTCCGCATAATAATGAAAAGATGGTGTCCAATGATTTTGATAAACTGAAGCAATTTCAGCTTTGTGCTCTTACCGCTACTTCTGTGGCAATTTTCATTATTTAAATTGTTTTCCATTACCAACCTAGCATTAACTTTGAGTACAATGGATGTTACAAACTTAGAGAGGGAATGTGCAGTATGTCTCCTGTAGGGGGGGGGGGGGGTCATTAAGTTGCCTCTGCAGAGATCAGACACCATACCCTTTGTGAGGTGGGATCACTTTGAATTTTTTTAGGTAAATAGTTTTTATTGAATAATTCAGACATTACTTGCATTGTTTTGGTTCTTACCCATTTTATTTTGTGGGAACTGTTATAGGGAATTTCATTTTCCATATCTCCTTATTAAAGGGGAGTTCCACCCACAATTTCACTTTTTAAATATAAATACCCCTGTAATACACAAGCTTAACGTATTCTAGTAAAGTTAGTCTGTAAACTAAGGTCCGTTTTGTTAGGTTGTTACAGCATTTAGTTTATAATCTAGAAATAGACCGTGGCCATCTTAAGTGTGGGCATCATAAAGCCAGACTGTATGACTTCCTGGATTTCAGTTTTGCATATCTCGCACATGCTCAGTGCTGCACAAGCAATGTAATAGGTTTCAGTCAGGTTTGCAAGGACTACTGGGAAACATGATGCCTATCCCAGAAACCCTTGCAAATAGCCTTGTGACTTAATAGCCTAGGCTAATAAGGAGGAGGAAGTAATGAAGGACTACAAAATAAAGGTATTTACAAGCAACAAAATAAATAAAAATTGTCCATTCTGAACACTATGGGTCAGATTCAGGTAGAGTTAGGCTGGAGTATCAGTGATACTCCAGCCTAACTGTCACTTTAAGCCGGCGTTTCTGTTTTCTGTAACCAGAAAACAAGAAACGCCGGGTTGGAGTTCAGATGCGATCGGCGCAATTGAATTTCGCCATCGCATCGCAACTTTAATTTAAAAATGGCGCCGGATTTACGCTGAAAAAATAAATCGCGTCGCTTGCGTAAAACGTACATAAATGGGGATTTGACGTCATTGACGTTCACTGACAGAATTTGGAGCATGCGCACTGGGATGCATTGACAGTCGACGCATGCGCAGTACGTTCGCCGCGGGATCGCGCTTAGTTTAAATAATACACGCCCCGTACCCGCCCAATTTGAATTCCGCCGGCTCATTTGCGATACGCTGCCGCAACTTTAGGAGCAAGTGCTTCATGAATGACAGCACTTGCTCCTAAAATGTCGCCAGCGTAACGTAAATGAGAAACGTTACTCCAGAGCAAAGATGCTCCAATCTACCTGAATCTGGCCCTATGAGATTAGGGCATGCAGCACAGACAAACATAAAAAAAAATGGGTGGAACTCCACTTTAATATTGTGGCTCACTAATGAAGTCTAGGCCTCCAAATCTTCGTTAAGGGGCCATATAAATACATAAATATGGCTTTACCTAAGCTGACTTCATACCAAAGGAAAGTCAATGCAAACTGACCAAGTCCTTAAAAAGTCACATTGCTTGCAGTAGGGGTTGATCATTTCCTACACACAAATTTGCGAAATGACAGCTAGAACTTGTAAGTCTTGTCTCATCTCAGGTCTACCATCATGCATGTTCTGACACTGATCCTTTGTGCCATGCCATAATGAAGGGACCCGTGGCGGTAACAGCTTTTTTAGTTAAGTATTATTTTTATATTTTTTTTATCTGTATCTGCCATTACTTTTATTAAATATTATACCTTAAAAGTATCTGTGTGATCTCTCTTTGCATACAACCTGAAAAACATGGGCCCGGATTCAGAAACGATTTACGCCGGCGTATCTTCAGATACACCGCCGTAATTTCAAATGTGCTCCGTCGCATCTTTGCGCCGATTCACAAAGCGAGGCTTTAGCCCTCCGACGTAACTTGCCTACGCCGGCGTATCATGGGCGCATAGTTACGCTGGACGTATTCGGCGTTCCCATTATAAATATGCAAATGAGTAAGATACGCCGATTCATGAACGTAGATGCGCCCGGCCGCTTCATATACGTGATTTGCGTAAGGCTTACGTCCGAGGTAAAGTTACCCCTCATATAGCAGGCATAGCTAATGCAAAGGTATGGGCAAGGGAAAGACGCCGTCGCGTACGCCGTGTTAAATCCAATTTGGGGGTCTTAATTAAGACGGTCAGATGATGAGACAGTAGATCCACATTAGTAGGTGCTTTTATTATAAAACATTGCAATGGAGAAATAGTACTATGTGAATAGGGCAGTGCGTAGGTTACGTTCACGTCGTAGGCATTGCCCCGCCGTATCTTAGTGAGTATATGCAACGTGATTCTGAGCATGTGGGCGCATGCCCAGTTCGACCGGCCATTCATTTGCATGGGGTTACGCTTAATTTAAATAGATGATGCCCACCTCCTTCCTACTTTAAATTAGGCGGGCTTACACCAGACAATTTACGCTACGCCGCCGCAACTTACGGAGCAAGTGCTTTGTGAATACTGTACTTGCCTCTCTAAGTTGCGGCCGTGTAGCGTAAAGAAGATACGCCACGCCTGCACAAAGATATGCCAATGTATCTGAATCGTGGCCATAGACTATCATATGACCGCGATATAATACACGCTACCAGAAGTGGGGTGTTCCATCTGCGTGAACTAGAGATATGATGTGATAGTATGATTATGCTGGCATGTTTTTTGCTGTTTGTGCTGGGTTTAATGTTGTGTTTTTGCATTGTAATCCTGTATCTGTATCTGTCATTTGTATTAAATGGTATCCTTATAAGTATTTGTGTTATCTCTTTGCCCATATTGAATCTAACCCCAAAAATGTACACTATCATGTGACTGTGATATAATAGAGCTGTTGTTATCATTGATGCCCAGTGAAGGAAATGTGTCTGCATTGACTAACTGGATTACCAGTTGATTGGAGTGAGTTGTACCCAAAAGTGTGTTTTGACCCCTTGTGAATATTGAGGTCCCAGAACTACAGTTTTGAGTGAGAGTCACTGATTTTCCAATCCTTTACACCTGACAGGGTTGGTGGTTAAAGAATTTTTTCAACATCCCTGCTTGGAGCCACTAGACTAGAGCCACAGCATCTGATGTCTAGGGTTATCCCCAAAGACCTTCATGTGACTGGGATGAAAGAGCTATGGTACGTGGTGTCTGGGCATAGACCTGGGTGTAAGTGGGATGGATGAGCTATGCTATATGATGTCTGGAGTGACCTACCTACACTGACGGTAGTGACCTACATACACTGACCTACCTGACATACACTGACCTAGCTACAATGACGGTAGTGACCTATATACACTGACCTACCTACACTGATGGTAGTGACCTACATACACTGACCTACCTTCACTGACGGTAGTGACCTATATACACTGACCTACCTACACTGACCTGACCTACACTGACCTGACCTATACTGACCGGACCTACACTGACTTGACCTGACCTACACTGACCTGACCTACACTGACCTACCCTACACTGACCTGACCTGACCTACACTGACTTGACCTGACCTACACTGACCTGACCTACACTGACCTGACCTACACTGACCTATCTACACTGACCTGACCTACACTGACCTGACCTACCAACACTGACCTGACCTACCTACACTGACCTGCCTACACTGACCTGACATTTACATACACATTGCACTGTGTGTGCTGTCTGACCTACCTCCGCTCAGCTGTGTCACAGCAGGCATTACTGCAGTCAGACAATCATTCCGTGAGGGGAGGTGAGGAGAACCGCCCGGCGCCCGCCCGAGAGACGAGCGGGGATGTGGCGCAGCGACCACATTGTATTTTCTGCCTTCTGGAGTCTGCAGCGTCTATGATGGACGTCACACGTCCCACTGTCCCGGCATTGGACCAGTGGGACGTCTATCATAGGCATTGCCCAGCCTCCAGAGGGCGGGACCTGCTATGAAACTCGTCGAGTCGGCAGGACTCGGCCACATTTGACAAGGCTCGTGTCTGGTCCGGATCAGCTTGGTCCAGGTGACTCGGCCACACTCGGCCATATTCGGCGGCACTCGGGATCAGATCAATCCCGGCGCTTGCCGCTCGGGGCTAATAATGGAGACCTAAATGCCTGAGACTCTGGGCTTTTCGGGGACCCATTTGGGGCTCCCCCATAGATCTGTGTGTGATTGAGATTAAAGAGCTATGGTATGAGATGTCTGGTGTTATCCCCCTTAGGCCTGAGTGTAACTGAGATAATAGTGCTATGGTATGTGATGTCTGTGGTGGTTCCACATAGACTTGGGTGTGACTGGTACAGAGGAGCTATGGTAGATTTGGGTGTGACTGGGATAGAAGAGCTATGGTATGTAATGTCTGGAGTTGTTCTACATAGATCTGGGTGTGACTGGGATGGAAGAGCTATGGTATGTGACGTCTGGGATTATTCTACATAGAGTCAGGTAAGAGTAGGATGATATATCATAGCATTTGATGTTTGAAGTCTCCATACATATAAGCGGATATAAAAAGTCTACACATTACAGATATAAAGGATCTGATCTCTCTGTCCTATGGAGACTACTAGCTTACAACCGATGGTTTGAGATGATAACTATACACTTTACTGCTAGCAACCATTGATATCTTGCTCCTATGCTCTTATGATGTTCTCTAACTGTACATGTAGGCTGTGTTGGCCGATGATAAGAATGTTATTGTATGTTATCCTATTCATGTACAATCTCAATAAAAAAATATTGAAAGTAAAACGTCTACACACCCCTATTTAAATGTCAGGTTTCTGTGATGTAAAAAAATGAGACCAAGATAAATAATTTCAGATCTTTTTCCACCTTTAATGTGACCTATAAACTGTACGGATCAATTGAAAAACAAAATGAATTATTTTAGGGACAGAAAGTAAAAATCAAAAAATAAAATAATGTGGTTGCATAAGTGTGTACATCCTCTTATAAGTGGGGATGTAGCTGTTTTCAGAATTAAGCAATCACATTCAAACTCATGTTAAATAGCCAGTAAACACCTGCCATCATTTAAAGTGCCCCTGATTAACCCCAAATAAAATAACTGTCAGCCTTCCTAGCTCCCCCCACCCATCCCCTCAAGCAGTTCCATACTTACCCCACTTCATAGGTAAAAGCAATGCTTTTATTGAACCTGGGGGAAAGAAGTCAATGAACAACTGAAGAGTGTAGAGAAGGCAGAGCTGGCTTAGTAACCAAAGGGGTGACATTAGATCTTTAAAGGGTATGCATCTTTACCATGCATAAAATAATAGGGACAATCTGTTTAAGGAAAACGGTGTATATGGGGAGGGGTCAAAGCTGAGTTCTTAAGTAATTTAGGTGAATCATTGCCTTTTATTGTGATTTAATGCCGCGTGCACACAACCCTTTTTCGCGATTTGAAAAATGAAATTTTTCATTAAAAACAATTGTGTGTGGGATCCAGAGCATTTTTCCTTAAAAATGGGCATTAAAAATTTAGAACATGCTATAAATTTTCGCGTAATTTTTAACGTCGTAAAAAATGGTCGCGTGTGGGCTTTAACGATGTGAAATAAATGCGCATGCTCATAAACAAGTTATGAGACGGAAGCGCTCGTTCTGGTAAAACTAGCGTTTGTAATGGAGATAGCACATTCGACACGCTGTAACAGACTGAAAAGCACGAATCGTCTCTCACCAAACTCTTACTAACATGAAATCAGCAAAAGCAGCCCCAAGGGTGGCACCATCCGAATGGAACTTCCCCTTTATAGTGCCGTCGTACGTGTTGTATGTCACCGCGCATTGCTAGAGCATTTTTCTTTTTCAAGATCGTGTGTAGGCAAGGCCGGCTTTACAATAATCGGGTTGAAAAAAACATAGGGCCAGATTCTCAAAAAAGTTACGTCGGCGTATCTCGAGATATGCCGCGTAACTTCTAGGATGCGCCGGCGTATCTATTTTCTGTATTCAGAAAGCAAGATACGCCGGAATTTTGCTTAAATCCGACCGGCGTAAGTCTCTTACGTCGTCGTATCTTAGTTGCATATTTACGCTTGCCGCTAGGTGGCGCTGGCTGTCGATTTACGCGTCGAATATGCAAATAAGCTAGATACACCGATTCACGAACGTACTTGCGCCCCGGTCGCATTTTTTTTACGTCGTTTGCGTAAGAGTAAGTCCGGCGTGAAGTTACCCCTGCTATATGAGGCGTACGTAATGTTAAGTATGAACGTCGGGACAATGTCAAATTTTCCGTCATTTGCGTAAAACGTTCGCGAATAGGGCTTTGCGTAAGTTACGTTCACGTCGAAACCAATGAGTATTTGCAGCGTAATTTTGAGCATGCGCACTGGGATACGTCCACGGACGGCGCATGCGCCATTCGGAAAAAGCGTCAATTACGTGGGGTCACGATTCATTTACATGGATCACGCCCCCTACCTGCCTATTTTGAATTAGGTGCGGTTACGCCGGCCCATTGACGCTACGCCGCCGTAACTTTGGGCTCAACTTCTTTGTGAATACGGCACCTGACTCTCAAAGTTACGGCGGTGTAGTGTAAATGAGATACGGTACGCCCGCACAAAGATACGCGTCTGTACGAGAATCTGGCCCATAGTTTTTTCTAGACCATTAAAAATGGTCGTGTGTTCTGTTATATTAATGGACATGTACAATAAAATTTACACTTTAAAAAAAAAAAATGGTCGTGTGTACGTGGCATAAAAAGAGGCAAAATGTTAGAACAGAGATTTGCAATGCAAGAAGAAAAGGATGTTGTAAAGGGAATCAGTTTTTGGACAAACATGAAGCCTGCCATTGCTGGCCCATACTTTGAAGATTTTTAGTTGCCTGACTGTCTCTCTGATGCTCTATCACTGACCTGGAACAATTATACAGTTATCAGCAGATTTGACCTCACTGACTGTGTGTATGCTCTGGGTCAGTGACTGAGAACTTGAGAAGTATTGAAGTTAGAGGAAGGACATGAAAGCCAGGCAATTAGAATATTCACATGGAGGTTGGCATTGGCAGCCCCTGTATTTTTCCCAGCACAGGTTTCTTCTGAGTTACAGAAGTGGAACTAGTTCCTTTTAAAAATATAAAACAGTGTGAAGGAGAGGATTGGAAATATCTAAAGAGGCAAATTAGGAGATTTTCTTATGGAAAGTACATTGCTTTCTGTGCATATATTTAGAAGCAATGAGAAACTATGGGGGGAAGAAAATCTGAGAATTATATAACAAGAAGCAGCACGCTCAGACATCATCAAGATGCAGGGAAAATGAGCTGATAGGGTTTCTTGCAGAAATAATTCTAAAGCAAATAAACATTGCGTAAAAAAGAAACAGCAGGAAAGCAATGCATAAAGAGAAAACAGCAGCAAGGTGTCCTGTCCTATACACTACACTACCTACGTACCTGCTAAGGATGCAAATACCTATAATCAATGATTAGTTATTGATGTTGTTCAACAACTTCAGTTGTTTACTCTTAAAGGGTACCTGTGGGCATTTCTAACGTAAAGTGTATATAAAGTATCTTGTAAGTTGAGTGCGGCATGGTGTGCTGACATGCAGAGATAACACAGAGATCGGAATGAGGTAGAACAATGTATTGAGATAGTTCCAACAATGCTCAATTAGGCCCGGTGTTTAGGCACAGCCGACCGGAGCCACTAACGAAACTGTAGCAGAGGATCATATCCTGGAATGATGCTGAAAGCTTCTGCAACGTGGTGAGGTTATGTGGCCTTCCTGGTCCACACCCAAGTGGAAAGCTTCCTAAGTGGAGATAGCGTAGTCCATGCACTTTTTCTACTCCTCTGGAACCTCTCCCAGCCACTATGTGCTGTCCCTGCCAGACATGGAACCTGTCCCTACACTAGCCACAAATTCACCAAACCTGACAGCCAGAGTCTTGAATAGACTCTGCCCTGACCCAAGATAGACACCAAGGTCACATGGGGCACCAGTGTCCAATCAGACAGCTATCTCCTTGGTAACCGCAGGAAGTCATAGAGGGACCAAGTTCCTCACAATTTCCCTTCCCCTTCTGCATTGCCGCTTCGTTCAGGCACCACCTACAGTGGGGAGTATCGACTGCACCTGCCTATAGACTTCTAAATGATAGCCCCATGAGCAAGGTTATAGACGAAAAATGTTGAGGCATGGAGGAGCTCAGCTATGAGGAAAGATTAGAGGAACTGAATTTATTCACTCTTGAGAAGAGGAGAATAAGGGGGGATATGGTCAACATGTACAAATATATAAGAGGTCCATATAGTGAACTTGGTGTTGAGTTATTCACTTTAAGGTCAACACTGAGGACAAGGGGGCACTCTTTACGTCTGGAGGAAAATAGATTTCACCTCAAAATACGGAAAGGTTTCTTCACAGTAAGAGCTGTGAAAATGTGGAACAGACTCCCTTAAGAGGTGGTTCTGGCCGGCTCAGTAGATTGCTTTAAGAAGGGCCTGGATTCTTTCCTAAATGCACATAATATAACTGAGTACTAATGCCGCGTACACACGGTTGTTTTTTGTGATGAAATAAAACGACGTTTTAAAAAACGTCATTTAAAATGATCGTGTGTGGGCAAAACGTTGTTTTATGTCTTCAAAAAAACGACCAAAAAAAAATTCAAACATGCTTGAATTTTTTATGTCGTTATTCAGAATATCGTCTTTTGTTTCACAAAAAATGATCGCGTGTGGGCAAAACGACGTTTAAAACGACGTTTTTAAACCCGCGCATGCTCAGAAGCAAGTTATGAGACGGGAGCTTTAATGGAACAGAGTGCCGTCGAAAGTGTCTTACGTAACCGCGCTTTGCAAGAGCATTTTCAGAAAACGATGGTGTGTATGCAACGTCGTTTTTTAAAATGATGTTTGAAAAATGTTGTTTTGTTTCGTGAGATAAAACAACGTTTTTTACATCACAAAAAGTGATCGTGTGTACACGACATTAGATTTGTAGGCAAAGTTGATCCAGGGTAAATCCGATTGCCTCTCGGGGGATCAGAAAGGAATTTTTTCCCCTCCTGTAGCGAATTGGATCATGTTCCGCTGGTTTTTTTTTGGCCTTCCTCTGGATCAACTGGGTGTATGGGATTGTACAGTGCCGAATCGCAAAAACTGGCCAGGTCCTTTAGCTGCCTAAAGGTCCGGGTCTTAAGTGGTTAAACAGAAATGCAGCTGTTTTACCTGCCAAAGACTTTGTAATTCTGTCCTCCAACTCCTGAGATTTCACACAGCACAACTCAATCTGGCAAAGCAGGAGATCTAAATTTTCTGCTGCAGGTCTTGTACATCCCTCAGACTGTGACTGTAAAGTGAAATAAGAAGCAGCAGACTGATTGGCTCATTTTCATGTCACTATTCTGTCTCCTCCTTTCAGTATGTTCCTTATTAGTACATGAATCCCAACTGACTAGATCCTTTTTCAGTTTTTCCCTCCCTTAGTTTGAGTTCTACTCTACAAGTCAAATTCAGGTGATCATGTTTCCTTAAAGTGGATGTAAACCCCAATTTTTTTTTTATGTCACAATGTAGAGTATAAGATTTACTATCATCTGTGCCCAGTCTTGCCGCACAGAGTTAATCCAGATCTGAGAAATCCTCTTTTATGTTCAGTGAAATTGAACAGCCTTCCAGATAAAACCCTGCCTAAATAAAAAGTCAGTTTTCTCTCTTCTTGCTTTGAGTGAGAGGTTATTTACATATCTAGCTAGGACATGTTTATCATATGTTATGTTTTGTTTATCATAACATGACGTGATATAACATCATAACACATCCTAGTAATATACAATGAACTTTGGATCACCTCTTGTTATGATAAACATGTCCAAGCTAGATATGTAAATAACCTGTTACTGAAAGCAATAACAGAGAAACGAACTTTATAATTTGGCAGGGTTTTTATCTGGAATTCTGTTAATTTGCACTGAACTTTAAAAGAGGATTACTCAGCGCTGGATTAACTCTGAGTGGCAAGACCGGGCACAGATGATAGGAAATCTTATACTCTACATTGTGACATCCCTGGGACGTCCTCAGCTTTGTGCGGTGATATCTGAATGATGCCTGCAGCCACAGGCATCATTCAGATATCCATCTCTTCAGCTGCCGATTCTCTGCACCATAAGAACGATCAAAGTGCCGCTCGATCGTTCTTATAGGCAGCGGGAGGGGACTCCCCCCCTCCCGCCGCCATCCGGTGCTTCTCCGGGCTCTTCGTGCCATCGGGGGCCCGGAGAGCGAATCGGCCGGTGCGTGCTGAAGAACCATAGAGATGACTGGTGACCAGATGGTCTATGACCGTCGGAGGACCGGGCGTGACGTTATGATGTCACGCCCGGTACCCGGAAGAAATCAAAGCCGCAATGTGATCGATGATTTTTTTTTCACCGATTTCATGCTTGTAAGCCTGGAGGAGAGATGTGGGGTCTTATTGACCCCACATCTCTCCATAAAGAGGACCTGTCACACTGATTCCTATTACAAGGGATGTTTACATTCCTTGTAATAGGAATAAAAGTGATAAAAAAAATGTAAAAAAAAGTGTAAAAATAAAAAAAATTAAGTAAAATAAAAAAAAAAATTTTTTTTCTCAAAACA
The DNA here is from genome assembly GCA_029574335.1 of Rana kukunoris. Lineage (NCBI taxonomy): Eukaryota > Metazoa > Chordata > Amphibia > Anura > Ranidae > Rana > Rana kukunoris. Next base: position 24,765,042 of record CM056055.1, on the reverse strand, counting down.
TCCCTGTCCCGTTATCACTGCGCAGATCTCATTATAAGAGACTGTCATCAAAAACTACTGCAGGTATAAAGTGTAGACACCTAAAGGTACCTATACATACTTAAAAATGCTTCTGAAACCCTGCTACCACATATTCATTCCTAAAGGTCCATCTTTATGATGGGCAGCTTTACTGGCCCGTAGAAATGTGCAGTAGCCAGGAAGGGGTGGGCAAGCATTACCGCAATCAGGAAGTGCTTAACTCTTGTCTGGCATTTACCCGTAAAACAGGGATTAGAGGTTGTTGTAACTATGCTTCCCAATGCCTGCATTTTATACCTGCAACAGTTTTTTTCTTCATTCCTTTTGTTTAATGAAACAGTATCTGTAATACCTTTTGTGCCTTGTTACCCCAAAAAGCCAATCTGTGATGGAACAGTGATCAGAACTGCATGAGACTAATGCTAGCCATACACCTTTAGATTATCTGCAGATTTTCTATGGTTAGATGGAAAAGTGGAACAGATTCCTCTATCTACGCTGAACTGTGTGGATGGAAGTATCTCCCACTGACTAAAGCTTCCATATCTTGCTAGTCGGCTCCGCTGGCTCTCAAACTAAACAATGCCTGCACCCATTTAGAATGTTCAGGTATTATGAGAGCCAACGGGGCCGACTAGCAATATATGGAAGCTTGAGTCAGTGGGAGATTCTTCCATCCACACAGTTCAGTGTAGATGGAGGAGTCGGTTCCACTTTTCCATGTGATTGGCTGCAAATAAATTCTGCAGCAGGACAGTAACCCCAAACGTACAGCCAATGTCATTAAGAACTATCTTCAGTGTAAAGAAGAACAATGAGTCCTGGAAGTGATGGTCTGGTCCCCACAGAGCCCTGATCTCAATGTCAAGAGACAGAAGGATTTGAGGCAGCCTACATCCACAGAAGATCTGTGGTTAATTTTCTAAGATGTTTGGAACATCCTACCTGCCCAGACCCTTCAAAACTGCGTGAAAGTGTACCTGATGCTGTTTTGAAGGCAAAGGGTGGTCACACCAAATATTCATTTGATTTGGATTTCCCTTCTGTTCATTTACTTTGCATTTTATTAGTTGATAAAAATAAACTTGTAACACTTCTCTTTCTGAAAGCATTTTCATACCTGCCTAAAACTTGTATATACCGTATTTTCCGGCATATAAGACGACCTTTTGCATCTGAAATAATGCCCCAAAAGTCGGGGGTCGTCTTATACGCCAGGTACCTGTGTGTCAGATGGCGGCCATGCCTTCGGACGAGAGGACATCCATGATAGGCGGAACACTGAACAGAGGCTCTGCTGGGAAAATGAGTGTTCCGCCTATCACGGAACAGCCTGAGGAGGAGGCGCGACTTTTGAATAATAGATGGCCGCTGTCTGACATACTCTGCAAACAGGAGAAGGTAGGGAGATCGTCGAGGCAGGGAATGGAATGGTACAGTGAGGTCGGCAATGGCACAGTGAGGCATGTAATAATTGCACAGAGGCATGTAATGATGGCACAGTGAGGCATGTATAATGGCACAGTGAGGCATGTATAATGGCACAGTGAGGCATGTAATAATGGCACATTTATACTAGGATTAGAATAAATAAAGGAAAAAAATAAGAAAACTAAAGAAACTATAATAACATAAAATATAATAAAATGAAATGGGAGAAAGCAAATGGCTCTTTGTTCACTGTTTCTTTTTTCCTGTCACATATTTGTCATTTGTGTGTCATTTAAACACAAAGGCTTGTCCCTTTTATTCTTCAGATGTCCAAAGAACTCCAAGAACCTCTGAAGGAGAGCGGAAAGTTAAAAAACCATCAGACGTTGATGACGGCTCAGTAAAAGGCAGCAATCTCTAATACATACATGAGAGACTAGAACAAACGCAGCGCCAAACTTCAGACACAGAGCAATGTCATTGTTAGCGATATGAAATCTGTAATTTGCTGAAAACAAAAAATGATTGGCCCACCAAGAGGCTTATTCTTTATCGTGTGAACCTATCAGCATGACAATGTTTTTTTAAATCTTACTGAAAATCCCAAACTGCAGTCAGCTAGAATCTTAGCCTTGTTCCTCGTAAACAGGATGACGGGGAACCACTGTATAAAGATTGAGACCAGCTGTGTTTAATAAATCCATGGAGCCACCAAACGTGATATCGCTTCTTTCTGTAAGAAATTGCCAGCAAGTTATCTAATCATCTATAATACTTTGTGTGCTAATAGACACTGAGATCTATTAGAGAACTGAGATGTGAAGATAAAGAAAGGAGACCACGTGCAGACTCTTTTCTGTAGCTTGTGATTGTCTGGAGTGAGCCACAGATGTGACCAAAATACTATTTATTATTTGTCTATTTTAATGCTGGCATTAAAAGGGGAATTCCAGCTTATAGGACGTGTCGAGGATACCATGCTGTAATATATGGGCTGCTGAGAGAGCAATATTGAGATATAAGAGTAATAATAAATGAGGGGCCCATTTGTTATTGTCTTCTGAAGCCGTTATAGTGGTTGTAAACTCTCAGGCCCCGTACACACGACCGGTTTCCTCGGCAGAATTCAGCAAGAAACTCGATGGGAGACGTATTCTGCCGAGGAAACCGGTCGTGTGTACACTTTTCGCCGAGAAACCCGTCGGGAAACTCGTCGAGCCAAAAAGAGAGCATGTTCTCTATTTCCTCGTTGGGCAATGGACAAATTTGGCTCGACGGGTTTTTTAACTGCCGAACTAGGAACTCGACGGGGAAAATGATGTGTTTCGCCCGACGAGTTTCTCGGTCGTGTGTACGCCGCCTAACATATACCTATATATATCACATATATAAGTGTATATGCGCCTCAGATGAAAAACAGAGATGAAAAAAATCCTCCTACATAAGTTGTACCTGATTATCTATAGACATCTTTCCCCTACATTCATTCAAAGTGCACAATTCACACAGGATCTCTTAGCCCTGAAAAGCAGGGGGCGGGGAGCTGAAGTTACATCAGTGAGGAAATCTCTAAGAACTGATTGGATGGAAGGAACACAACTCCCTTTACACAGCACACATGAACAGAGCTGAGGCTGTAAATCAGCTGGAGGCCCCTCCCATGTGATCTTTTTTCTATTGGTGTCATGAAAACTTGTTGGAAGTGATTCTTGCTGATAGCAGAGGAAGGAAGCAGCAGACAGAAATGGCACTTAGTGCTCTTAAAGTGGTTGTAAACACTCAAGGTTTACAACCAAGGTTTAAAACTCAAGGTTTTTCACCTTAATGCATTAAAGAGGAAGTAAACTAGGGTTGTCCCGATACCACTTTTTTAGGACCGAGTACAAGTACCGATACTTTTTTTCATGTACTTGCCGATACCGAATACCGATACTTTTTTTAAATGTCATGTGACAGTTTTCAAACCACAATACAGACTAAGGATATTTTCTTTAGAATTATGAAGAACTCAAACTCAAGACATTATAAAAGAATAAAAATGAGTAAAAATGAATAAAAACGTTTTATTTTCTTGTCACGCAGTAGTAAAAAACTCAAAGAATTTTCACAGAACATGTTGATAAATACAAAAAAAGTATTCTATTTAGCTATCGGGAGCATTTGAACGAGTACAAGTACTCCCGCAAATACTCGGTATCGGTCCCGATACCGATACTAGTATCGGTATCTGGACAACCCTAAAGTAAACCCTCTACAAAAAAAAAAACCTGCAAGACAAAGGCATAATGAGCTAATATGCATAGCATACCTGTGATCAAAGCCCCCGCATTAGTCCTCGTTCCCCTCCTGGCACTGTGACTGGCCGGAGCCGCAATGATGTCACTACCGCACATGTGCGCAGGAGCCGCTAGTCACAGCACGATCGCCTTTAGAAATGGCATGCTCAGTGCGCCTGCGCCGTTGTCTACTGCACATGCACCACAGACAAAGGTGCCCACCCTTTTTGCAAATATCTCCTAAACCGTGAAGGTTTAGGAGATATTTCTTGCACTTACAGGTAAGCCTTAATCTAGACTTATCTGTAGGTAAAAGTGATCTGTAAGGGTTTACAACCACTTTAAGGTGAAAAACCTCCCATGATGCAGCAGCCTCCCAGAGCCCCCCTTTTACTTACCTAAAGCTGATCTTTCCAGCAACGGGAACGAGCACACCAGCTCCAACTGGTGTCATGGGTCCTGATTTGATAGATTGATAGCAGAGCAGCCATTAGCTCCTGTTGATTTTCTGCTTAAAGCTTGTAGCTCTAAAATACTCAACAAGTCAAATTCCATTAATTTCAATGGCCCCTGTTTACATCTAAGCATTCTCTCGCCTGAAGCGCAGCGCCTGAAGCTCAAAAAAAAGCACATAAGCTTCTTTTTGGTAGATTATAGGTGTTTTTGTCCCCATAGACTTCAATATAAAATGCCTTGAGCATTTTACAAGCTTTTTATAAAAATGTTATGAGCGTTTCCTGCTCAAATAGCAACTCTCCACCCCAAATTTCCTCTCCTCCCCTTAGTGCTTTTTTTGGCTAAACAAAAATGCTGTAAAATGCTTGTAATACACTTCTAAGACGCCTTCAATAAGCTTGTAAAAAGCTGCAAAAAAACAAAACAAAGCCAGAAGAAATACCAGTAAATTGATACGCTCGGGTGTGAATGGGGCCTTTAGGTGTTTGTAAAGGCAATTTTATTAAATAACAAACATGTCATACTTATCTGCTCTGTTCTTCCCCTGCCGAGTGACTTGCTATCAGGGTATTCATGTGTGCTGACTCCTGAACTGGCTAACTGTGTCCGTAAGACACAGAGCGTTTGGCACCGCCCCACTCCCTCTTCATTGTCTGTGATTCACAGCAACAGGAGCCAATGGCTCCTACTACTGCATCCCAGCCAATGAGGAGGGAGAGATCCAGGAGAGCCTTTTCTCTTGTGAACATTGCTCAGCCTCAGGTAAGTATTAGGGGGATTTAGGGGAGTGAACACACACATCCTAGTTCTGTGAGGAGAGGAGAGAGAGATCGTAAGTTTCTACTAGCTAGGAACAGCGATTTGTCATCTCCTCTAGTCAGTCCCATCCCCCTACAGTTAGAATACACACTAAGGGACATGGTTAACCCCTTCCCTGCCAGTGACGTTTACACCGTAATTGGATTTTTATAGCTCTGCTCGCTGTACAATTGTCAATGTCCCAAAAATGTGTCAAAGGTGACCGATCTGTCTGCCATAATGTTGCAGATCACGGCCATTACTAAAAAAAAAAATAATAATAATAAAAATTCCAGAAATCTATCCCCTATTTTGTAGACTGTATAACTTTTACACAAACCAACCAATATACACTTATTGCGATTGTTATTACCAAAATTATATCAAAGAATACGTATCAGCCAAAACTGAGGAAAAAATTTGCTTTAACCACTTCCCTACGGCCGTACGACTATATGCGGCCGCAGGGTGGTTCTAAATCTCCGGGCTGCCGTGTTTTCACAGCAGTCCCTTTCCTCGTTCCCAGCGCGCGCTCCAGAGCACGCAGCGGGGAACTTGTGTACTGGCCGTGTCCCTTGGACACAGCCAATCACAGATCGCCGCGAACGGCCAATCAGAGTGGCCGTTTGCGATGCGATCTGATGGGCCAATGAGAGATGATCTCATATGTAAACATATGAGATCATCTCTCATTGCCGGCTCTCACAATGACAGCGTCCTGTCATAGAGAGAGCATACCGATCTGTGTTCCTAGTACATAGGGACACAGATCGGTCACCCCCCCTCCCCCCACAGTTAGAACACAATGCAGGAAACACATTAACCCCTTCCTCACCCCCTAGTATTAACCCCTTCCCTGCCAGTCACATTTATACAGTAATTAGTGCATATTTATAGCACTGGTTGCAGTATAAATGTGAATGGTGCCAAAAATGTGTCAAAAGTGTCCGATGTGTCCGCCATGATGTCGCAGTCGCAATAAAAAACGCAGATCGCCGCCATTACTAGTAAAAAAAATAAATAATAAAAAATAACAATTCTGTCCCTTATTTTGTAGGCGCTATAACTTTTGCGCAAACCAGTCGCTTATTGCGATTTTTTTTTTTTTTTTTAACCAAAAATATGTAGAAGAATATGTATCGCCCTAAACTGATTTTTTTTTTAAATTGGGCTATTTTTTATAGCAACAAGTAAAAAATATTGTATTTTTTTTCAAAATTGTCGTCCTTTTTTGTTTATAGCGCAAAAAATTAAAATCGCAGAGGTGACCAAATACCACCAAAAGAAAGCTCTATTTGTGGGGAAAAAAGGACGCCAATTTTGTTTGGGAGCCATATCGCACGACCGCGCAATTGTCAGTTAAAGCGACGCAGTGCCGCAAGCTGAAATTTCACCTGGTCAGGAAGGGGGTTTACATGCCCAGTAAGGAAGTGGTTAAAAAAAAAAAAAAATTGCGGATATTTATTATAGTAAAAAGTACAAAATACTGTTTTATTTTCAAAATTGTCGCTCTATTTTTGTTTATAGCGCAAAAAATAAAAAACACAGAGGTGATCAAATACCACCAAAAGAAAGCTCTATTTGTGGGGAAAAAGGGACGTGAATTTTGTTTGGGTGAAGCGTCGCACGACCACGCAATTGTCAGTTAAAGCGGCACAGTGCTGTAAAGCAAAAAATGGCCTGGTCATCGAGCAATCAAATCTTTTGGGGCTGAAGTGGTTAAAGCCTACAGAATCACAATAAATACAAAAAGGCTCTTTATAGTATCTCTTAATTCAGTGGAACCCAAGAAAAATAAGATTTTTCCAAATTTCTATAGCTTTAGCTGAGATGTTCTCAGTGCCGATCCTGACCTCCCTGGGGCCCTAAGCAAAATGACATGTCACATTAAAGTTGAGAAGCGGGGGGAGGGGGTGTTCTGCTGTCGTAAATGACATCTTACATTAAAGTGATAAGCGGGGGGTGCTGACTTCTTACCTCTTCTCCCATGCAGCCAGCGAGTTGAGAATCTGGGTGAGGGGCTGAAAATGACTTCTCACCATGTGGGGCCTCTAGTAATTTGGGGGGCCCTCTGCAGCTTTGAGGGGCTCTAAGCGGCTTGCATAGTGAGCCTATAGAGCGGATCGGCCCTGGATGTTCTTATCAAACAGTAGGACATGCAGTTTGCTTTGGTCATACAACACCGTTCAGTTTCATATTTTACAAGGACAGACAGCAAATGATTTAAGTGACTATTTTAGTTCTTCAATCCAAATCTGCTCTTTATAGAGGATCGTCTTGATGTGCTGGAGATAAGAAAGGAGTGTCTTTGCTGATTAATTCAGGGACGGTGGAAGCCAAACAAAGACAATTCATAGCAATCTAATTATCCTGCAGAATCTTTACTGCATCAGCATACTCATGTTGCTTAATTTAATATGACTTTTTAGTCTAAAGAGTCGTTTCACTGCAAATAGGTAATTGCGCTTCCCAGACATACTGTAAATGTAAAATATTGATCAGTAAAATATGTTGAAGAGTAACAGGTCATTTTGGAGAGAAGCAAATTCAATTTGCTGGCAGATGCACCAGACGCGGCTTACAGACTTCATCTCAAATGTTATGTCTTAAAGGTAAAGTATCATGTCTAGTGCAAACTGTCAGATGCTCGAAAGAACATCCGAATGCTCCTGAATGTTGGTCTAAACAAGTCCCAAATCTAGCTTCATAAAATGAACAAAAAACGTCCTTTACAAATAATATGGTAACCATTCACGCCAACGTGTCTCCTAAAGTGCAGCCACTGTCCCAAAAACAAATGTATAGAATCATACATAGCACAATGTGACTTCTGACAGTGTTTGCAACATTATTACAATCATTATAAGTGAAAGCAAATACAAATAATGAAAATAACATGCAACTAAATCAGCCACACCAAATATAGTGGCTCTCGAAACAAAATATAAGGTGCTAACTAGATGGTATCTGGTCCCATCCAGAATATCCAAATCCCCCCCTCTCACTGTTTTCGAGGCTGTACTACTCTGTGTTCACATGTACATATATGGTGGGAATGTCCCATAGTAAGCTCCTTTTGGTCAGAAATCTTCAAAATTCTTTCTACCATGTTCATTAAAACCCTTAAACCCGATCCCTCGGTGGCACTTCTGAACAGAAAACCACAAATCATAACACACCACCAATTCAAATTACTTCTTTCCATAACCACGGCAGCTAAACAAACTGTAGCAAAAGAGTGGACACCGAACTCTCTCTGCATAGAGTCAGTCAAACAAAGAGTGGCACAATCTAAGATACATGGACACAGTGTCTTCCCGGAGGTCTAGGCTGGAATTGCGGCCTATCTACACCCGGGTGGAGCGCCATTGAGAGGAAGAGACAGAACCTCTGACAGAGTGATCAGACGGGACTCCAGTACCCCTGCGAATTGTCTGAAAAACAGAGGCTGTCATCTTGAAGGACTGCGATCGGAGATCCTGGACGGAGTGTTTCTGTAGGACAAGGCCTGAACTGGTTGGGTGAGACGGGCACCTGCCCAAGCATACTGACTGCCTTGCAGGAAAGTGGATTGTTGATATTCATCACTGTGATTTGACTGTTCAGGGAATTTCTACCAGTTACTATTTTCCCCTTGGATTACAAATATTTATTTATTTTCGCGCCAACGCATGCCAACGCATAAGTACACGAACTGTTAAGATAATTTATATTGAGGTTTGGCCTGGCCCGCCAAACCACGTTAGTTAGCTATATTACTCAAAGACTACCTATTTAGTTGTTTCGTACTGTTGATATTCATTTTCATACTCGTTGATCAAGTAACTGGTTCTATTACACTGTGAGTATTGTTAGTAGTGAGAGCTGAGGTCTGGCAAGGGGGTACTTCAGTGTGGATGCCCTATTGAAGGAATCCCCTTGCTGCGTGCTTACACAGGTCTGCATAGCCGTTATAAATTAGAGTGTATTTATTTGCTATTTCTGTTTCTGACTCTTGCAGGGATCTGCAAGCTGTCTTTTATAGTTTTACCTGTGTTTATTTTGCTTTTTCCTTTCAAGTAAAGAGTAACATTGGTTGGGCAGTCCTTGTTCCACTCCTATTTTTCTTTTTTCTTTTTTTCCAGTGCTCTCGTTTGCCATACCAACTATAGGTAGGGGCGGGTTTTAGGTCAGCACCTGTCCTCTGCCTGTTGATTAGCACACCTGGGCTCCCTTTCAGGAGACCCTAAATTTATAGTTAGGACAGCAGCCATGCAGAGTGCCGTGGAGTTGGCGCTGCAGCTTCCCAGGTATTTGCAAATGCTTGCAACTAAACCTCTGTTTTTACTTACACCAGTTAGACAGATTAATTTGGTTTAGTGCTGTTTGGTTGACAACTCTGAGCCTGGTCACATGGTTATATATAATTTATTTTCCATGTTTATATTTAATTGCATATTGCTAAAATCGCATATCATTTAAAGTCCCAACCTGTTCCAGTTTTTATCCATTTACAGGGATGGAGGCCTATGGCAAAATTGCTATATGCCTCATTCAAAGTCCCACCCCCCTTCTTTTGTAAGAGTTACATTGGTTAAGCTGAGATTTGTTTCTCTGTCATCCTGTGGGATCCATACAACTCAAGGTAACACTTAATTTACATAATTTACTGTGGTGTGGCAACAAGCTATTTGGGGTTCACAATTCCCATTATACCAGTTGTGCCAAGGGAGGGTTTTGAGCCAATTTTAGGGGTTGGCAACCAGAGCATAGACCCAAAACAAACCAGCAGCTCTTTTGGGGGTAGTGCTACATGTGTATGCTGCACAATCTTTTTGTTCTTGTACTTTATCTCCCTCTCTTACCCAATGTACTGCCATATAGGTGAGTGCGAGAGGCTAGTAGCTAAAACAAAATAATGCACTTACCCTGCTTGCATTAACCACCTGATGATCACTCACAGTAGAGATATGCTGCGGGAGGATGGCAGGTGAAGGCACGGCATCGTGCATGTAGGTTCCAGGCTTGCTTCTGGGTTTATGGACGCGTTCTTCGCTATATTTGAACACAGCATGAGTTTGGCAGCAGATTTCAGCCAATGAGTTTTTGGCTGAAACCTGCTAATCACATGCAGTGTTCTGTGTTTACTCTGTGTACAGTGAACAGCGATCTGGCTGTTGATGGTCCCTGTCTGATAAGCAGGAAAAAAACAGCCAGATTAGAATGTAAAAGCAGAAAACATAACACAGTTAACCGCCTGATTGCCCCTAGATGTTAACTCCTTCCCAGCCAGTGTCACTAGTTCAGTGTTAGTGTACAGTATTATCACTGATCACTGTATTAGTGTCACTAGCAACGTGTCAGTTAGTGTCCCAGCCAGTGTCTGTTACCGCCAGATAGGCCGTCACCCTATCATAGTCCCACTATAAGTGGATGATCACCGCCATTACAGTATAGCGTCTATAGCTGTGTATATTCCAGTATATCTATCATAGTTGGTAGACGCTCTAACTTTCACGCAAACCAATCAATATACATTTATTGTGATTTTTTTATATTACCAAAAATGTAGCAGTTTTCAGTTTGGCCTAAATTTTACATATTTTTTTAATTTGTTTATTGGATATGTTTTATAACCGAAAGTAGAAAATATGGAGTTTTACTTTTTTCTAAATTTTCATTTTTTTTATTTATTTATATAATAAAAAATAAAAAAACAGAGGAGATCAAATGGCACCAAAAAAAAGCTCTATTTGTGTGAAAAAATTATATACATTTCATTTGTGTACAGTGTTGCATGACTGTGTAAGACCCCTCTCACACTGAGGCCCTTTGCAGGCGTTATAACGCTAAAAATAGCGCCTGCAAAGGGCCCTGAAAGAGCCTGAGGGCTTTCACACTGGAGCACTAAAAAAAAGACCTGCTAGCAGCTAGCAACATCTCTGAGGCGTTGTAGGAGTGGTGTATACACCGCTCCTACAGTGCCCCTGTCCATTGAAATCAATGGGCAGCCCCGTGGAACCGCCGGCAAAGCAACGGCAGCAGCGGCACTTTGCGGGCGGTTTTAACCCCTTTTCGACCGCTAGCTGGGGTTGAAAGTGCACCGCTAGCAAGCGAATAACGAATAGCACTGCAAAAATGACGGTAAAGCGCCACTAAAATAGTGTCACTTAACTGCCGACACCCCCACGGCCCCAGTTTGAAAGGGACCTAATTGATAGTCAAAGTAGCACAGTGCTGAATAGCAAAAAATGCTCTTGTCATGAAAGGAGTAAAACCTTGCGGAGGTCAAGAGGTTAAAAAAAACATTTTGTAATAAAGTATTTTTTGCTAGAACCCTCAAACATTTTATATATATTAGGGCTGGGGAAATTAAAGATTGATTCCTCAATTAATCATACATTTTTTTGATTGATCAAAATTCTTTTGATCGGTACTAGTGGTGCAACGGATCATAAATGATCCGTGATCCGAACGGGTCACCATATGCGGATCGGCACACCACGTGATCCGCGGAGCTCGGCTGCTGCCTCGGCCATAGGAAAGGCTGCAGCTTCGGTCTAACTCCCAGAGCGGCGGCCATTTTGGTTCACCCGGCGGCAGCCTAGGTGAGCCTAGAGCGGTGCGCTGAAGTCATCACCCAGCCTCAACTGCTCGTGTTCGGCTGGCTTCCCTGGTAAGACTAAGCAAGCACTAATCTTCCTATACAGTGGGGAGATGTCTGTGGATATTATAGTGGGGGAGATTGTGGATATTACAGTGGGGAAAATTGTGGATATTACAGTGGGGGAGATTGTGGATATTACAGTGGGGGAGATGTCTGTGGATATTACAGTGGGGGAGATTGTGGATATTACAGTGGGGGGGAGATTGTGGATATTACAGTGGGGGGGAGATTGTGGATATTACAGTGGGGGAGATGTCTGTGGATATTACAGTGGGGGAGATTGTGGATATTACAGTGGGGGAGATGTCTGTGGGTATTAGAGTGGGGGAGATGTCTGTGGATATTACAGTGGGGGGGGATTGTGGATATTACAGTGGGGGAGATGTCTGTGGATATTACAGTGGGGGAGATGTCTGTGGATATTACAGTGGGGGAGATGTCTGTGGATATTACAGTGGGGGGAGATGTCTGTGGATATTACAGTGGGGGGAGATTGTGGATATTACAGTGGGGAGATGTCTGTGGATAATACAGTGGGGGGAGATTGTGGATATTACAGTGGGGAGATGTCTGTGGATATTACAGTGGGGGAGATGTCTGTGGATATTACAGTGGGGGAGATGTCTGTGGATATTACTGTGGGGAGATGTCTGTGGATATTACAGTGGGAGAGATGTCTGTGGATATTACAGTGGGGGAGATGTCTGTGGATATTACAGTGGGGAGATGTCTGTGGATATTACAGTGGGAGAGATGTCTGTGGATATTACAGTGGGGGAGATGTCTGTGGATATTACAGTGGGGGAGATGTCTGTGAATATTACAGTGGGGGATATTTTTGTGGATATTACAGTGGGGACTAAATATGGTGGTGATCCGAAAAATGTATGTGCGATATATATAATCAAAATTAGTTATTTAATTGATTAAAAAAAATCAAACACAAAAATTGTAATTAGTATCAGACCTTGGATGTAAAGAATTGATGGAAAAACTGATGCAAAACTGACGAAAAATGTTATGGAAACAAATCCGTTTTTTCTTTGAAAAAAATGTGACTGAACTGATGAAACAAACTGAAGGCATGTGTAAAAGGGGACAAACACATTTAAATATATAATAACTAAATACATTTTAGATTTATAATAAGAAATTGAGAAAATAAAATGGAAATATGGTTACAAGCCTGGCTACAGCAATGTTTTAGACCCGAGGCATTACTAGATGAAAAGTTGAATTGATTTTGAAGACAGGAATTGATGATCTGTAGGGAAGAGATAAGGGCTGTCAGACAGCCATAAGAAATGCTCTGACCCACCAGACTCATTGCTCTCTACATGACAGAGCTGTCGACATTTAATGTATGTACCCTCTACCCATACTTGTAGTCTAGCTATAATCTGTAATGAGTAAAGGAAAGTGTTTTTGCCTGTAAAAGACCGAGCAGGTTAAGTTTAAGGCATCTACCATTAGCACCAAAACTAGTGGGGTAAATCCTTTTCATAGATAGATAACCACTGTGTCAATGCTATGGAGCCCAGAGATAGAGAGAGGACCCTGGGCGTCCTGTCCTTTCCTAGAAGAGGCTTTGCCACTTGGCTAAATTAGCCCTCTGCATTTTCAGAATGTTCTAATTCTTATGATTGCCCTTACAGAAAAACTATATTGATGTTCATGTTATGGTGCTACCTTTAGTCATTTTCTTTTTGTTTTGAAACTCTGAGGCCCTGTACACACGATCAGACCGGTCTGATGAAACTTGTCTGATGATCTGATGTGCATACACACCATTGGACCAAAATCTGATCAGACCAAAACGCAGTGACGTAGAACACAACGACGTGATGAAAAAACGAAGTTCAATGCTTCCAAGAATGCGTCGACTTGATTCTGAGAATGCGCGTGTTTTTGGTCCGATGCTTTTGTGTACTAACAATCGAACATGTCTGATGGACAGGTGTTTAAAACTTTCTGATGGACATGTTTTAAAACTTTGGTCCGACGGACAACGGTCTGATGGGCCGTACACACCATCGAACTGGTCTGATGAAACTGGTCTGCAGACCAGTTTCATCGGACCTGTCTGATCGTGTGTACACGGCCTGACTCATTAAAGTGTATCTAAACCCAAAAGTTTTAGTTTTAGAGTAGAGAATGGTTGGAACTCCCATTAGATTTCTATTGTCATCTGTGACCCTGCTATTAATGTTTATTCAATTTACTGGGCAAGATGACCACCTAAATTGGAACAGAAAGAGTTGGAACACTAACAATAGACACTGGGGATCATACATAATCTGAGATCAATGTTCTCTCACGCCGATGCCATAGTGTAATGATGTTCCCGAATCGAGTTGTATATATCAATAGCAAGAGAAGGGTGCACCGACCAAAATACATTTTATTCCAAATAAAAACTACAATGGTTATATTCACATACACATGGTGTGCACAGTTATATCACAGCACATGTGAACAGTCGCCTTTAGGTCTGATATGGTAAACCAGTAGTGCAGGAAGACAAGGCGGTGTCTGTAATGGCTGATGCGATTCAAGGGAGAACCCTCTTCTTCAGAGCCAAAATTCTGAATTCATCATTGGTGGTCATTAACTCAACACACAGTCATTAATGTCTAAACTGCTAACAACAAAAGTGAGTACACTCCTATGTGAAAATGTCCAAATTGGGCCCAAAGTGTCAATATTTTGTGTGGCTGCCATTATTTTCCAGCACTGCCTTAACCCTCTTGGACATGGAGTTCACCAGAGCTTCACATGTTACCACTGGAGTCCTCTTCAACTCCTCCATGACGACATCACAGAGCTGGTGGATGTTAGAGACCTTGCGCTCCTCCACCTTCGATTTGAGGATGCCTCACAGATGCTCAATAGGGTTTAGGTCTGGAGACATGCTTGGCCAGTTCATCACCTTCACCAGCTTCTTTAGCAAGGCAGTGGGCGTCTTGGAGGTGTGTTTGGGGTTGTTATCATGTTGGAATACTGCCCTGCACCCTAGTCTCTGAAGGCAGAGGATCATGTTCTGATTCAGTATGTCACAGTACATGTTGGCATTCATGGTTCTCTCAATGAACTGTAACTCCCTAGTACTGACAGCACTCATGCAGCCCCAGACCATGACACTCCCACCACCATGCTTGACTGCAGGCAAGACACACTTGTCTTTATACTTCTCACCTGGTTGCCGCCACACACTCTTGACACCATCTGAACTGAACAAGTTTATCTTGGTCTCATCAGACCACAGGACATGGTTCCAGTAATCCATGTTCTTAGTCTGCTTGTCTTCAGCAAACTGTCTTCAGCAAACTGTTTGGAGATTTTCTTGTGCATCATCTTTAGAAGAGTCTTCCTTCTGGGACGACAGCCAAGCAGACCAATTTGATGCAGTGTGCGGCGTATTGTCTGAGCACTGACAGGCTGACCCCCCCACCCCCACCTCACCCCTTCAACCTCTGCAGCAGTGCTGGCAGCACCCATATGTCTATTTCCCAAAGACAACCTCTGAATATGATGCTAAGCACGCTCACTCAACATCTTTGGTCGGCCATTGCGAGCCCTGTTCCGAGTTGAACCTGCTGTATGCTCTTGTCCACCATGCTCCAGCTCAGTTTCAAGGTCTTGGCAATCTTCTTATAGCCAAGGCCAGTGATGGCGAACCTTGGCACCCCAGATGTTTTGGAACTACATTTCCCATGATGCACATGCACTCTGCAGTGTAGTTGAGTATCATGGGAAATGTAGTTTCAAAACATCTGGGGTGCCAAGGTTTGCCATCACTGGCCTAGGCCTTCTTTATGTGGAGCAACAATTCTTTTTTTTAGGTGCCGTCAGGTGCCATGTTAAACTTCCAGTGACCAGTATGAGAGAGTGATAACAACAAATTTAACACACCTGCTCCGCAATCACACCTGTGACTTTGTAACACTAATGAATCACATGACACCAGGGAGGTAAAAAGGCTAATTGGGTCCAATTTGGACATTTTCACTTTTGTTGAGTTTTTTTGAGGGGACGCCTCACTACTTTACATTGTAGCAAAGTGTAATTTCTTTAGTGTTGCCACATGAAAAGATATAATAAAATATTTACAAAAATGTGAGGGGTGTACTCACTTTTGTGAGATACTGTATATTTTCTCATCTACCTACGTGCATTAATGTTGTGCTCCCTGGACGGTGAATGGCAATCATCCACTATGTGCAACAAACAAGCTAATAACACAGGAAACTGCAAAGCCAACCAATGAAATTGTAAACTTGTCTTCAGGTCTCCCCAGTGGGACAGAGATGTGTGAATCATAAGACTGACTAAACAGATTTTTAAATCCTTTGGCCAGTAAAACATATATTTATTTCAACTCTGTTTTTTGCTGTAGTCCACAAATTATTCTCTAAGATCAGGCTACTTTTTACAGGACCTTGCTGTTATTTGCAAGATACATCTAACTAGCTTAACTATTGATTATTCTAGGATTGAATACAATAATAAGCATTACAGATGAGATTGTATGGTGCACAATACATGGATTATTCCTGAAGAGAGGAGGGGAATAAATAGAAATTCATGGATGTGTTAATGAATTATCATGCTATAACACCACTTGCAGAGATCTGAGCCCACCATGAAGATGAATCTTGTCGGAGTTGGTTTTGTGCAAATGCCGAGTGGAAATGTCCGGGATGCTGAACTAGCTCTTCTGTCTTGGGAAGATCAAGCGTTACAAATATTGATACTGAAAGCTTCTCATAAGCGCAGTAATTCACAGCTCGGTCACATACTGTGCACTGGCTAAACAACTGCTACAGTAAGTTTCATTATATTGTAAACAAATATATAATATTAATGAAAAAAAAAGGCCTAATGAGCTCATGAATACTCCCATATATGTCCATAAAGACTATTAATCATTGAAGGTATATACGTCTGAATAGCAGTATTGCATGAGTTTATCCAATTAGAGATATTAGGCCGCGTACACACGATCGAACATGTCTGATGAAACTGGTATGCAGACCAGTGTCATCGGACCAGTTCGATGGTGTGTACGGCCTATCGGACCGTTGTCCGTCGGACAAAGGTTTTAAAACATGCTTTAAAATCTGTCAGATGGAAACCTGTCCGTCGGACAGGTTCGATGGTTAGTACACAAAAGCATCGGACCAAAAACCCGTGCATGCTCAGAATCAAGTCAACGCATGCTTGGAAGCATTGAACTTCGTTTTTTCATCACGTCTTTGTGTTCTACGTCACCGCGTTCTGGTCTGATCGGATTTTGGTCCGATGGTGTGTACGCACATCAGACCATCAGACAAGTTCTGAGTTGTCTAAAGAAAACGGTCCGTCGAACAAGTCTCATCAGACATGTCTGATCATGTGTACAGGGCCTTAGAAATCCTTATGGTTAAAGCAAATATAAAGCCTTTTTTTTTTAAATACCAAACATATCATACTTACCTGCTCTGTGCAGTGGTTTTGCACAGAGCAGCATGGATCCTCCTCTTTTCGGGTCCCACGAAGTCTGATGCATAAAGGTAAAACAAAAATACTTGTTCCCTTACAACCACTTTATAAAAAGTAAAACAATTAACTTTAAAAAGTGCTGTCTGTTGTTCTCCGACCGCCCCATGTATATGTACTGCGGGGTGGCGGCTCCTATGCGCAAAATCATGTACAGTTCTGCGAATTGGACACAGCGGGAGCCAATCAGTGGGTCTGGTGGACCCACTGGTCGTTCATGAGAGAGGTTGTCTGCTAAGCAGGAACACAGATCTGTCTTCTCACAGCCAAAGCACCCCACACAGAGTTAGAAAGCACTCCCTAGGCACACATTTAACCCTTTGGTTGCCCCTTATGTTAACCCTTTCCCTGCATGTGTCATTAGTACAGTGACAGTGCACTAATCACCATATTGGTGTCACTGGTTTTTCAAAAAGTGTCACTTAGTTTCTGATTTGTCCGCCGCAATGTCGCAGTTCCACTAAAAATTGCTGATCGTGGCCATTACTAGTAAAAAAAAAAAATCCATAAATATATGTGATAATTTGTAGACGCTATAACTTTTGCACAGACCAATCAATTTACGCTTATTGCAATTTTATCAACCAAAAATATGTAGCAGAATACATATTGAATTAAAGTTATAAAGAAATTTGATTTCATACATTTTTTATTGGATATGTTTTATAGCAGAATGTAAAAAATATATATTTTTTGTATATAGTGCAAAAAATAAAAAGGCAGAGGTGATCAAATACCAGCAAAAGAAAGCTCTGTTTGTGGGGAAAAAAATAAATGTTATTTGCTTACAGCGTCTCAATTGTCAGTTAAAGTAATGCAGTGCCGTATAGCAAAAAAATGTCCTGGTCATGAAGGGGAGTAAACCTTTCAGAGCTGAAGTAGTTAAACGGCTATTATCTGACTTCCTGTTTGAAAGCAACTAGATTTGTTCTCCATGGTCCCATTGTATGGAGGAAGGTAGCCCCCCTCCCTTGCTTGTGCCCAACATGGACTATGAATTATGGGATGTGTAGTGTGCATAGAATAGTGCATATGACCACAACTAACATGCACTGCTCATTCCAAATAGAAGTGAGCAAAAAAAGGAGAGGTCCGGGAGGTCATGGAGAATCTTACACGGAGGCAGAAAAACGCAGTAAGAAACAATTTCATGAAAAATAGATTACAGGGCCATTAAGTAGTGAATGTGTATGGATTAGTTTAGAAAAATATGGATATTGTTTGGTGTCACTTTAAATAGATGTAAACCTCCTTACTTTCATATGAATTAAAGTGGACTTGAACAAAAAAATAAGATTTTGCTATATTATATGGAACATCTAGAAATGGTAAACTCCAGGAAAACAAAACTCCTCCCTTGCAGTAAATGCCTCCATACTGCAAAAATGAAAGCCCAACTCTGGGCAAAATTGTAGTGGGGCTGCTCATTTTTTGCACTTCATGGGTCAACTGCTCATTTTTTTTTAGGGGTAAGCACAACATTTATATCACCCCAATTGGACTTGCTAGTAGACCCACTTCTATGAAAAAACCCAATAAGGGTGAAACACATCAGAGGGACATGGCTTAGGGTGTCAGAAGCCAACCAATTTGATTAAATCTTAAGATGTGACCTTATGGAGTGCAATTTGTCCTTCATTTTTGCTACTAAAGCTTGTAAGATAGAGCTTCAGAACTTTTCCATCATGACAGAATTTACCTAAAGTCACCCTGTAAAGGCTAATTTTACCTTTTCCAGAAAACGGACCTCAGTCGATATTAAAAAAAACTGTTCTAATTTGTAAAATTGGGTGCAAGGGCACTGACCAGTCAGGCTTGAAAAGTTCCCAAATGACATACAGGTATGACAATAAAATCAAAGAACATTTTACAAAGCCTCACAGGTTTGTAATATCTGTAGGGGTCCATTGACGGAATATTCTATTTTCTGGTAAGCACACACTTAAGCTGGCCATAAATGGGTCAAAGTTTGGCCGGATTAATTTCGGGAATGTTGAAAAGTTTCACTTGATCAGTGGCTGCAGTGCTGATCAGTGTATTCTTACACTGGAGGAGATAAACAGATGCCCCCATCCACACAAGCGAGGTAGATGAAGAAATCCTCCATGTTGTGCTTGTGTGGATGGGGGAATCTGTTCATCTTTTTTGGTCAGCCCCTCTGGCTGATACAAAAAATGACCCTATGGGCTGCCTAACTTTTCTTTTGCTCCATCATTGCTCTGTTCACCCACCAGACAGTCATGGAAAGTCCTACAAAACTTACCCAGGACTATGGTCTACATATGTGACAGTGCTCATTGGCCCAGTACTGTCACATGACCTGAGTACCTATGCATAGTAAGAGGTATATACTTTGACCCCTGTTTAACACTAATAAGAAGTAAAGAATATGCTAGGGAGAGGTGGGAAATTAAATTAAATCTGTTGGTTCGCTCTTAATGGGCAAAACACAGGTTTTCTTTTAACTAGCAAGGTGGGTTTCAGCAGACTGAAACAGTGTAGCAAAGTACCCATGTGTCTGTTTCTTTCACTAATGATTAATCTGTGTATCCAATATAAAAGAGGAGGAGGTTTATTGGCTCCAGGCATTTGGTGGATAGTGTGTAGCGCCCTCTAGTGTAGTGTAGGAAAATTGTTTAGGTTTGGTTGGCAGCCAAGCCTGTGTTTTTTTTCTGGGTCATTACGAGTGATTTAGGGAGGGCTGGATGACTCACAGGCAGCATCTCTGATACCTCCCTCTACTTCTAGAAACTTGAAAAACATTCTCGAAGGATGGGACTGGAGGGGAGGAGGAGCTGCTTAGGGTATGGGTTGGCAGGGGGTTGGCAGATGGGTTGCAGGGGCCAGGGCCCCTTAAATACTCTGGGTCAGCCCAACTGGGGCAGTAGAGTTTGGGTAGAAGCTGGAGATGGAGTATTAGTAGGCTGTCGGAGACCCAAGGGTAACCCACAAGTCTGGGGGGGGTGACCTCGGGTCTGGCATCTCGTATGCGGAAGGGACCCTCTGTGCGACACACAGGAGTATCCTAGTATCCTGACCAGAGGCATGGGATCTCCAGAGAGGAAGACAGCCAGGTGGGCTGGTGATGTGTTACAGTCGGGGAGGACTAAGAGGCAGCCTGAAAGGACAGGGTGAGAACAGTCTGAGATGGATGCAGTCAGTCAGGGAGGACTGTAGAGGTTTAGCCAAGAGGGCTGGAGAAAGATGCAGCTGTAGCCAGGTGGGTTAACAGTGCCTGAAGAGGTGGTGCTGGGATCAGTA
This sequence comes from Rana kukunoris, assembly GCA_029574335.1. Classification (NCBI taxonomy): domain Eukaryota; kingdom Metazoa; phylum Chordata; class Amphibia; order Anura; family Ranidae; genus Rana; species Rana kukunoris. Next base: position 24,744,615 of record CM056055.1, on the reverse strand, counting down.
GCCACAGAAGAGCAGCTGGGCACTAGGACTTTGCAACACAAACAAGGGAACCATGGTCCCTGCCTGTAAAAGGCATTTTTTACCTACCCAATGGTGCCAGCTGGTCCTGGAAGTTGTAGTGCTTCAAGCAAATATTGTGCTGGAGGAATCTGAGGAGTGTAAATAGCTGTACAGAAAGTTCTGCAAATGTGCATCCCATATTATCCTTCTCTCTATCTAGTTAAACCTCCTAATAAAAATACAAAACAAGCACTGGACTGTTCCTTGCCTCAAAATGTGCTGTGAAAATTCAGTGTGCAGGGTGCGTAATTCCCATTCTACTTGCGGCTTGTTAGGGGGTGCGCTACAAGTGCAAACATTTTATATTAAGCCGGCCAACATTTGATCCATGTATGGACAGGCTGCTTGTACCAAAGTATTGAATACGACCAGACTGTCTGATTTTCATTGTGCTCTTCCGGCTGGGAAGTCTCCCCACACTCTCTCTCGCCAGAACACAATAGCGCTATGGTAAGGATTCCCCCATCTACATTGTCTGTGTTGATGGGGGGAATTGAGCGATTTTCCTTCATTCCACTAGTGGTGGATGGAAAGAAAATGTAATTACCTACAGTATGAGTTGCCTAATCAAGAGACTTAGCAGCAGCAGATCTGGCTCAGAAAAACACAGAAACACCTCAGAAGAGGTTAAAAAAGTATATTTACTTATATTCCAGTTGTGATTCTAAGCGTGTTTTAAATCCAGGGGGTAATATAAAAAAATAAATAAATAAATAAAACAGCGTCAGGCATAAGTAAGTGAATTCTTTGAATTTTTCTGCGGCATAAAAACAACATCGATTAGAAAAATCTGCTTGCCTCGACTTTTGAAATCAAATAGCGTCTACACAGTCAGGGTTTGTCTAATTATGTAAAGTGTCTCTCGTTGAAAAGGCAGCTCTGTCTTACAGCATCATCGGTGCATGTAAATCAATGAATTTCTGCCAGCTGGAATGTTGATGGCTTGTACAAATTCAAAGATCTCGAAGTCGGCACTGAAAAGTGCAATTTGTTTGGAGTCTTGGCTATTAATGCATTAGGTTAGAGTTGTTATACAAATGGAAAAAAAAAGTACATATATATAAATAAACTGGTTAATAAGAGTCTGAAAAGCAGCAAATAATTTGCTGATGTAGATTAGCCTGTTGAGACGGAGACATTTGCAATACACTTACTGGGCACACACTGTGAATCCAGTCTTTAAATAATTTCCAAATTATGTTTTGTACAGTTCATTATCCAGTATAATTGGAGATGGAAAAAAGGATCTGAGCACTTCTCGGATACTTTTTGCATTTCACTGATTACCTTGACTTTTTAGGCCACCCATCTCTCGAGGGACAGCCTGTGACATTTCATATTTAATTGATATGGTTTAATACCAGTTAACTGAGAAAACCCAGAGTGGAATAAAGGCTGTTTTGCCCAAGCTCAGTCCATTGCCAGGGAATGGTGCTTTGCAAGTAGGCTGTAAATTATGCTCTGCCCATAAAAGTCCCTTTTTTAATTATTGCTTCTTACAGGCACCTTAAAATATGTTTAAAAAGTGCAATTGTGATGGCTTTTATGGATTGATATTTCAAATATGCATTATTGACAGTGTCAGTTCTGATGGGATATAAGGCAGAATTAAGTAGCTGGCGTCTGGTGCTAGATTTAATCTATGATTAAGTAGAAATTGGAAAAATCTTCATATGAGTGACAGCTTAATTCCGATAAAAAATGCTTTCTTAAAACAAAGCTGTAACTTCATCTCATGGGGTCTATAGCAACATTTTGATGGGACCCCTTTTGACCTCCCTAGTGTCATTGGCCCAGATTCACAAAGCACTTACGCCGACGTAAGTGCAAATGTGCGCCTGTAAGTGCAAATTTGCGCCGGCGTATCTGTGCGCCAGACCCACAAACCAACATACGCCTAAAAACTGGCCACCCTACGCCGACGTAGCTTACATACCCCAGCATAGCGCGGGCACACTTTTTGTCTGGACGCATGTTGCTGCTCCCATTGATTAGGCATTTAAACATGCAAATGAGGGAAATACAGCGATTCACGAACGTACGTGCGCCCGACGCATGTTACGCGAGGTGCGCGTAAATTGTACGTCCGGCGTAAAGTTATTCCCCATAGATCAGGCGCAACCCGGCAACAGACATGCAAAGGTCTGCACCAGAGAACACAGGCCGGCGTATTGGGCGTATGTTACGTTCACGGCGTACGTGGTGATCCGGCATAGCTTAGGCATTTGTGCCGGCGTAGTTGTGAGCATGCGCATAAGGGTGCTGTTTCATGCGTCCACGTCACGGCGCATGCGCAGTTAGTGATTTGCCGGGTGTAAAACATTGCACCATGCTCGGACCATCATTTGCATGGGGTCACTCCCACTTCCACCTACGCCGGTCTGCGCCTTCGAAACATACGCCACGCCAACGCAGAGTTGGGAGCAATAGCTTGCTGAATGCAGTGCTTGCCTCTCTGCGCTGCGTCGGCGTAGCGTACGGCGTTTTGCGCTACGGCGGCGTAATGTGCGCCCAACTCTCCGGGAGTACCCGCACGTCCATCTGCCTGTACGTGCCATTCTGTGGACATACATAGACATGCGACGGTCGTTAAGTGGTTAATGATCCCTCACTGGATCCCTCTTTCCCACTTTAGGGCCCTGTGCATTTATGAACGAGGTTTCAGAACATATGTCTTCTGTGCTCCGAAACCATATCCATGAAAGCACAGAAACCTAAACACAGAGAGCCAGATTCTCAAAGACTTACGCCGGCGTATCTCCACGTACGCTGTCGTAAGTCTGAATCTCCGCCGTTGTATATGCGCGCCTGATTCTCAGAATCAGTTACGCATAAATTCGGCCAAGATACGAGCGGCGTAAGTCTCCTATGCCGTCGGATCTTGGGTGCATATTTACGCTGGCCGCTTGGTGTCGCTTCCGTTGATTTCTGCGTTGAATATGCAAATGAGCTAGATACGCCGATTCTCGAACGTACGTGCCCCCGTCGCAATTAGTTACGCCGTTTACGTAAGACATATGTCGGCGTTAAGATAAAGCTGCTCTCTAGGTGGCGCAGCCCATGCAAGGTATGGACGTTGGAACAAGCATATCTTTTTACGTCATTTGTGTAAGTCGTACGCGAATAGGGCTGTGCGTAAGTAACGTTCACGTCGTAGGCAGCATGCGCCGTTCGTTAAAAGCGTCAATTATGTGGGGTCACGATTATTTTGCATAAAACACGCCCACCTCTTCCCCATTTGAATTAGGCGCGCTTACGCCGGCACATTTACGCTACGCCACCGTAACTTAGGACGCACGTGCTTTGAGAATACTGCACTTGCGTTCTAAGTTGCGGCGCCGTAGCGTAAATACTATACACTACGCCCGCTCATAGTTACGCTGCCCTACGTGAATCTAGGCCAGTATGTTGGACACTGCATCTTTGCCTCTCGAGTGCACTAAAGCGCTGGCAGGTATGCACTATGCATAGATGGACCCGCGTCCAAGAGTAAGTATTGGATGCAATACCATTTATAGCAGGGACATATTGATCCGTTGCAGAGAGATCACTGCTTCCACACAGAGAGTCCTTCTGTGTAGCATACTGGTAGGGCACAGGCTTTCTAACAAAAACACATCTTTTGGTGTAGTACCTGGAATCTAGCTGATTCAGTTGGACTTTAAAGTGTTACTAAACCCATGACCCTGCATTCACTATATCTGGTCTCCCAGAGTACACAGTATGTTTCTATTTCATATGTATTATATTTTTTATAATAATGAAAAACGTTAATGCAAATTAAAAACAAAATGAATTTGGATCATTTGTTATGTCATTAGGTTATGTTGGATGCTTCAAACATTACAATGTTACTAAGCCCAGGACCCTGCATCCACAGTACACAGAACATGGAAATAAAATTATTTTAGTAAATATAAACTGCTAAATACCTTTTCTCATCAGCAGTATATAGCAGTCTTACAACTTCTATTAGTGCTGGTTAAAGCTTGTAGGAGGAGTTTTCATTCTACTCTGACTGCCCTATTAGGCTGCAGGACCCCTGACCCTCTGATTGGCCCTGTGCACTTGCACCCTCCTAAGAAAACTGAGCAATGAGCATGTGCAGAGTGACTCCAAAGACTCTGTACTATTAGCAGATTGATTGGGGACAATGGAAGAAGGGGAGGATGAGAGCAGACAGGATTTAACAGCCTTTTTTACACAATGCAGAGGATTAATCCCATAGGTTCCACATTGAGTATAACAAGCATGTATTACTGCATATACAGACTGATTTTACTGTTGTAGGTTGAGTAACACTTTAATTTCTACCTTCCTATTTGACTCCAATGCGTTTCACCAAAATGTGTGAAATTAAGCTAAAAATTCCAAATTTAGAAAATACTCCTTAGCAGTCACCTTTGTAGTACAGACTATACACATGAGCCGAAGTATCTGATTGGTTACCAAAGACAATTTCCTTTTCTACCAGTTTTCATAAAACAAAACATATTTTTTTTTAGTTTGTCACAAATGATTACACATATCCATTAAAAAATACCCCCTTGTATTCTTTCCATGTTTCAGATAGGGAGAGTGCAATTCTTCTACTCGTCAGTTCTGTTCTGAGGAATGTGAGATCCATCAAGGTACAAAATATCACAAGTGAATGATTTCAGAGCTGTCATTTCATGTGATTTGCTGGAATCCAGATTGGATCTTAAGGCAATCACACCAGTTATAGGTGAAATAGGCTTTTAACACTATCTCTCTGCAGAACGTGCTGCAAGTGCCACTTTCTGGACAACTCATATCTACTTTATTTCTCTAATATTGGAAGAAATATCACAGACAACTATACTGTTGCTAACAAACCTAGACTCTTGAAAGAAAAAAAATATTTCCTTTAACCAGAACTATGCTTACCAGGGGGCAATAACTTCATTTTAGGTAGCTCTCTTAAAGGGGTAACATAGAAGGAGAAAAGACGTATTTTGTCCCTTAAAATTGTATCGCCCCTGTGTCATTATCATCATCAGGCATGTACAATTCCTGCAGTCATAGTACCTGGGAGCTCAGTTCCTACTGATGTAGACACACCCTCAGAACTACGTCTTCCAAGAGCCACTTCTCTACATGCAGTATGTGGTCAGACTCTAGCCACTTAACCACTTAAGTCCCGGACCGAAATGCAGCTAAAGGACCAGGCCCCTTTTTGCAAATTGGCACTGCGTCGCTTTAACTGACAATTAAAGCGACGTGCGACGTGCGACGTGCGACGTGGCTCCCAAACAAAATTGGCATCCTTTTTTTCCCCACAAATAGAGCTTTCTTTTGGTGGTATTTGATCACCTCTGCGGTTTTTAGTTTTTGCCCTACAAACAAAAATACAGCGACAATTTTGAAAAAAAATGCAATGTTTTTTACTTTTTGCTATAATAAATATCCCCCAAAAATATATATATATAAAAAAAAAAATTTCCTCAGTTTTGGCCAATACGTATTCTTCTACATATTTTTGGTTATCAAAAATCGCAATAAGCATTTATCGGTTGGTTTGCACAAAAATTATAGCGTTTACAAAATTGGAGATAGTTTTATTGCATTTTTATTATTATTATTTTTTTTACTACTAATGGCGGCGATCAGCGATTTTTTTCGTGACTGCGACATTATGGCGGACACTTCGGACAATTTTGACACATTTTTGGGACAATTTTCATTTTCACAGCAAAAAATGCATTTAAATTGCATTGTTTACTGTTGCAGTTTGGGAGTTAACCACAAGGGGGTGCTGTAGGGGTTATGTGTTCCCTGTGTGTTTACAACTGTAGAGGGGTGTGGCTGTAGGTCTGATGTCATCGATCGCGTCCCCCTATAAAAGGGATGACGCGATCGATGCTGCCGCCACAGTGAAGCACGGGGAAGCCGTGTTTACACACGGCTCTCCCCGTTCTTCAGCTCCGGGGACCGATCGCCGTACTCCAGCGGCAATCAGGTCTGCGAGTCCTGCGGTCCCGGAGCTTCAGACCGGGTCACGGGGGCGCGTGCCCGTGACCCACGGCTGGGCAGTAGTACAGGACGTACCTGTACGTGGATCTGCCCAGCCGTGCCATTCTGCCAACGTATATGTGCAGGAGGCGGTCCTTAAGTGGTTAAGGACCGCCGCACGACGATATAATAACACGACTGGGCACAAGGGCGTACATGTATGTCCCTTTAAGAACCCAGACCCGGTCCGAAGCTCCGTGACCGTGCCCGCCGGACCTGCAGAGCCGATCGCCATTGGTGTCCCACGATCGGGTCACAGGAGCTGAAGAACGGGGAGAGGTGAGTGTAAACAAATCTTCCCCGTTCTTCTCTGTGGCAGTGTCACTGATCGTCTGTTCCCTATCATGGGGGAACGTCGATCAGTGATGTCACACGTACAGCTACCCCCCCCCCCTACAGTAAGAAACACACATGAGGTCACACTTAACCCCTACAGCGCCCCCTACAGGTTAACTCCTTCACTGCCATTGTCATTTTCACAGTAATCAGTGGTCCCAAAAATTTGTCAAAAGTGTCCGATGTGTCCGCCATAATGTCGCAGTCACGAAAAAAATCGCTAATCGCTGCAAATTAGTAGTACATTTTTTTTTAATATAAAAATGCCATAAAATTATCCCCTATTTTGTAAACGCTATAACTTTTGCGCAAACCAATAAACATTTATTGCGATTTTTTTTTACCAGAAATAGGTAGAAGAATACGCATCGGCCTAAACTGAGGGGGAAAAAAAGTTTTTTTTTTCTATTTTTTTGGGGATATTTATTATAGCAAATACCACCAAAAGAAAGCTCTATTTGTGGGGAAAAAAGGACGCCAATTTTTATTGGGAGCCACGTCGCACGACTGCGCAATTGTCAGTTAAAGCGACGCAGTGCCGAATCGCAAAAAAGGGCCAGGTCCTTAACCTGCATAATGGTCCGGGTCCTAACCGGCTATGGAATCAAGATGACAGCTTGTTTTGCTAGGGAAGAAGTCAATGTAACAATCATTAGACATGTGTGAGTCATTTCATTACAGATTGAAATTCGGACGAAATTATAGTTATCTAGAGATTTGGATATGTATGAATCTCCAAATCAAAATGGTAACAAATTTCAACTAATCCAAAATAAATTATATCAAAACAAAAAATGTATTTGCATTCATTCATTTCATTTAGATAACATGATGCTATATTTTGGGCCTTTTATCAAATTGTTACTAAACCCACAACAGTAAAATCAGTCTTTATATGCAGTAAAGAATGCTTGTTATACTCAATGTGGAACCTAAGGGGTTAATCCTCTATATTGTCTAAAAAGGCTGTCCTCTCTGATCCTCCCCTTCTTCCACAGTGCCCAATCTACTGTGTCTGCTGATAGAACAGAGCCTTGGGGCCAAGCTGCACATGCTCAGTTTCGTGTGTATTGCTAGAGAGATTTTTTTTTTCTTGGGAGAGTTCATGTGATCAGCACAGGGCCAATCAGCACTGTCCAGACAGAGAGTCAGGGGTCCTGCAGTCTCATAGGACAGACAGGGGAGAATGAAAACCCCCCCTACAAGCTTTAACCAGACACTGATAGAAGTCACAAGACTGCTATATACTGCTGATGAGAAAGGGTATTTAGCTTTTTATATTTACATGCATTTCCATGTTCTGTGTACTGTGGGAGACCAGATATAGTAAATGCAGGGTCCTGTGTTTAGGAACACTTTAATGTTTAAAGCATCCAAAATAATGTAACAACATAACGAATGATCCAAATTCATTCAGATCCATTTGGTTTTTATTTGCATTAACATTTTTGATTAGCATCAGCAGAAACACTGCCTTCTATTATCACAGAACGGCGATCTGCCTGTGCCTAAAAAAAAGGGCGGGTCACTGCAGACATTGCGTCCGTTGGACCCACTGATTGGCTCCTGCTGTGTCCAACTGGAGCTAGAGCGCCCCAGAACTGGAAGTCCAGAATCCCATACCTGTACGGGATTCTGCACAGAGCAGCCGCCCTGCCACAGTAAATGTGTGTGGGGTGGTCGGCATCAGTTTAACCACTTGCCGCCAAATCACATACCTGGTAAGTCATTTGACTTCTAGTGGTTGTACCCAGGCCCGTCGTTAGAGGACAGGCAAAACAAACAATTGCTTGGGGCCCTAAGCTGGGATGGGGCCCCAAACATCCTCTTCCCAGGCTGTAGCATGGCCGAGCTCCTCTTCCTTCTGGAGTCCTGTCAGTCCGGCCAGGTACCGCGCGTGGTACAGGAGATTCAGTTTCCTGTTCCCGGCCGGACTGAAAGGAAATGAGAACTCACTGTGCACTTCCTGTCAGTCTGGCGAGTGCTCACTTCCTTTCAGCCCGGACAGGAACACAGGAGACTGAATCTCCTGTACCGACACGGTACCCAGCCCGGCCCGGGCACTATCTGATAGGGGACTGGGGACCCATAATGATAGAACACCGGACTGACAGGAGGAAGAGGAGCTCGGCCACGCTACAGCGGCAGCCTACAGGGAAAAAGGGGAGGTAAGAATAGAAAAACATAAAGACTGGGTGTAAAAAATTTGTGTAGCGCTAACGTTGGCTTTGCGTGCGAGGGGGGGTGGTTGGGGCCCCCATTTTGCATGAGGCCCCCAAATTCCTTCAAACGGCCCTGGTTGTACCAGGATGATGCCTGCAGCTGCAAACATCGCCCCGATACCATTTTTTAGAGCCGACAGTCGGCTCTCTTGTAGTAGCAATTGGAGTGGCTAACTGGCCATTCAATTGCTATTATGAGCAGCAGGAGGCAACGCCCCCCTCCCGATGAGTTCCATGGCTTTCTCATGCTCTTCCATCCCATCAAGCTACTATCTAGCACGTGTCAGTAAAGGTTCCATCCACTGGTGCTATTTATTATCTGGCTCGCAGTACTGCGTTTCACCAACACACGCCATGACTAAACACTGACATAGTGTGAAATGCGTCAGCTGTCCTTTCCTGTGGCTGTGTTTTGTTTTGCATGCCCATTTTTACCAATAAAGATAACTTATTTGAAGTTTCCTTGGAGTGCGGCTATCCATCCCTTTTCCATTTTCTACATTTGCGTTTCACCAGCAGGTGTCTCCTGGCAGTTTGGAGCTGTCAGGAGAACTTCTCCCTGCTGGTGTTATATCACCTTTGGGACGCAGCACTGGTCTCCACCAGCGGATGGACCTTGGGAGTGTGGAGCGTACAGCTCTTGCTGCGCTCAGGTGTCACTTGAACTTAATCACCACCTCTACATATACCCGGTGAGTTCAAGCATACCTTGCCCTGGTATCGTTCTACCTTCCTGACCTGACCCTGTTATCCTGACCCTGAGCCTGCTATCTGGACCCTAATTCTGATCCCTATCTCCAGCCCATCCTGGACCTATCCTTCCTGTTACCTGTTTATCTTGGATCCTGTTTACCTTGGATTCCTGCCCCGCAGCCTGTCCATCCATCCTCTCCCTGCTCTGTTGTGTTCCCATCCTCACCCATCTGCTGATTTTCCCTGTGTATGACCTCGGCCTGGCTTTGTTTACGATTACGGTATCTCCCCTTGATTTGTATATACTATTTGTGGTTAATTGTGCACTGGTTGTTTTTGCATGTTTGTCACCTTGTAAATAAACACCTTTTTATTTCACCTATATACGTTTTGGGTTCCTCGTTTGCAGTCACACAGGGCCAGATTCTCAAAAGAGAATCTCTGTTTTTTAGCCCGGGTATCTATGCGTGTAATTCCTAGAATCACTTACGCATAGATACGGCGTAGATCCGACAGGTGTAAGACACTTACACCGTCGGATCTTAGATGTAATTCTTCTCTGGCCGCTAGGTGGCGTTTACGTTGTTTTCTCATTTGACTATGCAAATGAGCCTGATACGCCGATTCCCGAACGTTTTTGCGCTGCCTCGTCGTCGTTTACATAGTTTCCGTAAGCGTAAGGTTACCCCTGCTATATGAGGGGTAACCTTATGTCAGTCCGCCGTATGCCATGTTAAGTATGGCGTCGGGACAGCGTCGTCTTTTTCCGTTGTTTACGTTGTTTTACTAAGTCGTTCGCGAATAGGGCTTTACATCAATGACGTTCACGTCGGCTTCATTGACGTTTTCCCTCGTGAGCTGGAGCATGCGCACTGGGCTATTTTTACGGCTGGTGCATGCGCAGTTCGATCGGCGCGGGGGCGCGCTTAATTTAAATACAAGCCGCCCCCCTGAATTATGCGGCCATACGCCGGGCCTTTTACACTACGCCGCCGCAAATTACGGAGCAAGTGCTTGGAGAATACGGCACTTGCTCCAGTAAGTTGCGGCGGCGTAGTGTAAATGGCATACGCTACGCCGCCGCGGATTCTACGTGAATCTGGCCCACAGTCTGGTCTGTTCTCTGACAGCACGTCTGCCAGCTGGCTGGAAACACATACAAAACCGTAACCAGCTTTGATTGGCTCTCCCCATGGTAACATGAAAGCGATGATATCCTTTCTGGTTTACCTGGCTGTCAAAAGCACCATTTTTTGAAAATCAAAAGTATTCAAAAATGCCTATCTTGCCACTTTGAGTGCTTTTAAGAGCAAACGAGGAATTTGGGGTCTTATTGACCCCAAATCCCTCCATAAAGAGTTCCTGTTGTTTCTAATTCTGTCACACAAATGTTTACATTAAGTGCCTCCGTCCCCGCATGCTAGCGCACACAGGCAAACGCATGCGTCTGTCCCGCACGCACACAAACAGAGATCGTCCCACACGTGTGAGGATCATAGGCAGTAATTATAGCATTAAACCTCCTCTGTAGGGATAAAGTGGTAACCTGTAAAGGCTTTTAAAGCGTCACCTATGGATAGTAAAATTGACATAGTTTGTCGCGACTGCACGGGCTTGCATAATTTTTCAAATAATGACATGGTTGGTATCCATTTACACAGTGTGACATCAAAAAAAGGGTTATGTATTGTGTTTTTTTTACAAATAATTTTTTTTTCACAAAATTGCATTGCACAAATACCATGTGACTTAAAAAATTGCAAAACCCACAATTTTATTCTCCAGGACCTTTTTATATAGAGAATAAAATTGTGGGTTTTGCAATTTTTATATATAGGGCCAGATTCAGGTAGATGGGAGCATCTTTGCTCTGGAGTAACGCTTCTCATTTACGTTACTCTGACGACCCTTTCAGCGCAAGTACTGTTATTCACATAGCAGTTGCGCGTAAACTTGCGCCAGAGTAACGATAATGCGCTGGCGTAACCCGACACAAGTGGAAGTGGGTGTGATCATATGTAAATGATGGGCGGAGCCCAGCGCAGAGGCTTACGTTCAGCGCATCATCCACGGAGCATGCGCAGTGAGTGCGGCTCCACTCGCCCCCTTGTGCGCATGCTCACAACTTCCGTCGGCACCACTTCCCGGGAAACGTCAGCGCAATGCCTTCCATTGGGCGCTTAAAAGCGCAGGCGGAAACGCCATTCCGGCGCAAAAGTATTTCCGTTTCCCCCCACCCCAGGGAAGATACTTTTGTGCTGTGATGGCTGCTCCCGCTACCCCCAGAGAGAGGAGGAACCTCAACTTTAATTCACAGGAGGTGTCTGTGATCATATCCGCTATGGAGACTTTTAATCATTTTCTCCATGGGAAAAAAAGCCGTAAGACCAGCCGGGAGAGGAAGCAGGGCATCCTGGACACCATTGCTGGCCGGGTCAATATTTTGGGGTACTCCACCCGGACTGCTGCTGACATTCAAAAAAAAAAAAATGATCTGCGGCGCAAGGTCCGTGGCAAGGTGGCCACCATCAGGAGGCATGAGAGGGGCACAGGTGGTGGTCCCCCATGTCCGGTCACCCTGACCGCGGAGGAGGAGGTGGTCTCTCGCTGCCTGGAGAGGGAGCAGGTGGAGGGGGTCCCTGGCTATGACTCCATGGAGGAAGGCTCCAGGACAGGTAAGCGTCCAGTCCACCCCATCCCCCCAACGCCATCGTGTGCCCGAGCCCCTGGGTGGTGAAGACACCGAGGTGGAGGAGGAGAGTGCCCACACCACACCTGCCGAGGTGGTTGTGGAGGATCCTGCTGTGGCAGAGCAGGACTTTTCTTTAGTTTTGGAGGTCTCCTCCCCTTCTCCTGGGCCGTCTGTCATCCCCTCCCCCATCCTTGGAAGCCCCTCAAGGGCGACTCCATCCCCCCGGGGACAACCATCTTCTGGCCCCAGGAAGGTGACCCAGAAGACCAGAGGGGTGTCGGATGTTGTCCAGGGCCAGTTGGCGAGGGATCACGCCAGACAGACCCAACAAATGGGGGAACTAGTTGGGCACTTGGAGAAAGTGGCTGACAGCCTGGGCTCCGTTGCCCAGATAAGCAACGCAGTGCAGGATGTCAGCTGCAACTGCGCTGCAGTGGTGACCAGTTTGGGGGAGGTGCAGGGGGATATTAGGCACCTCACTGCAGCCGTCCAGGCCAACACTGCTGCCATCCATGGAAACAGTGCTGCCATCCGGGACCGGGGGAGGCTGAGTCGGCGGGCCCAACACTACCAAGTGACCCGGCAGCTCAGGATGCAGGCCCAGCAGCTGAGGATGCAGGGCCAGACAAACAATTTGCTCGGCCGGATAGCCATGGCCTTGGAGGGCATGCAGGCCACACCTGCCAGGAGTGGCCCACCCGGGGATCAGCCACCTCCAGATGCCCCCCCACCCCCACCCACTCCATCCAGGCAGCTGAGGAGCCAGAGATTTTTTTATTTTTTGTTCTGATTTATACTCAGGTTATGAGTTTTTTATTTTTTGTTCTGATTTATACTCAGGTTATGAGTTTTTTATTTTTTGTTCTGATTTATACTCAGGTTATGAGTTTTTTATTTTTTGTTCTGATTTATACCCAGGTTATGAGATTTTTATTTTTGATACTGCACACGTTGCAGTGTGAATGGTGTGTGAATGTGAGGGGGTGGCACTCCTGCCAGTAAGGGGTGTCACCCTCGGCCGTGGTGGTGAAGTTAACCCCACGGCTGTATGAATGACGTGTGAAAGGTGTATGAATGGACAGTGACATCATTGGGGCCTTGACGCTGGCGTTGCTGCTCCCAAGTCCTACATGCTGGACTTGGGCTAATCCAATGCGATGTGCATGTGGTGTGTGTGATCTAGGGACATCAGTGGTGTACACGCGTGCATTGTCTGTGTGATAAATGTTTTGGTTTATTGTCCAAAGATGCCTACGGCGAGGACCCTCCTGACTGCTCTTCCATCAGCAGACTGGGTCTCCTCTGGCAGGTGGGGACTGTGTGGGTCGGGGGTCAGGTCATCACGTATGTCAATCTGCAGGCCTTTTCTCATAGCAAAGTTGTGCAGAATGCAACATGCACCGATGATCTGACACACAAAGGTAGGGGAATACAATAGGGTCCCCCCGGACTTATCCAGGCAGCGGAAACGGGACTTCAGGAGCCCGAATGTTTGCTCCACCACTGCACGGGTTTTGATGTGTGCTTCATTGTATTTTCTCTCTCCTCTGGTTTGGGGGTTCCGGAAAGGAGTCATTAGATGGGGTCCCAGTGCATATGCAGAGTCACCTGGAAGGGAAAAGACAGGAGGATGTTAGTCATGCATGTGACACTTCTGTTGTGCATCACGGGAGGGGATAGTCATGCCTGCCACCCATGTCACTCACCAACCAGCCAGCTGTCCCCATACATGTTCTGTTCGAATTCTGCTGGGATGGGACTCTGATTGTATATGAAGCTGTCATGGCTGGACCCGGGGTGTTTGGCACGGACGTGCCATATGAGGCGTTGGGCATCGGCTATCACCTGTACGTTGATGGAATGCCAATGCTTCCGATTGCGGTATATGTGCTCTGTGGCACTGGGGGGCTGGAGTGCCACATGTGTGCAATCAATGGCCCCCACAGTGCGTGGGAATCTGGCAATGTTGTAGAAATCTGTCATAGCCTTCAGCCGCAGCTCCTCAGTGGTGGGTCTGATGAACTGGTTGGACATGCGTCTGAGGATTGCAGGGACAACCTGGTGCACACATCTGCTCACGGAGGACTGTGACATCCCAGCCACCACTCCACTTGTACGCTGGAATGATCCACTTGCAAGGAAATGAAGTGTTGCCAGTACCTTCACCAGTGGCTGCACTGCTTGTGAGCGGTGTGTCTTGCTGGTGATGTCACCCTGCAGGGTTGTGGTTAGTTCAAGTATTGCATCAGGGCTGAATCTGAAGAGGCGATACACCTCCTCATCCCCCATGCCAAAGAGGCTCATACGTGTGCGGTATATCCTCTCACGTGCCCGCCTCCTTCGTTCCGGGGGACCCATCAGTAGTTCTAGGACCACGATTGCCCCTGGCATGTTGGCACACAGAGGTGTTGTCCTTGCAAGTGTGGGTGCTCAGCTAGCTCTTATCGTCGGTAACGCTGCTGTAGCTGCTCTCCTGCTGACCTGTGACCGTCTGGAGTAAAGATAAAGCAGCCTTTTGTAGAAATAACTTTGCGCCGGACGGACGAGATACGCGCGGCGCATGTAGCCAGCGTATGGTGCTAATCCGTTCGCGAATTGGGAAATCTCCCTCATTTGCATAATTGCAGGGGAAATCAATAGGCGCGACTGATGCGCCAAACGAAAATATGCACTGACGGGACTCTGGCGCCGGAAAGTTAAGCCGATCGGAAATGGCCCGTTTTCGGGCGCATCTAGTTTGGTGGGTACGGCCACATAGAAACGACGGCGCATCTTCACAGTTACGCGGCGCATATCGAAATACTCCAGCGCAAGTCTTGCTGAATCTGGCCCATAATATATATAATGTTTGGGATAATTTTCTAGCAAAAAAATAAATAAACATTTTTCACATGTATTCAAAAAGTGCCAAGAAATGCCTGTTCTTCAAGTGGTCAAATAAAAGGTATGGTGGTTTTACGCATATATTCATAATTTGTTATTTATTATAGCTGGACCTAAAGAGCATAATTTTCTAGAATCAGGTAAATATGAAATATGGCATCTTACTATTATGTAGTCTAATCTTCAGCCACAGTCGGGGGCTCTAGTCTCCTTTTCATGTGTGAAACATTGTATCATTCTCTGTTACAAAAGAAATAAAGAAAAAGATAAAAGCTCTCCAACATAACAAATTTGTTGGGTTTTAAAAAAGATAAAAGAGATGTAATACCACAAAATACAGACAATAATACAGAACAGCACATGGCTCACACCGGGAGTTCAGCATATGATGTCTACAAAACGGACTACAAGATGCAATAAAAACAAATTTTTGCTGTGACTTTGTCCCGCCTCCCCTCCTATAACATGGTGTGCAGGGTCCTATATTTCCTTTAACTGAACATCTACATAATAGTCCCTATTTAGTAGTGCCAAGTTCCATGTAGTCATTTCTCTTGCACAAAAGCAATGTTAAAGATGTAAAACCTAGCTGAATGACATTCAACTTATTAAATCTCTTGCTATTACAAGCTGCCTGAGTAAAATACTTTGTTTTTCATTTTTTTTTTTACCTGGTGATGCTTATCTCCTTCAGCCTCTTTGCAGCCACTGCCTATTTGCAGCATTTCTGGACTTTAGCCCCATGCACACGAGTCGGGCAGCATCGACTTCTTCAATAGCAACCGTATGACATTCGGCCAGTGTGTACTGCAGCCGGCTTTTGTGGGAGGGGCATGACAGAAAAAAGGTCTTCCTGCCAATGGCTGAGAGCCATGTTCTGCCCTTCTGGCACCTCCCTTATACTCACCTGAGCCCCCTCTAGATCCAGCAATGTGGATGGAAGCCTCAACTGTCCCAGGTCTCTCTCTCCTCAATGGCCAATAGCTCCCACTGCTGTCATTCGCAGCCAGTGAGCCAATGAGGAGAGACTCACGGCTCAATGAGTCTTAGGGGCGAGCACGCACTAGTACCCACCATAGCAAGCGGCTTGCTATTGGTGGCACTGGTCAGGGGAAGGGGTGCTAGGAGCGCCAGAGGACCCGAGAATAAGAGGATCAGGGCTGTTCGGTTCAAAACCATAGCACAGAGCAGGTAAGTAAAACATGCTTGTTATTTTTTTTTTTCAATTTGGAATCACTTAAAGTGGTTGTAAAGGCAGGTTTTTTACCTTCATACATTCTATCTATTAAGATAAAAAGCCTTCTGTGTTCAGCAGCCCCCTGTGCCCCCCTAATACTTACCTGAGCCCCCTCTCAATCCAGCGATGTCCACAAGAACCACCCTTGACCATCCAGGATTCTCTCTCCTTATTGGCTGAGACACAGCAGTGGCGTTATTGGCTCCCACTGTCAATCAAAGTCAGTTAGGCAATGAGGACAGAGAGGGGGTGAACCATGGCTCCATGTCTGAATAGACATAGGGAGCTGTGACTTGGCTCGGGTGTCCCCATAGCAAGCTGCTTGCTGTGGGGGCACTCAACAGGAGGGAAGGGATAGGAGAGCTGGTGTTCTGTTGAGAAGTGCCTGGCTATAGAATAGTGTCCAGGTGGAGCTACGCATGTGCCGCACGGAGCCGCAGAACAGCTGTTGTCTCGTGTGGCCGAGGCACGTTCATTTAGGTGAGGGTCGGATATTTACAAGAAGGGGTTGGATTTTTCAATGATGGGCAGTGCTTGGGGGTGGAATTTTCATCGATGGCCAAAGAAATCTACAAAATAAATCTTTATCTAATATTAATTTTGAACGTTTGCGGGGCGTGTTTAGTCAATTGAAGGGCAGCTTTTTCTATATTAGATAAAGATTTCTTTAGCAGATTTGTTTGGCCATCGATAAAAATCCCGGCCTCCAGCACTGCCCATCATTGAAATATCCGTCCCCTTCATTTAAAGTGGTTGTAAACCTAAAATTTGTTCTTTCTGTTTCTAGATGTATCCTATTATCCCCAATTCGTCTCTGTCTTTTTATTTTCTCTTACCTGCTTCCTTCTCCTGATATCGGCTATATCCCAAGTGGTGACGTCACTCCGCGCATGCGCCGTCCGAACGGAAATCTGGACAGCCGAGACCCTGCCGGTCAATAGCTCTGTTTATGTCGGGGCTGCGTCATTTCCTGCTGTTGATGTCAGCCCCGACATTGCGCGATATTTTTTAGTGATATTTCCTCCCCCCCTGAATAAGGCTTGAATATTTGCCGTAGTGCGCACGCGCGGGATTACAGCGATCGTCATCAACTGTGGGCGGAAGTTTTGAGAGCAGCAGATGCGGAAGACCAAAAGAAGAATGGCGCTGGCATAGTACAAGGAAGCCCAAGGACAAAGGTAAGGATTAAACCGGAATAATAATAATTGCATTGATTAGATAATGATCGGTGGATGCAGCGGGACACTGTCTTTAGGAAAATATTAATAGTGAAGATAGTAGATGGGGGTTTACAACCGCTTTAAATATCTGCCCCTCTTCTACATGAACGTGCCTCTGCAACGGGAAACAACAGCTGATTGTAAACTCAGCTGTTCTGAGGCTCTGTTCTGCTCAGACGCAGAGCATGCGCAGGTTCAGTCGGGCATTTTTTGATAGGGGACATTTCTTGGCAGGACACCGGAAAGCAACCTGACAAAAGGAGGATCTGGGCCGCTCTGTGCAAAACCACAGCACAGAGCAGGTAAGTATAAAATGTTTTAAATTTTTATAGAAAAAAAAGAGAGACTTTAGTATCACTTTAACTCATCGACAAAGTCGGTTTAAAGGCTATATGAGATTTTACCAACAAGGTTTAACATGTCCTTTAAAATAGCTTGAACAATACTGGAACTTAGAACAAAAAGAGATGAAATATCACCAAATCAACGCAATATAATAAAATGCAATGATACATTTCAAGAGTGGTGCAATAATTATACATTTTTTGCTACCAGCAGGATTATTAAAAAAAAAAAGAAAAAAAAGAGAGAGAATGAAAATGTTCTCACTGTGTTCTCCGCTGTGGAAAAATACCTATTATTCCATAGAGCTGAAGCAGCCTCCCTCAGTAGGAAATGTGCTTCAGTCACAAAATGTATCAAATTAGACTGTATCAGATGGGTTGTATCAGGTCAAGACGTCCACAGAGGGCGAGAAGAGTGACCTTACCGAGTTAGAGGTAATCTGAAAAAGCAATCACCGAGGCGGGTTCTCCGTTTCACTTTCCATTTCTCACCTTTAATATTTGGTGCCCAGAGTAACCTCACTTTATTGATTTGGGGGCATGTTCCTGAGTCTAATTGCCCCCTCCAGCATGTTTTCCTCACATTCCGGCATCATCTAATGGCTTTTTATTTTCAACTTCTAAGATGGTGACTTTGTCAGGTGGTGACTTTGACTTCAAAATGATCTACAGAAATTGATTAGTTGAGATGGAAAGATAGGAAGGGAACAAGATATTTTAAGATATGTATTGTTTCCCTCACCGGCCACCATGACGAATAAAATGGAATAGCTTGCAGGGAGAGAATCCGGTACGCGTTCCCAGGGCGGAATTTACGTAAAAATGGGATTTGTGAGTCAGCCTGGGTTGTCACCCATCTATAAAAGGTATGGACCATGCTTTGACAATGCAGGTTGATTTAACTTGTACGTAGTTTAGAAAAATTACCTTGTTTAACCCCTTCATGCCGATGTAACACATTTAACATGTTTAATTGATAATTTTATTTTGTCCCTACCGCGGGGAATGGCGCAGCTATGGAGCGTCACGGCTTCCAAAAATAGGCGACTAGCACTCGGGTCTTCCCGGCGCTATACGGCGCCTGCGCACAGACCTAGGAGCTAACTGCGCAGGCGTGAAGCGCCATAGCCATTGGACTCGGATATATACGGCGCCTGCGCAGTCAGCTCCTAGGTCTGTGCGCAGGCGCCGTATAGCGCCGGGAAGACCCGAGTGCTAGTCGGCTATTTTCGGAAGCCGTGACGCTCCATAGCCGCGCCATTCCCCGCGGTAGGGACAAAATAAAATTATCAATTAAACAGTAAGTACAGAGATTTAAAAAAAACAAAAAAACAGCATACTGGCGCTGACGCCAGTATGCTGGATGGGATGACACAGAGTTGTTTTAAGGGTGAACCCCCTCTTTAAGTCCGGGGTCACCACAGCCATCTACCAGGAGATTTTGGAGCACTACATGTTTCCTTCCGCAGACGAGCTCTATGGGGATGCTGACTTCCAGCAGGACTTGACACCTGCCCACACTACCATAAGCACCAAAACCTGGTTCAATGACCGTAGGATTACTGTGGATGATTGGCCAGCAAACTCGCCTGACCTGAACCCCATAGAGAATCTTTAGGGCATTGCCAAGAGAAAGATGAGAGACATGAAACCGAACAATGCAGAAGAGCTGCAGAAGAGCTGAAGGCCGCTATTGAAGCATCCTGGTCTTCCAAACCAGCTCAGCCGTGCCACAGGCTGATAGCTTCCATGCCATGCCGCATTGAGGTCCGATATTGTTCTATGTACAATCCTTGTTTTATTGATTGCATGTAATATTCTAATTTTCTGAGATTGTGGATTTGGGGTTTTCATGAGCTGTAAGCCATAATCATCAAAATTATGACAAATCACATGTTCTTGAACTATCTTGCTTTGCATGTAATTAATCTCATATATTAGTTTCACCTTTTAAGTTGCATTAGTAAAATAAATCATCTTTTGCATGATATTTAAACTTTTCGAGTTTCACTTGTACATGCGGTACAGGTTTGTGTTTGTTGGTCGACAATTGTGTGCCGTTTGTATGCAAGACTGTATGCGATTTCAATAGACCTGCACAACAGTCCTGAAGTCGGGACGGACATGCAGGAAAGAAATCGTACAAGTTCAGCTGAAGTCACACAATTTCATTCCTGCTGGTAGTGTGAACCTGGGCTTAACGCATTTTTGATGGAGTATATCCTACAGGTTTGCCACTTCACATACAGGTGTAAGGAGTTCCCTGGAACATGTCACTTGCTTAGTTCACCTTTTCATAAAAAAATAAACCTGGAAATCTGAGCTGTCAACTGTCAGTGCCCATGTAGCTGGTCCAGCAGTCTAGAGATTTTAAATCCCTGCTCTTCTCGCCAAAGAGGAGGAGCCAGGAGAGTGCCAACAGGGGAACCGAGAAGAGGAGGTTTGGAGCTGCTCTGTGCAATACCACTGCACAGAGCAAGTAAGTATAACATGTTTATTATTTTAATAAAAATAAAATAAAAGGTTTAATATCACTTTCAGGTTGTCTTTTAAGACTCACTCCCTGCTGGTCTTTTTTTTTTTTACTTTTTTTGCATTGGTAGACATGGCCATGGCAGTGCCCAGCTAGCTACCCATCCCATTTTTACCAAAAACTTGCAAATGGCCTTTAAAAAAAGACCAGAAACAAAATATCATGATTAGTCCGTTATGGACTTCAGTAGATTTGTGAATTTATTTAAGCCATTATTTCTTCTGAGAAATCCTCACTTCCTGTTCTTCTGTCTGTAACTCCACACAGTAATGCAAGGCTTTCTCCCTGGTGTGGAGTGTAGGGTGACCACGTGTCCCATTTTGCAGGTCTGTCCCAGGTCCCGGGCACCTCCATTCCAGGACAATACTGTGTCTCGGAATTAAGCTAACACAGCCACCCCCCTCTATCTATTGCCCCCTAAAAAGGCCACCATATCGCCACTTTACTCACCGACAGCACTTGTCCTAGCTGGGATTGTCTGGAGAGGCACAATCACCACCCCCTGCTTGTGATTGGAGAAATCATAAACCCCATTGATTGTGTCTAATCACAGCAGGGCAGTGTAAAGCCAGCGTTGGAACAAGGTAAAACGGGTCTCGGCCAGTCAGGACAAGTGCTGTCTGTGAGTAAAGTGGCAATGCCACTTTTGGGGGCGTGATCAGTTCTTCTGGGTAGAGTGCGCATCCGCTGCCCCAGCTGTGCTGTGATTTATTACAGCACAAGCTGATTTTTGGGAAGGGTGTCCCTGAATGGTCGTTTGGGAATGTGGTCACCCTAGTGGAGTGTCATGCTCGCCCCCTCCCTTTGACTACGGGAGAGTCAGGACGTTCTCTACGTTGCAGATAGAGAAAGGAGCTGTGAGTTTGTGGGCGTCCTGACTCTCCTGTAGTCCAAGGGAGGGGGCAAGCACGACACTCCACACCAGGGAGAAAGCCTTGCATTACCGTGTGGAGTTACAGACAGAAGAACAGGAAGTGAGGATTTCTCAGAAGAAATAAGGACATTTAAAAGCAAAATGGAAGGATGAGGTAAGTGAAGGAGGACTGCACTAAGGTAAAGGAAGCTATTTAGGTAAAAAATTGTACCTTTACAACCCCTTCAAATGTTCGGTTTTCTCAATCGTATCCATAAACAAATGAAATAAGAACTGTCTGCTTTTCTCTAAATCAGCCTATTGATTCCAGCTGTGATTTTTTTTTCTATTTCATATTTAAAATGAAAAGCGGACCCTTCCTGGGAAATCGGAGAACTGTATATCTGACAATAATCGTGTTTTGCAGGATTTTAGCAATATGTAGTAAAATCTACCATCATAAATATACCTGCCAAACCGGCAACAGTGATCTCATCTAAAACCAATGAAGCTTTTAGCTGTTGGGGAAAAATAAGAGACTTAAAAGAAGTCTTTAGAGAGATCTGCCAGGAGTTCATACTAGTATAGATTGTGTCTGTGATTACCGAGGACAATTAAATAGTTGACGGCAGCATACATATTTAATATGTCTGTGACTCCACAAATAAAGGAAAAACAAAGAGGGATGGAAAGCAGAGCGACTATATCTAACTATCGGTGTCCTTGTATGGGAATCGTTCAGAGGTCCTAAAGGAAACGTGTTCGGTCACTGTCTAATCTGTATTGAATTCCAGCAGAATCAATAGGTGTGCGTTTAATATCTGGGGGCTGCACGGGTCACCAAGTTCAAAACATGAAATACGGACTGAGCTGATGTTCACGATTAACAACATATTGGTTTGATTTATTTAAAAGGGAACACACTGGTTTTATTGGACCGTTGAGAATGGATAAAGCCTTAAAGCAGATTGAAAGCCTAGCTGGATGACATTGAGTTTAATAAAGCTCTTAAAAAAAAAAAAAAAATTAATTTAATATTTTTTTTTTCTTCTCTTTGATCTCAGCTCTGCTGATCTCCTACTGCCTCTTTCAACTGCTTCTAATGTATGCAGTTGTCCAGTATTGGCTGCACATCTTTATTCTAAACAGATTCACAATAGCGTCATTGGTGGATCCTTCTTGCTCAAGATGTTTCATCGCAGCTGCTTATAGACTCCGCCGAGGACGCATGTGACAGGGTGACAAAACAGGAGCACAGTCCGAATGCAGCTGCCACTTCATAACAGAAAGCAACTGAACAAGGTCAGAATCACTATTACTGTATTTGCTGGAGTATAAGACTACCATTTACACTTAAAAAACCTAGCCAAAAAGCAGGGGTCGTCTTATACGCCGGGTCAGATGTTTGAATGCCTGCTGGATGTGCGGTATTACTGTATGTAGCTTTGGCTTAGCCAATCTCGGTGAGCAATGTATTCAAATGAATACAGAGCCTACTCAGATTGGAGTAACGATCTCTGCCAATCCCAGAAGGCTACATACAGTAGCCTGCTCGGATTGGCTTTGAGAGTCAGAGGCATGGGCTGATGATGTTGCTGCCTCTACCAATCCAAGCAGGCTTTGTATTCATTAATAGAATACATTGCTCGTCGTGATTGGCTCCAACTCCAGAAAGAATGAGGAAGAATATGGCTCCAGAAGGAAAACATATGAAGCGTTGGAAGCCTCGGAAGGAGGGGTCGTCTTATACGGTGAGTAAATCTTAAAAAAAATTAAAATTAAGGGGTCGTCTTATACGCCCGGTCGCCTTATACACCGGCAAATACGGTATAGTCATAAAAGCTGAAAATTTAAACCCTAAGTTTAGTATTTTATTTAATTAGCACAAGGGATAGTAGTCACATTTTAAGAGCTCTCTCACACTGTGAGCCCATAGCGTCGGTGGTAAAACATCGTTATTTTTACTGCCGACGCTATGGGTGGATTTGCAGCAGTGTATTGCGGGCGGTATAGCCGCACTGTCCCATTGATTTCAATGGGCAGCAGCGGTAAACACACTCCAAAGATGCGGCCTTCAGGACTTTTTTTACCGTCCTGCTAGCGCACCACTCCAGTGTGAAAGCCCCTTGGGCTTTCACACTGGAGTGAATGGGGACAGATTTTTAAAGGCGTATTTCAGGCGCTATTAACGCTATAACGCTATAGCGCCTGCAATACACTCCAGTATGAAAGGGGTCTAAGTGATTCTAAAGCTTAAGTAAAAAAATAAAATAAACACACTGTACTAACCGCAATGGTTTTGCACAGAGCAGCCCCCGCCACTGCCACTATCTCTTCATCTTTAGCAAGAAGATGCTTCCTATGGAGGGCATTCATGCAGGCTTCATCCCAAGCCACACTGTCTGCATCCATAGACACAGACAGTGTGGCTCGCCCGTTTTTTATCATAGGATTTTATTGACAACAGCAAGGGCCAATGGCTCCCACTTCTGCCTCTCTGTCCTAGGAGGAAAGAGGGAGTGGAAAGAGCCACTTGAGTACATCGTTGGATCAAGATCGAGATTGTAAATATAAGGAGGGGCCTGGGGGGATATAAATAAAATATGTTTTTTTATCTTAATGCAGCGAATACATTAAGGTAAACATTTTTTTATCTTTAGAACCATTTTAATGAGGTGTCCCTTGTGCTGGTGTGGCTGCTCTAGTTAAAATCTCCCATCATGTACCCCCCCCCCCCCCATACCCCCACAGCAGTAACCTTCTTGTGCAGTGGGGGTAAAAACAATGACTGGAACTCATCAAGACTAGAGGTTGTTGGGTGCCCCTGCCCATTTTCTCGCTGAAGGGGGTGTGAACTCCTTGTGCAAACATATAAATGGTGGTACATTGTCTGGTTGGGATAGCTCTGAGGAAGGAGATCTGTCCCCCGAAACGTGTAAGCCTCTCTATCGTGTGGAGTCGGTTGGGATGCCCATCTCATTTGCCATTATCAAACTTGATTATATTCTGCCTTTGTGAGTACATTACTGTCTTATGATTTTAATAAATGGTTTTGGAGGGCGTTTGCGCCCTCTTGTATATGTTTTACAGTTTTCAAAAAATTGCCCAGTCTGAGGAGGGCTACATCCCTGAAACCATTATGTGCCATGGTCCCTAGGTGAAGGTCCTTGGCCTGAACGTTGGATGTTTTCTATGCCTGCCCTTTCTGTATACCTTCTCTATGTATGGAAGTTGTACTAGAGCTTCAATCAATGTAAAGTGTTCTATGAGAGGAGGACGGGTGGATGAATGAAAGGTCTGCCTTCCCCATTCACAGAGCACTTTTTTTCATACCTAGTAGAACTTATATGCATGGAGAAGGGGGTGGAAAGGGCACACATAGGCAGTCCTTTCTGGGACTCCAGTGAGGACCCTGTGAGACTGAACCTGTCTTTGTATGTCACTGGCGTGGATAGTATTAAAGGGGTGTTCCAGCCAAAAGTTTTGTTTATTAAAAGTCAGCAGCTAAAAAAAGTGTAGCTGCTGGTCTTTAATAAATAATCACTTACCTGCTCCAGCGTTCCAGCTCCGCTTTTCTCCCCCCCCCGTCCGGCGTCTTTACTTCTACTGTGGGCACCCGGCCGTGACAGCCTTCGGCTTCACGGCCGGGCACCCACTGCGCATGCGCGAGCCGCACTGCGAATGCGCGCGCGGCGCGGCTCGCCGCTAATTGGACAGGCGATCGTCTAGGACCTGTCAGTGTCCTAGATGATCGCCTACAGGGAGGGGCTGCAATAAAGCGATTAAGCCTAATCGCCTTACCAGCCCCTCGGCGGAAGCAGGAAATGGGACAGGAAGTCCCACTCCTCCTGAAGCCCCCACCCCCCCCCCCAAAAAAAAATTACATGCCAAATGTGGCATGTAAGGGGGAGGGGAGTGGATTATGCGGAAGTTCCATTTTTGG
Source organism: Rana kukunoris (assembly GCA_029574335.1). Lineage (NCBI taxonomy): Eukaryota > Metazoa > Chordata > Amphibia > Anura > Ranidae > Rana > Rana kukunoris. The sequence continues at coordinate 24,719,566 of CM056055.1, read as the reverse complement.
GTGGAACTCTGCTTTAAAGTATCTTGAGTAAAAAAAAATTGCTACCTGTTTGGAAGTCTTAGAAGCCAGTCACAGACCTGGAACAAGCATGCAAGAATGTCAGCATTAATCAAGAACTCCTGATCTACATATTTTTTTCACGTCGGTGACTCGCTATTAGAGCGTTACTATTAATGTAAGCAATTGCCATTTGTGGATGAACAGGTGAGCAAAGGCACCCCCTTTATTTTTCTTATGATAGATTTTAAAGAGGAGCTGAACTCTGGAAGTTGTCTGTCCATCCGCCCGTCAGTTCCCCCCCCCCCCTAAACAATGGCGGAGAGCAAAGGGCTAGTCACCATCATACCTCAGAACATTTTGAGATGGGAATGAGGGACACCTACTAACAAACGTATGTAGGCATAGGACACTCCTCCTGCCACACACCCTAAAAGGAAAATTAACCCCCAAAAAGTTTTTTTTTTACTACTTCTATTCATTTATGTTGGCTTTTAAAATGTACAAATGCAATTTAGAATTTGGATGAAAGGTTTAGCACTGGGAAACACTTTTTAAAATGAAAAAAGTGCATTTTATATACATCTATATGGATCAGACCAAAATCAGGGACAGTCCCTCGACAGTTGGGAGCTATGGTCACCAGTACTGTCTGTGAACTCCCTGCAGGTAATTCTCACAATTACTTTGCATGTCCTGTCATGCATAGTGTCCCGATGTGCAGGTGGAAATCCCGGTGGAGGCCAGGATTTGCTTTTTCATGTCAGGAGAACGGTGACAAGTACAGCAGTGACATCATCAAATCTCATTTCAAATGTCATGAGACTAGCAGTCAGAGGAAGCAATGCTTAGATTTCACACCGCTAATATACAACTTTGAGGCTATAGGTAGGGGGGCCTAGGCACACACACATAACAAGAAATGCCCTGGTTATCTGGTTTATATAGTGTTTATGTACATGAAGACTCTGTAACCATCCTACCTGCCTCCAGACTCAATCTCCTTAAACAGCGTCTCATCCAGTTTTCTTCAGACAATAATCGCCAGAAGTGAAAGTATTACTAAACCCCAGACACGGGGCAGTGCTCCACAAATCCTCCACATTCAGCTCGCTATCTTCGGGGTAGTCTCCACTTCCTCCCAAGACCAACTCATTGTAAAGGAGAAATCGTACCTCTAGCTCACACCGAAAACCAGGAGGGAGGCCCAAGAGAACAATGACTGCAAAGATATAAAAGATGCTGGTCTACGGGGTGACAAAAAACATAGAGTAAATCTGAGGATATGTACTATGCAGGATGGAAAGCTGGAGCAGTTGGTGACCAAGTGACGCCCTTATCGGAGACTTGCCCCGTTATTGAACATTATGAACACTATGAGGGACTCAGTCAAAACAAAAACAAATGCCGCATACACACGATTGGAAATTCCGACAAGAAATGTTTGATGAGAGCTTTTTCTCAGAAATTCCGACCATGTGTAGGCATCGGCATCGGACATTTGCTGTCCGAATTTCCGACAACAAAAATTTGAGAGCTGGTTCTCAAATTTTTTCCGACAACAGAGGTTCTTGTTGGAAATTCTGATCGTCTGTAGCAATTTCGATGCACAAAAATCCTACACATGCTCGGAATCAATGAACTTAATTTTTCTCGGTGTTGTACGTCACCGCGTTCTTGAGTTTCGGAATTTCTGACAACATTTGTGTGACCGTGTGTATGCAACACAAGTTTGAGCCAACATTCCGTCGGAAAAAACTACACAGTTTTGTTGTCGGAATTTCCAATTGTGTGTACGCGGCAAAAGAGTTAAAGTGTATATGAAACACAAGAACCCAAGTCCCCCTGCACATGGATGCCCATACATATAACCCCTTGACCTTAGTAAATGCAGTGAAGTGTAATTTGTAAAGAATACCCAATAATACCCAATTTTTTTTTATACATTTTTGATTGCACATGATTGGATAATGGAAATTAGAGCTTTATTACATGCACTAAGCTCTGGGAAAATAGATTGCAACTGCACTTGCAAATGGCACAGTCTTTTTGACTTTAATAAATCCACCCCAATGAGTCCATGCACGTGGCAGCTTTTAGATCCGCATTTTGGAGCTGCATTCCCAATTTAATGTTCAGAGACAAGTTTATACTATATGCTGTATGCATGTAAGCCCTCATTTACAATTATGTACTGATCTAAACACCCATGTGAAGGGCTGTCTTCAGGTGCATAGATGTCGTGTGGCCAGCTGCACGGACCTCCATGTGCATCGTGGAGGGTACATCTGTTGCAGGTCTGAAGCATGGACCAGGATGCAGATGGTGTCTTGATCGGTGCATCGGACATGCATAGATGTGTCCAGGATGCGTGTGTAGTTCCATGCAGCCGCCCGCCTGTCACTGATTTCAATGTGCTACCTGTACTCCCTTGCACCGAACACCTGTGCATGCCAGGTGGCTGCAATCACAGTGGTGTATCTAGGGTATGGCAGCCATGGCAAGTGCCATGGGTGCCATATAAAGGGGGCACTGTTGAGTGGCTGGGCAGCAAGGCACTTGCCAGGGTCTGAGGGTCTCTTCTTCCCTCCTTCCGAGCATAGGCAGGACCTCCTTTTCAGAACTTTTTTCTAATGGACAATGGCAGTATTATCCCTGCTGCGTTCAGCCACAGCCCTCCCCTGTTCTCCCATTCCATCTGGTCGGATTGGCAGCGCACAGATAAGGAGGAACATCAGTTTCTCCCTCTCCTCTGTGGAAACTGAGGCCTTAAGTGATGAAGATTTCATCACTTCCAGTATTGGTTCTGCATTTACCTGGCCTTGGAGGGCAGAGGGGGGATCAGGGGTCTAATAAACCCCAGATTTCTCCATAAAGAGGATATGTCACTACCCAAGGTGTCACAAAGGATGATAAATATCACTAGTTTTGTTTTTTCTGTTAAGGTTATCTGAAAGATGGGTTTCAAATGTTTCAAAAGGGGCACAGTTTTAGTGCTTGCCATAGGCGCCATTTTCACTAGATACGCCTCTGTGCAAACGGCCCTTGGTATGGACATATAGAATGGAATGACTGAGGCCTAATTGTGTATAGTAACATTTACATGTGTATAGTGTATAGCAATGCTATGCATGATGTTAGGTGGCTCGAGCTCCCAGCATCTTTTTGTTTCTAGGAAGCAGCAACACTATTGTGTAATCAGCAGGTTGTGCCACCGATGGCTATAAGGTTGCCACCTGTCCGGGATTCACCTGGACAGTTTGGGTTTGGAATCGTGTCCAGGTTTCAGACTGCCTGAAACCCGGACACATTATTCAGTCTGGACTCTGGCTTCTCATCAGTGTTGCTGGCTGCAGTTGTCTAAGCTGAGAGTGTCTTTACACTCTCTTTCATGCTGCCCAAAGCCAGCACTAACAATCCCTCCCCAACACACAGACAAACGGAAGAGGAGAGAGGGCTTGATCTGCACCTCTTCCTCTTGACCCTACCCCTCTGTGTCTGCCCACACTCCAATCCCCAGCGCTTTGCCTCAGAAAAGGAGAGTTGGGGCCGGAAATGTGAAGTCCAGCAGCCTCAGATACATCTGCATGAGAGGTGTTGAGCTCACCATCCATCCCTGTATGTGACTGAAGCCTGCCTCCTTCTTTCTCCTACCTCTGAGTGAGTACACTAAGGTAAATCAGGGTCCTCAGAGCACCCCTCACAGCATATTTCCCCTTTACACCAGAGGCCACAGTGTTCTCCCTTATATCAGAGTTCTCTACGTACATCAAAGTTCTCAGTGTTCCCCCTTAAATCAGGGTCCTCAGAGCATCCCTAGTATTAACCCTTATCCTTCCAATCACATTTATACAGTAATCAGTGCATTTTTATAGCACTGATCGCTGTATAAATGTGAATGGTCCTCAAAAGTGTCAGATGTGTCCACTGCAATATCACAGTCACGATAAAAATTGCACCGCCATTAGTAGTAAAAAAAATAAATAATGAAAATGACATAAATCTATCCCATATTTTGTAGATGCTATAACTTTTGCGCAAACTAATCGCTTATTGCGATTTTTTTTACCAAAAATATGTAGAAAAATACATATATATTATAGCAAAAAGTAAAAAATATTGTGTTTTTTTCAAAATTGTCAGTCTTTTTTTGTTTACAGCGTAACAAAAAAAACGCAGAGGTGATCAAATACCACCAAAAGAAAAAAAAATTATCAAAATATTATTTGGGTACAACGTTGTACGACCATGCAATTGTCATTTAAACTGTGACGGCGCTGAAATCTGATAATTGGCCTGGGCAGGAAGGGGGTGAAAATGCCCCGTATTAAAGTAGTTACCGTAATCAACATCAAAGTCCAGTCATCCTGTGCATTTATGGCCCCCAATTAACTTATTTAGCGGCAACATGCATCCGTTGCTATGATGCAGGTTTCTTGAGCTGCCTAGCAACCAATAGTACACCTTTGTCCATCATGCATGTGAACATTGCAGACATGTTTATATATTGTACATGCAGTGTACAGACATTTTACATCATTTAGATTTTTAGGATTTTGATTCCGAGGCAGAAAAATCCTGTAAATCTCCCCGTTGCCACACTGAGTGATAATACTAATGCTTGTACACTCCACGTGCAGAGCCCGCCAGGAAGTCTGCACAGCGCTGCGCTAATCACAGGCAGGAAGACATTGTCCCGAGCTCATCCCTAGTGCCCAGGCACACCTAGGGTGACCACGTGTCCCGAATTGCCCGGGACAGTCCCGCATTTTGCAGGTCTGTCCCGGGCACCCTTATTCCAGGACAATACAGTGTCCTGGAATGAAACTGACATAGACACCCCCCGAGGCAATCTGATGCCTGCAAAAAAGGTCGCCACATCACTGCTTTACTCACTGACAGTACTTGTCCTGGCCGTATATAAAGGTGTATATATATATATATATATATATATATATACACACACACACACACACACATATATATATATATATATATATATATATATATATATATATACTGTATATATATATACACATATATACTGCATATCAATGGTTTCTATACAAAATGACAAAGGCAGGTAGGTATGTACATATAAGTGTAGCCTATACAAAGACAGGTATACATGTAAATATGTAAAAGGGCTCTATATACACAATATACATGTGTGAGAGAAGTCTATATAGACGGTATACTAGGAGGTGTGTAGGTCAGGATTATAATATAATATAATAATATAATAATATCAGACATCCCAACCTGCAAAAACTCATTTCAGGGGGGTGGTGCTCCTCAGAATTTTACTGACTGCCTCCATATTCAGCTCCCCCATTCACAACCAACTTCCTGATCTCCTCACAACTCCAGGACCCCCAAAGTCGTCCTTACCGCTGCCTGATACCAGGGCTGCTGCCATAATCCCTTCATATAGTGAAATTATACATCTAACGGTTTATTAAACACAGTGGCAGGCCATTCAGCTTGAGCTGCCTAGCAACCAATAGTGCACCTTTGTCCTGCATGCATGTGAACTTTGCAGAAATGTTTATATACATGTACAGACATTTTACATCATTTAGATTTTTAAGATTTTGATCCTGTGGCAGCAATATCCTGCAAATTTCCCTGTGCCTGCGTGCATGAAGCCTAAGGCCCCTTTCACATGGGTCAGTGGAGGTGCGGTGGTGGTATAAATCGCGCCGCTATACCGTTGTATTTACCGCAATATTCGGCCGCTAGCGGTGCGGTTTTAACCCCTGCTAGCGGCTGAAAAAGGGTTAATACCACCAGGCAATGCGCCTCTGCAGAGACGCATTGCCGGCGGTATTACCACGGTTTCCCATTGATTTCAATGGGAAGGAGCGGTGTAGGAGCGGTAAACACCCCGCTCCTATACCGCTACAAAGATGCGGCTAGCAGGACTTTTGGAGCAGTCCTGCTACCGCACCGCTTCAATGTGAAAGAATTCGGACTTTCACATTGAAGACTGCAGGGCACGATTTTTTCAGGCTGTATAGCAGCGTTATTTTTAGCGCTAAACCGCCTGAAAAACGTGTCAGTGTGAAAGGGGCCTTAGATATTCTGGCTGCATTATTCAGGCTGAGATAATGTTCAGGAAATACAGAACATACATCTAACCACTGGTAACTTGCAATATTTTTATTTTGGCAATTAGACACACCTAAAAAAAATGCGTGGTGACTCTGCTCACAGTGAATGAGAAGTGCATAAACACTTCTCTTGTGGCAGAGCTGGTAAGGAGATTTTTCCCATCTCCCCGCCGCCACACTGAGTGATAATGCTAATGCGCATGGGGTGAATAGGGTGTGCCAAGGCACCACTGCCACACCATGTGCACCCGCCTATGTAGTGCTTAGACAGGTATACATATATAGCACACAATACAAACAGTACAGTATATAGGTAGGTACTGTATACATGTGTAAGTGGATCCTGTACACACAGAAAGGTATATATAAATATATACACACACACACATATATACTGCATATCAGTGGTTTCTATATAAAAATGACAAAGGCAGGTAGGTATGTACATATAAGTGTAGCCTATACAAAGACAGGAATACATGTAAATATGTAAAAGGGCTCTATATACACAATATACATGTGTGAGAGGAGTCTATATAGATGGTATACAGGGAGGTGTGTAGGTCAGGATTATAATATAATATAATAATATCAGACATCCCAACCTGCAAAAACTTCACACTGAGGTGTTTTTCGGGTGTTTTAGCACAAAAAATTGCACCCTTAGGGTAAGGTGACCAGATTTTTTAAATGGAATCCAGGGACATTTTTATTTATTGGGAAATGGTAAAAAAAAAGGCAAGAATTCCAGTACTACTCACCCCCCCCCCCCCCCTCCACATGAACAGTGTAGATCGGTCCATTATAATATATCAGAGCAGGGATCTCCCGAGCACCAGGTACTGTTTCTGACACCCAGCCAAGAGCTTCTCCAATAGCCGCTAAGGACCGCCCCCTGCACATTTACGTCGCCAGAATGGCACGGCTGGGCACAGGCGCCACGCCCACGACCCGGTCCAAAGCTCTGTGACCGTTGCCGGGGTCCCGCGATCGGTCACAGGATCTGAAGAACGTGGAGAGGTGAGTGTAAACACACCTTCCCCGTTCTTCACAGTGGCAGTGTCATTGATTGTCTGTTCCCTGATATAGGTAAAGGCGATCAGTGACGTCACACGTCCATCCCCGCCCTGCCCCTCTACAGTTAGAAACACATATGAGGTCACACATAACTCATACAGCGCCCCCTAGTGGTTAACTCCTAAACTGCGTATGTAATTTTCACTGTAATCAGTGCATTTTTATAGCATTTTTGCTGTGAAAATGACAATGGTCCCAAAAATGTGTCAAAATAGTCCGAAGTGTCCGCCATAATGTCGCAGTCATGAAAAAAATCGCTGATCGCCGCCATTAGTAGTAAAAAAAATATATAAAAAAAATGCTTAAAACTATCTCCTATTTTGTAAACGCTATATATTTTGCGCAATAAAAAATCTTTAAACGCTTATAGCGTTGTTTTTTTTTTTTTTTACCAGAAATATGTAGAAGAATACATATCGGCCTAAACAGAAAAACATTTTTTATTTTTTTATATCTTTTTTGGGGATATTTATTATAGCAAAAAGTGAAAATTTTTTATTTTTTTTTCAAAATTGTCGCTTTTTTTTTTTTATAGCGCAAAAAATAAAAACCGCAGAGGTGATCAAATACCACCAAAAGAAAGCTCTATTTGTTGTAAAAAAAAGGACGCCAATTTTGTTTGGGGGCCACGTCGCACGACCGCACAATTGTCAGTTAAAGCGACGCAGTGCCGAATCGCAAAAACTGGCCAGGTCCTTTACCTGCATAATAGTCCGGGTCTTAAGTGGTTAAACCTGCTATGGCTAATCAGAACGAATTTGTGACCGGTTACCCTGGCTTCTTTAGGACAGCTATTCTATCTCTATTAAATAAAGCTCAGTGACGACTCTCTATGTGCTACAAAAACCTCTTCATTGCGGTATCCATCTGGCTGTGAATAAGAAGAGGATTTTTGGTGGAGTTTCTTGTGACATTTCAGGATAAGGATCATCAAGGATAAATACTTTGTGATACATTAAGACGCTCTTGCAGATGTTCAGCAAATAAATAGAAAAGGGTGAATTGGCTGAAGAATGGGATGGAGATGAACAGATCAAAGTTACATACAAGCTGTGCCCGTCGCCGCAGAACAACTGAAGCAGCTTGATGTGTGCTGGCATGTTTAGAACAAATAGAAGATTAGGATAAAGGCATAAACATTCATCCATACAAAGCCCAGGGAACGGATCATCTTCTCTGGTTTTATGGATTAACAGGAACAAACCTGAATTTCATGCTACATGTGCATTTCTAGGCACGTGACTTTTTTTTATTTAATAAAAAGTGAATAAAATGAAAGTTTAGGGCTTAAATACTAAGGCACAAGGATCATGGGTCTTATTGTGAAAAAAGGGAAATATTATTGTTCTTTTAAAAATGAATTTCAGGTATGGTATATTTTTACATAGGTATTTTAGTCCAGCTTGAACCAATGTAACTATGTACATATTATAATTGAATGATGCCCCTGGAAGCTTTAACTGCTTGCCGACCAGCCGCCGCAGTTATACGGCAGCAGGTCGGCTCTGCTGGGCGAGATCACGTAGCTATACGTCATCCCGCCGAGCAGCTTCCCGCTCGCCCCTGACTCCTGCGCGTGTGCCCGCAAAGCGCGGAGAGGTACAACACGTACGACGGCACTATAAAGGGGAAGTTTCATTCGTATGGCGCCACCCTTGGGGCTGCTTTTGCTGATTTTGTGTTAGTAAAAGACGATTTGCGTTTTTTAGTCTGTTATGCCGCGTACACACGATCACTTTATGTGATGAAAAAAAACGACGTTTTCTGTGAAGTAAAAAACAACGTTTTTGAAACTTCACTTTTCAAAGACGATGTTGCCTACACACCATCGTTTTTTTCACAAAAAGCGAGGTTACGTTCACCACTCTTTTCCATTGAAGCTCGCTTCATAACTAGCTTCTGGGCATGCGCAGGTTGAAAAACGTCGTTTTAAAAAACGACACATAAAATTGAAGCATGCTTCAATTTTTTTTTGTCGTTTTTTACAAGACATAAAACAACGTTTTCCCCTACACACGGTCAATGAAATTGACGTTTTTAAAAACATCATTTTTTTCATCACATAAAGTGATCGTGTGTACGCGGCATAACAGCGTGATGAATGTGTGATGAATGTGCTATCTCAATTACGAGCGCTAGTTTTACCAGAACGAGCGCTCCCGTCTCATAACTTGCTTCTGAGCATGCACGTTTTTTTTCACATTGTTAAAGCCCACACTGTTTTTTTTTTTTTGCAACGTTAAAAACGACAATGTTAAAAACGATGTGAAAAATTAAAGAATGTTCTAAATTTTTAATTGCCATTTTTTACGTCATGAAAAATGCTCTGGAGCCCACACACGATTGTTTTTAATGACAAAAAAAAAAAGTCATTTTTTACAACCCGAATAATGGTCGTGTGTACGCGGCATCACTCCCGCTGCGCAATATGTGGCCTAAAAGTAGAGGAGTAATTACTTCTAGTTCCAAAACACGACTTATTATAATTAAGTCCCATATTTTTCAGTGTTAGGCGGTAAATAGATTGCTTAAAACTAAAGACTATTTTAGCTCATTACTGACCTTTTAAGAATACCATCAGCGGAGTTAGATTAAGCTGTACTGGGCTAATTATAACAAGACAGCTCGCAGTTTCACAAGTGTATTAATTAAGAAGTGATTCTAAAACAAATAGTTTTGTTTTAAAATAAAAGAAAAGAAAGTTGACTCAAGTTGATTGAGTTCTCTGTTACAGTTCTGTGCTCAGAGCATTGGGCAGTGTTCAGAATAAGACACAAACCAAAGCTAAAGGGAAATAGAAATATGTGCATAAGCATTAGCAGCTGTTTGTTATAAGCCACGGCATGGGGCTGCTTCTTCTTTCAGTTTAAGACAAATGAAAAAAATATATATATTTTCCCAAATTTTTGAATGTGTTTGTAGTGGTAGTAGGCATACCCTAAACTGAACCTGTACTTTGTGGTTTAACTTTATTGCAACCTCTATTGTTGAACATACTTTTCTTCCCCGTCCTCCCTCGTCACTCCATTTGGCTGATGGGAATAGAAGAGAGTCATGTGTAGGTTTCAAGTCAATACTTGGTGCTTAACCACTTCAGCCCCAGACCATTTTGCCGGTCAATGACCGGGCCACTTTTTGCTTTAACTGACAATTGTGCAGTCGTGTGACGTGGCTTCCAAACAAAATTGTCGTCCTTTTTTTCCCACGAATAGAGCTTTCTTTTGGTGTAATTTGATCACCTCTGCGGTTTTTATTTTTTTTCGCTATAAACAAAAATAGAGTGACAATTAAAAAAAAAAAAAACAATATTTTTTACTTTTTGCTTTAATAAATATCCCCCAAAAATATATAACAATTATTATTTTTTCCTCAGTTTACCTGTTTTACCTAAATAAAGAAAATCTTATTATTGTAAGTATCCCTGCTAGTGTTAAATGATTTGTCTCATCTCGGTAACTAATACATTCTGCTGGAGAGATTGTTCTTTTGAAAAAAAAAACAGTCTTAGGCCCCGTACACGTGACATGAGCAAATAGATTTGTTCAAATCGGTCGGACAGACCGATTTGAACAAATCTGTCTGCTGGGATGTATTGGTTTGATCGTGTACACACGATCAAACCAAAATCCCCGCCGGCAGACATTGCGCTGACGTGTCGGTGACGTTGACGCCGCCACGTCACCGCACCAGTAAGTAAAACACTTCCGCGCATGCGTCGAAACCATTCGACGCGTGTGCGAGCAGATATGTCTGCTGGTTAGCATACTAACCAGCAGACATGTCGGGCGGACGGGTTCCCAGCCGACAGATTTGAAAGCATGCTTTCAAATCTGTCGGCTGGCCAAATCCGTCTGTTTGCCTGTACACATGATCGAATCTGTCTGCTGAAACGGTCTCCTTTCCAGCAGACAGATTTGATCGTGTGTACGCGGCCTAAGTGGCTCGATAACCAGGTGAAAATGGGAGAAAGATAGCCTAAAAAAAGAAAATGAGGCAATGTGAAAAGGGTGCTGTATGGCAGTGGTCATCAACCCTGTCCTCAGGGCCAGGTTTTATGTATTACCTTGGAGAGATGCAGACTAGAATACTGCAATCACTGAGCAGCAAATGATATCACTTGTGATGTATTTCAGTCATCTTGCAAACCTGGCCTGTTAGTGGACCCTGAGAACAGGAGTTGATTACCACTGTTATATGGGACTTTTAATAAAGCTGAATAAAGCTAAGGTCATATGCCTCCATCCCTATATACTGTATGGGATTAAAAAAGAGGAGTTAATACTTTAACTGGTTGCCGACCAGCCGCCGCAGTTCTACGGCGGGAGGTCGGCTCCCCTGCGCGAGAGCTCGTAGCTCTACGTCGGCTCTTTAAGCTGCCACTAGGGGGCGCGCGCCCCCTGCTCACCCCAGAGTCCCGTGGCACTCGCGATTGCTGTATGAACGGAAGATCAGTGATTTCCTCTAGTGAGTCCACCCCCCCCCCCATACAGTTAGAACACACCCAGGAACATATTAAACCCCTTCCCCGCCCCCTAGTATTAACCTCTTCACTGCCAGTGGCATTTTTATAGTAATCCAATCCTTTTTTTAGCACTGATCGCTATAAAAATGCCAATGGTCCCAAAAATGTGTCAAAAGTGTCCGAAGTGTCAGCCATAATGTCGCAGTACTGAAAAAAAAACGCTGATCGCCGCCATTACTAGTAAAAAATAAATAAAATGCCATAAAACTACCCCCTATTTTGTAAACGCTATAACTTTTGCGCAAACCAATCAATAAACGCTTATTGCGATTTTATAGTTCTGAATATAAAAACCATGATCCATCATGGTGCACAGTATAGAGAAAGCGAGTCACCTCAAGGCAAAATATTTGAATGATGAACCTCTTCACCGGATCTGAAGCCACAGGTGCTAGCAATGCGAATGAGAGGGAATGTCTGGACAGCCGCACTCCGAAAATATTGCATTTATTAATAAAACAGGATCTCAAAATACATGCCACAGCAGACAGGATACCAGCTGACGCGTTTTACACTATTACTTAGTGCTTAATCATAGCTGGTGCACAGTATCCCAAAGAAACGACAAATAAAAAAGTATTAGATATCTGTTTTGGTTCTCGTTTCTAATATTGTCTTGTTCCTAATCTTATCAAGGAGATGTCTATGGGTCACCAGTAGACACCACTAAGACAGTAGACAGCAGATACTGTGTCTGGTTTCAACCTTAGTATGTCTTCACCTAGTCACAAAATTGTTCCCCTTTTAAGTTTAAGTGCCCATAGATATTACATAAAATGTTCCTAATTTTTTCAGTCTGATGTCTATGGCCAGAGATATATGGCCAGATGTAGCAATGTCAAGTTTCAATGTGTAGAAAAAGAGACCGCCGCTCCAGACAGATGCAATAAGCAATCAATGTCCTCCTCAAAGACCGTGGGTGCTGGCAATGCACAAGGCAAAAAAAAAATCAATGAAAGGAATTCATGGCTAGCCGCACACCAAAATAAACCAAAAAAAGTAGCCTTTATTGGTGTAAAAAGGATAAAAAGCACTACAAAACACAGCACAGCAAGCAGTGGGGAAAAAAGCTGACGCGTTTTGCACAAACAATCAGTGCTTAGTCATAGCTATGACTAAGCACTGATTGTGCAAAACGCTTTAGCTTTTTTACCCCACTGCTTGCTGTGCTGTGTTTTGTAGTGCTTTTTATCCTTTTTACACCAATAAAGGCTACCTTTTTAGGTTTATTTTGGTGTGCGGCTGGCCATGAATTCCTTTCATTAAGTTTCAATGTGTGCCATAAATTTCCAGAAGATATTTGGTTTCAAACTTAGTATATCTTCTTCTTGTCACAACATTTTACCACTTTTAGGTTGATGTGCCCATAGATATTTCATAAAATTATCCTAATCTTGTCAGTCTAATGTCTGTGGGTCACCAGTAGACACCATGGACCAAGCTTGTCAGAGAGAGAGAGAAAGAGAGAGTAGTTAGAGAGGTTGGATGTCTCAAGATGGTTCCATTGTGTCTACATTTCAGACCTCCTTCTGATGTCTATGTTGGCTTTTAAGAGGAAGATAATAAATATATTTTACAAATAAACTTTATCCCAACTCACAAGCTTTACTTCTTTAGTAATTTAGACAAGCTCTGAGCCCCAACTAGTCATTCATATGGTCCTCTGTGGCCAGTTGTGGCTCCTCAACCCCTTAGCTTGTTTAACTGTCAGCAATCAGCATCTTGACTTCCCAAGATGTTCCAAGTGGTCTGCTTAAGACATACCTGCCACTTTATTCATCTAAGCCTTGTCACTTTTTTTTTTTTTAAGCAAAGAGCACTTTCTTAAGGGAAATAGTGTTTTAATATAATTGCCATCCACTGTATATAAAAGAATTTTCATTTAGGGAATTCCATTGGAATCTTTACAAAGCACTTAAACTGACATGTCTTGTCTATTTGTACTGCTAAATTAAATTTCACTTTGACAGCTGACCACCCAGACTGACTGCAAGAGACCAATTTGTTCTTTGAACTGCCGTGACATGGGAGACATTTTATCTCCGAACATCATAGTTTGCAGATTTCTCTTACAAATATCCCTTAGCAGGCGTCAGGAGTTTTTGCGAATGCATTTTTTTTTATCCTCTATTGACATTCCTTTGCTGTGTTGAAGTTGTGAGGTGTTGAAAGGCGAGTTTTAGCTTGATTAATGCAGCCTTTGAGAATGAATGTAAACTTCTTGGCAGCGTGTCCCTAAAGATGTTTCATTTCCTTCCCAGATCCAGTAGAGTAAACAGGTAGGCTTGCCAGAAAAGTGTTTGAGTCGAGGTAGAAAAGTATTCTGCTGACATAAAAAAAAAAGAAGATTATTACATTCTCTTTCTCTCGCTCTCTGTTAATAAAAAGATGAACATTTTTACATAGATTTTTGTACATTCGCTAAGTTTTTGGCTCAACAGTAGAGGAATGTCACCTTGTAAGCGCCTAAAGTTGGACAACCATGACTACGGGCCACGTGGATCGTCTTGTAAATCTGTGATCAAGATATTAGTGCTAAAGTGAAATCCAAGAACAAACGTATACCAGCCCTTAGATGTGGTTCCTGAATTAATTTTCTTTTGTCAGGCCATTTCCTTCATTTATACCTGATGATCTTACAGGTAATGCATTTTTTGTCCTAAGGTGACAACATTCACTCACTGTATAGAATCTTTGAAATAGCAGCATTGTTCATTTAAAGTGGATGTAAACCCACTCTCATCCATTCTAAACTACTGCCATAGTCCTGATCTATAAGGATATAGATGCCTCCTGCATGTATCCTGACCTGCCAAATGTCTCCCCTCTAGGAACTGAAAAACAGCAGATTCTGTGGGTGGAGTCTGTTGTCTGGAGCTCGATGGGTGGAGTCGTGATGTCAGTACACTCCCCGCCTTCCTCTACACTCCCCTTGTCAACATGCATTTTTTCCTGTGTATTCCTTGCACTAAATTCTGCTATGATCACTAACATTCAGTCAAAATCCAGAAAAGTAACCACATGACTTCAGAAAAGGAGTGAGGCTAGTGCACAAGTTATGTAAATAACCTGTCACTCACAGCAAGGGGGATAAACGGACAAAAGTTTTCTCCTGTTTGTCCGTTTATCTCACCGAAAAAAGAAAAAAAGATTGCTCAGAGCTGGATTAACTCTTTGTGGCATGACTGGGCAAAGATGATCGGAAATCTAACACTCTACATTGTGACAGCAAAACAAAAATCACCTTTGAACTGTTTCAATAAAGGTTTAATGTTTGTCTGTTAAAATATGTTGAAAAAAGGCAACAATTATGCACAAATTTCGCACAAAATTTGATTTGTTTCAGATTCATTTGTTAAGTTAACCATTTTGTTTCGTCCTATTGGATCCACCTCCAACCAACCCAAACACAAAAGGTAGGAATCATCATCCTATTTCACTTTAATATCTTAAAGGGGTTGTAAAGGTTCGTGTTTTTTCACCTTAATGCATCCTATGCATTAAGGTGAAAAAACACCTGGCTGTCACGGGTCCCCCAGCCCCCCGGTTTTACCTACATGAGCCAGTTCACCTGCTCGGCTCATCCCCGGTGTCTTCTTCTCCACGGAGTCTCGGTGTTGATTGGATAGATTGATAGCAGCGCAGCCATTGGCTCCTGCTGCTGTCAATCAAATCCAATGACGCGGCCGCCGGGGGGGCGGGGCTGAGTCATACACTCGGTAGTTATGGACGCCGACTGTGTGACACGGGAGCGCGCCTGCAAGATAACCCCCTCGGGAAAAAGCTTCCCAGAGGGGGAAAAACAAAATAAACAAAATAATTTAAAACAAAATAATCGCAAAATGACGTTGTTTGCAGGCTGGTCTGCAAGTTGAGCAGGGAATTTTTCTGGGTTTGTTTTATGTACTGAGGATTGCCTTATACAAAAGTTCATCTCACTTGAAGAACTTTTTGGAACATTTAATGATTAAACGGCATCAAATGCAGCCATCGTGTTTCCGGGGAAAAAGCCTCCCTCTTTTTTAGGACTTTATGGGGTTGTAAAGGTAAAAAAATCATAAATAGCCTCCTTTACCTTAGTGCAGTCCTCCTTCACTTACCTCATCCTTCTGTTTTGCTTTTAAATGTCTTTATTTCTTCTGTGAAATCCTCACTTCCTCCAGGAGAGTCAGGACACGCTCTACGTTGCAGATAGAGAAAGGTGCTGTGTGTTAATGGGCGTCCTGACTCACCTGCTTCCCCCTTCCCCCTGAAGGGAGGGGGCGAGCATGACACTCCGCACCCAGGAGAAAGCCTCGCATTACTGTGTGGAGTTACAGACAAAAGAACAGGAAGTGTGGATTTCTCAGAAGAAATACGGACATTTCAAAGCAAAATGGAAGGATGAGGTATGTGAAGGAGGACTGCACTAAGGTAAAAGGGAGCTATTTATGGAATTATTTTTTTTTACCTTTACAACCCCTTTAAGCAATTGATTTTAATAGAATAACAACAGAATAGGAAATAAAATGAAACTGTATCCACTTTGAACGTCCAGTTGCATGCAGGTTAATTTAGAACATCAGCCAACATAACATTTTTGGGCTATCCAAGACGACATATAGTGCCTTGAAAAAGTATTCATACCGCTTGCCATTTTCCACATTTTGTCATTTTACAAACAAAAACATAAATGTATTGTTTGGGAGAAACTATTTGATAGACCAACACCAAAGTGGCACATTATTGTGAAGTGGAAGGAAAATGATAAATGGTTTTCAAATTGTTTTACAAACAAATATCTGAAAAGCATGGCATGGATTTGTACTTAGCCCCCTTTATTCTGATACCCCTAAAATCTAGCGAAACCTATTGCCTTCAGAAGTCACCTAATCTGTGAAGCCCTCAGAGATTTGTTAGATAACCTTAGTGAACAAACAGCACTATGAAGGTCAAGAAACACACCAGACAGGTCAGGGATAAAGTTGTGGAGAAGTTTGAAGCTGGGTTAGGTTATAAAAAGAATCCCAAGCTTTGAACATCTCATAGAGTATGGCACAACTACAAACCTATAAAGACACGTTTGTCCACCTAAACTGAAAGGACGGGCAAGGAGAGCATTAATCAGAGAAACAGCCAAGAGTCCCATGACATGATAACTCTGGAACAGCTGCAGAGATCCACAGCTCAGGTGGGAGAATCTGTCCACAGGACCACTATCAGTCATGCATTCCACAAATCTGGCCTTTATGGAAGGGTGACAAGAAGAAAGCCATTGTTGAAAGAAACCCATAAGAAGTCCCATTTGCAGTTTGTCAGAAGCCACACAGCAAACATGTGGAAGAAGGTGCTCTGGTCAGATGGGACCAAAATTAAACTTAGTGGCCTAAAACCAAAATGCTACGTGTGGCAGAAAACTAACACTGCACATCACCCTAAACACACCATTCCCACCGTGAAACATGGTGGTGGCAGCATCATGTTGTGGGGATGCTTTTCCTCAGCAGAGACAGGAAAGCTGATCAGAGTTGATGATGGATGGAGCCAAATACGGGGCAATCTTTGAAGAAAACATGTTAGAGTCTGCAAAACACTTAATACTGGGACAGAGGTTCACCTTCCAGCAGGACATCGACGCTAAACATACAGCCAGAGCTACGATGGAATGGTTTGGATCAAAGCATTTTTATGTGTTAGAATGGCCCAGTCAAAATCCAGACCTAAATACTAACGAGAATTAGTGGCAAGACTGCTGTTCACGGACATGCTCCATCCAATCTGACAGAGCTTGAGCTATTTTGCAAAGAAGAATGGGCAAAATTATCACTCTCTAGATATGCAAAGCTGGTAGAGACATCCCCAAAAAGACTTGCAGCTATAAATGCAGTGAAAGTTGGTTCTACAAAGTATTGACTCAGGGGGGCTGAATACAAATGCACGCCACACTATTCAGATATTTATTTGTAAAAATTGTTGAAAACCATTTATCATTTTTCTTCCACTTCACAATTATGTGCCACTTCGTGTTGGTCTATCACATAAAAACCCAATAAAATACATTTAAGTTTTTGGTTGTAACATGACAAAATGTGGAAAATTTCAAAAGGGGTATGAATACTTTATGGCAACTGTATAAGAAGCCATGGAATGACTTAGTCCACCAGGCTTAAAAAATAACGTCAGTGCGCCGGGTGTACTAAGATGGCCGACCGCTCCGGAGCTAGGCCAAAGCCGCGGTCTTTCCTAAGGCCGCGGCGGCGGAACGCGGATCGGTCAGGCAAAACTGTGTATTCGGCGTATAAGATGCACCAACTTTTCCCCCCCAGTTTTGGGGAAGAAAAAGTGCGTCTTATACGGCGAAAAATACAGGAATTTTGCATAGCACATGGATGGCAGATTGAAGTGAACACAGACATAATCTTTTTGTGCCTTAGTTAAGGGAACATTCTCTACTACTTTAGGAATTCAGCGCATATCAGGTGTACTTGAGTTGATGTCACTTCTGCACCAGACATGGGAAAAATTGTGCACTCTGATATCTTAGGAAACTACAGCACAAGTTCTCTTTTTAATAGCTTCAGGAAAGCAAGAAGAGGACCTTTTCTCTGTCAAGTAGAGAACTGAGGATGTTATCTCTGGAAAGCGGAGAGGCAAGATTTTCATCTTGTCTTATTATAAGTTGGAATACTTTTTTTTTTCATGAATGAACAAAGGTTGAACTTAGGACAAGATGACAGTGTAGAAAAGGAGACATGCGTCTGCAGTTCCTATTCTTGTGTTTGTGTTCTTTTATTGTATTTTGGAAGGCTGGCATGCAGGCTTTGATTGCTATTATTCATTTCCATTTTCTAATTACTTTCCTATTGATATTTTTTTTAAACTGATGATTTTGTTTACAATTAGAACGTGTTCTACCTCTTTCTAAAGCTTTTTTGTAAAATGCATTTAAAGCTCTAAATGGTATTCAAAATGTAGTTGTAGTTCAGGTTGTCAGAGCTCTGAGTAGACAATAGAGAATATAGACGAGGTAAGGTATATTGTAAAAATAAACTATTCTAAGGGGTTATAAAGCAACATGCACATGCTCTGAATACGCTAAAATTGTCCTGGTTTGTTTCTGGCAATGCCAATTAAAATAAAAAAAGGTCTGTATCATACATTATAGTTTTTTTTTCCTTTATACATATCTAAACTAGAAATAAAAAGTTTCTAGTTGACAGGCAGCAAACTAAGCAGAAACAAGTACTTGCTTATACCATTCAGCAGTTTTTACAGGGTATTTTTTAAGAAATAAAGAGGACTTGTCAGCCATCCAGTGAAGTAATGTTCAACTGGCACATTGAGACTTATGAGGTACTCTTTAGCGTACAGCGTCGAACGACCACGAAATTGTCAGTTAAAGTGATGCAGTGCCATATTGCAAAAAATGGCCTGGTCATTAAGGGCAAATCCATCCGAGGCAGAAGTGGTTAATAATGCCCCCCTCTTCTGCAGCCATACTGACCCTCCTTTCGGTTCCTACTACTGTGCTCAGCATCCATGTGGGAAGGCAGACTGGGCTCTGTCACAAGGAGTGAACCCATTCTCTTTCATAACTGAAAGCATAGGGCCAGATTCTCGTAGATCTGCCCTTTGTTAGCGTAGCGTATCCCATTTACGCTACGCCTCCGCAGCTTTTACGGGCAAGTGCTGTATTCTCAAAGCACTTGCTCCGTAATTTGCAGCGGCGTAGCGTAAATGGGCCGGCGTAATTCAAAGTAGGAAGGAGGTGGGCGTGTTGTATTTAAAGTAAGCGCGCCCCCCGCGCCGAACGAACTGCGCATGCGCCGCCCGTAAACATAGCCCACTGCGCATGCTCCATAGTACGACGCAAATAGATTGGTTTCAACGTCAACGTAATTAACGCACAGCCCTATTCGCCACGAGTTACGTAAACAACGTAAACGACGGAAAAACACAACGCTTTCCCGACGTTCATACTTAACATGGCATACGCCGGACCTACGCAAGGTTACCCCTCATATAGCAGGGGTAATCTTACGCTTACGCAAACTATGTAAACTACGACGACAGCACGCAAATACGTTCGGAATCGACGTATATAGCTCATCTGCATATTCAACGCAGAAATAGACGGGAACGTCACCTAGCGGCCAAGCGTAACATTGCAACTTAGATGCGACGGTGTAAGTGACTTACGCCAGTCGGATCTATGCCAAATCTATGCGTAACTGATTCTAAGAATCAGTCGCATAGATAGGAGGGCTCAGAAACAGAGATACGACAGAGTATCTGGAGATACACCGTCGTCTCTCTCTTCTGAGAATCTGGCCCATAGTGTATTCACTTAGCTTTCAGCAGCTAAACAGAGTGGCTGAACTGTGCAACAGGGTAGAGAAGAAAAGATTGGTATGTTGCTGTATGACTGAACTCTGTCTTTGAATGGTAAAAGTACGGTTTTGCTTTAAAGGCCAAGTTCACAATTTTTTCCTTCAAATTCCAGCTCCTCCATGTACCAATATGCTCATTGGCACACACCCCGCATCATCTACCCATAGCTGATCAACTCCTTCCTGTGTCATGACCTAAAATCTGACCAGGAAGTAAGGCGGAAGTACTGGAGCAGGGTTAAAAACATCCATGAAGAGATTGAGGTAAGCGTGTGTAGAATAAATGGAAAGCTTAATTTATTTATTTATTTTTTAAGTACAATCAATGCTATATTGATACACATGGGAATTTAGAAAAAAAGGTGAACACAGGTGAGCTTAGCCTTTAAGTTTGAGGCCGCGTACACACGATCAAATCTGTCTGCTGGAAACGGTCTGCCAGACCGTCCCAGCAGAC
This sequence comes from Rana kukunoris, assembly GCA_029574335.1. NCBI lineage: Eukaryota > Metazoa > Chordata > Amphibia > Anura > Ranidae > Rana > Rana kukunoris. The sequence continues at coordinate 24,699,031 of CM056055.1, read as the reverse complement.
AGATTTGATCGTGTGTACGGGCGAGCCGACAGATTTGGCCAGCCGACAGAATTTTAGACTTTAAAACAAATTGCCAACATTTTTTTTTGCTTGTTATGTTGTTACATGACCCTTCCCAGCTCCTCCAATAAAAAACAGTGACCATCAGCTGCTGCCCCTGCCTACGTCCTATCCTTTTTTTTTGCTTCTCACTGTGATGGGTATTACCCACTGTAATTATCTGAACCCTATTAAAAGCCACCAAGGGCACCTGAATTAGGTCCCTCCCCTTCTGTAGTCCAGAAGAAAGACTTGGGTTCTGCATCATGTGAACATAGATTTAGGTAAGTGAATTGGCCTTTGAGGCACATATGCTGTATACACATTTTTTTTTTTTTTAATATGTTAGATGGAAGCCAATTAATATACCAGCATGTCATAGAGTGTGGGAGGAAACCAATGCAATAACAGGTAGAACAAGAAAATGACATGACTAAAGTATCCAGGTTGGGAATTGAACTGATGAACCTAGTACTGAGACTTTGTACTTCTTGGGATTACATCCACAACATTCAGCCTGGAAGCAAACTTCATTTTCAACTGTTACTTACCAAGCATCTATAATTGTGTCTTTAAGTCTAAATCTTTGGAAAAGGAGTACAGTACAATCAATTAAACTTCAGAGCTACCAGGTAGACATCAAAAACATATTTTCTCAACGTGATCCAATGCTAAAAAAATATGCTTTTCCTCCTTGCAGGGCCTAAGAAGAATATGTTCTCTATTGTCTGGGAATTGCTTTTGTAAGCTCTGACCCCATGCTGATGAAGGCTGAACTGTTACAGTAAACCACATTTTCCACTGAGAAAGGCATCAATTGACATGTTGCAAAAGGCTTGGGGGAAAATTTTTACTGGTGGGAAAGTCGACAGAGCTCCTCATGTGAAGGAAGTATTTAATTGATGAAATGTTTGATAAAAATGAAGATATATCTGTGTGCAAACAAAACATCTGAGAGTCTTTTTTTTGTGATGCTTTTTTAAGTGGAATTTTATCTGCTAGAGAAAAAGGAAATTAAACTACAACCTCGAGGAACGCTGACATTCAAAAGGAGCTGGGGGCCTGTGTTGATGAATGTTTAATTGTGTCTAGCGCAAGGGATTGTATATGAAAGACAAATGATTATGTTATCTATCTGCATAGGCTATTAGCACACTCAAAGTGAATCTGTGAGGATAACAAATTGGGTTTTTGCAGTTGTTGACTTGTTTTTAATCTCTTGCGGATCTTGGGCTTATGAGTTACACCCCAAAAAATGTAAAACTCTTCTCAGGGGAAAAAAAAGGTTCCCTCTCCAGCAACTGCACCTAACCTATGTATTAAAAAAAAACAAAAAAAAAACTCCATAAAACCCCCAATTACGTATTCTAAACTTCAGTCACGTAGCAGGCCAGGTTTTTAGATCATTTATTTTGTGTTTTGTAGAGTAGAGGTGTCTGGTCTGCAATGCATGGCTCTCTCTTCCTGGTGATGTAAGTGTAGCATCCTTCTCGTTTAGAGTAGGCTGCTAGGTAAATTGATATTATTTTTTCTGTAAACAGTGGAGCAGGGGTTGATTGCTTAGGGATGATCCGTGTTTTACAGACTGCCGTTCTGCTACTTTTCCCTTTCTTTAGAGGCTTCTAGAAGCATAGTAGGAGAAGAGCTGAACAGGCAGTCTGAAGATATTTGGAATTCCAGCCAATCCCTGGGGTGGTGTACTCAAAAGCTGGAGGGAGAGCTCATAAGTAGTCTGAGGCCTGAGTGGTAAGGGGAATATTCCTTTCTCAAGTCCGGCAGGAGGAGACCCTTGTGCAAGGGCTTGGCTTTGGGGAAAAAGTCTGGGAGGAAGTCAGCCTGAAGACACTAAGGTCCTAGCTAGGCTTAGCTTGGCGAGAGAGCCCAAGTTGTTCAGAAGTGGTGTGATTCTACATAATCCCTCAGTAGGAAGAGCCTAGTGGATATCGGCAGGAGGCAACCGATGATCCTATGGCTAAGTGAGTACAAGACCCCGGTGCTGTAAAGAGTAGAAGTGTGGTGCTTTGAGACTCTTTAAAGAGTACAGATCACAGTCAGCCTAGAGATCCAGTGGGACATTTCTTTTACAAGTGCAGTGCAGGCAGGAGCTGCAAAATACAGCCAGAGGTTGTGTAACACAGCAAGAAGATTGTGCATAGCAGCCAGAAGTCAAGCATTCCCCAAGTTGTACAGTTTTGCAATTCCAGGGTATCCCATGCTCCCCATTCCTCTCCAAGTTCACTGTTACCCAATAAAACACACAATAAACCCCTAGACTGATATTTAAGCCATTGGAATAAAGGAAAAATGTTGTATGCACTCCGAGGAACGAAATAGGACATCATTTACCAGAGGCTCTTCTGGGGGTGTGCTACATAAGCAATGTCCATTATTAGGCATGATCATTATCATTATCAGAATGGCCCATCAAAGGATCCTAACAGGATTATAGACTGACATCACATCTAGTGAAGTTAGGATAGAGTAACTTCAGACCACCAGTCACTACTACTACTAGAAGAGGCACCTCAGAGATCACATGACAGTAGATTAAGGTAAGTGTTTAATGTTTTTTTGGTCATAAAGAAAACAGTTTATTCACATAGTGTTGTGTGAAAATTTACTTTTTTATTTTTAAAGCAGAATTTTAGACACATTAGTGGCTGCTTCTGTGAATATTCAACCATGCAATCACTCCTTCACAGCTGCCAGATACTGCCATGTGCGGTCATCGTCCGGTGCTAGAAAACGTTAACAGCAGTGGCTGCTACTGAGTTGCGCTGAATGCCCCCTCTTGCCTTCTCTGCTATTGATATTGTTCATATTTCTACTCTAACTTAATGCTCTGCGAAATCCCATGGTCACATAGGTATGTGTCTCAAGGTCACTTTGCATAGGTACCCTCCTTAAGGTCACTCTGCATAGGTATGTGCCTCAAGGTCACTCTGCATAGGTATGTGCCTCAAGGTCACTCTGCATAGGTACAGCCCTTAAAGTCACTCTGCATGGGTACAGGGCTCAAGGTCACTCTGCATAGGTACAGGCCTCAAGATCATCCTGCATAGGTACAGGGCTCAAGGTCACTCTGCATAGGTACAGGCCTCAAGGTCATGCTGCACAGACACTCTCCTTAAGGCCACTCTGCATAGGTACAAGCTTCAAGGTCACTCTGCATCAGTGATCTTAAAGGAGTTGTAAAGGAAAAATGTTTTTGCCAAAAATTAATGTCTGCAAGGTAGATAGACAGAATAGTGTAATGATTCTGTTAAAAAAAAACTAGAAAATACCTATTAAATTCCTTCATCTATATCACCTCCGGCATTCTAGTTTCTGTTCTCTCATTCACTTCCTGGTTTGCAGCACTTGTTCATGTAAGAACTACATTTCCCAGTATGAATTGCGGCACGCCCAGTAATTCACACCTCCTTGAAGTCTCTAACACGTAGAGAGCGTCCTGCCACACAGATGTAGTTCCTAGGAGGGGGCGAGCACGTCAGTGACCACCGCAGTAAAGTCTCCCCTCGCGGTGGTGAGTAACAATCAGACAAGCAGAAAGTGAAAAGAACAGAGAAGAAATAGAGCAACTTCTGAGCAAAAACGAACAATGAGGAAGTGAAAAGAGGAATGTCTGCAGGTAAAGGATGCTTATTATGAAAAAAAAAAACCTTTACAACCCCTTTAAGTCATGTAAAAAAAATCCCTTTACAACCCCTTTAAGGCAGGTACCACATCCTACACTAATCCTGGTATATTAAACACAGGAAGGGCCACAGATGCCTAAAAGCCCATAGTGGGGCAATAAGCACATTGAGACCTTGATTCATATTGAGGTGAAATAAGGAAGCCCTAACCAGACATCTATCTTTGATGACTTTCTTCTAATAATTTCAAGGCTTGTGATTTGCTGTTTTCTGGTGAGTTTGAACCCATGGAGAGTGGGATGTGTTGTGGATCTGGGAGTAAGGTGCACGCTCATAATTATCTACTAGGATCACCGTCTATCTTCAGAGCTGTACTCACAAAGTGTTATCCTTCTATCCCTTATATCAGTGGTCATCAACCCTGTCCTCAGGGCCCACTAACAGGTCAGGTTTTATGTATTACCTTGGGGAGAGGCAAACTAGAATACTGCAATCACTGAGCAGCAAATGATATCACCTGTGATGTATTTCAGTTATCTTGCAAACTTGGCTTGTTAGTGGGCCCTGAGGACAGGGTTGATGACCACTGCCTTATATGATCAAACATATAAAAGCCGGCCAGCTTCTAAATGGACTGACCGGAGCGTTGCTATAGTATTGGATTTCCACAGTGCTTCAGGACTGGACTTCTTGCTATTTTATAAAAAATATTTTTGCAATTAATGTAAAGTTGTTTGTGTAGAGTGTACAACATTATTCATTGATTGTTATAGGTAGACTTGTTTATAATTACAATTTGAATAGTAATATAGCGCTGAGCGGTGTGAATAAGACATTAATTACTCTTATGCCCTTATGACTGCTGGGCTCTGATGAAGAGGTCCTTGCTGCCTCAAAACGCGTCAGCCGTCAGTGACACACCTCTATCCCCCCTATTATGGAGTGTGGTTCGAGGGGCATCTATCACATCATTGTTGACAAGCCTTTTATACCATTTCTCTTGTGAGTAGTTTTTTATTACAATTTTTATTTAATAAATTGTCAATGGTAACACACGAGGCTAGTGCGCCTTTCTTTTTCTTCTTTTTGTTCCCTGTACACACGATTGGTTCATCCGATGAAAACGGTCTGATGGATTGCCTACACACCATCAGTTAAAAAAACGATTGTGTCAGAATGCGGTGACGTAAAACACAACAACGTGCAGAGAAAAATTAAGTTCAATGCTTCCGACCATGCGTCGACTTGATTCTGATGGATTTTCCCACAGATCGTTTTTTTAACCATCAGATACTTTTAAAACAGGTTCTAAGTTTTTTCACCGATGAGAGAAAAAAAACGATGGGGCCCACACGCGGTCGGTTCGTCTGATGAAAACAGTCCATCAGACCGTTTTCATCAGACGAACCGATCGTGTGTACGCGGCATTCGTTTAATCTAGCACACTTCCTGTCCTAGAGGGACAATACTGTTCCTTCATAAATATAGTGCAAAGAATAAGTGTTGTTGCCCTAGGACAGGAAGAGTGGTAATGGCATAATAACCATGTAAAAAAAAGGATGGGGGGGGGGGTTTCAGAAAAAGAAAACTGATGTGGCCACACATTTAAGGACTTGTACATTTCAATATAAATAAACTAGTAAGACATACATTGGAACGATTTGGGCCTCAGCTAGAGGGCTGATAAAAAAAATTCAAGCGTCCTCCCCCATTCACACATGCAAGGTGGATGGAGGAATCCTCACTGATGCGCCATAGTAGTCTGACACTGGGACTCCTTCTCTGTCAAAAGACACTGATCAGTGGCTGCAGCTGGACGATCAAGAAAAATTCTCCAACAGTCCCATTCAGTTCCTATGTGGGCATCATATGACGTCCTCGCCTTCCCGGCCGTCTAGGGGGCGCAAGCGCACCCCCGCCCTGTCAAGCCGATGCGTATGCCCGGCGGCCACAATGGCCGCCGTGCACCCGCGATTGCCTGATAACAGAGCAGGAGTGTGGATCTGTGTATATATGTGTATCCACATCCTGTAAGGTGAGGTGAGAAGTGTGTACCCAGTACAGAGTAACACCGATCAGTCTCCTCCCCTTGTGAGTCCCCTCCCTCTACAGTTAGAATCACTCCCTAGGTAACACATTAACCCCTTGTTTTCCCCTAGTATTAACCATTTCCCTGCCAGTGACATTTATACAGTAATCAATGCATTTTTAGCACTGTGCGCTGTATAAATGTGAATGGTCCCAAAATAGTGTCAAAAGTGTCCGATGTGTCTGCCGCAATGTCACAGTCACAATAAAGATTTACAAAGCATTGCCATTAGTAAAAAAAAAAAAAAAAAAATGCCATAAAGCTATACCCTATTTTGTAGACTAAAAAATTAACAAAAATATGTAGAAGAATACATATCGGCCTAACCTGAGGATTTTTTTTTTATTGAATATTTATTATAGCAAAACACGTATTTATTTTTCAAACTTGGCACTCTTCTTTTGTTTATAGCGCAAGAAATAAAAAACGCAGAGGTGATCAAATAACATCAAAAGAAAGCTCTATTTGCAGGGGAAAAAAATAATAATTTGGGTACAGTGTAGCATGACTGCACAATTTTCATCAAAGTGTTACAGCACTGAAAATTGGCCTGGGCAGGAAGGGGGTGAAAATGGTTAAACAATTTATTTTTAATTTTGTTCCTGTTTTTTTTTTTTTATGGTTACATTTGTGGGTTGTAAAATCAGTTCACCCTCTGGGCAGTGCTCTTTCATATAATTTGTTTGTTTTTTGGTATCCTCTTGCAGTTTATTTACTTATATACTAGTCATTAGGGTTGTGTACTATTTTATGATTTATTTATTTATTTTGTATCAATAGTGACATGTATTGACAGAAACAAGCATTATTTACATATAGGTGCGATTGTTATAGCATTTTTTGATTACCACTATATAGGAAATTAATATTGAGGATTTTTTGAGAAATATTTGAATGTTTCATTAGTGGTGTTCTATAAAGTGTTTTTTACTCATATCTGTTGGGAGAGCTATCTGCAAAAGAGGGAGACATTTTTCTACATTTTCTTCTACAAAATTTTTTATACAAAGGAGGACTCTGTTTAAAGTTTCTTTCCTTTATTTTATTATATGTGTACTGGTTTTATTGTATAGGTTGTAGGTATTTGTGGTCTTTGCAGATTTTGTCTGTTTTGTTGCAGAAACCTCAGATACAAGGGCTACTTGGCATAAACAATCACTGGTTGATTTCAGCTATGTATATGCTATATTAGGCCCCTTTCACATGAGCGGACCGTTCGTCCGCTTATTACAAGTCCGTTTACGGACTTGTAATGGGCCCCTATGGGATCGCGTCCATTAGCGGATGATGCATCCGCTAACGTCCGCAAGATCCGCATCCGTTTTTTCAGACGGAAGAAAACCCTATTTCTTTCTCGTACATCACGGGACACAGAGCGGCATATTCATTACTATGTGGGTTATATGGAGTACCTTCAGGTGTGGACACTGGCAATCTTCAAACAGGAAGTCCCCTCCCTATATAACCCCCTCCCCTAGAGGGAGTCCCTCAGTTTTTTCGCCAGTGTCTTAGGTGTTGGTCACGGAATAGCTTTGCTCCACATCCTTGGGATTAGGGGCGGGCTACCGGATCTGTCCAAGGAGCCTCAGTGCCAAAGTGGACAGTACCCGGGCCCCAAACCGTGGGGTTTTGCCTATAATGCTCCTCTTTGGAGGGCTGGACCCTGGGCCCAGGACTTGGAGTTTGCAAAAACCATAAAGTTCCTGTTTTGCCAGGGTGCTATATAGGTCCAGGACAGTGGGTACCTTCATAGGACCCCAGGGCCTGAAGGTCTACTACGCTACCCACGGAGATGGGAGAAGATTGGATCAGTTTGCTGGTCAAACATCCTGCAGCATGGAGCAGGTAAGGGGGAGCCTGCGGGACTTGGTTCGACAGCAGGCTCCCCGGGGTAACCTAAAAGGGGGGATAGCCTAAGTATGCTCTGCATGGGCAACCGTGATCACTATGTCTAAAAGAGACAGGATGACACCCTTTCTCCCCCCATCACTAGGCCCCCCTGTCTAGATATGTGTTGCTAGCTAACCTGCTGTTTCTTCCTAGGGCTAGTAAGGATCCCTAGGGGCCTTGAGAGAGTCCTACCTGGCCGGGGGTTTGAATCTGCCGCCTGTTTCTGCGTGCCTGGATCTCCAGCAGCGCGGCTCCTCCATGTTCCTCCTGTATCCGGCATACGCGCGCGCGCGCGCGCGTGCGCGCGCACGTCTTATTGACGTTTTTCGCGCCGTCCAGACAGGAGGGCGGGGGGGGGGCGGGCCTGCGGCGTCATACAGGGGCGCGCCTTTGTGCTGTTATAGACAGCAGGCCTTGTCAGGGCTCAGTCTGAGGCTGATTTTTTCAAGGAGAGGACGCAGAGCGGCAGAACAGTGACTCCCGGTGGCGGAAGAGGGGTAGTACATGTGGACTTTGTTCCAATGCCTTTATTGTTAAGCCAAGAAATCCCCCTTATTTTGCAACAGGTTGGAGGCTGGCAAACTTAAATTAGGGTCATTGTATGTTGTCAAATATATAATATATAATTATTTAAAAAAAAAAAAAAAAAAAGACCAACATACGGGCCCATCAGTTTTTGGGGACACTAGTGATCTGTTCTCCCCTAAACTCTGAAATTTGTACTCCTGGCCACTACAGTCTGTTGTGTGGGCGGAGTCCCTCGATTTTGTATTATGGCTTCCAAGGGTTCGGGGTCAAAGGGGACAAAAAAGACCAAAAAACAAAAGGGGTCCCTTTCTGATTCTGATATGCCGATACTTTCCCCGCAGCTTATTAATTTAAGAAGCGCCTTGGATGAGCCATTAGGGGGATCTGGTGCGGAGGCTGGCCCAGATCAGCCCAGCCCTGTGTTTATCACAGAGGAGATGCTAGCCGTATCCCTAGGGGGGCTAGAAGAGAGAATAGCGGCATTGATCGCCAGAGCTATTCCTGGTAAGAAACGGGTTAGATCCCCATCACCAGGGGGTGTATCCTCAGATGCTGAGATTCTCTCTCCGGAGGAATTAGAATCACAGGAGGATCAACTGGACCTGAACCAAGAGGGTTCAGGGATGGAGGGGTCTACCTCTGAGGAACCATTTTCAGACTCCCAGACAGAGAGACTGTGGGTACAGTCTTTGACGGACATGGTCCGCTCGGCATTTAGTTTGCCATTGCCAGAACTTCAGGTTCCTCCGGTATCCTCTCTGGGCTCTTTGAAAGCCCCGTTAAGCAACGCAGTTTTTCCGGTCCATCCTCTCTTGGAGGAATTGATCTTTCGGGATTGGGTACGGCCGGACAGGGTTTTTCTGCCACCGAAAAGATTTGCGGTCATTTATCCCATGGAGGAAAAATTCTCCAAGAAGTGGAGGCTCCCAGTAGTGGATGCAGCCATCTCATGTGTGAATAAATCACTAACTTGCCCGGTGGAAAACATACATATGTTTAAAGATCCGGTTGATAAAAGATTAGAGACACTTTTAAAAGCATCCTTTGCTACGGCAGGAGCAGTGGTGCAGCCAGCGGTAGCTGCAATTGGAGTTTGTCAGGCATTAAAGGACCAGACAAAAGAGATGTTAAAGGACATGCCTACCCAACAAGCAGAAGAGTTTGCTGACATTCCCAGAGCTCTGTGTTTCGCGGTAGATGCTATAAAAGATTCCATCCAGCAGGCTTCTCGTTTATCACTATGTTTGGTACACATGAGAAGGCTCTTATGGTTGAAGAACTGGGCGGCAGAACCCCCATGCAAAAAGCTTCTGGCAGGATTTCCCTTCCATGGAGGACGACTCTTCGGAGAAGATCTGGATAAATATATTCAGACTATTTCAAATGGCAAGAGTACCCTTTTACCGGTCAAAAAGACATTCCGGGCTCCTACATTTAAAAGGCAGCTTTTTCCTGTCTCGGGGCCCTCTAATTCCAGGCAGTATCGACGGCCGCCTGCACGATCCAACGTTAACAGTAGATCGCAGGGACAGACCCCTGGGGGTAAGAAGCCGTGGTATCGCAAGCCGTCAAAGACAGCCCCTAAGTCTGCCTTATGAAGGGGCGCCCCCACTCTCACGGGTGGGGGGAAGGCTTCGTCTCTTCTCAGAAGTTTGGGAAGCCAAGATCCCCGACAATTGGGCCCGGGCATCTGTAACCACAGGTTACAGATTGGAGTTTCGAAGATATCCTCCGCCTCATTTTCAAGAATCAAGGCTACCAAGGGATCCAGCAAGGAAGGCCTCAATGCTGGCAGCTTTGGATCACCTGCTTTGCCAGGACGTAATTATAGAAGTGCCAGCCCAAGAGCAAGGCCTAGGTTTCTATTCCAATCTCTTTGTCATACCAAAGCCCAACGGCGATGTCAGGCCAATCTTGGACCTAAAGAGGTTAAACGCTTATCTAAGGGTGCGGTCCTTCCGGATGGAATCCATCCGGTCAGCAGCCGCCGCGCTTCAGAAAGACGATTTTCTGGCCTCCATAGACATAAAAGATGCTTACCTTCATGTACCAATCTTTCAGTCGCATCAAAGGTTTTTACGCTTCGCGGTGGGGCAGCGACACTTCCAATTCAGGGCGCTCCCTTTCGGGCTGGCCACGGCCCCCCGGGTATTCACGAAGATCCTAGCCCCAGTTCTGGCCAATTTAAGGATCCAAGGAGTCACAGTCCTAGCATACTTGGACGACCTTTTAATCATAGATCACTCACGGACGGGTCTGCAAAAGGCAGTAAACCTCACGGTTCGGTACCTCGAAGAATTCGGCTGGGTCCTAAACCAGGGAAAGTCAGCATTCCAGCCTACAAAGCAGTTGGAATACCTCGGCATGAGGTTAGACACAGAACATCAAAAGGTGTTCCTGCCCCTTGTAAAGATCAAGGCGATCAAGGGGTTGGTTCAGTTGGTTATAAACAAGAAAAGACCAACTATTCGCCTGTGTATGCGATTACTAGGCAAGCTAGTGGCCACGTTCGAGGCAGTACCATACGCTCAGATCCACACTCGCGTCCTACAGGCAGCCATTCTAGCAGCCTGGGGCAAGAGGGCACATGCCTTAGAGTCCCCTTTGACGCTATCATCAAGGGTCCGACAGAGCCTGGCCTGGTGGTTGAACCCTCAGAATCTTCTAAAGGGAAGATCCTTCAGCCCTGTTGTCTGGAAGGTAGTTACCACAGACGCCAGCCTGGCAGGCTGGGGGGCGGTCTTCGAAGGGTTCTCCCGCCAGGGAACTTGGGTGAAAGCAGAGAGGCAGCTCCCCATCAATATCTTGGAAATCAGAGCTGCTCGCCTAGCCCTGTTGGCGTGGACCTCCAGATTAAAGGGGTTCCCGGTGAGAATCCAGTCAGACAATGCCACGGCGGTGGCATACATAAACCACCAAGGGGGAACCAGGAGCCAGGCCGCTCAAAGGGAAGTGAACTTGATTTTTCAATGGGCAGAGGTTCATGTACCCTGCATTTCAGCGATATTCATTCCCGGAGTGGACAACCTGCAGGCAGACTTCTTAAGTCGCCAGAGTCTGTTGCCAGGGGAGTGGTCTCTGCATCCCCAGGTCTTTCAGACAATCTGCCAGAGGTGGGGAACGCCAGACGTAGATATAATGGCATCCAGGTTCAACAAGAAACTAGACAGGTTCGTGTCGCGAGCGAGGGATCCTATGGCCTGCGGAACCGATGCGTTGGTTTGCCCTTGGCATCAATTCAAACTTCTATATGCATTCCCTCCACTACAGTTACTCCCCCGCCTGTTGCGCAAGATCAGAGTGGAGCACAAGCCAGTCATTCTAATAGCTCCAGCTTGGCCCCGGAGGGCTTGGTACTCACTAGTCCTGAAGATGGCAGTGGGAGACCCTTGGACTCTTCCTCTACAACCAGACCTACTCTCACAAGGCCCGATCCTCCACCCTACATTACAGCGTCTAAATTTGACGGCCTGGAGGCTGAATCCCTGATTCTCAGGGGTAGGGGTCTGTCTAGGCAGGTAATCCCTACCCTGATTAAGGCTAGAAAGCCGGTCTCCAGGGTAATTTATTACAGGGTATGGAGGAACTATATAGGCTGGTGTGAATCCAAAAGATGGAATTGCCGCAAATATACTATTGATAGGGTGTTAAGTTTTCTCCAGCTAGGAGTGGATAAAGGCCTGGCACTAAGCACAATCAAAGGACAGATCTCAGCTCTGTCAGTGTGGTTTCAGAGGCCGCTGGCCACCCACTCGCTGGTAAAGACCTTCTTACAGGGGGTCTTGCGTATTAATCCTCCTGTCAAGTCACCAGTTTGTCCTTGGGACCTAAATCTTGTCCTGTCCACTCTACAGAAACAGCCTTTTGAGCCTTTGGCTGAGATTCCTTTACTCTTACTGACAAGAAAATTGGTTTTCTTGGTCGCCATAGTTTCGGCCAGGAGAGTGTCAGAATTAGCAGCCTTATCGTGTAAGGAACCATATCTTGTTCTGCATAAGGACAGGGCAGTTCTCCGGCCCCATCCTTCCTTTCTACCAAAGGTTATATCCAAATTTCACTTAAACCAGGATTTGGTACTTCCATCCTTCTTTCCAAAACCTACATCTAGAAAGGAGGGGTTGCTGCATACCTTGGATATTGTCCGGGCCATGAAGGCCTATCTTAAAGCTACGGAAAAGATCCGGAAAACAGAGGTGTTATTCGTTCTACCAGATGGCCCCAAGAAGGGGCAGGCAGCTGCAAAATCCACCATCTCGAGATGGATTAGACAATTAATCATTCAAGCCTACGGATTGAAGAGGTTGCCCCCTCCGTTGTCGGTAAAGGCCCATTCTACCAGGGCCATGGGCGCCTCTTGGGCAGCACACCATCAGATCTCTATGGCTCAGATATGCAAGGAGGCAACGTGGTCATCAGTCCACATGTTTACAAGGTTTTATCAGCTAGACGTGAGAAGAAATGCGGATACTGCCTTTGGTCAGGCAGTACTACAGGCTGCAGTTTGAAATCCTCGGGATCAGAAACACCCTTGGTTATATAAAAAAAAAAAAAAAAAAAAAGAAAAAGGTTCTTCTTTCTTGACTAATTTGGAAATATTATTATGATTTGAGTTTAGCTCTAAAATTGAATCCTTCTTTGGAAGATGTCTCCCTCCCCTCATTAAAGCATTGCTTTCGGACATCCCACATAGTAATGAATATGCCGCTCTGTGTCCCGTGATGTACGAGAAAGAAAAAGGGATTTTTAAATACAGCTTACCTGTAAAATCCTTTTCTTGGAGTACATCACGGGACACAGAGCTCCCACCCCTCTTTTGGGTGACCATTTTGGGAGGCATACTGCTTGCTACAAAACTGAGGGACTCCCTCTAGGGGAGGGGGTTATATAGGGAGGGGACTTCCTGTTTGAAGATTGCCAGTGTCCACACCTGAAGGTACTCCATATAACCCACATAGTAATGAATATGCCGCTCTGTGTCCCGTGATGTACTCCAAGAAAAGGATTTTACAGGTAAGCTGTATTTAAAAATCCCTTTTTTTCTTCTGTCCAGCGGATCGGATGCAAACTGACAGACGGTCCGTTTTCATCCGATTCCCCATAGGAGATAGCGGAGGAGAGACAGGGCGGTCCCTGCACAGTGTGCGGGGACCGCCCTGTCCGCCGACAGCTCAGCAGGACCCCCCACTGAGCCGACGGACAAACACGGAGCGGACCGAAAAACGGACCGCTCTGTCTGAAAGAGGCCTAAGGGTTATACCTACCAGTGTTTGTCAGATTAAGACTATGCAAATTCCAATTTGTGAAATGCTTTCATATCTGTCAGGTCTGCATTGATGTCATGATGTCTACGATTTTGTCTGATGATTTTTATCTTAAATAAACTCTTCAGTTTTGCTTCAAACCTGTGAGTGCAGTCAGACCTTTTCCTGTTCCAGTCACTGATATAAGGGGACTGTTAGCTAATGGGTGTCTCTAGGGGGGGTGCTGACTTCTGATCTAATGGTTTTGATCAACCAATAGATCAGCAGTCAGCAGCACCCCCACTTACAGACACCTGATAGATTTGTGTCCCCTTAGATCAGCACCAGGGACAGACTGACCATTTTGGGGGCAAAGCTGGGAGAGAAAAGGCAGTGGCGATTGCAGGGCGACAGTGGTCCAGTTACTAATGACAACCTGGACTTTTATCTCCCTGAGCCTCCTGGGAGGGCGGACCAATGTGATCCCTGCCACCTGTAACCCTAATTAGCAATCATTAGCAAGCGCAACAGAGACTTGGTAATCAGCTTCATGATTGGGAATTTCCAGCCCTTGCTGACCGAGCCACCCCCCGGTGAGGCCCACAATACCATCCGCCAACTCTGGGGAGGAGATTAGACAAGAGCCTGGCATTGGGAAGGAGAACCCAGCTGACACAGACACCAGAGAGGAGCCCAGTGGCTCTTAACTGGGAGTCCTGTAATATCTTGGAGTACAGAGGGTTTAGTGTTACCTAGGAGTGGGGGGTATAGTAGATCTGATGTTATCTAAATGTTGGGGGTATATGGAGATTCAGTGTTACCTAGAAGTGGGGGTATAGGTGGGGCTTTGTGTGGGCAGGGACACAGGTGGCCTCATAATCTTTTATTGCCCAGGGGCCCCATGAGTTGTCAGTCTGCCCCTGCCTGGAAGACATCTTGTGTAAGAAAAAAAAATACTACAGTTAATAGCTCTGGTTTGAAAGTGAGTATTAAGGCAAATGTTGCCATTACAAGTATCAAGGTAATTGCAGGCAGTTGTAAAGTTCAATACAGTGAAGGTTAGGGATGATATATATAGTGAAGGTTAGGAACACCCCCACGTTAGGTTCGCACCAGAACCGCCGAACAGACCGCCCGTTTGCGCGAACATTTAGAACCCCATTGAAGTCTATGGGACTCGAACGTTCGAATTCAAAAACGATAATTTTAAAGACCAATATTCAAGTTATTGTTGGAAAACGTCTTTGAGAACCCGGGTCTTGCCCCAGGGAACATGTATCAATGGAAAAAAGTTTAAAAAACTGTATTTTTTTCAGGAGCAGGACTTGGATACATGTTCCCTCGGGCAAGACCCGGGTTCTCAAAGACGTTTTCACAGGCAAACTATAGACACCCAGCAGTTTTTAAGTTAAGTATCATTAAAACCACTGCTCCAGGAGCAGTGATTTTATTGATGCTTAAATAAAATAAAAATAAAAATGCCTTTAAATGTTGTACCTGCTGGGTGTCTATACATGTGATAACGTCTTTAAATAGCACAATCACCTGCCTGCCAGTAAATTAGGAAGAACTGATCTATCTAAGCTATACAGTGTATAAATATATGTACAACTCCTAGGGATGTACTGTATATATATCCTCTACACACTGTAAATTAAGCTAAACTGACTAGCCTGCCTGCCTGCTCTATCTAGCTATCTAAAAAGACAATCTCTCTGTCTCTCTGACTGCTTTCATTAACAAGACAGAACACACTACACGAGGCCGCCCAGCAGACGGCCTTATGTAGTGTGGGGCGTGTGCTAAAGCCCTGAGCCATAATTGGCCAAAGCCACCCAGGCTTTGGCCAAATATGGCTCTTCGTTTTTTGCGCGCTGTGATTGGCCAAGCATGCGGGACATACAGCATGCTTGGCCAATCATCAGCGTGCAATGCTGCAGTGAATTATGGGCCATTTTGCGTCACTCGAATTTGGCGCGAACGACCGCTTTTGTTCGAATTTCGTCGAACGTATGAACAGACAATGTTCGAGTCGAACATACGTTCGTATCGAACGCGAAGCTCATCTCTAGTGAAGGTATGTCTGGATAAAAAAAAGAAAAATGTTTGATAGCTAGATTATATCCCTTGCATGCATCTCAAGGCTTCATTTTCAGAAGAGTAGGTTATGCTTGTTGATGTTTATCTACAATAATATACCCGTGGCATAAAATGCATTGGTATACTTTTTTCCAGTAATTATAGGTTCCGTTGATGCTGTAGGGAATAAGATTGATGCTAAGCAGCAATACGTGACACAGTCCCAACAAGTGGTTAGGGATGGTGAGCTCTTCAATCGATCTACTGAAATGACACAAAGGGTCAGTGCACTTCTCCTCTTCCTAGTAACGAGAGAAGGGAAACACGGGTGAACATTTTTCCTGGTGCCTCCATGGCAACATACCTGTGACAAGCTCCGCCTTGGCTCCTCCCTCAGGACTAGTGAATATTATAAAAGAGTTGGTTAGCACAGCCCCCACATTCTCCTTTCTTTCCTCATACCTCATGGCAGTGAATTATGGTCGTTTGTCCTTACCTCCTGCATTCGGCAGCTTCCGTCCGGGTTCAAGCCTCTCCCGGACGCGGTCCCTTCTCTTGGGCAGCTAAACGCGCTTATAAGGTAGGGAGTCCCTTCTGTAGGATCTTTTGGGACAAGCAGTTTGTCTCTTAACCAAGAGCTCTATCTGCACGATTGTTTAGGCATTTGCTCAGTTTTGGCAACAGAGGTAGCAGCCATTCCTGTGTTTCTTTTTTTTTTGTTGTTGTTTGTTTGTTGTTCCAGGTTCCCCCAAACTTTCCTTTACTCTGGTCTTCCCCCCCTTTACCTTTCTAGTCCCCTGTAGCTTTCCAGCTCCTTAGGAGCCGCGCTCGCTCGGCGGCGGCGTTTTATTTACTTTCGGCGTCTTTCGTCGCATTCTGCGCATGCGCCTGCGGTGCGCGTCTTCCGGGTTCTCGTCCCGTCGGTCGGCGCATGCGCGGTGGATCCGGAGGTCGCAGTGGCCATTTTGGATAAGGGCAGAGTGACGCCCTTCGCCCACAGAACGTCAGGCACAAGACTGAGGCACTCTTCGCTTCTCTTGATCCATCCAGTGACCTCAGTGAGACGCCCAGAGGCTGCAGGAGGAACTACACATTCAGAAAGCTCCAGGGAAATGGTCACTTTTCTTCAGGTAAGTAAAGGTAAAAATATATATATTTCTTTTTTTCAGGTGGATATGTGTACTTAAATATAAAAGAAAAAGAAAAAGTATAGGTTAAATAGAAATTTTAACAATATTAAAAGGATGAATACACAAATAAAATTAAAATATATATTTGTGTTTTTCGGGAACTTATAAAAAAAAAAAAAAAATAATAATAATAATAAATAAAATCGCACCATTTATTCAAAGATAAACTCCCCTTAGCCAATTTAGGATCTGATCACTTCTCTATTTTTTTCTTGGCTGCTACTTCTGCTAAACCACCCAGCATGAGCACTTCGCCGCCTGTACAAAGATCCTACTCTACAGTTGAGGTAAGGACCTACGTCCAGGTAAGCTTACAGATCTAAAAAAAAAAAAAAAAAAAAGAGTGCACTGAGGCTGTTACCTTTTTCAGCCCTGTACGCCAGAAGACGTCTAAGAGGACCTCAAGGCGACATGAGGACTATGGCGACTCTAGTCCCAGTAGAGACGGGTCGTCCAGGCATGGAGATCATAAGAGTGGCAGAAAATAAACGCCGTCACTCACGCTCTTTGAAGACGAGATCTCCGAGATGTCAGGCCCGTGGAGCTACCCCATTTCCAGATAAGCTGATCTGGCGGAGTTGCCCACTGGGCACAGGGCCAAGGCCTGCAAATGGTGGACCTACTTAAATACACAGTAGAGAATTCCCTTGCGGAATTGGGCCCCACAATGCCCCTGCAACAACCGGCATTTCCTACTCTGGAGTAATCGGCTGAGGCATCCATTCCCGGGCCATCTTCAAGTGAAATCTCGCCCGACACCTGCCTCTTCCTTTAAGCATCAGGAAGAGAATGCTATCTCAGGGCACCTCTCTGATGACCTGGAGTCCTTTGTTTTGTTTTCACTACGGTCCAGCCTTATGTGCAGGCGGTAAAACAAGCGATCGGCTGGGAAGAGACTGACACAGAAGTCTAAATCGTGCTTCCCCTTTTCGCCTCCAAATTTCCTTTTCCCTCATGGGCAAAATCAGGAGTGTCATTGAGAAAGAGTGGAAGAGGACGGGGAGAGAATTCTCCATTGTTCGAATAGGAGAGCTATATCTCCTCAAAGGCCGTTTCCGCAATGCTCTAAAGCCATCCAGTAGTCGGTGTAACGGTGGTAAAGTTGGCAAAGAACGTCACATTGCTTATGGAAAACTCGGCTTCACTTCGGCAGAAGGTTGGATCTTGATCTCCCACCAGATGGTGGGCAACGCTTGTAAGCCTGCGATGGCTCTGACATCAATGTTCAACTCCCTATACGCCTGGACACATGTTATAGAGTGTGCAATCCAACTGGATATCCCAAGGGGAAAATCACCAGGGCCTTAGATGAGCTAGAGCTCTCAGCAGATCTTATTGGTGAAGCCGCGATCGATTCATTTCTATGCTCCCCTGGGTCAATGCTCCACATAGTTATGGCCAGACGGGCCTTGTGACTGGAACCATAGTTAACAGATATTGCCTCAAAACAGAGACGGTGCAAGATATCTTCTGACGGGAAAGCCTTGTTTGGGGAGAAATTGGATAAGGCCATCTCTCGCATCAATGGCGGGAAATTAGGCCTGTTACCCCAAAACAGACGACCCAGGTGCTCCAGGTCATTCGCACCAAGTCTTTTATACTCCAAGGACCACAGACAGTCCAGACAGAAGAAAGGCTGTAGGCAAAGCTAGAGAAGCAAGCAATCCACCTTTCTCAAGACCCGTATACGGAAGCTCATGCCTACCCCCCCACAGGATTCTGCTAAATCCTTTTTTCATCCCAAGGGGGGCCAGACTCAAGTACTTCGTGAGGATCTGGGTACAAGGTGCAGGGATCCGTGGGTAGTCTTCACAGTTAAAAATGGTGACTTCTAGACTCCCCCTCCAAAATAAATAAATAAATACAACTTTTTTTTCCGACAAGGGTGTCGAGGTTCCCCAGAAAATCAGAAGCACTACAGCGATTTCTTCCCTCCTGTGCAGGAACAGAAAGCAGTGGTTCCAGTACCTCTATCAGAAAGATTTTACTCCACCCTGTTTCTAGTTCCCAAGAGAAACGAAGGTTCGAGACCCTTGATAGACCTGAAGAGTCTAACTCCCTAAAATCTTCCTAGGAAATTCTAAATGGTTTCGCTACAAACGATTGTTCGTTTATTCCAACCGAGGCATCGGATGTTATCAATAGACTTGCAGGATGCTTACCTGCATGTACCTGTACTACCTCCTCTCCAGAAATATCCAAGGTTTGCAGTGGGGCATGTACATCTTCAATTTTGAGCCTTCCCATTCGGCCTTTGCACATCACCAAAAGTCTTTACGAAGATCCTAATTGCTATCATAGCCCCTCTAAGAGAATTAGGACTCTGAAGTATACCACTACAGGGGTGACCTTCGTCCCCTGGTGAAGAATCCAGCCCAATTAGTGGAACAGAACATTACAGTATACTTCCCGCCCCAAAGGTAAAGTCCACTATTCGACAGATGAAGGGAGTCAGTGTGGCATCCTACCTGTGGGCATTGAACTGTCTGAGCCTAATAGGTCAGATGTCGTCATGCATCACTATGGTATTGGCATTCAAAACATTTCCAGCCAGAGTTTTTGAGGCGGCAGAACAGACCGTATCTATCTCAACCCATACACCTGACGACCCTGATGCCCAGGAGTCTACATTGATGGATGGAGAAATGCACACTTAGGAAATCACATCACATCAGGACATGTCAACTGGATCACAACCACTACCGATACCAGTGCAGCCAGTGGGGGCTCACACTAAATCCAGACCTCAGGTCAGGGAAGATGGTCCTTCCATACAACATGCCTGGTATCGAATATCGAAATTCGAGGTACAGGCAACCCAGGGCTGCAGTGTCTTATAGACATCGACAAAAAGGAACGAACAGCAGGACCTGCTGAGGGAAGTGGAAACAATAATCCTTTGGGCGGAAAGGAATCTAAAGACCTAAAAGCAGCCTATCTGCCCAGTCATCTCAACTCAAGAGCCATCCACCTATCTCAAGGGTTCGTTGATTCCAAAGAATGGTTTCTGCACCAAAGATTTCAACTACATAGTGGACCAGTGGGTCCCCTCGTGCCGGACCTATTTGCAACAGCATTCAATTCCAAGATTTCAAAGTTCGTCACGAGGCCTCCTCATCCCCAAGCGGAAGCAGTAGATGCGATCTCTGCAATCGAGTCTATGCCTTCTCTCCAAGGGCCTCTCATTACAAAGCGCCTGTGAAGCCTCATGGTAGAAACCATGACGGTGATAGCAGTCCTACCGCACTGGCCAAGACATCCTTGGTTTCCTACAACAATGTACCTAAATACCCAGCCTTCAGTCAGGGTTCCAATAATACCTTTCTCCCATCATAGGTACGTCGCACCCATCCAATTCCCCACAGGTTGGACCTTCACATCTGACAGATGAAAGGGAAAGGTTCCAATCCCTATGGTGTCCCAACAAAGTTATCGCAACCCTGCTCAGGGCAAGAAAGCCATCCACAAACAGTTTATATGATAGACGTGCATGGTTGCGTTGGTGATAGGGTTGGGAAGGGACTCGAGTCCATCCGGTGCAACCACAAACAAGGTGCGGAACAAGTTCTGGGCCTTCATGATCTGCAGAAGCTGCGTTACAGATTCTCCATCATCCTCTCAAATTCTGAATGCTTGCAGGCAGGCTTAGACCTAGGTCTTGCTTGAATACACTAAGGGTGCAGGTAGCGACAATTTCAGCAGCAACCAGTTAAAATGAACAGAGGATTCATTAACAATCCAATTTTTCAAAGCCGTCAAAGTTCGGACCAGCAACTAAACAATCTTTTCCACTCGGGACCTTGCTATGATCATAGAGTCCTTAGCCAATCCACCTCTTGCCTCTTCGGAGTCAGCATCGCTTTGGAATCTAACCATGCAGCTATCCTTCTTCATAGCCATAATCTCTGGCAGACATGTTTCCAGAACTCCTAGCTTTAGGAGCGGATTATAATTATATCATATTCTATCCTGACAGAGTGGAACTCGGAACTGTACGGGGATCTAGCCCCAAGGTCATAGCATCCTCAAACATGTCAAAAACTTGGACGCCTCCAACATTTTCAAGACAGGACTCAGGTTCTCTTCACGAGCTGAACATTGCCTCCACTTTCAGATACCATCCGCAGACTACTTCCCATTAAAACGTTACTGCACTTAGATTGGGCGCATCCTTGTTTTCTTTGTCTACCATCCGCAGGCTACGGCATCCTTTAGGGACTCTACCAGGTTGTTTGTAATCCCCTAGGTCGAAAAACAAAGGCAGGGAGGCGTCAGCAAGAACAATTGCTTTGTGGCTCGTCCACAAGGTGTACGGGGCAAAAAGACTGCGATCCACTTTGGTAGCCTGGGCGCACTCCACCAGAACCGTCTCTGCCTCTTGGGCAGCAAGAGCGAGTGTGTCAATTGAAGCTATTTGCAGGGCAATGACGGGGGCGTCCCAACATACGTTTCGAGAAAATGCACCGAGTGGAGCTCTTTTCATCGGTGGAGTCCGGCAGACAGGCGGTTAATAGGACTGTGCTTCTTCTTTAAATGATGATAATAAACTCTTTAATAAACCTCTAAGCATCATCCCACCCATCTCAGCTAGTTATTTGTCACAGGTATGTTGCCATGGAGGCACCAGGAAAACAGAAAATTGTACCATACTTACCGTAATTTTCTTTTCCTGGTGCCTATCCATGGCAACATACAATCCCACCCTCGGTATTCTATATTACGGAGAATGTGGGGGCTGTGCTAACCAACTCTTTTATAATATTCACTAGTCCTGAGGGAGGAGCCAAGGCGGAGCTTGTCACAGGTATGTTGCCATGGATAGGCACCAGGAAAAGAAAATTACGGTAAGTATGGTACAATTTTCTGTTTTTCTGCTGCTTTAAGCAGAAATGTGCATTTTCATCTCTGTGGTTTGCCATCTAGAAATTGCTTTTTTGAGAAATCCTTGGTATTGACTTCACAGATGATTTTTTCCAATGTGCTTACATTGAAATGGAAATTACATCCATAAAAACATCATTATTAACAGGATATTATACTGGAAAATGACTTAAAAAGCCATACAAGGGTCATGTACCTCATGCAGGTTTGCACTTACATGTGCATTCACCATGCTTGTTTTCTTACATGATTTTTGTGTGCTTGATTTGCACTTAGAGGAGCTGCTTTGTCTGTATGAAAGTTACCCTTATCAACTAATAAGAATGTTTGATGTCTTTCTTTCAATGTAGACATAGACTCAAAAGCCAGTAGAATTGAATTATCTGTGTCAGCTTTTTTTTTTTTTTCTTGGAGCACTGTGCACATTTTCAATTGCTTGGCTAAAAGACATGCCCAACCATAGATGTGGCAGGCATTGGTACTCTGTATTCAAGTAATAGATCTAAACTCCAAAGTGCTCTTTTACAACAGGCACTGAGGGTTGGAGCGGGGGGCACCTAGCCTACATATTTAGACAAACTGCTGGCGGTATTAGGATTATTCTCTATGCATGTCTACGTGTTCTGTAGCTAATGGCAGCAAAATCTGACAAATTACTGTAGTTGTAAGGATTTGCAATTGCTTTTTGGTCCTCTTAAAGTGGTTGTAAACACTTTGAAAAAAGCCTTATTATAGGCTTACCTGTAGCATAACGTGGTCTGTAAGGGTTTGGAATTACTTTAAGGCAAGCAGCAGGGCAACTAAATTTAAAGCAGAACTTAAAGGGGTTGTAAAGGAAAACATTTTTTCCCTAAATAGCTTCTTTTACCTTAGCGCAGTCCTCCTTCACTTACCTCATCCTTCCATTTTTCTTTTAAATGTCCTTTTTTCTTCTGAGATATGCTCACTTCCTGTTCTTCTGTCTGTAACTCCACACAGTAATGTGAGGCTTTCTCCCTGGTGTGGTGAAAGCCTCTTGAGGGGGGAGGGGGCAAGCAAGCAAGTCAGGACACTCTCTACTTTGCAGATAGAGAAAGGAGCTGTGTGTTAGTGTGCATCCTGACACTCCTGCTCGCCCACTCCCCCCTCAAGAGGCTTTCTCCACACCAGGAAGAAAGCCATGCATTACGGTGTTTAGTTACAGACAGAAAAACAGGAAGTGAGGATTTCTCAGAAGAATTAAGGACATTTAAAAGCAAAATGGAAGGATGAGGTAAGTAAAGGAGGACTGCACTAAGGTAAAGGAAGCTATTTAGGGAAAAACATTTTTTCCTTTACAACCCCTTTAATTTCTAAATGGAAATTCCATGTTTCTGTATCTTTCCCCCTCCTCTTCAATTTTTTGATTTTTTTTTTTTGGTGGGGGAGGCAGGTACCAAGTTTTGACATATCCCCCACCTGCAGCCTCTTGGGACACATCACAGGGTGCAGCACGGCTCCCACATGTGTAGTTGAGAACTGGCTGCGAAGCTGCTAGGAGTCACAGCCAACTTCCCAGTTAGGCCTCATGTACACTGCTGCTGGTAAATGGATGTTTAGAAGCAGTTGGGCATTTTGTCCGGCTGCCCCTAAACTCTCCTCTATGTTGTCTTATCAGTACATGTACACTAGGTCATTTATAGTCGTTTCTAGGCAGTTGAGTTTAGAGGATTTTTTTGCATCAACACAGATGTTTAGAGGCATTTGAAACGCCGAATGCCAGCTTTTAAACACATGTAAACTCAGTAACTTGCATTTAGCCACATTTCAATTTTGGCTATTTGAGGAAAAATACATTCTAAAAGTCTTTTAAACGCAAACGCAGCAAAACGCCGCTAAAGTGGCATGTAAACATGGCTTAATGGACATTTTTAACGACGATTACTATCTGTCAAGTTAAATTGTTCAGGAGAGGTTGTAAAAATGTTCTGTGTACATGAAGCCTTATGCCGCGTACACATGGTGTTTTTTTGTCTTGTAAAAAACGTAGTTTTTTCTCATGAACTTCATTTTAAAAACCGACGTTGCCTACACACCATCGTTTTCTGAAAATGCTCTTGCAAAGCGCGGTTACGTACAACACATACGACGGCACTCTGTTCCATTGAAGCTCCCGTCTAATAACTTGCAACGTCGTTTTGCCCAGACACAATCATTTTTTATGACACAAAAAACGACATTCAGAAAAACAACATAAAAAAATTCAACTATGTTCGAATTTTTTTTTTTTGGTCGTTTTTTTGAAGACATAAAACAACGTTTTGCCCACACACGATCATTTTAAATGACGTTTTTTAAAATGTCGTTTTTTTTTCATCACAAAAAATGACCGTGTGTACGCGGCATTAGGATGGCGGTGCCTGGGACCCAAATATTGGTAATGAAGCTACCCGGGTGAAGCCAACGATGGATCCCTGGACAGCTAAGTATTCTTTTTATTAATATTCAGCAACTACAGTATTTGTAGCTGCTGACTTTTATTTTTTTTGGGTGGGGGGGGGGATGAAGAAACTCTTTAATTCCCCAAATGACAATTTTTTTGGCCACATAAAGACAATCTTAACAATAGATTGAATGGGGATTGGAAAACTTTGATCAGTTGAAGTTGGACCTTTGGTCGACAGGTTTACCACTTGCCTACAGGGCACTTTCACCCCCTTTCTGCCCAGTCTAATTTTCAGCTTTCAGTACTGTCACACTTTGAATGAGAAATGTGCGGTCATGCAACACTGTACCAAAACAACGGCCCAGATTCATAGAGCAATTACGCCTGTCTAACTGGTGTTAGACAGGAGTAATTTCAAATTTCGCGCGCCGTATCACTAGTTTGAATCCTCAAACCATGATACGGCGGCTTCGGGCTTCGATCCGAGAGGCTTACGTCTTCGTAAGCCTTCGGATCTACGCTGCGATATTTTTGCGGCCGCTGGGAGGAGTTTGCGTCGTTTTGATGCGTCGGGATATGCAAATGAATTTTTACGGCGATCCACGAAGATACGAGGGGTCTTCGCAATCGCTTACGTCTATTTTTTTTTTTACGTACTGTTAGACCAGCTTTTTGCTGGTCTAACGGTGCGTAGCCCATGTTAAGTATGGCCGTCATTCCCGCGTCAAATTAAATATATATATTTTTTTTTTACGAAAGTCGTTCGGGAATAGAAATGTCCGTAAACGACGCTACTCAAACAACGAATGACGTAACGACGTGATTTCGCGCAATGCACGGCGGGAAATTTGCGAACGGAGCATGCGCAGTTCGATCGCCGCGGGAACGCGCCTATTTTAAATGCTTCACGCCCCCTACTCGCGTAGATGGATTGCGACGGGAGAAATACACTATGCCGCCGTCGTTTACTGGACAAAATCTACCTGGATTCCACGTAGAGCCAGGTAAAAAACGGCGGCGTAGTGTATTTCTGATACGCTACGATAATCTAATTCTCTCTGAATCTGGGCCAACGTTTTTATCATTTTTTTGAGACAGATAAAGCTTTGTTTTTGGTGGTATTTAATCGCCACTGGGTCTCTTATTTTGTGCTAAACAAATAAAAATGTATTTTTCATTTTTTCATTATAAAATGTAAAATTTTGTAAATAAGTAATTTTTCTCCTTCACTGATGTGCGCTGATTAGGCAGCACTGATGGGCATTAATAGTCTGCATTGATGTTCACCGATGAGACAGCATGGTTGGGCTGTATTATTACTGTAAGGATTAATGTTAGGTTAGAATAAAAGGGTTGGTTTCAGAGGTACATGCATTGTTGGGGTTACAGAGAGAGTTACTATCATAATTAAAAAGAGGGCTAGGTTTATGTTTTTAAGGGAGTCTTGGGGTTACAAAGAAAGTTACTATAATGCCGCGTACACACGATCATTTTCCGGCATTAAAAAAAAAACAATGTTTTTAAAGACGTCATTTAAAATGATAGTGTGTGGACTTCACATCGTTTTTCATCTTCTGAAAAACGACCAAAAAAAAAAAATTCGAGCATGCTGCATTTTTTAACGTAGTTTTAAAAAATTTAGTTTTTTGGGTTGTAAAAAATGATCGTGTGTGGGCTAAAACGACGTTAAAAACGACAAGTTATGAGACGGGAGCTTGAATGGAATTTCCCCTTTAGAGTGCTGTCATACGTGTTGTACGTCACCGCGCTTTGCTCATAATTTTTTTTAAACGATGGTGTGTGGGCAACATCGTTTTTAATGATGAAGTTGGAAAAACATTGTTTTTTCTACATGCTGAAAAATTTCTTTTTTTTCTATGCGGAAAAGTGATCGTGTGAACGCGGCATTACTTTACTTTTTGCGTAAGTCGTCCGGGAATAGGAATGTACGTAAACGACGCTACTCAAAAAAAAATGACGTAACGACGTTATTTCACGCAATGCACGGCGGGAAATTTTTAGAACGGAGAAAAAATAGTGTACTACAGCGCTAATTAAATAATTAATCCTAGGAACACCAAATAAAAAACCAAATAACACAGCTGCTATCCATGTGATACCAAATCAAACAGTGAGAAAAATATTATATAATAGGATGCGCTAATATTAACTTATGGGTGTAAATCATACAAACAAACAAATCAGGGAGAAAACAGTCTCCATATGATTTAGAATTCATGTGTTTAGTCCTTAATCAGGTGCACAGTGAAGGCAGCAGCACGGATTCCATTGAAGAAAGAAACATAACATAAATGATGCCCTCCTTCACTAAGAGTGTGGATCCCAGTCCTTCAAACTGTGAATCAGGTGATCAGGCACTCGTATGCGGATAGATATGAAAAAAAGGAAAAAGAAAACCTCATTGCACAAACATCAGGTAGCAGGTGGATAATGCGATCCAAAAACATCAACAGATGCACTCACGAATCCCCGCTTAGTACAAGCATGAAACGCCACTCAGTGTGCTGTCTCCTCAACTCGATCCGATAGACTCGGATCCGATCGTAGGCTCCTCCCTACGCGTTACGTCACGGGCACGCGACTTATTCATGGGTTGCTACGGTGATTGAGGATAGCTTGTGTTTAAATAGCCTCCTCGATGTCAGCGTGTCATCAGAGTGAGCAACAGGGAAAAAAGGCAAACATCATTGGGGCTACAAACCTTGCACATAGTAGGTTTTGTGTGAGCGCAAAGGCTGATACATGGATATACAAAATTTTAATACATATATCAAATAGAAATTAAAAAGATTAAAACCACTAATGATTTCCATTTCAAATACCTAAATGCGCCCTCTCGTGGCCAGGTACTGAACTGAACATACATAACCATATAGTATACTGAATAAATTGATTAAAAATTATAAATTGTATATATATATACTAATAAAAAATTAATTAGTTGCTATTACATGTGTATCTGCACTGATAATAACAATAGGACCATCACTAAGACCCAAAGAAGAATAAATAAAAATAAAAAATCATGAAATAAAAAATAAAAAATCATGAAATAAAAATTGCAAAGTCTAGAAATCAGAAATGAAACAATTAAGATCAAAATCTGGAGATCACTATGGAAAATCAACAGCTGAAAACCAAAACTTACTTCAAGCCGGTCCAAAGAAACAGCTATATACCTGTAGACAGCTGTCACCATGACCCATGGTTAATTAACATACCCAAGGGGCAATTGTTAAGGATCCGAAGAAACTGCTCAGATCCGCAGGTATTTTTGGATCAAGCAAAAATGATTGGAACGAAATTTATTGATAAGGGTTACAATAAGGATTTTATTCAGGAACAAATCACGAAGGTGTTTGAAACCCCACGCACCTCCTTAGTACAAGATAAAGTAAAACAAAACAGGCTGGAAACTGAATTACCAATTATTTTAAATTATAACACGCAACATAAGCAACTTGAAGCCATTCTAAAAAAGCATTGGCCAATACTAAAAGCGGATAGGCAACTACAGGGAATTCTACCCAGCTACCCAAGGGTGGTTTATAGAAGAGCTCCAACCCTAAGGGATCTGGTAGCGAAAAACATCCCTGACCCGCCAATGAGAAATAATTCACTTACCTTTTACCAAGGAAAAGGTTTCTTTCCGTGTAAACGGTGTTTTGCGTGTAGACAGACCAATTTTAATGGACAAAAATGTTCTAAATTTATATCCACGGTTACTAAAAGGGAATATGACATAAAGGACCTGATTACCTGTAGGACTGAGGGGGTAGTTTATGTCTTGGAGTGCTCCTGTTCGCTTCAATACATTGGACGGACTAAGCGACCAATGTGGAAGCGTATCAGGGAGCATGTCCAAAATATTCAGAAGGCTTTCCCCAAACATAATGTGTCCCGACATTTTGATGTGTGTCATCATAACAATCCCAGAGAAATGAAATTTTGGGCCATTGCCAAATATAATCCACACTGGAGAGGCAGTCACAAAATAAGGGAACTGAGCAAGTCTGAGTCTCGCTGGATACATGAGATGCAAACTCTATCTCCCAATGGCCTGAATATAGATTTTGATCTTAATTGTTTCATTTCTGATTTCTAGACTTTGCAATTTTTATTTCATGATTTTTTATTTTTTATTTCATGATTTTTTATTTTTATTTATTCTTCTTTGGGTCTTAGTGATGGTCCTATTGTTATTATCAGTGCAGATACACATGTAATAGCAACTAATTAATTTTTTATTAGTATATATATATACAATTTATAATTTTTAATCAATTTATTCAGTATACTATATGGTTATGTATGTTCAGTTCAGTACCTGGCCACGAGAGGGCGCATTTAGGTATTTGAAATGGAAATCATTAGTGGTTTTAATCTTTTTAATTTCTATTTGATATATGTATTAAAATTTTGTATATCCATGTATCAGCCTTTGCGCTCACACAAAACCTACAATGTGCAAGGTTTGTAGCCCCAATGATGTTTGCCTTTTTTCCCTGTTGCTCACTCTGATGACACGCTGACATCGAGGAGGCTATTTAAACACAAGCTATCCTCAATCACCGTAGCAACCCATGAATAAGTCGCGTGCCCGTGACGTAACGCGTAGGGAGGAGCCTACGATCGGATCCGAGTCTATCGGATCGAGTTGAGGAGACAGCACACTGAGTGGCGTTTCATGCTTGTACTAAGCGGGGATTCGTGAGTGCATCTGTTGATGTTTTTGGATCGCATTATCCACCTGCTACCTGATGTTTGTGCAATGAGGTTTTCTTTTTCCTTTTTTTCATATCTATCCGCATACGAGTGCCTGATCACCTGATTCACAGTTTGAAGGACTGGGATCCACACTCTTAGTGAAGGAGGGCATCATTTATGTTATGTTTCTTTCTTCAATGGAATCCGTGCTGCTGCCTTCACTGTGCACCTGATTAAGGACTAAACACATGAATTCTAACACATATGGAGACTGTTTCTCCCTGATTTGTTTGTTTGTATGATTTACACCCATAAGTTAATATTAGCGCATCCTATTATATAAAAATTTTAGAACGGAGCATGCGCAGTTCGATCGCCGCGGGGATGCGCCTAATTTAAATGCTTCACGCCCCCTAATCGCGTATTTCGATTCCGCCGCGAGAAATACACTACGCCGCCGTACCTTACGGGCCAAAATCTACCTGAATTCGTCGTAGAGCCAGGTAAAATACGGCGGCGTAGTGTATCTCTGATACTCTGCGCCAATGTAATTGTACCTGAATCTGGCCCCTTGTGTCTTCTTTTTAAAATGTATGCTCTTTTTTTGTTTATAGTCCAACAAATAAAAACTGCACGGGTGATCAAATACCACCAAGAGAAAGCTCTATTTGTGGGGAAAAAAAGATGTAAATTTTGTTTGGGAGCCATGTCGCACGACCGCGCAATTGTCAGTTAAAGCGACGCAGTGCCAGAAGCTAAAATGTTGTCTGGGCAGGAAGGGGGTGTAGGTGCACAGTAGGCAAGTGGCTAATGAGAGTATAATGTTTACTGAAATGTTGGAAAAAGGTTAAATTATTACTCTATTATTACTATATGGCAGGAATTCTGTTCTGAAATAAATAGCAACACCATTCTCAAGCAAGCATGTCATTTTTTTATCGCCTATTTTTATTGTCTCTCCTTACGATAGCAAATTCATCTGAAATATCTTCAGTTACAGTACAATGAGTGCAAAAAAAGATGACCCAATCCATCCATCTGGACAGATTATCATGATCCCTGGTTCAAAACTTGCTCATCTATACTAAATAATTTTATGCATAGATCTGTCGTCTAACCCAATTCCTGGCTTTTGATTCCTAGATTTACTGATCCTTTCAACTGCAAAATGTTCCAGTGTATTGCCCACGTAATCAGAAACCGTGTGTACAGCACTTAATGTTGTATTGGGTCTGATAAAATAATAAATACACTCAGGCAGGTTGCATGTTCAAAAAGCTATTCTCATCTTTCTAGACATTGCGGACCGATACAATAATGTAAACGATTGCTGGCTCAATGTGCTAAACCTCGGAGGAGTTCCCGTAATCACTTCTAAATGTTTGTACTGCGCTCAGCCTAACCAAGGATGGGAAATAGAAAAACTTAGATTTTCATTTGAATGAAGCATCGAGGTGTGAAAAGTGGCTGGGAACTGTCAGATACGGTCCTCCGCTAAATCTAATGGCACTGTCTGCTTCATGATGAAGAAACATGAATGTCAACGACGGGGAATTGTTTAGACGAACCGCTAAGATGATTGTTAGAAAAATATCACAAGCTATAAAATGAAGCCAAGCTGATTCCCAAGAGATTCCGTCTTAATTAGATGGAGAATTTGGGCTGTGGACCATCTGAGATAAATAAAGTAACTCAAATGAACTTATCTTTTTTTTAGTTGTTGTTGTTTACATATCTTTGGAGAAAGAGCAAAAAAAAAAACTTAAAACAAGATCGATAACTTGTATGCCTGCAGACTTCCAACGTGCCTGATTTATTTGCAGGTGCCAAATTGCCTTGAGAACTGGAACAAGTTTGTCTATTCATATCTAAATGTATTTTTGTAAGAACTATATTATAAGGAAAATAAATCAAGCTCCAGAATTTAGTTTCCTGACCAAAATTTCCTTTTGTTGATGATATATTTTTTTTTCTTTCAACTTCTTTATAATAATACGTTTTCATTGTTAACCACTTAAGACCTGGACCATTATGCAGCTAAAGGACCCGGCCAGGTTTTGCGATTCGGCACTGCGTCGCTTTAACTGACAATTGTGCAGTCGTGCGACGTGGTTCCCAAATAAAATTGGCGTCCTTTTTTTCCCCACAAATAGAGCTTTCTTTTGTTGTTGTTTGATCACCTCTGCGATTATTATTTTTTGCGCTATAAACAAAAATATAGCGACATTTTTGAAAAAAAAATCTATATTTTTTACTTTTTTGCTATAATAAATATGCAGTTTTTTCCTCAGTTTAGGCCGATACGTATTCTTCTACCTATTTCTGGTAAAAAGCGCAATAAGCGTTTAATGATTGGTTTGTGGCGATCAGCGATTTTTTCGTGACTGCGACATTATGGCGGACACATCAGACAATTTTGACACATTTATGGGACCATTGTCATTTTCACAGCAAAAAGTACTATAAAAATGCACTGATTACTGTGAAAATTACAATTGCAGTTTAGGAGTTAACCACTAGGTGGTGCTGATGGGGTTAAATGTGACCTCATATGTGTTTCTAACTGTAGGGGGCGGGGCTGGACGTGTGACATCATTGATCGTCTTTCCCTATATCAGGGAACAGACAATCAATGACACTGCCACTGTGAAGAATGGGGAAGGTGTGTTTACACACAGCTCTCCCCGTTCTTCAGCTCCTGTGACCGATCGCGGGACACCTTACGGTGATCGGGTCTGCGGGTCCTGCGGCCGCGGAGCTTCGGACCGGGTCGCGGGCACGCACGACCCACGACTGGGCACCAAAAGGGACGTACAGGTACCTGCTTGTGCCCAGCCGTGCTATTCTGCCGACGTATATCGGCCTTAGGCGGTCCTTAAGTGGTTAAACCAATGTTCTGATGCTTTAATTTGCTTTAATTTAATGGTCCTGTTTTTTTTTCAGTATGTTAGTCGTGAAAACCATTATGTTATATGATTTCTCAATTTTTTTTAACCTTCTGTAGCTATATATTAGAGGGATTTTTTTAAATTGAATCCAGTAAAATAAGTTTGCCAGGTAACTTCAGAATTTTTAAGAGAAACCTTAATATAAAAAAAGTAAGCTACACAAGATGTGACACATGGGCTGACTATAAATTAAAGATATTAATACTGATTGCATATGAATTATTATTAAATATGAATCAGTATCATTTTTTTATTTATATGTATTATTCATCTTTTGGAAATGAAAGTTAAATTTCAGGTATATATTAAACTTAAATGAATACAGTTACTTTACATTAAAAGGCCAATTTATGAAAAACTACTGAGATTTTAGGTCAATTTTATTTAGTTTTAAACTTTTACTTTTACCAAGCAATTGAGCTGCAAGTTTGAAAATGACTTGCTAAGCTATTGCTAGACTTGCCAGGCTTCACAGGTTTGTTGCACAATTGCAGTAAGGCCGCATTGCATGACTCCAGATCAACTTTCTTTGCAAACATTCTGCAAGTCTGCTGCAAGTTCTGGTTCAGTTATGTTGTGCAAGAGTCATCCCACCACAGGGGTCACTGTGGCTGAATCATCATGGTGTAGACTAGCAGAGCTCTTGCTGTAGAGTCACCACTGCAACTTTGCTCTTGCTAGAGACTTGCCAAGCAAATTTGTTACAATTTGGAAAAGTGTCTAGAAATTAGAACTTGTGCTATAAGTGCTCTGCATGTGGACAACTTGCCAGTGAAAATGTGCAGCAAGTTAACTAGACTTACAATTCAACACTGCCACAAGTTCGCTCACAATTCATACTAAATGTCTTCAAAAGGGTTGAGGTCAGGGCTCTGATCAACTACTTAAGCTACTCCACACCAAATTCAGCAGAGGTACAGAAGTGCAGGCAAAAGAGTTGTCACAAACAGGCCGAGATCAGGTGCAGGCAGATAACTGGATGGTCACAGGCAAGCCGGGTCTTTTACAGGTAACAGTCTCAGAACAGGTTAAGGGTACACAAACACTGTAGAGCAGACAGCAGGGACTGTATGTGACAGGCAGGCTTAAATAGCCCACCTGGTGCCAATGATGTGCGCGTTTGAAAGCACGCGCATGTGGAATGGCACCCGTTATTGAGAACCAGGAACCCGGGAGTGCCTGTTACTGGCAGGATCTTCATGACATTCATACAAAGTCCCACCTTCCTTCCTTTTTGCTCAATTAATAGGGATGGAGGGGCTTGGTGGCACATGCCTTGCGCTCTCATATAGTCCAAACTTTTTGCTTTTTATCTACATTGGAAGGTGTGATGGTCAGTTGTCCACATACTTTTAGCCATAAAGAGTATATCTTCATACTTGTACCAGCATCGGAAAAGTCCAATATAATAAGTGATCTTCACTAAAAATAAGCCGTTTCCAGCAGCATTGCCTACCGTATTTGTCGGCGTATAAGACGACTGGACGTATAAGACGACCCCCTAATTTGACAGGAAAAATTGGGGTTTTGGGATATACTCGGCATATAAGACGACCCTCATCCTACTAGTCTGTCTGGAAGCTGAGGGGTAGCCAGAATAACCGCTTCAGGAACAACCGCTGACAGAAACAGGCTTTTTTCAGCTTTTTTCAAATCTCACAGTGTCATTACATTACATGCCTCACTGTGCCATTATACATGCCTTACTGTGCCATTATACATGCCTCACTGTGCCATTATACATGCCTCACTGTGCCATTACACATGCCTCACTGTGCCATTACACATGCATCACTGTGCCATTACACATGCATCACTGTGCCATTACACATGCATCACTGTGCCATTACACATGCCTCACTGTACCATTACACATGCCTCACTGTGCCATTACACATGCATCACTGTGCCATTACACATGCCTCACTGTGCCATTACACATGCCTCACTGTGCCATTACACATGCCTCACTGTGCCATTACACATGCCTCACTGTGCCATTACACATGCCTCACTGTGCCATTGCCGACCTTACTGTGCCATTGCCTGCCTCGACGATCTCCCTACCTTCTCCTGTTTGCACAGTTTGTCAGGCTGCGGGCGTCCATTATTCAAAAGCCGCGTGTCCTCCTCAGGCTGTTCCGTGATAGACGGAACACACATTTTCCTAGCAGAGCCTCTGTTCAGTGTTCCGCCTATCACGGATCTCCTCTCGTCTGAGGCCGAGGATGAGAAGGCATCCGTGATAGGCGGAACACTGAACAGAGGCTCTGCTGGGAAAATTAGTGTTCCGCCTATCACGGAACAGCCTGAGAAGGAAGCGCGGCTTTTGAATAATGGATGCCTGCAGCCTGAACAGACAGGTACCAGCGTATAAGACGACCCCGGAGTTTTGAGGCTTTTTTTTTTACATACAAATGGTTTACATTTTGTTTAGTTGTGCTATTTTTGAGACAGGAGACCTGCTCTGTATTAAGATGAAAGACCAGCACACACCAAGATATAGCCAGGAAGCTGCAGGCCATGCTGTTGAAAAATCAGTTTATCAAATTAACTAGTATATTTATGTCTAGGAAAAGAACAGAGCATGAAGCATCTTGACTAATTCTTACAATGAATCATTTCCTATCCTGTAATAGACAATTGTAGATTATTGCTAAACAGCTAAATTCACTAATCAAAACTAATTCTGGCTTTCAATGTTGTGTATTATTGAATCTTTATAATTTACAGCATTTTCAGTTCATGAAACACTATGTGGTCAATTAACAATCATTAAGAGTAAAGGATAAATAAAGTGTTTAAATAAAGCATTCACACGGCACTCTTTGATTAAATCAAGAAAAAAATATATAATAAATCAATAATTGCAATGGACTTTTATAAGTACACAATTAAACAGTAAACCTTTACAAACCAAACATGATTAATGCTAAAACAGACAAATATTAAAATAAAAAGTTAGCTCAGCAGGGCCCTGAAAGTGCATTAAAATTCTATATGACTTTAATTATTGAATGAATCACTTTGTGAAATATTTGGATATATACTATTGTACAAAACAAGCATTAGTTTAAATACTTGAAATTCAAATATACACTTTCATGCTTAGATAATAAATAAATTGTGTCCGGAGTCTTCCAGTGCATTACAGGGTCTCTTCTACAAAAAAAAAAGAAAACTGCGTCACTTTAACAGAGAATTGCGCGGCCGTGCGACGTGGCTCCCAAACAAAATTGGCGTCCTTTTTTTCACACAAATAGAGCTTTCTTTTGGTGGTATTTGATCACCTCTGCGGTTTTTATTTTTTGCGCTATAAACAAAAATAGAGTGACAATTTAGAAAAAAAAAATGCAATATTTTTTACTTTTTGCTATAATAAATATCCCCCAAAAATATATAAAAATATTTTTTTCCTCAGTTTAGGCCGATACGTATTCTTCTACCTATTTTTGGTAAAAAAATCGCAATAAGCGTTTATCGGTTGGTTTGTGCAAAATTTATAGCGTCTACAAAATAGGGGATAGTTTTATTGCATTTTTATAAAAAAACATTTTTTTACTACTAATGGTGGCGATCAGCGATTTTTTTCGTGACTGCGACACTATGGTGGACACTTCGGACAATTTTGACACATTTTTGGGACCATTGTTATTGTACCTGTACGTGCATGTGCCCAGCCGTGCCATTCTGCCGACGTAAATGTGTAGGAGGCGGTCCTTAACCACTTAAGGACCTCCGCACGCACATATACGGCCACAGAATGGCACGGATGGGCACAAGGGCGTAAATTTACGTCCTCGCCCAGTAGCGGGTCGGGGGTCCAATCGGGACCCCCTCCGCGGCGTGCGGAGGTCCCCGTGTCTCTGGGAGCGATCCGGGATGAGCGGGCGGATGTCGGTGTTTGCCCGCCCCCCCCGCGATCGCTCCCAGCCAATCCCTGCGCTCTCCCGCCCTGTCACTTCCTCCTCCTGTGTTTACACAGGAAGGGGGAAGTGATGTAATCTCTCATCGCAGCGGTATTTCCAACCGCTGCAATGAGAGGAACACCTCACAGTAAGTGTGCACCAACATTACACTGACACACACACACATAGGCATACTTAACCCCTTGCGATCTGACCCCCCCTGTCACAGTGTCACTGAATGCAGTGATCTAATCACTGCATTTAGTGTCAGTGTGACAGGCAGTGTAAAATCAGTTAGTGTTAGGTTCAGGATAGCCCCCCCACCCCCCTAATAAAGTTTTAACCCCCTGATCACCGCCCTAGTTAACCCTTTCACTCCCTATTGCCAGCGTCACTAAGCGATCATTTTTCTGATCGCTGTATTAGTGTCGCTGTTCCCGCTAGGTAGCTATTTTTTTTATTGCGATTTTTTTTTTACTAAAGACATGTGGCTAAATAAATTTTGGTCTAAATGTTTGACTAAAATTTAGTTTATTTGATTTTTTTTTTAACAAAAAGTAAAAAATAGTGTTTTTTTTTCAAAAATGTCGCTCTATTTTTGTATATAGCGCAAAAAATAAAAATCACAGAGGTGATCAAATACCACCAAAAGAAAGCTCTATTTGTGGGAAGAAAAGGACGCAAATTTTGTTTGGGAGCCACGTCGCACGACCGCGCAATTGTCTGTTAAAGCGACGCAGTGCCGAATTGCAAAAACACCTTGGGTCATTTACCAGCTTATTGGTCCGGGTCTTAAGTGGTTAAGTGGTTAAACAAATAAATAAATAAGAAAAAAAATGTGTAGTACATCTCTGCAATGCATGCATAATTCCCCATATTTCATTGCTTTAAAAAAAGCTTCAAGTACAGATAAATCCCTGTTTATCTGCTGCTCCTAATTTTCCATTTTGGACTGACAAAGTTATTTTTGCTGCATTAAAACCCCCTCTTACATTGGCAGCCCTGCCAGTTGGACTGAACTCCTCCTGTCCCTGTCCCTCTCTGTCCGATTTCAAATGAATATATTGATTTCGCTCCCAGCAAAACAACGACACTGCCTTAACACGTAAGTGCCTGTCTATACACTGTATGAAGGGAAAGGGTTCTTAGGAGATGTAGCTCTGGGGGCATCCATATGTCAATAGGAACTGACCTTTTGGAAGCTGTGCCTGCAATAATTTTAAAAACCTGGTAATGATGTCACAGGGAATAATAAAAGTTGTTTCTTGATATAGAGAAAAAATAATATATGTGTATATTACTGAGAAGGAGGTTTTGGGGTAAATTTGGGCATGCATGAATCTCTCCATTATACACAGAGGGGATGGCTGGAGAGAGGGGGCGGTGCCTGCGCGCCCCTAATGGACGCACCGCCACTGTCCTAAACTGAAAAAAAAGTTTTGATTTTAGATATACTTTTCTACAAGTCGCAATTATGAAATAATGTAAGCTGTTTTTATCTACATTTGTCTCTAATTTAAGCCATATTTGAAGTGCATTGCCTATAAATCTAAACCAAAATGAACAACTATAATTTTGGTGTAGTATTTTTTTTTTTTAATAGGTTTCTGACATTTACAGGCATATGTAATAATACTCTATAATGTTATTTTTTATACTTTCTATAGTATAAAATATTTTTTTTTTAGAAGTAAGCATGTGATACAAATGCTTCCATGTTCGATTTGTTTGCAGAGTAGGTTGGGCTTTCTAAAAAGAAAGCCCATCATTTCCTACTTACTTATAGCTTTTACCTCAAACACATCACAACCGCCCTGTGCAGAATCATATATTTATATACACGTGATTCTGCGCTTCAGGGTTTTAAGATAAAAAACCCTTCTGTGTGTAGCAGCCCCCCTCAGCCCTCTTAACACTTACCTGAGGTCCTTCTCTGTGCAGCAATGTCCAAGAGTGTCTCAGTCATCTGTAATTCTCCTTCCTGATTGGCTGAGACACAGCAGCGGCACCATTTGCTCCCACTGCTGTCAATCAAAGTCAGATCGCCAATCAGGGGAGAGAGGGATCGGGACTCCAATTTGTGACACTAAATATTAATACGTCATATATTAAGGCATTACTCCAACTGAAACCACAATAGTCCTTATAGAAAGTGCTTGTAATCCAAAAAGTCACACAAACAGTATATAAAACGCCAATCTTCTTGCAAAAGTCTCAAGGTGCAAGTATAATCCACTCTGTCACCAGCAATGTGCCAAACCTCCATCTTATAAATGATATAAGGGCATATATACTTTCAATCTAAATGGCCAGGTAATCCTCAAAATCCAAATCTCAAATTGCGGTGACCATTCTTCCGCATACAGTATAAAACTCACCCCATGGAGCCCACACAAGAGAAGCATATAGTGTAGTATTGTATTGTTGAAATGGGCAATAACAGACATGCAATCCATGTGGAAAAAATAAAATAAACTGCATAAACCCACTTCAAAGGCCGCCAATCAGATTTGCGGACCCTAGGACATGATGTCAGGACATAAATGCCCCTTTCAATGCATTTCAAAGGCGCTAACGCCATTAGGAGAACTTCTATTGTTTTATTACCTGTGTGTTTACTCATACTATTGTGGATTTATTAAAATACAGTAGTTGAAGAGAAACTAAACGCATCCATCTAAAAGTTTCAAAAAACAGTTACATTCATGGCACATGCCAGGAATGTAACTCTCGCTTTGGTTGTGCTTTCAACCAAACCGCAAAATAATCAAATGGCTGGTGGCATAACTGATCATATGTTCAGCATCATGGCAGTTGAAGATCCAGCAGAGGGCAAGATGGGAGCTTGGTTAAAAACAATAGGAGGGTACACAAAACAGAAACTGCTGTGGATATTTATACCCAAAGAACACGTAGAAGTCCATGAAATGTCTGCACCTGCAGCAGCCTCCATAATTATTTTAAAAAAAAGAAAAATTCTCAGAAAGGCTCCCCATTACAGCAAACTACCAGAAAGGATACAAAACAAGTCATAAGTTGTCACAGCATAGACAAGGTATTGTACAGTAAGAATATAGGTTTATATTCTATGTATCAAGCATAGGCATGAGCACAGGGTGTGCCGGATGCACCTAAATCACCCTGTGCGCATTAGTATTATTACTCTGTGTGCCAGCGGGAAGATAGGAAAGATCTCCCTCTTACCGACTCTGCCACAGTTACCAGCAATACCGAACTTTGCACCCTTCATGATCCCTTATGTATCTGTACCAGCCAGCGTCTCAGTTTCCAAGCTGTCCATCTGTCTGCACACTATCAGAATTTCCCCTCCTATATGGCCTTGGCTTCTAATGTATACACAGATGTAACAGCTGTGGTAAGTTATATACCCAATTGACACCACTAGGGTCGAGTTCCCTTCTCACCTTCCTTTTCTCCCCCCTCTCTCCTCCCTTTCCCCTCCCCTCTTTTACCCCTTCTTCAATCTCACGCTTCTTCCCCATTCCTCTCTCCCCTTCATACCTTACACCCCCCCCCCTATTTTCTTCCCTTCTCCTAATTACCCCTCCTCTCTTCCCCTCCCCCTTTTCCCCATTTTTTTTTTACACAGTTAAAAATTGTTTTTTGTCCTGACTCAATGTATACATTATATACACAGTATATATATATATATATATATATATATATATATATATATATATATATATATTAGGGCTGTGCAAATGAACTTTTAATTAATCGATTAATCTTTAATCTTTTTGATCAATTTAAAATTCTTTTGATTGGTACTAACCTCTCCTCCGGGTTCTGGGCCTTCAGGGAGTTCCGTTGGAGATCCAGTGACGTCACGGTCACCGGCGAGGCTTGCCGTGTCCATCTGAAGGGCTCCTTTGCTGTACCTTCACATCTGCATGCCGGCAGGACCTTATTATCTGCCACACGCAAGTGCTGTTACACTTTATCACTTCCCTCTATCAACCTGGGATTCTACAACCATCCACTGGGAGGTGTGATAGTTCCCTTCATGGGACATTTACATGCCGACAGACTGATGGTAACCTCTCCTCATCTGGATTCAGCAGTGGTATCGTTGTACACATTTTTATACCAGTATCATACTTAGCTACATGTTTTTATGACTGCTTTTGGTACCGTTTGGTATTACTCGCACCATTTTTACAGTTTATGTAGCTACATTGATTTTTTCTCCAGTGCAATATTTATTTGGTTACCTATTTGTAGACTATAAAAGTTTTAAATCTATTCCCACCGAGCGCTGCCTTTGTGTGTTTTTTGTATCCTGCTATTTATTTTTCCAGTGGTTGGGAGCTGCACTGGCAATCAGCCTGCAAGGAGATTGGCTAAAAGTAGTTGGATCTGTATGTGCGTTATAATTAATTGAAATTAGTCGATTAATCGATTAAAAAAATAAACGATTAATCGAACACAAAAATTTTGATCAGTAACAGCCATAATATATATATATATATATATATATATGTAGTTTCCCTATAACAATATTGGCATAACCGATTTAATGTTATGTGTGCAAACTGGATAAAAATGAAAATATAACAACAACAATAAAAGTAAAAGTAATAATTATATCAATATTACAGTTGCTGTGATTCATTTTTCGCACAGTAGCCACACATAAAACCATACACAATGAGGGATGATAAATCGGTGACCTTCAAAAAGCAAAAACAAGCGTCTTCTTCAATATAAAATGACATACCGGAGATAGGGTGACCTTTACTCTCATAGTTCCTTACCTGCTTTGAATTTTTCAGGCCAATAAGACCATAAGGTGAATGATGCCTTTGCCTGGAATAGATAGTCCATTCTCATATTGTGCAAGCTAGTTTATAAAGACTAGGGCACGCTGTACAAATGGCAAAGAATGTGCAATTTATTACAGAGTTATAACTCTGCGAGATGTCAGTGCTGCTCATGATAGTAGATGTTCTCCTTGGAGTCTTTTGATTATTCCTTGTTGCGAAGATCATTATATCGAAGCAATATTTATTTTTGTGGCAATAGGGCTATTTTTTACGCTAAAAAGATAAGTTGTTGAAGCAGGTGATAAATCTAGAAATACTGGTACAGATGTTAAGCTAACATTCTCAATGACAAGGAAGTAAGAAAAGACAATCTCACACATATGCGTGCGGCCTCATATATTGCTTGTCTTCAAGTAGATGAAAACCCCTCAAGGATGACATTTAGTTTGCTAAAGCTCTGTGTGGCAAAAACAAGTGCCATTTTTTTTTTAAATGCTGCGTTTTCCTAATTTGATATGCTGCTTGCATTTAAGATGCTATTCTGATAAGAAAATGTATTACTTTCTTCTATTTGATTACATTTTTATTGAAAGTTTTGAATATTGACAATGAAACAGTTGACAAATACAATGTTTAATTACTAGTGCACACCCATTCCCAGTCATTTAGAAAATGTGACCTTACACTGGCATTATTCATATGTTGGAAATCTGCCATGCTGGCTGTACCCAATTCGATCAATAGAATCAGCATGTCCATAGATGGATCAAATCTTGGTCTATTAGCTTGACTACAGAGTAAAGCCGGCCATAGATCGATCGAATCTCGGCCGGTTCAGCAGGAACAAGCCAAGATTTGATTGATCTATTACCAACTTTACACTGTTGTCAACAATCCTAAGAAAAGTATTTTTTCAGGTGACATAAAACCCATTAGGTGTATGATATATCAGCTTCTATCAGCTTGATAACAGTGTAAAGCTGGCCATAGATGGATCGAATCTCGGTTGGTCCCTGCTCGCTCCACTGATCCCTGCTAAGCAGGGAGATGACATGTCCATGTCCACTCACTGTGCTTAGACCGACCTGTCAGGCCGCGTACACACGATCAGACCGGTCCGATGAAACTGGTCCGACGGACCGTTTTCATCGGACCAGGCTGTAGTGGTCTGATGGTCTGATGTGTGTACACACCATCGGACCAACAATCCGATCAGACCAGAACGCGGTGACGTAGAACACAACGACGTGCTGAAAAAACGAAGTTCAATGCTTCCAAGCATGCGTCGACTTGATTCTGAGCATGCGCGGGTTTTTGGTCCGATGCTTTTGCGTACTAACCATCGAATCTGTCCGACGGACAGATTTTAAAGCAAGCTTTAAAAATTTGGTCCGACGGACAATGGTCCGATGGGCCGTACACACCATCGAATTGGTCCCATGAAACTGGTCTGCAGACCAGTTTCATCGGACCGATCTGATCATGTGTACGCGGCCTCAGAGTCCCGCTCTCCTCTATGGGGAGATCGGATGAAAATTTACCATCTATTTGATCCGATCCGCCAGATGGATGGAAAATAGGTTCACCACTGTCTGGATTTGGCGGACAGGATTGGATCAGATAGCAGTGTGTGTCGCGGCTCCATAGGCATTAATGGAGGGTCCAATCAGGTCAGCCTGAAAAACTGACAGATGGACCCAATCAGACCGCCCATGTGAAAGGACCCTTCATCAACCCCACAGTGACATTTGGCTCCCACTGCTGTCAATCAAAGTCAGTGAGCCAATGAGGAGAGAAAGGGGACGGGGCCAAGCCGGAGCTATGTGTCTAAATGGACACACACAGCAGCGGCTTTGTTCAGGTGCCCCCATAATAAGCTGCTTGCTGTGGGGGCACTCAGCAGGAGAAAGGGCCCAGGAGTGCCGACGAGGGACCCCGAAAAGAGGAGGATCTGGCTGCTCTGTGCTCTGTGCAAAACCATTACACAGAGCAGCTAAGTATAAGTATTGTTGTTTAGTGTCACTTTAATTGAACAAGCTAATGTTAGAAGGTGATTGGCTACCATGCACAGTTACACCAGATTTGTACTCTCCGGCTTTAGTAAGGGATTTCACTAGTGATGGAAGTGCAGTCATACTATCAAAGGAAGTTTCTATCTAATGTTTGTACTGGCAAGGTCAACAGGTATAATGTTCTAGGGGGTACTTAGTAAAATAGGGAATTAGGTCTTACTGGTATAGACATCCTACATCACATTTTGACCATCATTTTATAGTTTGACCATAACTCTTTTTAAATTATCATCAATCACAATCGTCGACAAGGCTGTAACAGTAATATATATATATATATATACAATTATGTTCTCTATTGATAGCTTGCATTAAAAAAAGGAAAAACAAGTCTCACCAGAATACAAATGCATCCCCTACAATAAAAGTTATGGGCTTTATTATAATAGAACAAAATATAGAAATAAGTTTGTACAATCCACACAGAACTTCATAACTCAATATCCTTACCACTGGACAAACATTTTCAGACTAATATAACATTGCATCCTACTTTTTATCAAGAGCATCAGGAGTTTTTTTGCAGTTGTAGATTTTTATTACAGATTTAATTGTTACTTTTGTGCCTGCGTGTAAAGCTAATATTGCCAAAAATGACCTTACAGCAATTTGCATTAGAGTCTGCGACTCAGAAGTTAATTATTGTGATTTTCAACCTAACCTGCTGCACTAGGAAATGAATCGCGCTAACCGCTGGGTTGAA
The DNA here is from genome assembly GCA_029574335.1 of Rana kukunoris. NCBI lineage: Eukaryota > Metazoa > Chordata > Amphibia > Anura > Ranidae > Rana > Rana kukunoris. The sequence goes on along the minus strand of CM056055.1, from coordinate 24,655,910 downwards.
GTCTCCATGTTAGCCATCCAAATGTCACAAGAGAGGAGACAAAGGTCTCAATGGAAATGACAGCTTCACGTTGGATATAAAGTTTTATTCTGTCTACTGCCTGCCTTCAACATGCCTTGTTACTGACAATTTCCACGCTTTACGAAAATACCCTTTTCATTGCCCTAACTTCATCACAGCCCTGACAGTCACGGTCTATAAAATCATATTTAAAAAAAAAAAAGCATAAGCCGAAGCATACAATTGATTAAAAAAATAATTAGCATGATGATGTTTGTGCTGACACATCAAATTATATTTGTGTAGATTTACAAATATTCTAGGAAGGAATGATTGGACTAATTTTTTGGCAAAACTGTTTTTTTTTCCGCAAAATTATCAGTTTTGCTGTTGGTGAAATTTCAATGTTCACTTATTGAGCTGCTTTTAGTTGTTTAGTTTGGAGCAGGGATCTTCAAACTAGGGCCCTCCAGCTGTTGCAGAACTACAAGTCCCATGAGGCATTGTACAACTCTGACATTCAAGGACATGACTAGGCATGATGGTAATTGTAGTCCCTGAAAAACTGGAGGGCCATAGTTTGAGGACCCCTGGTTTAAAGGGTGTCGTTTATGGCAAGTGTTTAGGGTACCTTAGCTTATTTTACCCAGATATGAAGGATAACTTGCCAAAAATTTGTGGCTGTGTTGAATCGTAAATTTTCCGACAGGAATTGTGTGATGGCAGGCTGTTGTCGAAAAATCTGACCGTTTGTATGCTCCATCAGACAATTGTTGTCGGATTTGCTGCCAACAAATGTGGGATAGCATGCCTAAAAATTTTCCACCAACAAATGTGTGTTAAAAACAAGTGATATTGTTTGCGCTGTGGTGATACCTGAAAGGTAATGGGCAATGAAGTGAAAGGGGGGGGGAAAGGGGGGGGTGGTGTTCCCCAAGGTGGGTGAAGTGATGGAAACAGGTGGGTCTGGTGGTGACAGAAAATATATAAATATAAATATAAATATATATCAAGGCAATGTGAACAATTTTGACAGTGAATATCCGTGACAGTGTCAAAATAAATCAAACCATGGTGATTGGTGATTAACATAAAAACAGCATGGCAATCACAGTCCTGCGGACAAAACAACCGTGTAAAAGTCCAAATGTGACATGCAACTGAATGCAAAAAAACGGAAGCTGATGTGAAATCAAAAGATAAAGAGTTCCAGCCGTCAGGTGGGTGAAGGTACAGTGAAGAAATCCAAATCGTGCAGCCCGCACCTCTGGTTGTCCTATCAGCTTACCTCAGGGCTATCACATATAGCCAAGCAGAAGGGACAGCGATCTCCTAACGGATGGATGCCTTCCTACAGGGTGAGGTGGAGAACCTGGTAGGTCTCAGATCCAGTCGTACATATGAGGGGCAGATACAAAAAGGAAAAAAAAACAACAATATAGAGTAGTCCCGTTACCACTGGGGAGTCTCTGCTTGCAATCAAGGGTGTGCACTTACACAGAATGGTAGAGAGGGGGTGCCTATCTCCACGAGCAGCGAGCTCGTCAGAAACCTGGTGCTGCTCTGCTGCCACTGCTTAACTTGGTGATGGTCTACCAGCGACTCAGATGATGGTTATGCAAAGGGTCCAGTGCTCCAATCCCGACGCGTATTCGTCACACCACGTGACTTCATCAGGGGATCCCCTGATGAAGTCACGTGGTGTGACGAATACGCGTCGGGATTGGAGCACTGGACCCTTTGCATAACACCTGACGGACGGTAGACGAGCCCGCTGCTCGTGGATGTATGACCGCCTCAGACTGTTTTATGTGAGTTTATTTTATGCTTTGTTTTATTAAAACATTTGTTGCTGTATTATGCGATGTGCCTTCCTTCTCTTTTCCCTGCCCACAATACCATCATCTGAGTCGCTGGTAGACCATGACCAAGTTAAGCAGTGGCAGCAGAGCAGCACCAGGTTTCTGACGAGCTCGCTGCTCGTGGAGATAGGCACCCCCTCTCTACCATTCTGTGTAAGTGCACACCCTTGATTGCAAGCAGAGACTCCCCAGTGGTAACGGGACTACTCTATATTGTTGTTTTTTTTCCTTTTTGTATCTGCCCTTCATATGTACGACTGGATCTGAGACCTACCAGGTTCTCCATCTCACCCTGTAGGAAGGCATCCATCCGTTAGGAGATCGCTGTCCCTTCTGCTTGGCTATATGTGATAGCCCTGAGGTAAGCTGATAGGACAACCAGAGGTGCGGGCTGCACGATTTGGATTTCTTCACTGTACCTTCACCCACCTGACGGCTGGAACTCTTTATCTTTTGATTTCACATCAGCTTCCGTTTTTTTGCATTCAGTTGCATGTCACATTTGGACTTTTACACGGTTGTTTTGTCCGCAGGACTGTGATTGCCATGCTGTTTTTATGTTAATCACCAATCACCATGGTTTGATTTATTTTGACACTGTCACGGATATTCACTGTCAAAATTGTTCACATTGCCTTGATATATATTTATATTTATATTTATATATTTTCTGTCACCACCAGACCCACCTGTTTCCATCACTTCACCCACCTTGGGGAACACCACCCCCCCCTTTCCCCCCCCCCTTTCACTTCATTGCCCATTACCTTTCAGGTATCACCACAGCGCAAACAATATCACTTGTTTTTATACCCTTTTTTGTCCATTTGGATAGACTTATCCTTTGTTTGCTGCAGTGTATTTTCCCCTGTCCCTTTCCCCAGGCCCAATTCCCTTCCACCCATTCCAGCACAGGAGTTTCACCCATCACTTTGCAACAAATGTGTGTTGTCGGATTATCCGATCGTGTGTACAAAAATCCATCGGACAAAACTCCAAAGTACAAACACGAATGCTCAGAAGCAATGCAAACTATAACACAACATTAGCAGAAGTTGCCCAATGGGTGTTACTAAAGAGCTGAAAAACACATTGGCCCCGGATTCACAAAGCACTTACGCCGTCGTAAATCACTTTACGCTGACGTAGTGCAAATGTGTGCCCGGCGTATGTGTGCGCCAGAGTCACAAACCAACATACGTCAAAAAACAGGCCGTCCTATCCCGACGTATCTTGCTTATGTCGGCGTAGTGTGGGCGCAAATATGGTTTGGACGCATGTTGCTTCTCCCATTGATTTAGGCATTCAAATATGAAAATGAGGGAAATACGGCAAATCACGAATGTACGTGCGCCCGACGCATGCTATGCGATGTTTGCGTAAGTTGTACGTTCGGCGTAAAGTTATTCCCCATAGATGAGGTGCAACCCAGCAATAGACATGCAAAGGTCACAGAGAACACAGGCCGGCGTATTGGGCGTACGTTACATTCACGGCGTACGTATTGATCCGGCGTAGCTTAGGCAGTTGTGCTGGCGTAGTTGTGAGCATGTGAATAAGGGTGCAGTTTTATGCGTCCACATCACGACTACGTCACGGCGCCTGCGTGTTCATGATATGTGTCCACGTCATGACTACGTCACGGCGCAAGTGTGTTCATGATACGCTGGGCATAAAACACTGCACTATGCTCAGACCATCATTTGCATGGGTTCACTCCCACTTCCACTTACGCTGGCCTGCGCCTTCAAAAATACACTACGCTGGTGTATCTTGGTGAGCAATAGCTTGCTGAATACAGTGCATGCCTCTCCGCGCTGCGCCAGAGTAGCGTACTGTGTGTGCGCTACGCCGGCGTAAATGTGAATCCGGGCCATAGTTTTGTTTTTTGTTGGCCGACAATTCTTTGCCATCTGTATGCAAGACAAGTTTATGGCCAACGCTCTTCAAACAAAAGTCCTACGCTTTGTCCACAGAAAATTTGATTTTGTGTACCAGCCTTTAGTCTTGTTGACTTGCTGTACATTTTCACTGGCAAGTCGTACACTTAAAGTTCTAGTTGACACTTTTCCAAATTTATTGCAAGTTTACAAGGCAAGTCTCTAGCAAGAGCAAAGTTGCAGTGATGAGTCTATAGCAAGAGATGTTCAAGTCAGGGTTTACTTCCTGTCTCTTAACTACTTATGTCTTCCTCTGGCTTCTTCAACTGTCCCAACTTGGCATGGCTTTTCCTGGGCTCCTGGTAGCCTGACTCAAGGAACACTACTCTTCCCACCCAATTGAAACTCCTCCTGGTCCTGCTGCTGGGGGAGGCTATAGTCCAAGGCTACAGCAGCAGTCAATCAGGATCCTCTTTTAATTAATCTCTCTGCACTGTTCATCATGTGCAGGCAAAGGAGCAGCAAAGTGCAGCAGGAGTAAACATTCCGCTAGGTGGCTTATTAAATTGTAGACTCAGGTTCTATTTACCCATGCTTCTTTATTCCACATCCAGTTCCAAAGTTGGGAGGTACTCTATGTATACATATATGCTTTATTTGCAGGTGGATTCTTTTCTGTTTTCGAAGAAACTGTTTTTCACAATGTTATTTCTCAAACTGATTTCTAAGGCCCCGTCACACGAGGACAGTCTTTAGTGGTGCGTTTAACACAAGCACTGAAATGCATATTGTGTTGTGTGAAAATGTTGCATTACGGTAACCCATCCATGTGAATAGGCTGCCAACACACCCTAACAGACCTCCTCTAACTTTGGTCAGGCCAGTGCTCTGCAATGCATGGTAGTGCATTGCTGTGCAACAACTGGAGGGGGCTGCCTGTTTGAGACCCCTGTTTTAGAGGTAGACAAGCTTAGGGACTATTTCATAAAAAAAAAAATGATTTCTGAGGTCATTTTGGACATTAAAGCCGCGTACACACGACCATTTTTCATGTCATGGGAAAAAAAAAGTTTTTCTCGACGTGATTCTTGTCAAGCCAGCCTTGCCTACACACGATCATGAAAAAAAAATGCTCAATGTACAAGACGTACAACGGCACTATAAAGGGGAAGTTCCATTCGATTGGCGCCACCCTTTGGGCTGATTATGCAAATTTCATGAATGCGCAATTTTTTCCCCGTCGTTAACCACTTAAGACCCGGACCAATACGCTGGTAAATGACCCAAGGTGTTTTTGCGATTCGGCACTGCGTCGCTTTAACAGACAATTGCGCGGTCGTGCGACGTGGCTCCCAAACAAAATTTGCGTCCTTTTCTTCCCACAAATAGAGCTTTCTTTTGGTGGTATTTGATCACCTCTGCGATTTTTATTTTTTGCGCTATATACAAAAATAGAGCGACATTTTTGAAAAAAAACACTATTTTTTACTTTTTGTTAAAAAAAAATCAAATAAACTAAATTTTAGTCAAACATTTAGGCCAAAATTTATTTAGCCACATGTCTTTAGTAAAAAAAAAAATCGCAGTAAAAAAAAATAGCTACCTAGCGGGAACAGCGACACTAATACAGCGATCAGAAAAATGATCGCTTAGTGACTGTGGCAATAGGGAGTGAAAGGGTTAACTAGGGCGGTGATCAGGGGGTTAAAAATTTATTAGGGGGGGTGGGGGGGCTATCCTGAACCTAACACTAACTGATTTTACACTGCCTGTCACACTGACACTAAATGCAGTGATTAGATCACTGCATTCAGTGACACTGTGACAGGGGGGGTGGGGGGGCAGATCGCAAGGGGTTAAGTATGCCTATGTGTGTGTGTGTCAGTGTAATGTTGGTGCACACTTACTGTTAGGCGTTCCTCTCATCGCAGCGGTTGGAAATACCACTGCGATGAGAGATTACATCACTTCCCCCTTCCTGTGTTTACACAGGAGGAGGAAGTGACACAAAGGGGGAGCGCAGCGATTGGCTGGGAGCGATCGCGGGGGGGCGGGTAAACACCGACATCCGCCTGCTCGTTCCGGATCGCTCCCGGAGACACGGGGACCTCCGCACGCCGCTGAGGGGGTCCCGATCGGACCACCCAACCCACTACTGGGCGAGGACGTAAATTTACGCCCTTGTGCCCATCCGTGCCATTCTGTGGCCGTATATGTGCATGCGGAGGTCCTTAAGTGGTTAAAGCCTACACACGATCGACGACGACGTGAAAAAATAGAGCATGTTCAAAATTTTTAGTGCCCATTTTTCACGTCGAGAAAAATGCTCTAGAGCAGGGGTGGCAAACACAAGGCCCGCGGGCCGAATCCGGCCCGCCAAGCCTTGTCATGTGGCCCGCACAGCAGCACCTCTTGTTCTCACAGCTGCGCATTAAAAACCCGATTTTCGTCCCTCCATAAACTTCTATGGGACAGGAGAAGATGCATGTAAATGTAGGGGTGTCTGGCTGCATCTGTGTTGGCTCACTGTGGTCAATACAATGTCACAGTACACAAATGGGAGAGGCTGAGTCTGCTCTGCCTTCCCCCTCCCCTCTTCCTGTGTGAAGTCCGTGCAGTGAGTGAAGAAGCCATGCAGCTGGGATTTTATGAACAGAGCAGCCGGCAGATAGAAGGTACACAGGATACCTCTCAGTGATAAACCTCCAGGGACCATCAAAGTGTGAGCTCAGTGACTCTTATCTCCCTTCCCCTCGTTTTTTAAACTTTTTTCTCCAGCAGTAGTTGTTATAACTGCAGCCACATTGTGTCATCAGCCTGTGGCAGTGCTTGGTCCCTTGGTGCTTGCTGTGTTTTGGCCCATTGCTGGTGTATCTGCAGTTTTCCTGTGTTTTACCCACAGTCCTATGATTTTTAATAGGTCGTGTGTTTATTTCTGCATTTTCTGAAAGCGCACTAAAATTCCTACATGCTGCATCTTTGGCGCACTGTTAGAAAATGCAGGAAAAGCCTGCAACCTGATATAGAGCAATCCCTGAATTCCTGCCCTGTGTACATAGCGCACCCCTAAATTCCTGCCCTGTGTACATAGCGCACCCCTAAATTCCTGCCCTCTGTACGTAGCACACCCCTGAATTCCTGTCCTCTGTACGTAGCGCACCCCTGAATTCCTGCCCTCTGTACGTAGCGCACCCCTGAATTCCTGCCCTCTGTACGTAGCGCACCCCTGAATTCCTGCCCTCTGTACGTAGCGCACCCCTGAATTCCTGCCCTCTGTACGTAGTGTACCCCTGACTCCCTACCCTCTGTACGTAGTGTACCCCTGACTCCCTACCCTCTGTATGTAGCGTACCCCTAAATTCCTGCCCTCTGTATGTAGCGTACCCCTGAATTCCTGCCCTCTGTACATAGCGTACCCCTGAATCCCTACCCTCTGTATACATACCTTTTTTACATACCTAAATTCTTGCCCTCTGTATGTAGCGTACCCCTGAATTTCTGCACTGTGTACGTAGCATACCCCTGAATCCCTACCCTCTGTATGTAGCATACCCCTAAATTCCTGCACTCTGTACATAGCACACCCCCGAATCCCTACCCTCTGTATGTAGCACACAGTTAAACCATGCACTCCGTACATAGCATAATCCTGATGTAATCCTGAACTCTGCACTCTGTATGTAGTGCGACCCATATACAACTGGCCCTTTGAGGGCAACCACACTGCTGATGCGGCCCTCGACGAAATTGAGTTTGACACCCCTGCTCTAGAGCCTACACACAATCGTTTTTAATGACCAATTAAAAAAATTATCAAAGTCGCGTGAAAAAATGTATAAGGTGTAGAACTTCTTCAGGTTGCCTTTAGAAACAGAAGCAACATTTGAGCATTTGGATGATGAAGAAAAAGTCAGCGCCTTCTGAATGAAATAAACATGAAATAAGATGTAACAATAACATGTAGCAATTAAATAAATTCTATACATTTTTTTTAACAAAAACAAAGTTTTTCTTTAATTATTGTTATTATTATAGAGGATTAATATACTATATTGCTAGCAGTTTTCACAACGCTTTAGAATTTGTACTTCTTTTTCATTGCTAATTTTTAATATATAACATTTTGTCCAGGGAAATCAAGTTCTAAAACCATAGTTTTATATATAGTTTCCAGATTTCTCTAGGATACAAGTAAAATTATAATGTAATCTTGTTTTATTAAGAACTGCGGCACCAATGGAAAAAGGATTGAGGAGCGGTAACATTATGTAACGTGGTTAGTGAAGGAAAAATTCCACTTGACATAAAAAAGCTCAGTGATATGACGTTCATGAGGTTCTGACATCTTTATATTGGTCTTCTACAGGGTTTGGCATCTTCGACCACCTTGATTGTCCAGCCTAGAAAGATGTACAGTAGGTGACCGCGATATTGTGTCAATCTCGCTCCCTTTCTCGGCGAGATTGACCACCTACGAGCCCCATCGCGGGAGCCAGCTTGCCGTGATGGGGACAATGACTTCACAGAAGCGACGGGGATCCAACTTGGATTCCTGCCAATTCTACATGTGGCGTTTGGTATGAATCATGAGGGTGAACTCCACGCCAAAATTTTAAATAAAAATCCGCCATGGGTTCCCCCCCAGGAGGCATACCAGGCCCTTAGGTCTGCTATGGATTGTAAGGAGAATCCCCCTACGCTGAAAAAACGGCGTAGGAGTTCCCCCACAATCCATACCAAACCTGTATCCAAAGCACGCCGCCCGCCCGGTCAGGAAAGGAGTGGGGACGAGCGAGCGCCCCCCCCCTTCCTGAGCCGTACCAGGCCGCATGCCCTCAACATGGGGGGGTGGGTACTCTGGGGAGGGGGGCGCCCTGCGGCCCCCCACCCCAAAGTACCCTGTCCCCATGTTGATAAGGACAGGGCCTCTTCCCGACAACCCTGGCCGTTGGTTGTCGGGGTCTGTGGGTGGGGGCTTATCGGAATCTGGGAGCCCCCTTTAATAAGGGGGCCCCCAGATACCGGCCCCCCCACCCACCCTAGGTGAATGAACATGGGGTACATCGTACACCTAACCATTCACCTAGGAAAAGTGTTAACAAAAACAACACAACACAGGGTTTTAAAATATTGTATTAGTCAGCTCCGGGGCCCCCCCTCTCTTCTTTTAGCTCTTTTACGAGGGGGGGCTTGCTTCTTCTCCACTCTCCGGGGGTCTTCTCCGCTCTCCGGGGGTCTTCTCCGTACTTCGGGAGTCTTCTCCGCTCTCTGGGGGTCTTCTCCGCTCTCCGGGGGTCTTCTTCCGTCTTCTGCACTTCACCGCTGTTGTCTCGGCGCTCCCTGGTTCTTCTCCCGCTTGCTCTCCGGTAGTGTTGAGCAGAATACGCCATATTCGATTTCGCGATATATCACGAATATATAGAAGAATATTCGAGAAATATTCGCTAAAATCGAATATTCGTGATATTTTGTCCAAATAACAATATTGCGAAATTTCGCTAATGCGAATGCGAAATTTCGCTAATGCGAATGCGAAATTGATTGCGAAATTCTCGTCAACACGCGAAAACGGAGATCATTTCCTGGATTATAAACTAATATGCACTAAACACTAACTCTACTTACACAAACTTATATGACTAAACTAAAGCTAATTATTTTTTTTTCATACACAAAACACAGAAGGGCAGAGAAAGTATTTGCGAATATTCGTAATACGAATATTCGCATTGCGAATATTCAGCAACATAAAAGGATCGCCTCAGCTACTCGTGGGTCGGTACCACGTGGGTCGGTACCGGAGCAGGATGGGACTGTGACGCTGTCATGCTGGTGTCGTGCACCAGCACCTAAACATGAATTAACAGTGTGAAGGACTACCCCCGTAGGAGCCACTGTATAGGATGTTCTTTGCCTCCACCTTCTTAAAACCTCTGCCCCTCTAACACACCAGGTTTAGTGTACAAACAGTCAAAATGCAATGAAACACTGAAAGTAATTCTTAATACCAAATGGTAGTGCTATATCAAGAAACAGGCACTGAACCAATTAGCAAAGAGAAACTTAATAACTTAATATACTTTCACTTAATAAGGTTGTTAAGCGCAAAATAAATTGACAATGGTAGTAACTCAGTTCAGCATGCAAAGTGGCTAACAGTAAGGACTAGGCAAGCAATGACATTTAACGCCCAGATCAGCATAAACAGTAGCAATGCCACTTGAAATGCAACAGTGAGCAGTAGCAAAACTTGATTTATCAACTGCAGGAAACTGCAGGAACTATACTGCATGCCATTTAGGTATGCACTGTCAGTATATGAATGGCAGGAAAGGGTAAGGGGGACAAAGGGTATTTTTAGGGTGGTTTAATGGGAGGGGCAGTCCTCTAGATTGTTCTTCTGACGGATATCATTGAGGCCCTTTAAGACGCATTGGTTTTTCTTAATGATGGTGTTATTTAAGTTGCATAAAGTAAGCTGTAGAAAGGTGCAGTAGAATTTTGGATGTGGGCCAAAGGTGATAACAGTTCAGTGTAACAGAGGTACAGAGTAGGTATAGACACAGTATAGGGTTGGTACAGGTGTGGTATATAGATCTGGTAAAGTTGCAGTAAAGCGTTGGTGAGCTGGATACCCTGCTTTTAATGGATCAGTTTTGCTAACAGTGTTAAAGGTGGGCACCAATACACACCAATTCCCAGGAGAGTGCAGCAGACACCTGTGGTGGAAGCGGCCCCCTCTGTCTCTCCCTGGTGCTTTTGTTGTTAAGTGGTATGAAGCAGAGTGTGGATGAACGCTCTGGTCCCTCTGTGGCAACAGTGCAAAGGGAGCAGTGCTAGTGTTGCTGTTAAGCCTCAGTTGGGTTTGCCCCCAACCTAGGGCTTGAGTCACTCTGGCTTGGCTTCCTGCTATTAGATGAATACACTGGCAGGTACTGGTGTGTGGCTCAGCAGTACATAAAGGGGAGCAGGTCTATGATAAAATGGGCCCCATTGTGTCTAACTATTACGGACTTATCAATGAACTAAAGCAACCACCGGTCAGGCGTTTCTTATTGCAGACAGAAGACTTTCTGCTGTCAGATTTGACATGAACTACCCGCAGTGTTGCATCCACAGCTGGGTTCCATATAACCCTGGTTCAGAGGGGGGTCTCCAAACTGCAGCCCGAGGGCCAGATGTGGCTCTTTGCAAGCCTTTATCTGGCCCTTTGGACACTATTCCTCCCACTGACACCAACAATGGGGCACTATTTCTTCCACCAATACCAATGATGGGATGCTATTTCTCCTAATAAGGGCACTCCTCCTTCTATTGACCAACAACCCTGAGACCATATTTATTCTCACTGATTCCGGGACATCTTCTGCCCCCAATGGCCACAATCTTGCCCACCTAAAGTCTGAAGGACAATAAACTGGCCCTTTGTTTGAAAATTTTGGCCACACTGTTCTATATTATGGAGAATGTTTCTGGAGGAATTGAAACACTCAAAACTCCCGGGGGGCAGTAAGTTGGGACACATGGCAGAAAGATCTGACTGTTGAAGCAGCCAAATCATATAGGAATACAGGACCCAACCCGGAATATTTGGAGAACGACGGAACCCAGAGCAACTTGCAATTGTTAATACAGTAAATCCTTGAATTGCGAGCATAATTCGTTCCAGAATCATGCTTGTAATCTAAAGCACTTGTATAGCAAAGCAAATTTTCCCATTAGAAATAATGGAAATCCAGATGATTCGTTCCACAAATATTTATTCATAAGCCTTTCAGTTTATAGTCCATATAAAAAGATTATAGTGAGGTGATAAGTTGTGTAACCATAAAATGTCCATCCACAAATGGAAGCCTCCACAAGCAAAGAAGCAAAATCCAGCAGGCGCTCCAGAGTATAAAAGAGAAGAGAGGCGCCTCTAAGGCCTTGTACACACGATGGGATATATCCGCTGTAAACGGTCCCCGGACCGTTTACAGCGCATATTTACGCCGGGATGTTTTGATCCGATAGCTGTAAACACCATCGGATCAAATTTCCCGCCGGCAGACAGCACGGTGACGCGGCGGTGACGTTGACGCCGCCACATCACCGCACCAGGAAGTAAACACTTCCGTGCGCATGCATCGGATCCATTCACAGGATACGACGCATGTGCGGGCAGATATGTCCGCTGGTTTGCCATACTAACCAGCGGACATATCTGACGGGCAGCTCTCCGGCGGAAAAATTCCAAAGCATGCTCAGGTGCTCGGACCATGTGAGTATCTCAGTCCCTGTCAGGGGCCTAACCCCCCAGGGGGATCAGGGTTGTGTCCTTCTTTATGGGGGGATCGGATGAACACGGACCGTATGTTCGTGTTCATCAGATCCGATCTGCAGACGGAAGGAAAAATAGGGTTTTCTTCCGTCTGCAAAATCGGATCTTTGCGGAGTCCCTTTTTCATCCACAAACAGATGGATGAAAAAGGGGACATGCGGTCCGCACGTGTGAAAGGGGCCTTACTCTTAAACCAAGGTTTTACTGTAGAAACGACAACTAATTCTGCTGCCACTCTCATTGACCAGCAATGATTGACAGTTCCCTGTGTGTGTTATCCAAGCATGCTGCTGTCCTGTTATCACAATCCTCTCTGCACTCTGATACAGGAAAATGGCCTTTAATTATTTGCTCAGAAAATAATGGCAGGATGATAGGCGCTGATTTATTTATAGAGAGATTGATGAATCATTGTCAGGAGTCCTTTGTTGTCCATGTAGGAGTGGAGTCTCGGCAGAAGGGGAGGAAAGGGCTCTGTTGTGGAGCTGAATAATCCCCTGGCGGGTTCAGAGTTTGGCTGCAGGCGTTGGGAGGTTTGTGCGCACTCACGTGCGTAGTTTGGGCTGTGCAATCTGCTACTTTCTGCAGGTGATGGAAAAAGAAACGTGTTTTAAACATAGTTTGGCAGCAGATAAACTTGGCCACAGATGTTAGTGAGTCCTCCCTTACAATCTGCATTAAATTCATGTATTTTAGCCACTTGCTGCAACTCCAAGCAACCAGATAAACACACAGCTGGAAAACCTACATGGCGTTTTTTTCACCTATTGAAGGATTTGTATTTTTGTTTGACGCAGTCCTAGGGGCACAGGTTGGAGGCATGGCTTTTCTCTACTGCAGTCTAGCAATGAATCTAGGTCTCCTCCTCACCTCTATCTGTGATTGGGCAATAAAGGAATAGCAGCAGCTCACCTGTTTGCTCACTCTGCTCTCTCCTCCTGAGGACATTTATCAGCGTATGTGAATGCAGCGCACTATTGCTTCCTTCCCATTCCTGTGTGCTGCTGTATAATATAAAGGTAAAGTCAAAATTACGTACACCCTGCCCATGTAGAGCAAAGAGACAGTATCTCGGCAATGGGCCTAGCCTAGGGTGACCAGACATCCCTGGTTTCCGGGGACAGTCCCCGAATTGAGGACACTGTCCCCGGACCAAGTCTGTCCCCGGTTTTGTTACCGGATTGCATTTAAGCAGGGGCTGGGGCAATTTAAAAAAAAAGTCAGTGCAGAATTAAAAATAAAATACAATTTTGAATTACACCACCTCCCCGCTCCACCGCACCTACTAGCTTAGGGGGTGTATTTCTTTCCATTATCTGTGCCCCTTTCTGATGATCATGTGCTCGTCGGAGCGAAGGGAATATTTCTTCAGTTTCGGGTTCCTGCCCATTCAGCTCTGCTTGCATGTTCTTCTGCCTTGGCTCAAGTCCCGGCCAGCCGCCTGCTTATCTCCTTGCCTTCCCTGGCGGAGTGATCTTCCTCCGATCCCCACCCACTAGTAGCCGGGGCCCAGAGAGTAAAAAAAACATAACTTGACAGGCTGTGAGACGGGCGGGGGCGGGCAGAGAGTCGCTGATAGCCACAATTACTAGTAAAGAAATATCTTGTCCCAGATTTCATTTTAAAATATCAGGTCCCCTTAGCCCTAGTTTCTTACCTTCATGTCTTGTTTGCCCTTATTTTGCCTTCCTTCTTGTTCAAGCCCTTCTTGAGGGCTTCTTCTTGGGACGGCTTCTGTATCTTCTTGACCTTCCTTCTTGCCTTCTTGAACTTCTTTTCCCTTCTTTCTTGCCCTTTCTTCCTTCTTCTTGCCCTTCTTCTTCTTCTTTCTTTTGCACTTCTTTCTTTGCCCTTCTTCTTGCCCTTATCTTCTTCTTCTTTCTTGCCTTCTTTGCCTTAGTCTTTCTTGGCCCTTCTTGCCCTACCCCTTCTTGCCCTTCCTTCGTTCCATTCTTGCCCTTCTTTCTTGCCTTTCTTCTTTCTCTTCTTGCCCTTCTTGCCCTTTCTTTCTTCTTGCCCATACTTGCTTCCTACTTGCCCTTCTTGCCTTATACTTGCCCTTCTTGCCTTGCCTTCTTGCCCTTCTTCTTGCCCTTCTTCTTTCTTAGCCTTTTCTTGCCCTTCTTTCCCTTCCTTCTTCTTGCCTTACTTCCTTTTCTTCTTTTCTTGCCCCTTCTCTTCTTTTTTCTTGTCCTTTCTTGCCCTTCCTTCTTGTCCTTCTTGCCCTTCCTTCTTGCCCTTCTTTTCTCTTGCCCTCTTGCCCTTCTTCTTCTTCTTTTTCTTGCCCATCTTTCTTCTTCTTTCTTGTGCCCTTCTTTTGCCCTTCCCTTTTTTCTTGCCCTTTCTTGCCCTTCTTGAACTTCCTTCTTGCTCCTTCTTTTCTTTTCTTGCCCTTTTTTCTTGTCTTGCCCTTCTTGCCCTTCTTTCTCTTCTTTCTTGCCCTTCTTGCCCTTCTTGCCCTTCTTTCTTGCCCTTCTTGCCCTTCCTTCTTGCCCTTCTTGCCCTTCCTTCTTGCCCTTCCTTCTTGCCTTTCTTGCCTTTCTTGCCCTTCTTTCCCTTCTTTCTTGCCCTTCTTTCCCTTCTTTCTTGCCCTTCTTTCTCTTCTTTCTTGCACTTCTTTCTTGCCCTTCCTTCTTGCCCTTATTTCTCTTCTTTCTTGCCCTTCTTGCCCTTCTTTCTTGCCCTTCTTGCCCTACCTTCTTGCCCTTCATTCTTTCCCTTCTTGCCCTTCTTTCTTGCCCTTCTTTCTCTTCTTTCTTGCCCTTCTTGCCCTTCTTTCTTGCCCTTCCTACTTGCCCTTCTTGCCCTTCCTTCTTGCCCTTCCTTCTTGCCCTTCTTTCTTGCCCTTCTTGCCCTTCCTTCTTGCCCTTCTTTCCCTTCTTTCTTGCCCTTCTTTCTCTTCTTTCTTACCCTTCTTGCCCTTCCTTCTTGCCCTTCTTGCCCTTCCTTCTTGTCCTTCTTGCCCTTCCTTCTTGCCCTTCTTTCCCTTCTTTCTTGCCCATCTTTCTCTTCTTTCTGGCCATTCTTGCCCTTTTTTCTTGCCCTTCTTGCCCTTCTTGAACTTCCTTCTTGCCCTTCTTTCTCTTTCTTGCCCTTTTTTCTTGCCCTTCCTTCTTGCCCTTCTTTCTCTTCTTTCTTGCCCTTCTTGCCCTTCTTCTTGCCCTTCTTTCTTGCCATTCTTGCCCTTCCTTCTTGCCCTTCTTGCCCTTCCTTCTTGCCCTTCCTTCTTGCCTTTCTTGCCCTTCTTGCCCTTCTTTCTTGCCCTTCTTGCTCTTCCTTCTTGCCCTTCTTGCCCTTCCTTCTTGCCTTTCTTGCCCTTCTTGCCCTTCTTTCTTGCCCTTCTTTTCCTTCTTTCTTGCCCTTCTCTCTCTTCTTTCTTGCCCTTCTTTCTTGCCCTTCTTGCCCTTCCTTCTTGCTCTTCTTTCTTGCCCTTCTTGTCCTTTTTCTTGCCCTTCTTGCCCTTCCTTTTTGCCCTTCTTGCCCTTCCTTCTTGCCCTTCTTTCTTGCCCTTCTTGCCCTTCCTTCTTGCCCTTCTTGCCCTTCCTTCTTGCCTTTCTTGCCCTTCCTTCTTGCCTTTCTTGCCTTTCTTGCCCTTCTTTTCCTTCTTTCTTGCCCTTCTTTCTCTTCTTTCTTGCCCTTCTTTCTCTTCTTTCTTGTCCTTCTTTCTTGCCCTTCTTGCCCTTCCTTCTTGCTCTTCTTTCTTGCCCTTCTTGCCCTTTTTCTTGCCCTTCTTTTCCTTCTTTCTTGCCCTTCTTTCTTGCCCTTCTTTCTTGCCCTTCTTGCCCTTCCTTCTTTCTCTTCTTTCTTGTCTCCTTTCTCTTATTTCTTGCCCTTCCTTCTTGCCCTTCTTGCCCTTCTTTCTCTTCTTTCTTGCCCTTCTTGCCCTTCTTGCCCTTCCTTCTTGCCCTTCCTTCTTGCCCTTCCTTCTTGCCCTTCCTTCTTGCTTTTCTTGCCCTTCTTGCCCTTCTTTCTTGCCCTTCTTGCCCTTCCTTCTTGCCCTTCTTGCCCTTCCTTCTTGCCTTTCTTGCCCTTCTTGCCCTTCTTTCTTGCCCTTCTTTTCCTTCTTTCTTGCCCTTCTTTCTCTTCTTTCTTGCCCTTCTTTCTTGCCCTTCTTGCCCTTCCTTCTTGCTCTTCTTTCTTGCCCTTCTTGTCCTTTTTCTTGCCCTTCTTGCCCTTCCTTTTTTGCCCTTCTTGCCCTTCTTGCCCTTCCTTTTTGCCCTTCTTGCCCTTCCTTCTTGCCCTTCTTTCTTGCCCTTCTTGCCCTTCCTTCTTGCCCTTCTTGCCCTTCCTTCTTGCCCTTCTTGCCCTTCCTTCTTGCATTTCTTGCCCTTCCTTCTTGCCTTTCTTGCCCTTCTTTCTCTTCTTTCTTGCCCTTCTTTCTCTTCTTTCTTGTCCTTCTTTCTTGCCCTTCTTGCCCTTCCTTCTTGCTCTTCTTTCTTGCCCTTCTTGCCCTTTTTCTTGCCCTTCTTTTCCTTCTTTCTTGCCCTTCTTTCTCTTCTTTCTTGCCCTTCTTTCTTGCCCTTCTTGCCCTTCCTTCTTTCTCTTCTTTCTTGCCTCCTTTCTCTTATTTCTTGCCCTTCCTTCTTGCCCTTCCGTCTTGCCCTTCTTGCCCTTCTTTCTTACCCTTCTTGCCCTTCCTTCTTGCCCTTCTTTCTTGCCCTTCTTTCCTTTCTTTCTTGCCCTTCTTTCTCTTTTTTCTTGCCCTTCTTTCTTGCCCTTCTTGCCCTTCCTTCTTGCCCTTCTTTCTCTTCTTTCTTGTCCTTCTTGCCCTATTTCTTGCCCTTCTTGCCCTTCTTTCCCTTTCTTGCCCTTCTTTCTCTTCTTTCTTGCCCTTCCTTCTTGCCCTTCTTGCCCTTCCTTCTTGCCCTTCCTTCTTGCCTTCTTGCCCTTCCTTCTTGCCCATCTTGCCCTTCCTTCTTGCCCTTCTTGCCCTTCCTTCTTGCCCTTCTTTCTTGCCCTTCCTTCCCTTCTTTCTTGCCCTTCTTTCTATTCTTTTTTGCCCTTCTTTCTTGCCCTTCTTGCCCTTCCTTCTTGCCCTTCTTGACTTTCTTGCCCTTATTTCCCTTCTTTCTTGCCCTTCTTGCCCTTCTTTCTTGCCCTTCTTTCTCTTCTTTCTTGCCCTTCTTTCTCTTCTTTCTTGTCCTTCTTTCTTGCCCTTCTTGCCCTTCCTTCTTGCTCTTCTTTCTTGCCCTTCTTGCCCTTTTTCTTGCCCTTCTTTTCCTTCTTTCTTGCCCTTCTTTCTTGCCCTTCTTTCTTGCCCTTCTTGCCCTTCCTTCTTTCTCTTCTTTCTTGTCTCCTTTCTCTTATTTCTTGCCCTTCCTTCTTGCCCTTCTTGCCCTTCTTTCTCTTCTTTCTTGCCCTTCTTGCCCTTCTTGCCCTTCCTTCTTGCCCTTCCTTCTTGCCCTTCCTTCTTGCCCTTCCTTCTTGCTTTTCTTGCCCTTCTTGCCCTTCTTTCTTGCACTTCCTTGCCCTTCCTTCTTGCCCCTTTTGCCCATTCCTTCTTGCCTTGGCTCTTGCCCCTTCTTGCCCTTCTTTCTTGCCCTTCTTTTCCTTCTTTCTGCCTTCTTTCTTGCCCTTCTTTCTTG